>JANAVB010001997.1:7619325-8226825 GCA_029216955.1 Iris pallida
CAAAGAAAGAGCTAAACAACCAAATACAACTAGAACTCCGAGGCTCCCTGTCCGGGTTCAACTATCTCCTCGGAACCCAAGTCGGATCCGTAGTAAGAACTAAAGGCAAGCTTCTCGTCGTCGCAATCACCTAAAATATTGGTCTCCAGTCAAGAGGGGAGTAAGAACATATATATCCATTCCAGCATTTTAATAAAATAACTAAAGATGCAAGAAACAGTTTTAGAACAAAATTTATCTTTCTAAATAATAATAAAGAGGCAGTGAAGCAGTAAATCTCTGAAAATAATAATGATGCAATCTACAACTAGCAGGAGTGTTTTGAGTGTGTAGCATCCCATGACCGGTTTGGATGGAGGCAATATGTGTTATAGTGAACACAATCCGGCTTCAGCCCAAGTGAGGTGGGGCTTCAGCTATCCACAATGAGACAATAAGGGGCTTTGACCATAGGTGCTAACACTACTCTCCAATCCCAAGTCAATGAGTCAATCAAACAATCAATTGGATCCCAGAGGGATCCCGTGAGTCAAGTGTCGATACAATGTTTCTAATGATGCAATGTATTTAATTATCAACTAAAATACAAGTTTGAATAATATGAAACTTGCCTTGTTCATGGTGCTGCAGGTGATAACAAAAAATATTCAAGCTAAGTCTTGTTGGAGTGGGTGGGGTTCCCAACCTATGTGGAGAATATCCCGGAGAGCGACGAGCGCCATCAGTGTGTTGGAGAAGCTCGGGGAGTGAATGGATCATATTTTGGAACATATATGGTAAGGAAATATATTATTGGATTTTCATATTTACTTTGATCATATATTTATGATTGGACCCTTCATATAGTAGCTTTCCATATTATTGGGTTTTCAATTATGGCAAGCCAATTATGATTGGATTTCATTAAATATATGATTGATGCATATTGGAAGTTTCATATATATTGACATTCCATGTATGGATTATCAAGGGCTTATAAAAGGGTGATGCATGCTAGTTGTAAAATTATCTCAAAAATAAGAGTGCTTTACAATCTTTGTGAGAGAGAGAGAGAGAGAGAGAGAGGATTAAGGACTATTGTGAAGGAGAGATTGCTTCAAATAATTTTTTGGCATCTCTTGTTCTTCGGAGTCCGCAATCAAAATTTTTCTTCTTTCATGTAAGTTGTGGTGATCCGTGTTGGATCGGGAGGAGCTTGTAGAGGGTGTATTCTCTTTATTCCATTAGTGGAGGTTCTTCAGGGTTGGACTCCGATCGTCCCATGGTTTTTTCTGCAAGGGTTTTCCATGTCAAAAATCTTTGTGTCTGCGATTGTGTTTGGCATTTTTGGTTTGTGTGCTTTTGCTCGGTTCTCTCGCAGGACTTTCTGGTTTGGGGGAACGGTTTCCGCGCTTCGTTCCCAACAAAGTGGTATCAGAGCTTTGGGTTCATAGAAGTGTCAGGAGTTCACAGTCAAACCAGGAAGCAGAGATGGACGCGAAGCCGGTGCACATGGTGAACCTGAACGGTACCAACTACTATTATTGGCGGAGTAAGATGAAGGATTTGCTGTTCGTCAAGAAACTGTATCTTTCAGTATTTGCATCCGAGAAGCCCAGTGACAAATCCGATGAGGACTGGAACTGCGAGCATATACATGTGTGTGGGTACATACGGCAGTTCGTTGACGAGAACGTGTATAACCACGTTGCCAATATTGAGCACACGAAGACGTTATGGGAGAAGCTGGAATCTTTGTACGTAAAAAAGACCGGGGTAAACAAACTGTTCCTGATCCGGATGATGATGGGTCTGCGGTACAAAGATGGTGCATCCATTACGGATCACTTGAGTGAGTTCTAGGGCATGGTGGACCAGCTATCCTCGATGGGAGTCAAGTTCGACGATGAGGTTCAAGGACTTTGGTTGCTATATACATTGCCAGACTCGTGGGAGACCGTACAAGTATCTATAATCGCTTCTGCTCCAGAAGGCATTGTCAGTCTGGAGTTTGCTAAGAGCGGGGTGCTGAATGAAGAGATACGGAGACGTTCTCAGATCACTTCATCCACATCCCACCACTCAGAGGCATTGGTTTCAGAGAGCCGCGGAAGGGGCAAAAGCAGGGGTCCAGGTGATGGCAGAGACAAGAGCAGGGAGAAGTCCAAGGGTCGGTATGAGGACTCGGAGTGTTACCATTGTGGCAAGAAGGGCCACATCAAGCAGAACTGTTTCGCTTGGAAGAGAGAGAAGAAGGACGACAAAGGGAAGCAAGATGAGAACACTACAGCGGCAGCTTCGATACATGGAGGCGATGTGATCGTCGTAGGTGATGAGGTTATCACAAACCTCGCCTGCGATGACAATTCTTCGATGGTGGACTCAGGTGCTTCAGTGCATGTACCTCACAATAGGGCACTATTTGCCACTTATACGACAGGCGACTGTGGAGTGTTGAAGATGGGCAATAGAGATGTGTCAAAGGCGGTTGCCGTTGGAGATGTGCATTTGAGGACGAAGACGGGTGCAGTTCTTATTCTCAAAGATGTTTGTCATGTCCCTAATATCCGTTTCAACTTGGTGTCGGTTGGAAGGTTGGATGACGAGGGATTCTTCAGTCTCTTCGAAAATAGACAGTAGAAGCTTTCCAAAGGTTCGATGGTGATTGCCAGAGGAAGCAAGAAGTCCGATCTCTACTATATGGAGGGGAGCGCACAAGGAGCAATGGAGGTGAGCGCCGTCAGTGATGCGCCTACCGAGTTGTGGCACAGGCGGCTCGGCCATATCAGCGAGAAGGGGATAAGCTACTTGGTGAACAGGAAGGTGAATCCAGGGCTCAAGTCTACAAAGTTGGAAAAGTGCACGCACTTCTTAGATGGGAAGCAAAATAGGGTATCTTTCCAAAGTCATCCAAGTTCAAGGAAGCCGGCGTTGCTCGAGTTAATTCACTCGGATGTCTGCGATCCTATAAGGTAAAATCTATTAGTGGTGCTTCTTACTTTGTAACTTTTATTGATGACTGTTCCAGGAAGGTTTGGGTCTATGCCTTAAAGACCAAGGATCAGGTGCTGCCTACTTTCAAAGAGTTTCAAGCCTCTGTTGAAAGAGAGACGGACAAGAAGTTATTGTGTGTTCGGTCCGACAATGGCGGCGAATACATTGGTTCCTTTGATGCTTATTGCAGAGAGCAAGGAATACGACACCAGAAGACTCCGCCCAAGACACCTCAGCTCAATGGTGTAGCGGAGCACATGAACAGGACACTGATGGAGAGGGTACGGTGTTTGCTGTCAGAAACAAACTTGTCGGGTAGTTATTGGGGTGAGGCTCTTCTCACAGCTGCTTATGTTATTAATTTATCTCCTAGTACTCCTTTGCAGGATGATGTGCCTGACAAAGTATGGTACGACAAAGAGCCGTCATACAATCACCTGCGAGTGTTTGGCTGTAAGGCCTTCGTGCATGTACCGAAGGACGAGATGACCAAACTTGAGCGAAGATGAAACAATGTGTCTTTGTCGGCTACGGTCGAGATGAGTTTGGCTATAGACTCTACGACTCGGTGGTAAGAAAGCTCTACAGAAGCAGGGACGTGGTATTCGTCGAGGATCATACCATGACCAACACTCAGGATTCCGATACGCCTTCTGAGGCTGAGGAATTGCCTGAGTTAGAGTCATTTTGCTTCGAGCAGTTTCCAGAGGACATCGTAGAGGATCCAATTATGGGGGAGCCAGTACATGGAGTAGCTCCCAACCTTGATCATCAGCCTGCTGATGGTGGTCAGGGTATCCCTCAGGAGGATGAGCATGCCGGGGAAGCAGTTCCTGAAGGGGAGGAGCTGTTGATATACATCCAGCACCAGTAGCTCCACTGAGAAGGAGCGACAGAGATCGTCGACCATCTACAAGATACTTACCAGATGAGTATGTGCTATTGATTGACGGAGGAGAGCCCAAAATTTTTGCAGAGGCTTTGGAAGACGAACACAGGCAGGAGTGGATGCAGACTATGCAGGAGGAGATGAGTTTTTTATACGCTAATTCCACTTATGAGCTGGTGCGGTTGCCAACGGGCAAAAAGGCTTTGAAGAATCGATGGGTGTTTAGAGTGAAGCAGACGGATGATGCTACTCGCCTTCGATACAAAGCGAGGCTGGTAGTTAAAGGCTACGGTCAACGGAAATGCGTAGATTACGATGAGATCTTTTCGCCTGTCGTTAAGCATTTGTCTATTCGGGTGGTGCTAGCATTGGCAGCCAGTCTCGACTTGAAGGTCGAGCAGATGGACGTGAAGACGACATTCCTCCACGGTGATCTTGAGGAGGAGTTATACATAGAGCAGCCAGAGGGATTCTGTGAGAAGGGCAAGTCACATTTGGTCTGCCGGTTGAGGAAGAGCTTGTATGGTCCGAAGCAGGCTCCGAGGCAGTGGTACAGGAAGTTCGAGTCGTTTATGGGGGAGCATGGCTATGCACGGACGACGTCGGACCATTGCGTATTTGTGAGGTACTTTACCGAGGATGATTTTATCATTTTATTGCTCTATGTTGATGACAGGTTATTAGTGGATCGGAATACCACTAGGATAGCGGAGTTGACACGCCAACTGGGCGTGGCCTTCTCTTTGAAGGATTTGGATGCAGTAAAGACTATTATTGGGATGGAGATCAGCCGAAAGAGAGAGTCCAAGCTGCTACACTTGTCCCAAAAGAAGTACATTCATCGGGTACTTCAACGTTTTGGGATGGATGGATCGAAAAAAGTGAGTTGTCCCCTTGCGGCTCACTTTAAGTTCACTGAGGAGCAGTGTCCATCTACCGAGGACGAAAAAGAAGATATGGAGCGGGTTCCATATGCCTCAGCTATGGAAAGTCTTATGTATGCTATGGTGTGTACGAGGCCAGACATCGCTCATGCAGTTGGCACAGTTAGCAGGTATCTTTCAAATCCTGGAAGGATACATTGGAGTACGGTCAAGTGGATTCTACGATACCTTTAGGGCCTGCCGATTGGAGACTTTCTTTTGGTGGTGATGAGCCGAAGCTGGTTGGGTATACCGACGCTGATATGGCTGGAGATATAGACACGAGACGATCGACTTCGGGCTATGTGATGATGTTTGCTGGAGGAGCGGTATCGTGGCAGTCGTGGTTGCAGAAGTGTGTTGCCTTGTCGACGACAGAGGAAGAGTACATTGCGGCGACGGAGGCTTGCAAGGAATTGCTGTGGATGAAAAAGCTGTTACAGAAAATGGGGTTGAAGCAAGAGCAGTATACTTTGCTTTGCGACAGTCAGAGTGCTATTCACCTTATGAAGAACCAGACATTTTATAGTCGGTCCAAGCACATTGAGACTCGGTATCATTGGATACGGGATATGGTTGAGAAGAAGGATGCGATGCTTGAGAAGGTCCATACTGATGACAATGGAGCGGACATGCTCACGAAGGTTCTACCAAGGGGAAAGTTTGAGTGCTGCAGGAGGATCGTCGGGATGACGAGTTCCTCTACCTAGTTATGAAGGGGGAGATTTGTTGGAGTGGGTGGGGTTCCTAACCTATGTGGAGAATATCCCGGCGAGCGACGAGCGCCATCCATGTGTCGGAGAAGTTCAGGGAGTGAATGGATCCTATTTTGGAACATATATGGTAAGAAAATATATGATTGGATTTTTATATTTACTTTGATCATATATTTATGATTGGACCCTTCATATAGTAGCCTTCCATATTATTGGGTTTCCAATTATGGCAAGCCAATTATGATTGGATTTCTATTAAATATATGATTGATGCATATTGGTAGTTTCCATATATATTGGCATTCCATGTATGAATTACCAAGAGCTTATAAAAGGGTGATGCACGCTAGTTGTAAAATCATCTAAAAAATAAGAGTGCTTTACAATCTTTGAAAGAGAGAGAGAGAGAGAGGATTAAGGACTATTCTGAAGGAGAGATTGCTTCGAATAATTTTTCGGCATCTATTGTTCTTCGGAGTCCGCAGTCAAAAATTTTCTTCTTTCAAGTGAGTTGTGGTGATCCATGTTGGATCGGGAGGAGCTTGTAGAGGGTGCATTCTCTTTATTCCATTAGTGGAGGTTCTTCAGGGTTGGACTCCGATCGTCCCATGGTTTTTCCCGCAAGGGTTTTCCACGTCAAAAATCTTTGTGTCTGCGATTGTGTTTGGCGTTTTGGATTTGTGTGCTTTTGCTCCGTTCTCTCGCAGGACTTTCTGGTTTGGGGTAACGGTTTTTTGCGCTTCGTTCCCAACAAGTCCCGGAACTGAACCCTATATTAGTGAAATATGACTTAGCTACCAGTCTAAGGTTTGCTATAATTCAACTTATTAATAGCATATTACTAATCTAGATTCTAAGATCACTAATAATTATACTAAAACCATTACTTTATTATACAATATTTTAGAGAACCTCTAAATGAGAATATAGGAAAAAACGTTTTTAGTAAATAAATAAAACTTGTCTTTTCTTTTAAATAGAATTATCGTTAATTTAATTAATAACAAGTTCGTGCCAAAATTAATAGTTATTTGTGAATATTGAAATAATTGATGCTAAATACTATTTTAATATTTTTTTATGCAATATACGTAATTAGCAACCACTAAATAATTAAACAAGCTTTTACATAAAAGCTATTTATTTTAATAACGTAAAAATTACTATTTTATTAAAATAAATAATAAATAAGTTTTTATTTTAATAAATAGAACTAATATTTTAGTTAGGTTACATATATATAAAATATCCTTTTTGGTAACGAAACTATTTTTAAAACTAAATAAGATTTTATTTACGTAAAATTAACTTGCAATTCACAAATACAAATTAGGAAACTAGCTATCCCGGAATTGACAGAGCTTTATTCTGTCAATTTTGGTCGGACAGAAATAAGGTTGTCTATCTAATTTCTTCTTTGAAAATGGACAAAACTTCTAACAGAAAGTCTTACCGAAAAGTTGAAGAAGGAGAACCGAAGGGTTGCCTCGGCCTCGGGGTCGCATCGATCGAAACGATGAGACGCGGATGCACGCGTGCATGGCACGTGAGCGGGGATCGACGCGGCACACGGGCGCACGTGGCCGGGGCTGCTGGTGTGCGGGGGACGCGGCCGGGGTGCTGGCGTGTGGTCGACGGCCGGGACGCGGTTGGGCGCGGCATGACGGAAACACCTCGAGAGGGGAGTTGAAATGTTCGTGATGTCGCAGGGAGCGTCGGAGTGCGATTGGATCTGGAAGAGGAGTGTGGGGAGAGTTAGGGAGGTTTATGAAGGTGTTGAGGGATGTGAAAGCTTCTAGAGTTTCTGTGGGAGAGAAAGGGTTTCTTTTTTGATTTGCACGTAGAGATACGTTGCAGATCCGGGAGAGGGGGCTTCGTGCGGGGTAGCCGGGTGACTGGGATAGTGGGGTTGAACGGATTTGGTCTATTGGATTTGGGTTAGCGAGTTTGGATGGAAAAAGGGTTAATGGGTTCGGACAGAAAATGGGCTAAATCTACGGCTTAGCTAATGGCTTTGTTAACACTAGCCAAGGATCAATCAATTAATACCTAATAAATACAATCAATAGTTAATAAAACTTTATAAAACTAAAATTATTTCCCATATTCCGACTAATAATAATAATAATAATAATAATAATAATAATAATAATAATAATAATAATAATAATAATAATTACAAACAACCCCTTAAATATTGTAAAACCCATTTATTAATTAAAATTTAGGTAGTGGGCTTTACAACAGGTCTATACTCTTCATAGATTATTTACAAATTCAGTACCTAAATATGGATATGTTATAATTACCTAATCTTATGAAACTTGCTATATATCCTTTCACTTTTTGTAACTTGAGACGTTGCGTCACTAGGATCAATAATACGTTAACAAAAGAAGATAAATTAAAATAGAATAATTACATACTTGAATTATAGAATGTGAATATTATTGAAAGAACTATTGCTATACTCGCAGATGAAATAAATAATGATTGCATGTTCCTTTATCACATGCTGTAAGAAGAGATATGTATAGAAATCTTGTATTATTTTTAAGAAAATGATACGAAAGAAAGTAAGGAAGAACAGAGCTACGACTCTATCGTCTGAAAGAAAAAAAGAAATGTTTACTAATTAGCTGATGCATCATAATATTTTATATGATAGATCGAAGTTATCATGCATTGGTTTTGGATAACTTGTGCACAAGTTTAATCTCTCGACCGATCTCTAGAACACGAAATCGTGTCAGCCTAGGAGAGATAGGGCACCCTGAGGCTTGTACGTCCTCGCGATAAGGGGGTGCCGTGTCTATTAGAGAGATGAGCTTGTGTGTCCCAACTTCTAATTATAGGGAGTCATCCATAGACCATCATATAGTTAGGTAGCATGCTGATGATAATAGTCTTACATGCCTAACAGTTTGATGCAGAGATGGACATAAATTATAGAAACTATATATATATGTATATTGTTCTAATCCTTGTTTACAAGGAATGATAATTGGTCGTGGGTAAGAATCACTACATTAGTGATATTTATACTTATTTTATGTTTTCGGTTATAAATTGTTAAAAAGAACCTAGAACAAATACAAGAGGGCTAAAACAGAGCGATAGAGACCCTTTCTTTGTTTCTACAAATTTGTTAGACTATCGAGTATGTTAAGTGGTGAAATATACAGACTTTGATCAATACAAACTCTTTTGAGAGGTTACCTTGTAAATATAATTATTCTAAAAATATTATTCAGCATTTTTCTTGGGGGAATTATGAGGCTGTTGACTCGAATCAATTTGTGACTTAATAGTTTACTTAACTGATTTGGGTACTCCTTCACTAATTCTAGTTTCTTTAACTGTTCTTAGAACATACAAAATGCATATATGCTTTAAGATCGTAGATTAGATTGATGTTATACAAGAATTGGGTGTCAAAGTGTTATAATAATCGCGGTTGTTTGTAACGTTTTTGAAAAAATTAAGTGTTATATATGCGCATCATATTTATACCGCTTTGGAAAATAAGTGTTATATATGTGCACATTATAACGCTTTGGAAAAAAATGTTATATATGTGCATTACATTTATAACGCTTTAGAAAAAAGTGTTTTATATGTGCATCACATGAATAATGTTTTAAAAAAATATTATAATACTGGTATTTATAACACTTTGTTGCATGCTAAAAAGCGTTATAAAATGCCATCTATAACGCTTTTTAGCTGTCATAATGAGACATTTTTCTTGTATTGAGTAGAAAGTCCACTTAATAATAGTGTATGTTTTCATAAGATTACTGTATAAATTTAGGTAAGTCGAGTTAATACCGCACAACAGTGCATTCTCCAATATGCTGACCCACATCTCAACAGGTACTGGGAGGCGCAAGAGGATATCTAGAGGTATTAGAAGCTCGTCAAATTCAGTGGAATCTTGTTAGATGTCTCAAAGCTTTTCAGATTAAGTTTTGGAATTTATTTTCAAAGTGTTTTATCTTTTCTTTAGTAAAGGGATATGATGTATGAAACATTGTAGCTTATTTCAGTTCAAAAGATGTAATCCAAGTTTGACATTTTGAGTTAGCCAGTAATAGTCTTTTGTAATTCCGTTGCAAGTTATCATTAAAAGAATTTTGTTCTTGTCTTATTGTTGTTATTTGGTTTTCTGCATTAATTATCCGATGCTTCAATCTCAACTCAATTTATTTTGTTAATGTGTAACTTTATGCCTTCTACAAGTACAACTTATGCTTGTATGATATCATGCCCATAAGAGACTATTCGATCATCTTGGATCGGGGCATGACATGGTAGCACATTATTCTCTCTTGTTTCAAAGACTTCACCTCCTATTGAATCATGTAAACTAGATGCCCAGAGAAGATGCTCATGCTGACTTGTCCCAAGATGACCACGGCGGTGGTTGTTTCAACAATGTAGATGCGATAATGAGAGCTTCTAGAAATGAACGTGATTCCAACAACGGTACCGGTGGATGCAAAAGTAGAAGAAGAACTATGCGTTCTTGTAATCTGGCTGCAAATTTCCAAATGAACAACATCGATTCTAGTACCCACATGAAATTGACATAATGTAGGGGAAACATCAATAAAAATGTCTTTTCCATCAAATGTTGATCCCAACAATTAACTGTTACATTTTACAAAACAATTATAATTTAATCACAATTGTTCACAGGTTTATAAGTGTAGACCCTTAAAAATGGAACTATTGGTATAGGGGTCAGCTCACTAGTTTTCGTAAGTGACTTATTAAGTTCTTCCAACCATAAGTAGACTTACATGTGTTTTAGTTTTTAAGATTTTGACATAAAATAAACTCAACAGACTCAATTATTGATTTTTCTACTGGCACAGACAACAATTATAGGATCACCCAATTCACTATTAAGAGTAGTCTCACACCTATCAATTTTAGTTTCCAATTTATCAAAATTAGCATTAAATTTGTCGAATTGAACATCTAAAATCTAGTATCTAATGTATCTTTGAAGTACTTGTTTAACAAATCTTCATAGTCCTCATTTTATTTTTTTACGATGTGTTCCGTAAGATCTCATCTACATATAAAATATCTCTAACCTAGCGCTCTAATACCACTTTGATGTATACGAGACTTGAAGGAAAATTAAGTTTATCCTATAGATTATGATTTATAAAATTGGATGTTTGTAGAAACTGTAGGGTTCTGTCAACAATAAGAATTACTTATTTATCACATGATCATATCTATTCACACAAAAATTACAAGCGAAAGCAATTTTTTTTGTAATTTTTTACCGGTTATGATTATGTACGATGGACGCAGCAAAAGACGAGACGACAAAGAGTGACTCGGATACATCACAAGCAATATAAAGTGGAAATTGAGGTTGATAAGAATTTGCAAGTTCTATTTATATATATATTTTTGGCTCAAACACTAAAATTTAATAAATATTATCTTCTCTAACTAAAAGTGTTCATATAGATAGACTATAATTATAAGCCATACTCATGCTAAATTAAGAAAATTTTGTTGGAAATATTCAATAATAATGGGGCCACACATGTAAAATTAATTGTGTTTGGGCTATCTAAATAATTAAGCCAAATTAAAGTGGTCTATTTGAAAAATTGGCTTAAGGGTATAATTGTCATGGAATTAATGTGTAGATACCGGAGATAATTCTAATTTGATGAGGGGCCAAATTAGAAATATCACAACACACACACACACACATACACACACACATATATATATATATATATATGTGTGTGTGTGTGTGTGTGTGTGTGTGTGTGTGTGTGTGTGTGTGTGTGTGTGTGTATTCATTTGGGTTATGGTCCCCAACTTATGCGGCCACCAAAGAGAAGTTTTCTTTTTTTTCTCTTCTGCATCCCATCAACAGAAAGAGAGGGACAAAGGATTCGGATTCACCTTTGTCATTAAGGGTCGTAGCAAGTTGGAAGATCGAACCCAATAAAGAGACGATCGCTTCAACATCCATCAAGTCTAGCAATGGATTCAGGTACGCTTCCGCAATCAATTTAATTTATGTTCTTCATCTCATGAATCGGCATGGTACAATAAATATCTAACAAGTGGTATCAGAGCCTCCCTTGTTTGATTTATGAGTTTGAAGTTTTAGATTCAATTTTTGTTGGTGTTCAGAAACCCTAGATCATTTAATCTAATTTTATTTTAGTTTTGGAATAAGAAATTATTCGATCGAAGTTTTTAGGCCATGAGTTTTTACAAACCCATGTGTTGCTTCAAGTACAAATATTCGGATTTCATTGATGGGTCTGAACCATATTTGGACTTCCAAGAAAGTACCTTTAACCAATGGATTAGATAGCCATCGTCTGTGTTAGCAAAGACGAATTTATGTCAAATGTCTAACCAATGGTTTTGGTAGTTGTTGAGATCCTAGCAACATGGATATTAACCACTGAAATAGTACCTCTTAAGTACTACAATAGTTGGGCTATAGTGTTTACTGAACATTCAATGATTTATGAACCTGTTCATTGTTTCTTTATATATATATATATATATATATATATATATATATATATATATATATATATATATATATATATATATAAAAGCTAACTGATTGAGTTGGCATCATTATGACGGTGTCTTCAAGTGCTAATTTGTAGATTCTTAAATTATTGGCTGATGGAATATTATTATAAGTATGAGAAGTCCTTTGGTCGTTGAGGGCACTACTTATTTCGGCATGATGTTAGTATTGTATCAAGACTTAATGCATAATGTCATATTTTGCTAAATTACAGAACAACTTTAGGACTCAGAACTTGTTTAGTATGAAAACTTTCTTTATTATAAATAGTTGTGTATGCATACCACAAGTTATTAAAGGGCTAATTTTTCAAGGAAAGAGGTCCATTATGATACTTAGACTTTCTCTAAATCTCAATGGCAGATGACTTTTTGTTGGGAGTGGTATTTGATCACCACGCTTTCGGACCAGAACCTTATTCTGCCGCCTTTAGATAAACTTAGCCACATGGTGCTTTGATGTAAATGAACCAACAAAACTAAAGAAGAGTTTTCTGTTTGAAGGGTTCTTTGGTTGGCTGATTTAATTTGTGATTTAAATCATGCACAAGATTCACATACTTTTGATATGGTATAACAATTTTGTATAATCCTTATGAATTATTTGATATTATCCGTTGATGCGTATATTTGTTAGAAACTAATCGGTTGATTATTTATTAATTAAAAAAATGCATGAACATAAGGATTGATGATTATTTAAGTTAAATAAGCATAAGGATTTGGATATGATTAAGTTTTGTAAAATTTAGTCAACATTCAAATTTTTGGTACATTTTGTGACTAGCAATAGTTGTCTAATATTCTAAATAGACTCATTAAAACAACATGTCGCCAAAGTGACCTCTCTTGCATAGATAGTCTATGAGGGATGTTGGATGTTTGTGTGTGTAAATTTATGCGAATGTTAGCCGGCCCAAAGGAAGGATAATACTTGGCCGAATTGCACACATACTTGTGGTGATAAATGTGTGACAATTATAAGGTTTACATGTGAATAATAACCCGATCCAAAGATAGACTTATTATTTGACATGACTTATTGTCAACGTTTGATCATTACACCAAGAATATCACTTGCAGTTAATATCACTGTCCAAATACTTGATATTAATGATGTACTAGGTATCTTGAGATGGGTTCACCATTATTTGAATTTATTTGACTATATTTTACGCTATGGTTATTTATTAGAGCATGTTTTTTTTTGTTGCTTTGTTCTCTTTACAGTTAATGTTGTTAAAATATCTGCCAATAAGATTTTAATTTTCATGTTTAATGGGATAAACTTTAAGGGCAAAAAGAAATGAATACAGTAGCTGCTAAGGGTCCAGGTCAAAAGAAACAACAATATAAAACTAAGGGTTGTTCTTTTGTGATAAGACGGAACAAATAAAGAAGAAATGTACAAAGTACCACGCATGGCGTATAAAGAAAAGTACATTTCTAAATTTAGTCTGTTCTGAGGTTAATTTAGATTCAGTACCTAAAAACACGTGATGGTTAGATTCTGGTGCTACTACCCACATTAGTGTTTATAGACAAGGTTGTCTGAGCTACCGAAGCCAATTGATGATGAAAGATACATCTATGTGGGTGACGGTAAATCGGTAGAAGTGGATGCAATAGGACATTTTAGGTTATTTTTAGGAATCGATTATTATTTGGATTTGATAGACACTTTTATTGTACCGTCTTTTAGACGATTCAGTTTCAGTTTCCTTAATGGACAAATCCGGTTATCATTGTTCATTTGAAAATAATAAGTTTAGTCTATCTTTAAATCCAAATATTATTGGTAATGGTTTCTTTAAGATTTATGATCACCTATATTCAGTTGAAACTATTGCAGCTTAAATGAAACCTTGCAAGTGGAGTCATGTGGTACTAAACACAAAATTAACAATAAATATTTTTAGCCTCATTATGACATAAGCGATTAGGTCACATCTATTTATCCTGAGGCTATAGTTGCTGCTGGCATGTAGGGATGTTGGGCCGGCCTATTGGGTTCGGCTTCAAGTTGCTACTGCCTCTCACTCTATTTATCCTTTTTCTTTTCCTTTTTCTATTTTCTATTTCTCTCTATTATTTACCACTAATATATATATATATATATATATATATATACATATACGTATACATTTACATATATACGTCCCTATTTATATAGATACACACACACATATATAATTATATATTTTATATAAATACACATACACGTATATACTTATATATATTTTATATAAATACACACACACATATTTATATACTTTATATATACATATTTTAATATATTTTAGAATTTACACATACAGAATTCATATATATATATATATATATATATATATATATATATATATATATATATATATACTGTATACATGTATACACACATACACATATAATATATATTATTATATGTACATGCACATACACATATATATAATTTATATACGCATAAAATATAAACCACATTATAACAATTTAATATAACAATTAAATCTGATAATTAATTATTAAAAAAATCTAAAAATTACCATTTAATGAAAACAAGTAAAATAGATAATTTCAAAATTCCGGGAAGGGGAGCTACAAATCTACCCACCTTAAAAAATAATTTCGTCCTCGAAATTCTAACTCATAACCATGCCTAAAATTTAAAAATAAAAGTCAAGGAATAAATCCACTATTACCACAGTCTTCTCAAATTCTAATTTTTTTTCAAGAATATTTATGGCCTTCTCTAGTCATTTGGCATTTACGAAATCTCGAGGACTTTTACCCACCTTAGGTCACACAACTCCTCATAATATGGTCACTAACATCTTATAATCTACTAACTACTGGCTAATAGTCCTACCAACAAATATCTAGGCATTTAGTATCTATAATCCTCTCCTATTTATCATTCGACCCAAAATTTAACAAGCAACAAACTTACACAAGTAGCTAAGAAATGTTACTAAACTCTAGTAAGCATGACCATTCATCGCTCTGAAATAGGAAGGACAGGATGATAAGGAAGAATAATCAAGAGCAACATGACGTTTCAAGAGCGCTAGAGTATCCAATGTTACAGATAGGAAGGGAGTTTATGAACCACTGCCTTATTTGCAAAATTGGCTATTCTAGTCCAGTCACTTGCTAAATCGAAGAACTTATTTCTTAGAGGGTTTGCAATCCATGCAATACAGAAGTTCCGTTCTCGAAGTTCTAATTCAACCAAGGTTCCATAATGGAACGGAATTTGAGAAATCAAGTTTATGGTCTTACTGGGTTCTCTAGTTGGACATCAGTCGTTGGTTGGATGAACATTGGATTTCAATCTATATGGACTAGGCAAGATCCCAATGATAAAACTATTCCTACTAGATTAGGGTATCCTAGAATAGGTTTCTACCCAAGGGATTGAGCTAGTTGCTAGTCAGGTTGGTTAGCTAGGTCCCTCAAGCCCAAAATGTGCCTTCAGTGACTTTTGTGTTTAAGTAGCACATGAGGCCTCAATTGGATGGCACACTAGTAGCATGTCCGTAATGGACTTCGAGTAGATCACTACCATATATTGGGTCGAAGGAAATGAGTCGAGGTTGAGTCTCTAATTGTAGTCGGGAAGTTTACCGGTACTATGGTAAGGGTTATAACTAGTCATTTTTACCTGAAAGTCGTACCATAAAAATAGAGTACAAGGGGACGTGTTTGAGTGGGACATGATATACTTAGATGAAGGTGGACTCGTCTAGATCTTTCATATAAAATTTTTTGGGAGGTAACAACTGGTCTCGTGCTCCAAATATTAATGGCACGGCCGGGGACACGAAATGATCTAAAGGAAAAGTGGGAGTCCATGGGCACTAATTATCGTCCTAATGCAAATTACTCTAATCAATCGGTAATCCTCGTATACCCTAAAATCGTGAATACTTTAGTCACAGGACTGGCCGATGGTAGCTACACTTGTGTATACAACTATCATGGCCATGAGGATACTCGGTATCTATCTATCAATTACGAGCTTTCGTCTTTCCAATCAGTGAAAGACAAAAACAATGAAGAGTTCAAGAGAGATGTCACTGAATACAATTACGTGATTCAAAGGCGAATGTATAATTCAAGAGAAATTATCAAAGCAGTCGTGGATGAGATCCTAGAGACAGTTACATCTCAATCCACGTAGGATAATTAGATGAAGAGCGAACCAATTGCATCGTGGTTGATCAGACCGTAATACAATGATTCTGATTAGACAATATGTTAGCGGGCGTCCCCAATAAACATGTCTTGAATCAAGCTCGATAAAAGAATAAGCTTGCAAAACTAGGCTGTGATAGCAGCATTGGTCAAGATAGTCAAAATATAAGTATGCGAGATTTTTGGAAAGGAGGCACAAGTAATTCGAGTTTTGTGAGAATCAAAATCTAACTCGAGATTTTGTACACGAATAACAGAATCAAAAATTATAAACTAGTTCCTTACAGTAAAATAGAATTTAAAATAGGCAATTCTAATTTATGATATAAGACTTATATCTATAAAAGAAAGTTAAACAATTTATCAAAATCAACATTAACTCCTTAATTCTAGGCAAGTCTAACATACCAAGCGAATAGTATATCCACATTGGATCACATTGTCATATTAAAAGTATAGTGTACCTATAGGGATCTAACAAGCTATCTAAATTGCATGGCCTATATAATACTCTTAACTACCCAACGGTCAATTTGAACAAGGGACTCCTAGTCCTAGTTATTATCTTAAATTATTTTAATCCTAGTTTGTGAATGAGCATTTTCTGGGCGCAGGCTCGCAGCAGTACGACTAATATGGTACTACCGCGAGTTCGCATAATTTGTGAAGACTGACCTGTATAGGCCACCACAAAAATTTGTCACGACCCGTAACAGCCTTTCTGATACGAGACGTGTCCAAGCCAGCCTACGCCGCAGAGTCGGCGGTAGAACGCTGTCAAGCCCGCAAGAAATAAATGCTCAAGAAATAACATTTGATGCTCATTCACATTTCTACATTTATTACAACATTTACATCATTTAAAAATTAAAGAAAATACAAGATTTTACAATTAATGAAATTGATACAAGTGCTTTCTATTTCTAGGTTGTCTTCAGCATACCCAAGTTCTCCCAATGCTAACAGTGATCGCGGGTAAACCTGAAAAATGTTGGTTTCCAGTCAGGAATGGAATAAGTACACAAACCGACGGCAATGCAAAACACAATAGAATTAACAAGACATGAAAATAGCATATGGAATATGAAAGCTAGTAAGAAAACTGATGACATAGCACGATAGAGAAATAAACAAGGAAAAACTAATAAAGACATCTATCTAGGTGGTGTAAAATATCCTTTTCGACATGTGAACGGCTAGGGGTAAATCCGGCTCACTACACGTGTCGTGTGCAGCTGCTATCATGCAATAATAGACATTTAGGGGATATTTCTGGGTAGTTCACATGTGTACTAAGATATTTCCCCTCCCGACTACTCCGTGTGACTAACGTGTCAACAAGCAGTAAGATGTATGTATAGACATAAAATGAAAAGACTACTATGAATCGGAAAGCAATCAGAAAGTGCACTTGCCTGAGGTCCTTAGCTGGAGAAACCAAAATACCATACCACTCAATGAGCCACAATCAGTCAACACATGAAGAAGTCTCCAAACGCTGAAATAAACAGTACCAATATTTTCAGAATAGTCAATAGCTAGGATTTCCTGTCTTTAAGTCCAATTCTGGACACAGGGGCAAAACGGTAATTTTGGATCAAAACGATATCCGCCGTTGGACCCGCTTTGTACCAAAAAGTGTGCCAGAGTCAACGGTCTCTAAAGTCGTCAAATTACATATTTACGGATCCAGTTTTATGATACGAACCCAACCGCATGTCCAAAGTTGGATTTCGGCAGGCCGTGCACAAAATCGCCCGTCGAGTCGGACCGTGGGGCCCGCGAAACGGCGATTTTATCAACGGTCTCAGAATCAGACCAAACTTGGCATACAGGACCAGAAATACGATACGGTTCTGTTGGCGCAAGTTTTGTCTCGATCTGACGAGCGTGCACAAAGTAATTGAGAAATTTGCAAAGTGCACGATACGGTAAATTTTGACGGATACGCATCAAATTCGTTGTACACACGCGACCAATTTAAATTTCGGCAAAGCCCACATGACCACGAAACCATTACGCAGCTTTCGATGCGTTCGGTTCACGATCACGTCGTCCGGATTGACGTGACGCACGTCGTGTGGAACAATTTTCTAGTTTTGAAAACAGATTTTTGGGAAACTTTGGGATTCGATTTCTCGACGCGTAGTCGATGATTTCCAAATCCACAAAAAGGGTCGTAAAGTCCTATATGTTGTCTGTAATCGTGTTCAGGTGAAATTTCTAAACAGCTACTGGATCGATCGAAATTGATCCGCCATGGATTGTTATATGTTCTATTTTTGGGACAGATTTCGACCAACTTCGTGTCGATCTTCCAGGCGGGTCGCATGATTATACCAAAAACTAACTACTAGTATTCAAAGATGGTTATGTTGAGAGCGTACCGGAAGAAGCGGATCAGAAAACGATTGAGTGTGCGTCGAGAACGCACGACGCGAAGTCGGCCTCGCGAAACGCTGCTACTGCCCTGCTGTGTCGGTTTCATGCGCGCGCGCGTATCCGCGGGCCTGGCCGTCTGCGGTGTGCCGCGGCGGTGCGCGGCCGTCGGGGGTGGGCCACCCAGGTCGCACGCGAAACTAGGGGTCGCGGTGGCGGTCCGCGTGGTTAGGGTTTTGAGAGTTGTTAAAAGATTTCTTCTCTTCTACTCACTTGGTTTCTATCTATTTATATTGTGCTCTGCTCGTAACCGCCGAGAGGCTTAGCTCGGGTGGGTTGGGATTTCCCAGCTGAGTAGGCTCGGCCTGAGGCTATAGTTGCTGCTGGCATGTGGGGATGTTGGGCCGGCCTATTGGGTTCGGCTTCAAGTTGCTACTGCCTCTCACTCTATTTATCCTTTTTCTTTTCCTTTTTCTTTTTTCTATTTCTCTCTATTATTTACCACTAATATATATATACATATATATATATATATATATATATATATATATATATATATATATATATATATATATATATATATATATATATATATATATATATATATACATATACGTATACATTTACATATATACATCCCTATTTATATAAATACACACACACATATATAATTATATATTTTATATAAATACACATACACGTATATACTTATATATATTTTAGATAAATACACACACACACACATATATAATTATATATTTTATATAAATACACATACACGTATATACTTATATATATTTTATATAAATACACACACACATATTTATATACTTTATATATACATATTTTAATATATTTTAGAATTTACACATACAGAATTCACACACACACACACACACACACACACACACACACACACACACACACACACACACACATATATATATATATATATATATATATATATATATTTTATATATATATATATATATATATATATATATATATATATATATATATATATATATATATATATGTATACACACATACACATATAATATATATTATTATATGTACATGCACATACACATATATATAATTTATATACGCATAAAATATAAACCACATTATAACAATTTAATATAACAATTAAATGTGATAATTAATTATTAAAAAAATCTAAAAATTACCATTTAATAAAAATAAATAAAATAGATTATTTCAAAATTCCGGGAAGGGGAGCTACATGTAGGGAGTCTAATGTATGCACAAGTATGTACGCGTCAGGATATTGCGTACATAATTCAGATATGTTAGGCAGATATTTAAGCATATATAGATGGATCATTGGATAGCAGCCAAATTACTTAAGTAATTAATAGAGAACAAGAAATTATATGCTCTTCGTAGGAGATGGAATAATTCTGGAGATCATAAGGTATTCCGACTCCGATTTTGTTGGATGCTAACACAGCAGGAGATCCAATCAGGTTATGCTGACTAATGAAGATATATTTTGGATGAGTGTCAAACATGCACTCATAATTTCTTCCACCATGAAAGCAAGATTTATAACATGCTGTGGAGTATCTATTCAGGGAATATGGTTGCAAAATTGTCACAAGGCCGCGCCTACAGTACGGTGTTGAAAGACCACATAAAATTATGGTGTGACAATAAATCAGCAGTACTGTATTCCAATAACAACAGAAACTTGTATAAGTCAAAGGATATTGACATAAAGTTTCTTGTTGTGAAGGAAAGAATTCAGAATGGTTATAGTGTTCATATAACACATTAGGACAAACTCCATGTTAGCGAATCCGCTCACAAAAGCATTATCACCCAGGGTCTTTCATGAGCATACTGCTCATATGGTTGTTAATTAAGAATATGGCAATATAGTGGGAGTTTGTATTTTATGTATTTGGGTGCTATTTAGTTTTGGACACATTTATGTATTAAAGTATTTTGGATATTTATCTGATCAGATATATGAAAATTCAGTTCATTCTGTTTTCATTATGTTAAAGTATTGATCTCATTAAAGTTAAGGAGGACCAATTGGAAATAGACATGTATTGATCACATTGCGTATAATTTTCATGCTACACATCCATGATTGATCTATGTCGTTTAGCTATATTGGTATATGTGACCATTGATGGTTTAGTTACGCTATATGTGACGAAGGCCGCTTTGATCCTATGTTGATATGGTTAATGGACGAGATTGTCCGGATATACCCTAAGGATTAAGTTAGCAATTTATGAGCTCACTAAGGTTAACACAATTATAAGGTTACATATGTGGTCCAGTGGGAGATTGTTGGAATTATTCAATAATTATGGGGCCACACATGTAAAATTAATTATGTTTGGGCTATCTAAATAATTAAACCAAATTAAAGTGGTCTATTTGGAAAATTGGCTTAAGGGTATAATTGTCATGGAATTAATATGTAGATACCGAAGATAATTCTAATTTGATGAGGGACCAAATTAGAAATATCACAACACACATATCTATATATATGTGTATTCATTAGGGTTATGGTCCCCAACTTATGCGGCCACCAAAGAGAAGTTTTCTCTTTTTTCTTTTCTGCATCCCCATCAACAGAAAGAGAGGGACAAAGGATTCGGATTCACCTTTGTCATTAAGGGTCGTAGCAAGTTGGAAGATCGAACCCAATAAAGAGACGATCGCTTCAACATCCATCAAGTCTAGCAGTGGATTCAGGTACGCTTCCGCAATCAATTTAATTTATGTTCTTCATCTCATGAATCGGCATGGTACAATAAATATCTAACAAATTTTTCCTTTTCGTAGCCTAAATCTAATACAAAATTTACTTATTAAATAATTCCAAAAAATATAAATAAATACAGAAAGTTCTAATCTAAATTGGACTCAAATTTGGAGTTGGACTTGGATGGTCCAGCATCACATGGTGACATCATTCATTGGATCATGACATCTTGCTAGAGAAAATTAAAAGAAGCAGCATAGGGTGTGGATACAACGAAGTCTCATGGGTACTAATTCATAGATGTACAATGTAGGAATTAACAAATTCAAGAACTTGTTGTCTACATGCCATTGGATCCTTGGTACAAGATACTTGGAGGTCCACTTGACAATAATATAGGCAAGGAATGAGGTGTAACCCCTTATTACAATGTGTCCTTTCTTCTTGGCTCAACTCCTTTCCTTCCAATGGCAAGTGGGAGGTGACCAGTCAATCCCTATGATCAAGAATAGTTTAAAAGAGGAACATATCACAGGCAAGCTCTCACCAACCTCCTATGATCAGTTTGAGGTCAATGGCAGTTAAGGTTATGGCGTGGCAGCTGGCTCCCTATTCGCGCTCGAGGAATAGTAATAGTACTCGAAATATAACTTGGAGGGTTCTGCAGCCGACGAGGAGAAGGAAGGGTATGGAGAGTTATAACAGCAACTGTGAGGAGGAGAAGAGGTGGAAGACGAAGACTGTCATGAAGGGGTGATGGATACGGTTCCCGGGGACCTCTAGGCAAGTCTGATGCTTGGCTTTTTTATCGATTAATTGTTTCGCGTTATCTTCTTCTTCATTGTCATTACTTATGTATCTTCTCATTCTTCGAAACTCTGAATCGTAAGTTTGTTATGTTTCCATGAAACAGCTGGTGTACTGTGATCAGATTAAATGAATGAAACATGAAATGTTTGGTTTCGTGTTATTATAAGAGAGAATTATGGAGTTGATGAGTGAGTAGTTTATGTTGTGCTTAAACCTGTGAACTGTGATTAATCAAAGATCTAATTAACTTGATCTAGTAGAGAGAGATTAATAAGATCATGTTAAATCACAAGCTCAACGTCATTTTGGTAATGATTAGCTACTAAAAAATACCGAAGAAGAAACATAGGAGAAGAGAACAAATTCACAACAACAGTGATAAAAACAATGGAGTCTCAGCTCTAATTTACACTTGAATAGCATTTGGCAAAAATGGTTTTAATATCATGACAAGATTATTTTTACTGGCAATGTTCTGGTGGACATACAAATTACATTCCAACTTCTAGGTGCAGGACTCAGTTATCATCATTTCTTTTGTTTTTGTTATTCTTCTATATTTAACAATTGTTTTTTTTAACAAAATAAACTCAACAGTTAAAATCAATCCATAACTAGGCTACCTAAGTCAGAGAAATTTTGTCTATACATCCATATAATTCTTATAGGAGAAGGCTTGGATGATGATTATGATGATGAATATCGACAAGGAAAAAGATGATAGTGCAAGCAACCGACAGGAAAGCCGATATTACTGACTCATGGACCTGGAGTAATGATACAAGAAAGAAAATTCGAATCTGAGTGAAAAATATACATTTAAATCAGTACTGATTTATCTTTCTATACAGTATGCAATTGAAATGCCAAAGTATCTAGAACAAGAACTAGCTGATATGCGCTTTCTTGATGTTCTACACATTGGAATCGTAGCCCTTTCAAGCAATTCATATGTAGCTAATGCTTGTTTCAGAATACATTCAGAATGTGATTACAAATTGATTTCGAGACAAGAAAGTATGTTAACAGGATGTATTGGTTGGAATCTATAGACAACTGAGTAGTTTCATGTTATAATGTTCCTGTTTTGTGTCATATATGCTTGCCTGTAGCTAAATTCCAACGATAAGAAATATTGTTGCTTTGGTAATATCCTCAAAGTTCTTCAGAGAAAAGATCGATATTGGGCCAAGTCTCGTCGTTTGTAGCTAATCATATGTGACTCAAATTTGTTAGTATAATTTCACTAGTTTGGATATTTTGATTATTAACTTTGGAAGATGAAAATTTACGGGGTCCAGCCACGCAATCTCAAATGTAGATCTCATGATGCTGGTGAAGATAATATATAGGCAAATACTCGATCAGTCCAAATGTAGTTCATACTGGATGGAAGATCCAATTCAAGATGGCTGAGTTTTATATGTAATATGGAAGTAAATAACAGGTATTTGATGAAACATTCTCTATGAATTCTATCTATGATATACTGCACATTATCGATCGGTTCCTTGGTTAATCTGGATGATCGATGCTGGGTGTTCATGTTGGAAAAGTGAATGTATATTTGAATTATTAATTATTAATAATAATTGTTTTCTAATAAGTGTGTCCAATTACAACGAATCTATGGTAACGAATCTAATGAAAATGTGTCCTTTCCATTGTGTCTATTATTTATAAAAGCGTAAGTATTTGAAGCATTAGAGAACTCATTCATCCATAAAACATTAAGTCTAAGAGAGAGATGAACTACCAACATTGCTCGTCCAGTTTCTGCTGTGTGAAGTGCTGCTACCGAAGGAGAAGAGCCGTTGTATCCTGGTAGACTAATTGCTATTAAACCGTAAGCATCAGTGCGGGACGAATATTGTCTTAAGGACATTGAACCAAGTTCAAGTCTCGGTCTCAGTTAGATCGTTATTTTATATTTTAATTTCAGAGTCTAAAATACAGTTGGGAATTTAATACTAACAGTTCATTCGTAGGTATTACTGCTCAGCCAGTGACTGCCCTTCAAACTGGATAACTTGGAATTTTATGTATTCTGAAGGTATAGTTTTCAGTGAGACACTGATGCACAATGCTGTTTTCCTCATAATAAAAACAACAGCAATCACTCGTCTGGTTCATTGAGCAACATCTAAATTCCAGAATTTGAATCTAAGAAATATTCGGGGCAAATTCTAATAAATTTGTAGTAAATCCTAGAAAATTCCGAACATTCTAAAATAAAATTTTAAGCCATTCTACGGTGTTTCTAGAGTGTCTAACCTCACTCTAACTAATTCTTACCCAAGTTGTGATCTCCGATTTTCTATATTAGGGATCTTCGGCAGCGAATGCTACAAACTATCCCCCTTAAAAGAAATTGTCTTCAAAATTCAAACAACCCCCATACGGCCACAAGCATTCCTAGCAAACTAGCAACAATCCTAGGACCCATACTAACTATAATTTATGAATTTAACTTCTAACAGCGTACCTCAATCGTTGAATAGGTGAAGTGTTGAGAACTAATAAGGGACTTTAGTCCCACATCGGAAGTTGTATTGTGTAGAGGAGGTGTACTCTTTATAAGTAGTGGCAGGAGCCCATCAATAAAATCATCTGAGAAATTCCACTCATTTCAACTTGGTATTAGAGCCAGGTTCCGTAATTTTTTTTTCCTCCCTCCCTGATGCCAGCCCCCCCAAACCCCCCATCTACTATTCTAGCTCCTCCCCCCAGGACCTGCGGTGTAGCGCCCCGGACCACCCCTCCCTCCCTGACGCCCCCTCCACCCCCCGATCTACTATTCCAGCGCCCCCCAACCCGGACCTGACCCCCCCGGACCTGCTGTGCAGCGCTCCGGACCTGCCCCCCCGGGACCTGCTGTACAGCGCCCCCGGACCTGCCCCCCTGAACTGCTGTGCATCGTCCCGATTTTTTTGCACCTTCTTTGGAAGTGCTTGCAAAAGTTCATTATTTTCGCACAGCTCCTACTCGGAGTTCTGGAAATATCGATCATGCACGAAGTCACGGTCCAATTGGTTATGCTTGCACTATCTACCCTCGTCATCATGATGCGGTTCTAATTGCTCGTATGCCTGAAAAATTTCTGTGAGGAGGCCACTGGTTGTTCCCCCCAGGTCTCTATAGTTGATGACATAGACACCCGAGATCAGGACACCCAGCAGTTAGCAGACAACGATGAAGACGACGACTAGGGCTACAACAAGACCTCCCTACTTACAGTTGAAGACGCCATGGATTCTATCAGTGTTAAACTGACGGCAGAAGAGATGAAGGCCCTGGTTGATGAGATATTATCAAAGAGATTAACCGAGGGAACCCCACGGGTGACCCATACTGACGTGGATCCGTCACCCTACAAAATGGAAAAGTTGGAAAAGCTGAAGACAAAGTTGGAAGGAACGTCCAACTACTTGAAATGGTCGAGGCAGACGATGCGAATGCTGAAGGGACGTGACTTGGTTGGCTATGTCAATGGCCAAACGAAGGCGCCATCCGATCCCTCCTCAAAGGAGTTTGCTATCTGGAAGATTGTCAACAACGTCGTAGCTGGGTGGTTGACAACCTCCTTGACCGACTAGGTGTCGGACAATGTCGAGGCGATGAAGGCTGCCGCTGATATATGGCGGACTTTGAAGGATATGTACTCAGGCTCGGACAACCCTATGCGGGTCTTCCAACTTCAGGATGAACTTGATAGGGTGGCCCAAGACGACCGTACCATCTCTGAGTATGCAGCCATATTGAAGAAGTACTGGTCTAATCTGGATTACTATGATCCTCTTGGGATAGAAGATGCACAAGTCGAATCGGCATTTGCGAAGTATTTTCAGACGTTCCTGGCTTATATTTTGCGACAACGAATGATGAAGTTCCTGAAGGCTCAACCCTGTGTTTGATCAGAGAAGAAATATTCTCATGTCCCAACCTACGCTTCCAGCCTTGGAGGAAGCTATAACTGTCATGACACAGGAAGAAGCTCGATTGAAGTTGATGCCCAACAAGGGCTCCTTTAAGGGGGACCAAGTCGTGGTTGAAAAGTCTGCCCTTGCTGCCTTCACTTAGCCTCCATCTGTGAGTGGTGTGTGCCACAACTATGGTGACTCCGGACATTACATCAAATTTTGTCCAAAAATTCTGCGAAGTCAGTCTAGTGATCGCGGACGGGGACGTGGAGGACGTCATGGTGGTAGAGGAGGATATGCTGGTAGAAGGAGAGATTACTTTGGAGGACACAAAGCACATCTGGCAGAGGAAAGGAGAAAAAATCAACTGGCAAAAATAATCCCGCTTGAGCGGGAGTTCCTTGCGAAGTTGCGAGGCACAAAGTTGGGTTCGGCCGACAGTCATGTCACTCCTGGGACGTCATCTACTTCGGAGGATCACATCACTTGCTTTGCCCAACCCAGCACAGGTATACCTGTACGTGCTCTTACATCTGTCCATCAGCCAGGTTGGATTATGGACTCTGGGGTATCTCACCATGTCACGAGGTCCCGTACGTGGTGAGTTTCAGGACTATACTCACCTACCGTTGCCGGAGATTATTCAGACTGCTGATGGTACCTCCAGACCTGTAATGGGTAAAGGCACTGTCGCATGCACCCTTCCCTTACTCTTAACAATGTCTTACATGCTCCTTCTTTTCATGTCAATCTTATATCTATTAGTGCCATTATCCTTGATCTAATCTGTATTATTTCTTTTGACATTCCTAAGGTAACTTTTTAGGAGAAGGGGACATGACGGCGACTAGGGACTGGCACATGGCATAAGGGGCTATGGTACTTGGACATGACCGGACTGGACAAAGCATTGGCATCTCTAGTAGCAGACGCACAACCGGACGCTTCACGTAGCAGTATAGAAGACGAATTGCTCCTTCATCACCAGCGTGTCGGACATTCTTCCTTTAATGTTATTAGTTGAATGTATCCGTCCTTATATCAAAGGGCTAATAAAGAGAAGTTATTTTGTAATGCTTGTGAGTTGAAAAAATATACCAGAAGCTCGTATGTGAGCTCTGGGAATAGAATTTCAGCTGCATTTGACATAATACATTCGAACGTATGGGGCCCTTGTCCTACAACCGATATTAACGGTTTTCGATGGTTCGTCACTTTTATTGATTGTTACACTCGCGTGACTTGGGTCTACCTTATGAAGAATAAAAGTGACGTCTTTAAGACATTTTGAGATTTTCATCGCCGGATAGAAAACAATATGGCACTAAAATTAAGTGCTTACGATCTGACAATGGGACGGAGTATACTAATAAGAAGGTTGCTGAGTATTTATCCACTCATGGAATACTATACCAAACTTCATGTGCCTATACACCGACACAAAATGGTGTGGCCGAACGGAAGAACAGACACCTGCTGGAGGTCGCACGGATGATGATTCTGACTATGAATGTCCCAAAACACTTATGGGGACAAGCTGTCTTGACGACCTTGTAACATCCAATTTTCTGAAATTGGAGTATTTTTGAAAATTTATTATTTTTATTATTTATTAGTAGTATTTTAGTCATGGTATGATTTTTTGGGGATTTTAGTTAAGTTAAACCAATTTCTAAGTCATGACTTATGACTTTGTGACTTTACTAGTAAAACCTTAGTGTAAACCCTAGCTATTCCTTAAACTAGGAGTTGCCAAGACCATGTGAGCTTAGCCATAGGCTTAGAACATCAAATTAGTAGTTTTTGGCCAAAAGGGTATTTTGGTAATTTACTAGACTTTAATTGTGATTTTGTGATTTTATTATTATTTTAATTATTGATTAGTGTCATGTTAGTCCCTAACCTAGTTTAGCACTAATCTAGAGGTTAGCCACTAACCTAGAAGACTAAGTAGAGGATGTTAGCTTTATGTGTAAATATCTAGTTGATAAATATCTAGATATTACTTTTTAGATATTTTAGAAAAACCTAAATATCTATCTACCTAGTCAAAGCCTTAGGGGCTAAGCTTTGCAAGGTGGAAAGGGGCCCTATAGCCTACCCCTACCCCCCATGGCAGCCAACAACACCCCCCCTATATATGTACACCCCTTCACAAAAAAGTCCCATTTTCATTACTTGGAACCTTGATTTTTTCCTCTACTTCAACCCTTCACCACTTAACCATTTTAGCTCCAAATTGAGCCTAGTTTCTTGCATTGGACTCCCCTACACTAGAGGATACTATCTAGGGCCTGCTATCAAGGATTTGTGGAGCTTTGGGCATCACCAAGTGAAGAGGACACCCCCCCCCCAAAACCTTGTTTTCTTTGAGTTTTGCACTCATAGGTAAATATCCATAAACATAGTTAATATTGTGTTTTCTCTTCATATTTGTATGCATCTAGGTACTAGGGAACTGTGTGTCAAGTTTGGTAGGATTTAGATTTGGTTTGGTGTCCGTATCGGACACGTATCTGTGTTCTAAATTCTGCGTTTGGTGAAATGTCACTTAGGGTTTAATGTTGTGTTTTTATAAAACAAATTATATTTTTGGGTAGCCCTAGACACGTAGGACACAACCCTAACTTACTGAGCACGAAATCGTATCGTGTCCGTGTCCAAATTGGACACGAACACACTGTTAAACACTACACTGCACACTGTTTAAACTCCACTGTTCGACACTTCCTATCGTTTCCACATGAGTCGTGGACACGATACAGTAACCTAGACACGAACCTAACTTCCCCACCAGCCCACTGACACGAGCACAAGGCTCTACGTGCCCCGTGTAGAGCACACGACCCTTCGACACACGTGCACGAGACTGTGCACGCTGTCCTGCTACCACACTGTTCGTGCACGCTGGACACGACACTTCGACACGCCAAAATTGGTGTGGACACAGGGGCAGTGTCTGCGCACACACCCCTAAACTTTCAGGACACCTCGTGTCGTATTGAGGACACGAGGACACGTGCACTGGTCGTGCACTGACAGTGCACGCACGCACAGAGTCCACTTCGCACGTCTCATATCGCACGGACACGACACTTCGACACCTCGTGTTTGCACGAGTGTGTAGCCCATCATGTGGGCTACACGTGGATATGACCACGAGGCCCCACGTGGCTCGTGTCGAGTCCACGAGACACGAGAACCCATGCACGACGCGGTGCAGAACACTGAGTATCAGTCGATTTTCTTCGACTGATACAGAGTTCGTGCCGTGTCCTGAGGACACGTGGACACGATACAGGCTACCTAAACCCTAGACCAACCCTAGGCGAACCTACCCACACGTGCACGAGACTCCTAGACACGTGTGTCGTGTCCTAGAGCTAAGTGCACGCGTGCACGACGCTGTGACACTGTGACTTACCCGTTTGTGTTTTTAAACACTTGGACACGCCGTGTCGTGTCGTGGTGGACTCCCGTGGACACACACGACACCTACACGTATGGGGACACAATTACCAACCATTGGATTGAACTATTAGCTAGGGTTTAGGGGTCGAATTTGGTTTACCCCCTCTATGTTCAGTATGAACAGTATTTTTGTATTTCCAGCCTCAAAATCCGATTTCAAATTGATTTTTGATGTATATATATATGTATAATTATGTGTATATATATTGTATATACATGTATATATGTATGTGTGTGTGTAGAAGAAATTTAGGTGAGTATACATGTATATACATGTGTATATACATGTATGTATATATATAGGGGGTGTGTGTGTGTATTGGTATAGTTTAGGGACTGGTTTCCTGTTCCAGGAAACTGAACCCCCCCTGCTGTGTACAGCAGTGTGTCACTCTCTCTCTCATTCTCTCTCTCTCTGTCCACCTCTCTCTCATTCTCTCTCTCTTTCACTCTAAGTCTCTCCCTCTCTCTATATATATATATATATATGTTATATGTATATATATATGTATATATATATATGATATATAGTGTGTATATATATATTATTTTATATATTAGTTATAAATGGTATAGATAGTAGGTATATATATTGTATATATATATATATATATATATATATTATAGATATGTATATATATGTATTATGGCCTATGTATATATATAGGCATTAGATAGATGGGTATATCTATATATATAGATATATATATATATATATATATATATATATATATATGTGTATAACTTGTTAAGATATAGGTTTAGAGGAAACCTATAAGACATGGCCTATGGCCAAGATTACTAGCCCATGGTTTGGGGTTAACCCTAATTAACCAAATACCCATGACTTAACTAGTTTACCCCTTGTTTGACCAAGTGTTGACCAAGGTCAACCTTAGGTCAAACTTGACCTAATCAACCTAGTTTGACTTGAACTAACCTAGAATGACTAGTTTGACTAAACCCTAACTAGTAGACCTAGGTTGACTAACAAGTTGACCAATGTTGACCATTGTTGACCAAAGTCAACTATAGGTCAACCTTGACCTAGAAATGACCTAATTGATCTATAAATGACTTAGATGGTCTTAGAAGGACTAGCTGACTAAGTTTGACTAAACCTTAGCCTAATGACTAGTTGGTTAGGTTTAACCTATATGAGTAAATAGTAACCTAAGTTATATGGGTAGTCCTATATAAATTAAGATATGTATGGGGTTAAGTGGAATACTTAGAGTTGAGTCATGACTTAAGTTGGAGAATGGGATTAGCTTGATTACAGGATTAAGGTTGGTATTGTGCTATATATATATTTTGTATGATATACCTTGTATAGGAGATTGGTTATGCCTTAGCTTTGTGGTATAGAATCCTTGGTATCCAAAGACATGTTAGCCTTATAGAGTTTAAGTTAGAGTTGGCCATTGACCTAATTATCTTACAGGCTAGTATATGATTAACCAAAATCTTAGTTGGTCTAAGTTTGACCTAGACTTGACCCAGATTGATCATGTTGACTAGTATTTGACTAGTTTGATTAGAATGTTGACCAGAAGTTTGACTTTAACCTAGATTTGACTAACCTTGACTTGTTTGACCTTGTTTAACCTTGAATGACTTAGTTAAACTTCTTGTGACCTAATATGACTTGATTTGACTTAGATTGACTGTAGAGTTGACCAAGTTTGATTTTGACCTAGATTGGCTTAGAATTCATATAGATTGCATTGTAGATTTCATTTACCTTCATTTTGAATATGTCATAACTGTATTACTCTATTTTAGGACATTGTGACCCTGGTACAGACATCTGATATTACACTACTCTTTCCAGAGTGTCAGGCGAGTACATTCTCTGATAGTTCTTTCATTACTTGTCATTTACTGTATTCAGTTCTAGTTAGCTATATGTGATTCTCTGTACAAACACGATTAGTATTGCTGGATCCATTACATGCGACACTCATTTATTCATGTCTGGCCTCTATTTCTGGAACCACTACTGGAACCACCTACTGGAATCACTACTGGCATCACCCTACTGGAATCATTTCTGGAATCATTGGCTGGACTCATACTGGTTGTAGTGTTGGATTATGGATTCATTTGTGGGCGGGGAAATACTTGAGTAGACATGTGAACATACCTAAAATCTGGAACCACCTCCCTTAGAACTATTCTGGAATGCTAGCCATCCCACACTTGGCCGAGTGTGCGATGTGCCTGATTACCCCTAGCCGTTTATATGTTGATCTCAGTATTTTAAAACACACTGTTAGAGTATAGTCTGGACTTACCCTGGAATCATGGATCACTTCTGGACTCATTTTTACTGGACTCATCTTGTACTGGAATCATCTAGTATTGGATTATATGGACTGGACTCACACTGGGATTACATTTTATACTGTCTGGACTTATACCATGTTATTCTAGTTCAGCTAGTTTACTACAGTCTTCTTTGCCATGATTTCTTCTCTTGTTAGTTACTTTACTTTCCTTGTACCCTCACTGTTTCTCTACATCATTATCTGTATAAACTGCCATGCTCATCTGTATAACTGTCTAAAAACTGCTTTATAGTCTTTGTCATTTACTTGGGATTTCTAGATGAGATGTGCTCGTTCCTGTCCTGATTGGACCTGTTGAAAATATTACAGATGATACTCCTGACGACACATGCCCTACTTACCATGGACCTGGCGAGGGATTAGCTACCTTTGGTTCCGACTCTCAGGAGTGATTCAGGAGTTTAGCTAGTAGACTTACTTAGCTTTTATGTTTTGAGCTTGTTGCATTAAACTTGAGATATTGAGTTGTATTAGAGTTTGTTTGAGACATTGTTGTTATTATTTTAGTAGTTTAATTTATGTTGTTGTTAGTTGGTATCTAGATTTCTGTGTTATCTTATCGTGCTTAGACTGTGATTGAGTATATCATATCTTTTACTTGTCCTCCCTTCGGAGTTGAGATCTTGGCAAGTACATTATATACACTGCATGAGATTAGTTAGCAACCTAGGACAGCGTTCTACCGCCGACACTGCGGCGTAGGCTGGACGTACCCACTTCTCGTGCCCCTACACAGGGTGCGGGTCGTGACACGTTTTTAGTGGTGGCCCATGCAGGTCTCGAGTTTGTGTAGTGGTATTCGAACTAGAGTATCACTACAGCCTGTGATAGGATTTGATAATAGGCTTAGAGAGAGGATACTCAATCACAACTAGGAAATTTCCAAAGATTTGAATCTACTGACTTTTGTTCAAATCTGTATAATCTATTTCATATTATCCTTCTTGATACTATCATCCTTGTACCTTACTTTGAATACTTGACCCGATTGGTTAAGGATCTTGGACTATGTATCTTCTTTCATCATTTTCACCCTTACTTATATCTTATGCTATAAATTTATCCTTAAGTTTTACAAGCTTATCCTTTTCGAGCTTGATCATGATATATTTTATTGGGTATACACCCACTAACATATTATCTAATCAGAACCGGCGCATGATGGTCTGATCAACCTATTGCGTTTTGGTTCGCTTTTTTATATATTAATCTACGTGGATGAAGACATAGTTAAACTTGCCTTAGAATCTTATCCGCAACAGCCTTGACAATTCTCCTTGAAATTATTTTATCGCCTATGAACCTCGTATTCATATCCAGTTGGATTAAATTTAATCATGACCTGGATCTTCATCATTGGATGTTCGTGCTCATACTTGATTTCATTAATTTCCCATCTTGTCCAATCTCGATTTATCCTGAAATTGATCAACTTAGATCGTGTCAAGACAAAAATCTATTTGTGATTGTTTGTACCTAAACTTTCAATTTTCTTTTTATGGAAGGGTAACTTTAATGATTTTTCACTTGTTAATGACCTATTTTCATATAGGATGGTAGACGACCCTATAGCCTTCATGATTGTTGTTTTCTTATCTTCCCAATTAGGACACTTTAGATTGCTTGTACGTTTTGATACCATAGGACAGTATTGATCTAGAATGACTAGTGTACCTAGATGAGACCACAGACTGTTCCATTTAACCTGTTCCCCTGGTACTACTATTGCATCACAACTTCTGGTTTAAATTTAGGCCATTGACCATTCCCACTCTAATTATGATCATCGTAGGCACATTACCATGACTTTTAAATTAGGAGCACAAGACTAGTTGTTTTATTAAAACCAATTTCACAGGCATGACCTAGACTTGACAACCTACACCCATGACCTTAGTATCCCACTAAGGCACACTATTTTATACTTCAATTGCTTAGTACGATTTTCCTGACCCGAGACTCCATCCTGATTTACCCCATGGAGTTACTTTTGGCTTCGATTTAAATTGAGGACACCTTATGACCTAAAACTGCCAACCAATTTTTGGACATGACCCAGTATAGGTCTACTACCCATATTTGCTTGTTGACCTTGTATGTTGCCTAGGTAGTGGCTTCGTCCCTGATTGTTGGAGGTTTGACCTAGGAGGAGTACGACCATCTAAATTTCGAGGACGAAATTATTTTAAGGTGGGTAGACTTGTAACATCCAGTTTTCTGAAATTGGAGTATTTTTGAAAATTTATTATTTTTATTATTTATTAGTAGTATTTTAGTCATGGTATGATTTTCTGGTGATTTTAGTTAAGTTAAACCAATTTCTAAGTCATGACTTATGACTTTGTGACTTTACTAGTAAAACCTTAGTGTAAACCCTAGCTATTCCTTAAACTAGGAGTTGCCAAGACCATGTGAGCTTAGCCATAGGCTTAGAACATCAAATTAGTAGTTTTTGGCCAAAAGGGTATTTTGGTAATTTATTAGACTTTAATTGTGATTTTGTGATTTTATTATTATTTTAATTATTGATTAGTGTCATGTTAGTCCCTAACCTAGTTTAGCACTAATCTAGAGGTTAGCCACTAACCTAGAAGACTAAGTAGAGGATGTTAGCTTTATGTGTAAATATCTAGTTGATAAATATCTAGATATTACTTTTTAGATATTTTAGAAAAACCTAAATATCTATCTACCTAGTCAAAGCCTTAGGGGCTAAGCTTTGCAAGGTGGAAAGGGGCCCTATAGCCTACCCCTACCCCCCCATGGCAGCCAACAACACCCCCCCCTATATATGTACACCCCTTCACAAAAAGTCCCATTTTCATTACTTGGAACCTTGATTTTTCCCTCTACTTCAACCCTTCACCACTTAACCATTTTAGCTCCAAATTGAGCCTAGTTTCTTGCATTGGACTCCCCTACACTAAAGGATACTATCTAGGGCCTGCTATCAAGGATTTGTGGAGCTTTGGGCATCATCAAGTGAAGAGGACACCCCCCCCCAAAACCTTGTTTTCTTTGAGTTTTGCACTCATAGGTAAATGTCCATAAACATAGTTAATATTGTGTTTTCTCTTCATATTTGCATGCATCTAGGTACTAGGGAACTGTGTGTCAAGTTTGGTAGGATTTAGATTTGGTTTGGTGTCCGTATCGGACACGTATCTGTGTTCTAAATTCTGTGTTTGGTGAAATGTCACTTAGGGTTTAATGTTGTGTTTTTGTAAAACAAATTATATTTTTGGGTAGCCCTAGACACGTAGGACACAACCCTAACTTACTGAGCACGAAATCGTATCGTGTCTGTGTCCAAATTGGACACGAACACACTGTTAAACACTACACTGCATACTGTTTAAACCCCACTGTTCGACACTTCCTATCGTTTCCACATGAGTCGTGGACACGATACAGTAACCTAGACACGAACCTAACTTCCCCACCAGCCCACTGATACGAGCACAAGGCTCTACGTGCCCCGTGTAGAGCACACGACCCTTCGATACGCGTGCACGAGACTGTGCACGCTGTCCTGCTACCACACTGTTCGTGCACGCTGGACATGACACTTCGACACGCCAAAATTGGTGTGGACACAGGGGCAGTGTCTGCGCACACACCCTTAAACTTTCAGGACACCTCGTGTCGTATTGAGGACACGAGGACACGTGCACTGGTCGTGCACTGACAGTGCACGCACGCACAGAGTCCACTTCGCACGTCTCGTATCGTGCGGACACGACACTTCGACACCTCGTGTTTGCACGAGTGTATAGCCCATCATGTGGGCTACACGTGGATATGACCACGAGGCCCCACGTGGCTCGTGTCGTGTCCACGAGACACGAGAACCCATGCACGACGCGGTGCAGAACACTGAGTATCAGTCGATTTTCTTCGACTGATACAGAGTTCGTGCCGTATCCCGAGGACACGTGGACACGATACAGGCTACCTAAACCCTAGACCAACCCTAGGCGAACCTACCCACACGTGCACGAGACTCCTAGACACGTGTGTCGTGTCCTAGAGCTAAGTGCACGCATGCACGACGCTGTGACACTGTGACTTACCCGTTTGTGTTTTTAAACACTTGGACACGCCGTGTCGTGTCGTGGTGGACTCCTATGGACACACACGACACCTACACGTATGGGGACACAATTACCAACCATTGGATTGAACTATTAGCTAGGGTTTAGGGGTCGAATTTGGTTTACCCCCTCTATGTTCAGTATGAACAGTATTTTTGTATTTCCAGCCTCAAAATCCGATTTCAAATTGATTTTTGATGTATATATATATGTATAATTATGTGTATATATATTGTATATACATGTATATATGTATGTGTGTGTGTAGGAGAAATTTAGGTGAGTATACATGTATATACATGTGTATATACATGTATGTATATATGTAGGGTGTGTGTGTGTGTATTGGTATAGTTTAGGGACTGGTTTCCTGTTCCAGAAAACTGAACCCCCCCCTGCTGTGTACAGCAGTGTGTCACTCTCTCTCTCATTCTCTCTCTCTCTGTCCACCTCTCTCTCATTCTCTCTCTCTTTCACTCTAAGTCTCTCTCTCTCTCTCTCTATATATATATATATGTTATATGTATATATATATGTATATATATATGATATATATAGTGTGTATATATATATTATTTTATATATTGGTTATATATGGTATAGATAGTAGGTATATATATTGTATATATATATATATATATATTGTAGATATGTATATATATGTATTATGGCCTATGTATATATATAGGCATTAGATAGATGGGTATATCTATATATATAGATATATATATATATATATATATGTGTATAACTTGTTAAGATATAGGTTTAGAGGAAACCTATAAGACATGGCCTATGGCCAAGATTACTAGCCCATGGTTTGGGGTTAACCCTAATTAACCAAATACCCATGACTTAACTAGTTTACCCCTTGTTTGACCAAGTGTTGACCAAGGTCAACCTTAGGTCAAACTTGACCTAATCAACCTAGTTTGACTTGAACTAACCTAGAATGACTAGTTTGACTAAACCCTAACTAGTAGACCTAGGTTGACTAACAAGTTGACCAATGTTGACCATTGTTGACCAAAGTCAACTATAGGTCAACCTTGACCTAGAAATGACCTAATTGATCTATAAATGACTTAGATGGTCTTAGAAGGACTAGTTGACTAAGTTTGACTAAACCTTAGCCTAATGACTAGTTGGTTAGGTTTAACCTATATGAGTAAATAGTAACCTAAGTTATATGGGTAGTCCTATGTAAATTAAGATATGTATGGGGTTAAGTGGAATACTTAGAGTTGAGTCATGACTTGAGTTGGAGAATGGGATTAGCTTGATTACAGGATTAAGGTTGGTATTGTGCTATATATATATTTTGTATGATATACCTTGTATAGGAGATTGGTTATGCCTTAGCTTTGTGGTATAGAATCCTTGGTATCCAAAGACATGTTAGCCTTATAGAGTTTAAGTTAGAGTTGGCCATTGACCTAATTATCTTACAGGCTAGTATATGATTAACCAAAACCTTAGTTGGTCTAAGTTTGACCTAGACTTGACCCAGATTGATCATGTTGACTAGTATTTGACTAGTTTGATTAGAATGTTGACCAGAAGTTTGACTTTAACCTAGATTTGACTAACCTTGACTTGTTTGACCTTGTTTAACCTTGAATGACTTAGTTAAACTTCTTGTGACCTAATATGACTTGATTTGACTTAGATTGACTGTAGAGTTGACCAAGTTTGATTTTGACCTAGATTGGCTTAGAATTCATATAGATTGCATTGTAGATTTCATTTACCTTCATTTTGAACATGTCATAACTGTATTACTCTATTTTAGGACATTGTGACCCTGGTACAGACATCTGATATTACACTACTCTTTCCAGAGTGTCAGGCGAGTACATTCTCTGATAGTTCTTTCATTACTTGTCATTTACTGTATTCAGTACTAGTTAGCTATATGTGATTCTCTGTACAAACACGATTAGTATTGCTGGATCCATTACATGCGACACTCATTTATTCATGTTTGGCCTCTATTTCTGGAACCACTACTGGAACCACCTACTGGAATCACTACTGGCATCACCCTACTGGAATCATTTCTGGAATCATTGGCTGGACTCATACTGGTCGTAGTGTTGGATTATGGATTCATTTGTGGGCGGGGAAATACTTGAGTAGACATGTGAACATACCTAAAATCTGGAACCACCTCCCTTGGAACTATTCTGGAATGCTAGCCATCCCACACTTGGCCGAGTGTGCGATGTGCCTGATTACCCCTAGCCGTTTACATGTTGATCTCAGTATTTTAAAACACACTGTTAGAGTATAGTCTGGACTTACCCTGGAATCATGGATCACTTCTGGACTCATTTTTACTGGACTCATCTTGTACTGGAATCATCTAGTATTAGATTATATGGACTGGACTCACATTGGGATTACATTTTATACTGTCTGGACTTATACCATGTTATTCTAGTTCAGCTAGTTTACTACAGTCTTCTTTGCCATGATTTCTTCTCTTGTTAGTTACTTTACTTTCCTTGTACCCTCACTGTTTCTCTACATCATTATCTGTATAAAACTGCCATGCTCATCTGTATAACTGTCTAAAAACTGCTTTATAGTCTTTGTCATTTACTTGGGATTTCTAGATGAGATGTGCTCGTTCCTGTCCTGATTGGACCTGTTGAAAATATTACAGATGATACTCCTGACGACACATGCCCTACTTACCATGGACCTGGCGAGGGATTAGCTACCTTTGGTTCCGACTCTCAGGAGTGATTCAGGAGTTTAGCTAGTAGGCTTACTTAGCTTTCATGTTTTGAGCTTGTTGCATTAAACTTGAGATATTGAGTTGTATTAGAGTTTGTTTGAGACATTGTTGTTATTATTTTAGTAGTTTAATTTATGTTGTTGTTAGTTGGTATCTAGATTTCTGTGTTATCTTATCGTGCTTGGACTGTGATTGAGTATATCATATCTTTTACTTGTCCTTCCTTCGGAGTTGAGATCTTGGCAAGTACATTATATACACTGCATGAGATTAGTTAGCAACCTAGGACAGCGTTCTACCGCCGACACTGCGGCGTAGGCTGGACGTACCCACTTCTCGTGCCCCTACACAGGGTGCGGGTCGTGACAGGCCTCTTATCTCATCAACAGAATGCCATCTCAGGTATTAGACTGGAAGACACCGTTGGAAATGCTTACTGGTGTAACCACTTACACAGTTCCACTGAAAGTATTTGGATATGTATGTTTTGTCCAAGATAATAGGCCGAGAGTTGGTAAACTGGATCCTAGAACGGTTAAATGTGTCTTTTTTGGGTACACAACGACTCAGAAGGGATATGCATGTTGGAGCCAGGTTGAGCAGAAACTGTTTGTAAGCATGGACGTTACATTCCGAGAACTGGAACCATACTATGGTTCAGATGAAGGTTCAATGTTTGGTGACACACCTAACACGGAGGGTGTTAGCCGTGAGGGGGAGAGAATAAGTCCAAACGTGGTAGTCGGATCGGTCCCGTGCCCGTTCGTGGAGAACTGGACGAAAGGGGGAGATAGTAGTGACTCCGATGAAGAAGACGATACATATGTTACACAGGGGGAGAAGCCATGCCCAGTGTCAGTGCCTACTGTACCAAGCCAGTGCCTACCATACCAAGTCCCTGGTCTACTCCTGCCTCGGCTCTTGAAGATGTTGCCCCCGCACTGAATCACTCTGATTCCGATGCGGATCTCTCTGACTCTGATGATATATCCTCTCCACCACTTATTGCTCCTTTAAGGAGATCTTCTCGCATCAATGCAGATAAGGCTCCTCGTCGTTATGATGATTATGAACATGACATTGCCAACTTCTTGTCTTATTCTAACATTTTCCCAAATTATCGAGGCTTCATTGCATCGTTAGACTCTACTTCTTTGCCCAAGTGTTGGAAGGAAGCAAAGAAAAATCCAAGGTGAAAAGCTGCAATGATGGAAGAACTTGGGACACTAGAGAAAAATAAGACATGAGATCTGGTTCCATTACCCAAAGGGAAGAAAGCTGTGGGATGCAAATGGGTACACACAGTAAAGGAGACGCCAGAAGGAAAAGTAGAGCGGTACAAGACGAGGTTGTTGCAAAAGGATACACACAATCATATGGCATTGACTATGATGAAATGTTTGCCCCAGTAGCAAAAATGAGCACGGTAAGAACTCTGGTCTCCATTGCAGTAAACTATGGGTGGAAGCTATACCAGTTGTGAAAAATACCTTTCTCCATGGAGACCTGCAAGAAGAAGTATACATGGAACCCCCGCCAGGGTACTATGCGACAGAATCAGACGGAGGGACGTCGCATGGTAAAGTGTGTAAACTAAAGAAGTCACTATACGGACTCAAGCAATCTCCTCGAGCCTGGTTTGACAGATTCAGAAAGGCTGTTATAGGCATAGGGTACCATCAAACAAATGCAGATCATACGGTCTTTCTCCAGCATACAAGAGACCACATTACTATACTTGCTGTATATGTAGATGATATAATAATCACTGGTGATGATGAAGTCGAGATTACTAAGCTGAAGTCAAAACTCGCGAAGGAGTTTGAGGTGAAGGATTTAGGAGCGATGAGGTATTTTCTGGATATCGAGGTGTGTGACGGTGAACAGGAAATTATTCTCTCACAGAGAAAATACGTACTAGATCTGCTAAAGAAAATAGGGATGCTGGGATGCAAAGCAGCAGTAACTCCAATTGACCGGAAGTGCAAGCTGGGAGCAGAAGCAGGAGCTGTTGATCGTGAAAGGTATCAAAGACTTATAGGGAGATTGATTTATCTGGGGCACACTCGCCCGAATATCTCATTTTCGGTGAGTGTAGTGAGCCGCTACATGCATGATCCAAGAACGGGTCATATGGAAGCAATGTTTCAGATCTTGAGATATCTGAAAGGGACACCGAAAAAAGGACTATGGTTCAAGAAGAATGGACACATAGAAGTTGAGGGATACTACGATGCAGACTAGACAAGCTACATAGACAACAGAAGGTCTACCACGGGGTACTGTACTTTTGTAGGAGGAAACCTAGTCTCATGGAGAAGCAAGAAACAGCCAGTGGTAGCACGGTTGACAGCTGAAGCAGAATACAGGGCAATAGCTCTGGGAGTGTCGGAGTTGCTATGTGTAAGAGCACTGCTGACAGAGTTGAAGCTGGACAAGGGAGCACCATTACGTCTTCTGAGCGATAGTCAAACTGCAATAAGTATAGCTAACAATCCTGTCCAGCACGATAGAACGAAGCACATCGAGATCGATCGATTCTTCATCAAGGAGAAGCTGGAACAAGGGATACTGAAGATTGACCATGTTCGCTCAGAAGAACAAGTTGCAGACTGTCTGACTAAGGGTCTTAGTTCATTGAGTCTGTCAAAGCTATGTAACAAAATGGGAATGATTAATATCTATCGCCCATCTTGAGGGGGAGTGTTGAGAACTAATAAGGGACTTTAGTCCCACATCGGAAGTTGTATTGTGTAGAGGAAGTGTACTCTCTATAAGTAGTGGCAGAAGCCCATCAATAAAATCATCTGAGAAATTTTACTCATTTTAACTTGAAGAAACCTCTTTCGCTTCTCATCTCAAAATCAAGACAACTCATGCATCTAAGCAATCGTTGGCAAGCATGCAATTATTCTACCAGCACTAAACAATACACTATCTATTTCCTAATTAACCACATTCTTCGAGTTACAGATTGGGTACCACTTCGTTCTTCCTCATGACCACCAGACACTTATAAATTTTCATAAATGATAGATAGACCTAAAATTATTCAAAAATTTAAAGCAAGCAAGATCTATAGTCATACTACCCTATAAAAGTATCACTGACGATTTATTTAACAATCACTAAGGTTCATTTCCTACTTTAACCAACTTTACAACTTGTAATCCAATTGTCTACTATCCTCGTGATTTTCTACCTACCTCGGTTCACTAGGATGGTTCCATGTGTCGACGAGATTTTCAAGAACACCAACCCTCGACTTAACTTTAAACAATACTACCTAATCGTACGATCAATCATAATCAATATAACTAAATCTATTACCAGGGCCGGCCCTGAGATCATGGGGGCTCGAACCGAACTTCCAAAATAGCCCCGACATACATAATGTTAAAAAAATAAAACAAAGTAAATTAAAAAAATGTATATCTCCAAGAATTGATCTAAGGACCTCATATATACATGCATAATATGGAAACCACTAATTATTTTGTGTTAAGTAGGACCCATAAAATATATTTATATATTTATGTTTAAACTAATTTTTTGGGTCCTCGAATCCGTGGGCCCTGGGTGGTCGCCCTGGCTGCCTTAGGCCAGGGCCGGCCCTGTCTATTACTCTTATCCCTTGAGATCTTCAATGTTGTGGAAGGATTACTCCATCACCTTACTGAAAATGCTCCTTAGGTTTGAGACAATCATGACATTCTCTATCTTCAAGAACTTTTGTTTAATATTTTACCACATTTCATTATTATTTACGTTTATATATATATATATATATATATATATATATATATATATATATATATATATATATATATATATATATGAAGCGGATCAAAAGTCCCCCTTAGAAAGCGTCCCAAAAATCCCCCTCACGTTTCGACGCAACACTTCAAAGAAGATGCACAACAGAAATCACTGGAGGATTCTGGATAACGAAAATCTAAAAAGATTTCGTTACAGCAGCAAACGAAAGTACTTTTAAAAAGAAGGTACAAATCAAATTGCTAGCAGCAGCAGCGATTGCCCACTAACAATTTTTGATTAGATTAGAACTGTTCTCGTTCAGAACGAGTTGAAGTGGATGAAAGGCGATGAAGTGGATGAAAGTACAGCCGGCTGGGGTGAATGATCACCGGGGATCAAAACTTGATTCGTCCCACACGAACAGCTTTCAGGAACCAACAAATTCGATGGAGAACTTTGGAACACTCCGCTCTTCTGACTCGTCGGATGGTGCACGGACTCCTGCGCCAAGTGCCGCTGGTGCTCTGCTTCTCTTCTCTCTCAAACTCTGTGGAATTCGTAAGGAATGTGTTCTGAACACTTATTTTCGGAGAGAGGGAGAAGAGAACCTTATATAGGCTCGCTCTGTAACTGTCAAGTTAGCAGAACGTTCGGGACGTGGGAAAAACCACTCCGAACGTGCTTTAACCGCTCAAATCATGCACAGACACGATCTGAGCCAACTGTCGCACAACGCGCGCCACCTGCGCAACGTACGCCATACGCGCCAAACGCGTACAACACAAACTACGCACCTGTGCCCACACCTGCGCAACCTGCACTACACATGCACCGGCTACCTGCGCCACCTATGCCATACGCGCACAGCGCGTACCCCGCGCCAACCGTCGCACCAACTGTAGTGCCAACTACTGCACCATCTGGCAGTGCCAACTAGCGCGCCATCTGACCGTGCGATCGGGTAGCACGAACTGGCACACGAACGGCTGCGCAAGATGCTCGTGCAACGAGCGCAACTTAAGCGCACTATGCGCCTAGCGACAATGCTGACGTGCTAAGTACAAAGTGCGCCAACAAAATACCACATTACACCTCATGAGCCCATGAGGCCGAGGCCGAGGCCGAGTCCGAGTCCGAGTCGCTAAGCCCCTATGGGGCTTTGCTCCAATGGAATAAATTCCAAGAGCAAAAAGCATTAAACTTTACCATTGAGACTTAACCTTACCTCCTAGTAAAATCGCCCACATGGTTCCCTCCTTAGGTTCACCACCCTATGTGCATATCCCAACAACACATACCAAGTAAATATATTAAGATACCTCTTGATGCTTTTTCAATGTGGGACTAAAATTCACTAGGCATGTTGAGAGCAAGCTCTCTACATGTCAAGGAAAAGCTCCAACAATCCTCCACATATCTCAATATATGGGTTTGAGTGTTCCCCATAGTAACTGTCCATCATGCATTAGGAGAGATGTCGCTGACGACTTGAATCTTCCCGCATGGGTCAAATAACAGACTATAATACAAGAATGGACTAAGCCTTGAATTCTGCACCGTAGCTAAAATTTTTCCCACTCACATAATGTAGTTACATGTGCTTCTAGCTGCACATTAAATGTCCTGTGCCAGCCTGGTTTTCTTAGTATATAATTTTGGATGTCTACAAGTTTACCCTCATGAGACGGCCTGCTATCTATGTCCATACACTATAGGCGAGTTCTTTATTAAAGAGACATGGCATGAAGCCTTATGCTTCTCTTGCGGTGCTACGTCGCTATGACATGGCCTAAAGCCCAGACATTACTCCTACCGAAAATCTCATCGTAGTGTTATACTACTGTAGCATGAGGTCACAGCCTCTTTGTAGTGCCATACTACCCAGCATGAAGCCTTAGACTCCCTTGCGGTGTTATGCCGCAATGACATGGCTTGCAAGGCCGAGGCTTTATCCCTATCCGGGTACCTCATCGTAGTGTCGTGTCACTATAACGTGAGGAACACCTCTCCTTTGTAGTGTTGTCTATCCCTCTTTAATTTTATCATACAACATTAGGCTACCTGCCTATTTGTGGTGCTACGCCTCTGTGACTCGGCTCGCAAAGCCAAGGCATTACCCCTTACGGGAACCTCATGGTAGAGTCACCCCACTATAGCATAAAGTTTCACTCATTGTAGTGATGCATTACCGTACTTCCTGTAAAGTACACCAGGCATTCACTGTGCCTGAGAACACATTAAGGCGCTTAATCCAACCTCCCACAGGATCCATTTTTTGTAGAAAACAATAATAGACAACAGTGGTTGTAGGTCCATAACCTCTCCATGCCACAGAGGACATGTACCCACAGTTTTTGATATTTTTCCATTTAGTGGTCCTCCCTTGAACCAAAAGATAGATGCCTAGTAGATTTCTCTTTGAACTAATATCATAAAACTTTATGGTAGGATTACAATAACATAATATCAGAATGCCTTCAAGCCCATTTTTCTTGCTGTGTCATCGACCATCTGGCGCTTGAGGCCCTTGGTGAACAGATCTGCCAGGTTCTCCTGACTCCGAACATCAATCACTACAATAACACCTCTCTTAATGAGATCATGTACTGCCCTGTGCTTTAACCGTACAGTCCTCTTCTTTCCGTCATTTGATGCCACCGTCGCAGTCGCCTGGATGTCGCAGTATAGCAGTATTGCCGGTATTTACGTCCCAACCACTGAAAGATCATACATGAGCTCCCGAAGCCATTCTGCTTCCTCCGCTGCGGTATCAAGTACAAAGAACTTAATTCTATGGATGACCGTGAGAGCATAGTCTGCTTCTTCGACTTCCAAGATATAGCAGCTCCACCCATTGTAAAAATAAATCCACCTGTGGACCTCTTGTCACGCCCCAGTCCCAAAATATTTGGGACTAGATACGTATCATGCCAGCTATATACATACGAGTAAATATACGGCTCGTATGTATACATAAGCTGTAAATGTAGAAAGCTAAGACACTAAATCTCATCCACGAAGATAAATAATGATATAAAAGCAACTTTAAGTTTGTCATGTACACAATAGTTGGGCGGAGACAAATCCACTACCAACTAAATTAAATATAGAAAAATATATAAGAAAATAATTGAGTAAACGAGAGCAAGTGACGAGTCCAAGAGCAATCATCACGAAGGAAGGAATGGCCTTAGCTAGAGCACCTGCAAGAAACCACGAAACACACACCTGGAGAGATAACCAGGTCCTCAGAGGGACGTAACAAGACACATAATATCATGCCATAAACTGAATAGTAAGAGCTCAATAGGAAATATACATGCGTAAAGGTTCCTAACCATTCTATGTGGAATAATGCACTTTTAGAAGACAACATTCTACGCAGGAGCTTAGGTGTTCAGTATAGATGGAGAGAGAATGGTAGTAGGTAGCGCTCATAAGAGACACTATCGACTATGGGCAGAAAGTAGCACTCATACGAGAACTATCGGCCCCGGGGCAGTAAGTAGCACTCATCCGAGACACTATCGGCCCAAATCTATGTGTGTACTGAACATGTAGCCCCTACGCTAATAACTGTCCCCTTCCCCCAATGATACTATACATGCATCGTCTCCACGACACTGTTTAATCCTTACTAAATGCCAAGTCTTCTACACAAATCTAAGCAGTTATATCCTAACGCACGGCCTATACGCACCAATGATCAGTCAGCACGCAAGTTCGCATCTATATGCGACTCACAACTCACACACAATCCGTGCCACATCGTGACAGTTTATGAGATGCACTAAACATACGGTGGTCCCTTAACTCTAAGTCAATTGCATAAAGTATAGTAATTTGCAACTACATAGGATTTTGAAAGAACAACATTATATTTGCAAAATAAGCAAAGTATGCATGATATTGAGCAAGAAATTAAACAGTAAAGGCAAGGTGTCTTGCCTGGTGTTACGCCTGGTGTGGGGTGATGGTACGACAAGTTTTGATTTTTCGATTGCCATGGTCATTGCATACGGGTCCGAATTTCATGAGAACATAGGAAAGCGAGATTAGTCATGGTCAAGGATACACTAACTTAAAAGAATATTTATTTAGGAATTTTATTACTTTACATAAAGTATATATATCTTAAAAACTACTACAAAATATTTTATAACATATTTCACAATCATAATAGAGAATTGGTTTTGTAAAAAGGATTTTCTTAATATATGTATATATGTGGAAAAATATTTACAAACTTTTTAGAAATTATTTGTTGAAGTCATAACATATAAAAATATCCATACATATAAGTTTTAGCTACACATCCAAATTATTTATAGAGCCCACAATAATTTGTCCCAAAATTATAATTCAAGTTCCTATGAAAACATGTTTAAGGAGTATTTGGTAAAAAAAAAGTCCCAAATCAATTTTCGAAATATGGCCTAGAATATATTATAATTGGAAGTACAAAAATGTGTTTATAATTCTTTTAATAAATCCAAATATATTTTGTTGCCCAAAGCGATAGCGAACCCAAAACTCAATTAGCCGTACTATAAAACAGATTATTTATAAAAAAAATAGTAATTTAAAATTTCATATATCTCTATTATTCAAATAATCCTATCTACAGTACAATAGTAAAAATAAAATAACAAATATGCATTATAATAATAATAATAATAATAATAATAATAATAATAATAATAATAATAATAAATTTTCAAAAAAATACTAAAACTCTTTAAAACCAACACAGCCCTTATCCCCAAATTTTTCCCATACAGTATGAGAGAGGGAGAGAGAGAGGAAAAAAAGTTACCGGAGGGTGTCGCCGACGCGCGGCGGGCGACGATCTGCCGGCGTGGAGGCGCGCGCGGCCCAGAGTGGACGGCGGCGTGGGTTGAAGAGGTGGCCGCCGGTGCGCCGGAGGCGCTCAGGCGGCTGGCCGCGTCGGGAAGCACGGGCGACCGACAACGCGGCGGATACGCGCACGGCTTGCGGAGGAATGGTCGACGCGGATGCTCGGCGGGCGGACGGACGCTGGTGGCGGCGCGGCGGTGCTCGCCGGCGCGCGGAGGGGTTTTGGTCACGACAGTCTCGTCTGGGTGCGCTCGGCGGAAGAAGCCCCGGTTAATGGCGCAGCGGTTGCACGATCGGTGGGGGAGCCACCGCTCGGGCGGAGGCGGAGCGGCTGCTTGGTGATTTCGGTCAGGTTGGATTTTCTCTTCTTCCTTTTTATTTTTTTGCGATGGGTGGTGATGTTGATTTGGGCGGCCGTGGCCGCTGGTTGTGCTGGTCGCAGGAAAGGCGGGTGATGGTGGTGATGATTTGGGTATTTGCCGGGTGTTGCCGGCGAGTGGTGGTGGTGTTTCGTGGATGGGAGGATTTTCGGCGGTGGCCGGGATGCTGGCAGTGGTCGCCCTTGGTGGTGGCTGATTCTTGATGGTGAAGGATGGTGGAACGATGCCAGCGGGACGGGTCGGGATGGCGTGGAGGTGTACGAGATGGAAAGTCGGAGACAGTGATGACTGTGTTTGGCCGTAGGGGTGGTGATGATGATGCTGTGGCGGGTAGGGAGCTGTCGTCGTGTCGGGAAATGTCCGACATGACCTGGATGGGTGTCCGGGGTTATCGGACACGGGGTCAAAAATATGTATATGTACTAGAAATACATATAGTGGATGGGGCGGAACGGGAACACGGACGCGATGCATATGCACGAGTAGAAGAAATAATTTTTGGAGGAATTGTGAATGGCCGAAATATATGGATGAGTACCTCTCCTTATATAGGAGGTGGAAATTCTCTGTTGGATAAGTATTAGGATTTATTTAAACCCCATTTAGATAATTCAAAAAAAATCAAATCTAAATTAAATTCCAATTTAAACCTAGTTAATCTAAACTCAAATTAAATATAAATTCTACCTTTAAACTTTTTAAATTAAAACCATAAAATCAAATCAAGATTTAAAATGGCCACAAAAATTCCAAATATATTTTCCAAAAATATCAATAATAATAATTTTGAAAACAATAAATATTTTTAAATATCTTTTTGAATAATAAAATATTAATATCAATAAATTCGAAAAATGGAATTATATATGTAAATTTTAAATTTATGTACCTCGTATGAAATGAATATTTTCATAATACCTCGTTTTCAAAATTACTATTTATAAAACCTTTCATAATGTAGAATAAAGAGTTGGAAATTCCAATATGACGTATTTTACAACTTTAAATAATCGAAAATATTTATTATTTGGAAAATCAAGCTTCTAAAATAAAATGTTTTACAAAAATATGTACCACGCACATATTCGCACTCGACAAGCAATTTATGAAATACGTCGTTTGCGCACAACGTACAATACGACTACACGACGTACAATACAAAATTTTTAAATCAGTACCAAAAAATATAGTAGAAATTTAGGGGGTTTACATCCTACCCAACTTAAAAGAATTTCGTCCTCGAAATTTAGGAATAGTTAGGATTGGTAGGGTTGAGGAGTTGGAAAGTGTTTATAAAAAAAAAATTTAAGCAATGATTCGAAAACAAGATCGAATGATAATAAGTAATTTGATTAACAGCAATTGAGATAACTAGACAACTAAAATTTGGATATAGTTTAGAAGGTGATCATATGACAACCCATCAATATCCAATTCAATCACACCACCATCAATATCATATCATGTGTAATAGAAAAATAGGTACTAACTTCCTCAACCTCTAAATATCTCCATCATTCGAAATCCAAATTTATGTCGATGTCGTCACAATCTTTCAAAGTTCGCGATTTATCAAAAATTGTCGATGTCCTTCGATATTCCATCTTCATCTCTTTCCTTTCAAATTTACATTCTATAGAAAATTTAAATTCCTTGAACATGTTTCATTTTCTTCTTTACCACATTTGGGATCTACTCAAAAGAAACTCGCAAAATTTAAGTTCCAAAGATATTTGTATCCAGTATCTCATGATAAAATTTTAATTCAATAAGTATCTGATCCTCTTCTTCCAAATTTATTTATTTATTTTTTTCAACTAAATTCATCTTCCATAATCTCTTTTGAAATTGAATTCCAATACGTCTTCGATTTATTTCATCAATTCATATTCGTAACTATCATAAAAAAGGAAATTTTATCCTCATAGTATCAAAATTTACAAATCACCTTGAAGTGACCTTGAAATCTAATAATATTAAACACCCTATTTATCATCTCAAAAATTTTCTCAACAATGAAGAATCAATTTGTCAATCGAGGTGCCTACTCTCCTTTGATCATATCTTCCTAACATAATCTTTTATCATAAAATGTTATTTTTCTTCAATCCTTTATTTATTAGTGTCTTTCTAAAAATCTTAATTTATGATGGCAAAATGACTCATCTTCCATTCATATCAATATATAATCATCCTTGAACGTATTCCTTAAACATCAAAATTAAAAGTACTCGCACTCAAGGTTTGACTAACTAATTATTGCCAACCTTGGTGTCTATTTACCTTTGCTCCGCATTACATCCCTCCATTTATCTAGTAGGGTTGACCATGTATTTCAATTTATGACCAATCTACATATTTCTCGATATAATCTATCCATTAATCTTCTTTCTGGATTTTTCTAATCTGGACAGGTATAACTGAAGAGCGTTATGACCAATTTCTATTCTTTGAGCAGAGAATCATACAAGGAACAAGGTTGTCTAAACTACAGAGGAATCGTATTGAAATATGGGTGAAGCAATTTAATCGGAAGGAAGAAAAGTAAGGGTTGTTAATATTGCGTGTAAAGAAAAAGATGGCATGGTCTTGCGTGAATTAAGATAAGGCACGAAAAATAAAAGGACAAGGGTTAAGTAATCAAGATGAAACACAAATTAAGCATTCAAAAATTTAAGTAGATCACAACCATATATAGGGTCGATAGAATTGAGTCAAGATTCGATCTCTAACTGAAGTAGGAAGGCAATGGTATTATGGTAGGATTTATAGCTAGTTATTTCGACTCGAAATTTGCATCATAAAAATATAGTACAAGGGGGCGTATTTTAGTGGGACATGATATGTCTGCATGAAGGTGGGCTCGTCTAGGTCTTGCATATAGAATTTGTGGAATGGAAAAGTCTAGTATTGTGCTCCAAATATCCAAGTCACGGTAACGGACACAAAAGAATTTAAAATAGAAAGTGGGAGTTCCTGAGATAATAATTAACGCACGAAATAAATGACCAAGTTAAAGCATGAAATAAAGACAATTCAGTTTCTAGTAGATCAAGGTAAAATAAGTTAGGAATACAGTTTCTAGAGATATGATAGCCACTTAGATGAAGTACGATCAAGGAACAATCTAATCATTTCAAAAGTTTCAAATGGTTAGAAGGTCAAGATAAAATCTAGATTTGAGAAAATGTCGAGTGAGTCAAGATTGAGATATCTTCACAAAGTTTGGCAGATGACTTAACTACACTCGAGTATATACAACTATCATGGCAATTAATGAGGAATACTTGTATCCCATTAGGGTGACTTGCTTGCTTCTTGGTCCTCTATCAATATATGATCTAATTTCAAATTTCAAGTTCCTCAACAGTTTCGAAATAAAATCTCAAGATACTCCATCAAGTATTTAATCATAACTTAAAGTTTAATTTCCTTTAAATAAATTCCAAGTAACCTTCATCATATCTAATGCGGCATAACTAAACTTTCATAATAAGCTATCGCTTTTAAAATTTTCCAATTCTCAAATGTACCTTGAGATAAACTCTTAGCCCGTTTCATCAATCGCAAATCATATAACTCAATTTAAATCTTTTTTTTTTACCAAAATTTAAATATCCATAATCAAGGATTTAAAGTTGAAATCTAATTAACTTCTTAAATCATAGATCATATGACACAATTTAAAATTTAAATTTTTTTCTTCAAAGTCGCTTTCATATCCTCCAAATATTTAAACAAAATTTTACCATCATTTCTTCAATTCAAAATTAAATAAACTTATAAATCGTACGACTCAATTTTAAAGCTCAAGCTCTCTCAAACTAAACTTTCGTCTTCTCTAGTTGTCTAAAAATCATAATTAAAACTCCTTAAATAATCTCGAGATAAACTTTATAATATTACAATCCAAACCGTAAATCATGCGCCACAATATAAAAACTTAAGTTATTTTTCAATAGATTTCATATCCCTAATAAATCATAACTATTTCACCATTTCAAAAAAAATCGTAAATCAAAAATTTGTTTTCTCGATCTAGCTATCCTCTTGTGTATACCACCTTGTAATAATAAAGTTCTAACTTATCCTTTGAAGGCGGTAATATGCTACTACCCAACTTGAAATTAACTAATCCTTAAGATCATATCTCTAGGAAAAATAAATGCCTTTATACTCAAATATAACCTCAATGGATATTATTTGTCAATATAATCCTTCTAGCCATAGGGTTGACCAATAAGTACATAGTAGTGTAGTCATCTTTCTAACCATGTTTAAGCACGAGGTGATAGGGTGTTGGTAGAAAGAGTTCAAGCAAGATGCAAAAATCAAGGTAAGCTACGGGAGTCGGAATATGGAAATCAAGGAAGGTCAAGGAAGGTGATCAAATATGTGGATGAGATTCCTAGATTGTAATCCTATATTGCAGGCCCGTTCGGTACAGTCATGTAACCGAAACGGCAAACTAGACCTGCATGGGCCACCACAAAAATATGTCACGCCCCAGTCCTAAAATATTTGGGACTAGATACGTATCATGCCAGCTGTATACATACGAGTAAATATACGACTCGTATGTATACATAAGCTGTAAATATAGAAAGCCAAGATACTAAATCTCATCCACGAAGATAAATAATAATATAAATGCAATTTTGAGTTTGTCATGTACATAATAGTTGGGCGGAGACAAATCCACTACCAACTAAATTAAATATGGAAAAATATACAAGGAAAGAATTGAGCAAACGAGAGCAAGTGACGAGTCCAAGAGTAATCATCACGAAGGAAGGAATAGCCTTAGCTAGAGCACCTGCAAGAAACCACAAAACACACACCTGGAGAGATCACCAGGTCCTCAGAGGGACGTAACAAGACACATAATATCATGCCATAAACTGAATAGTAAGAGTTCAATAGGAAATATACATGCATAAAGGTTCCTAACCATTCTATGTGGAATAATGCACTTTTAGAAGACAACGTTCTACGCAGGAGCTTAGGTGTTCAGCATAGATGGAGAGAGAATGGTAGTAGGTAGCGCTCATAAGAGACACTATCGACCATGGGCAGAAAGTAGCACTCATACGAGAACTATCGGCCCCGGGGCAGTAAGTAGCACTCATCCGAGATACTATCGGCCCAAATCTATGTGTGTACTGAACATGTAGCCCCTACGCTAATAACTGTCCCCTTCCCCCAATGATACTATACATGCGTCGTCTCCACGACACTATTTAATCCTTAATAACTGCCAAGTCTTCTACACAAATCTATTAGCAGTTATATCCTAATACAAGGCCTGTACGCACCAATGATCAGTCAGCACGCAAGTCCGCATCTATATGCGACTCACAACTCACACAATCCGTGGCACATCGTGACAGTTTATGATATGCACTAAACATACGGTGGTCCCTTAACTCTAAGTCAATTGCATAAAGTATAGTAATTTACAACTACATAAGGTTTCGAAAGAACAACATTATATTTGCAAAATAAGAAAAGTATGCATGATATTGAGCAAAAAATTAAACAGTAAAGGCAAGGTGTCTTGTCTGGTGTTACGCCTGGTGTGGGGTGATGGTACGACAAGTTTCGATTTTTCGATTGCCATGGTCATTGCATACGGGTCCGAATTTCCTGAGAACATAGGAAAGCGAGATTAGTCATGGTCAAGAATACGCTAACTTAAAAGAAGATTTATTTAGGAATTTTATTACTTTACATAAAGTATATATATCTTAAAAACTACTACAAAATATTTTATAACATATTTCACAATCATAATAGAGAATTGGTTTTGTAAAAAGGATTTTCTTAATATATGCATATATGTGGAAAAATATTTACAAACTTTTTAGAAATTATTTGTTGAAGTCATAACATATAAAAATACCCATACATATAAGTTTTAGCTACACATCCAAATTATTTATAGACCCCACAATAATTTGTCCCAAAATTATAATTCAAGTTCCTATGAAAACATGATTAAGGAGTATTTGGTAAAAAAAAGTCCCAAATCAGTTTTCGAAATATGGCCTAGAATATATTATAATTGGCAGTACAAAAATGTGTTTATAATTCTTTTAATAAATCCAAATATATTTTGTTGCCCAAAGCGGTAGCGAACCCAAAACTCAATTAGCCGTACTATAAAATAGATTATTAATAAAAAAATAATAATTTAAAATTTCATATATCTCTATTATTCAAATAATCCTATCTACAGTACACTAGTAAAAATAAAATAACAAATATGCATTATCATATAATCATAATAACAGTAATATATAATAATAATAATAATAATAATAATAATAATAATAATAATAATAATAATACTACTATTAACTTTTCAAAAATATACTAATACTCTTTAAAACCAACAAAGCCGTTATCCCCAAATTTTTCCCATACAGTATGAGAGAGGGAGAGAGAGAGAGAGAGAGGAAAAAAAGGTTACCGGAGGGTATCGCCGGCGCGAGGCGGGCGACGATCTGCCGGCGTGGAGGCACGCGCGGCCCAGAGTGGACGGCGGCGTGGGTTGAAGAGGTGGCCGGTGGTGCGCCGGAGGCGCTCAGGCTGCTGGCCGCGTCGGGAAGTGCGGGTGGCCGACAACGCGGTGGATGGGCGCACGGCTTGCGGAGGAATGGTCGGCGCCGAGGGCGGCAAGGATGCTCGGCGGGCGGACGGGCGTGCTGGAGGCGGCGCGGCGGTGCTCGCCGGCGCGCGGAGGGGTTTTGGTCACGACAGTCTCGGCTGGGTGTGCTCGGCGAAAGAAGCCCCGGTAGATAGCACAACGGTTGCACCATCGGTGGGGAGCCACCGCTCGGGCGGAGGCGGAGCGGCTGTTGGGTGATCTCGGTCAGGTTGGATTTTCTCTTCTTCCTTTTTATTTTTTGGGATGGGTGGTGATGTTGATTTGGGCGATCGCGGCCGGTGGTTGTGCTGGTCGCAGGGAAGGCGGGTGACGTTGGTGATGGTTTGGGTATTTGCCGGGTGTTGCCGACGAGTGGTGGTGGTGTTTCGTGGATGAGAGGATTTTCGGCGGTGGCCGGGATGCTGACCGTGGTCGCCCATGGTGGTGGCAGATTTGTGATGGTGAAGGATGGTGGAACGATGCCAGCAGGATGGGTCGGGATGGCGTGGAGGTGTACGAGATGGAAAGTCGAAGACAGTGATGACTGTGTTTGGCCGTGGGGGTGGTGATGATGATGCTGTGGCGGGTAGGGAGCTGTCGTCGTGTCAGGGAATGTCCGACATGACCTGGATGGGTGTCCGGGGTTGTCGGACATGGGATCAAAAATATGTATATGTACTAGAAATACATATAGTGGATGGGACGGACGGAACGGGGACACGGACACGATGCACAGGCACGAGTAGAAGAAATAATTTTTGGAGGAATTGTGAATAGCTGAAATATTTGGAGGAGAACCTCTCCTTATATAGGAGGTGAAAATTCTCAGTTGGATAAGTATTAGGATTTATTTAAACCCCATTTAGATAATTCAAAAAAATCAAATCTAAATTAAATTCTAATTTAAACCTTGACAATCTAAACTCAAATTAAATATAAATTCTACCTTTAAACTTTTTAAATTAAAACCATAAAATCAAATCAATATTTAAAATGGCCACAAAATTTCCAAATATATTTTCCAAAAATATCAATAATAATAATTTCGAAAATAATAAATATTTTTAAATATCTTTTTGAATAATAAAATATTAATATCAATAAATTTGAAAAATGGTATTATATATATAAATTTTAAATTTATGTAGCTCGTATGAAATGAATATTTGCATAATACCTCGTTTTCAAAATTACTATTTATAAAACCTTTCATAATGTAAAATAAAGAGTTGGAAATTCCAATATGACGTATTTTACAACTTTAAATAATCAAAAATATTTATTATTTATTATTTGAAAAATTAAGCTTCTAAAATGAAATGTTTTACAAAAATATGTACCTCGCACATATTCGCACTCGATGAGCAATTTACGAAATACGCCATTTGCGCACAACGTATAATACGACTACGCGACGTACAATACAAATTTTTTAAATCAGTACCAAAAAATATAGTAAAAATTTAGGGTTTTACACCTCTCGCTCTTCAAATCTGAGCACCAACTAGCATCACTGAAGCCTTCTACTACCGGCGGATCTTCGCTGTAGTGCAGTGGATATGTCTGAGTCTTCTTGAGATATCTCATAACCCGTTTCACAGCTTTCCAGTGCCCAACGCCTGGGTTTCTCATGAAATGACTCAGCATTCCCATGGCGAAAGCTATGTCAGGCCTTGTGGCAGTAGTAGCATACATCAAAGTTCCGATTATGCTTGCATACTCCAACTGCCTGACGTTTTTCTTCGAATTAGGCTTCAACTTCAGATCACACCTGTAAGACGTATCGATCCCTAGAAGATCCTGATACCTGTAGCATGTGATCATCTTCTCAATATAATGAGACTGTGATAGCGCTAGTCCAGTGTCTGTCCGGATGAACTTGATCCCTAAGATCACATCAGCTTCCCCTACGTCCTTCATACTGAACTTGCTCGAGATAAACTTCTTTGTCTCCGTGACACAGCCCATATCCTTACCTAGGATTAGCATGTCGTCCACGTACAGACAAACGATTACACCTCTTCCATCAGCAAACTTTGTGTAAACACACTTGTCCGTCTCGCTGACCCTGTAGCAATTTGACCTTATAACCTTGTCAAACTTCTCATGCTACATCTTGGACGCTTGTTTAAGACCGTACAAGGATTTCACCAGCTTGCAGACTTTGTCTTCAAGACCCTTAACGACAAATCTCTCTGGCTGTTGCATGTAAATCTCTTCGATCAGCTCGCCATTTAGAAAAGTCATTTTTACATCCATCTGATGTATCACCATCTTATGTATTGCTGCGAGAGAAATCAATATTCTGATGGTGGTCAATCGGGCTACTGGAGCATACGTGTCAAAGTAGTTGATCCCCTGCTTTTGAGAAAATCCCTTGGCTATCAGCCTACCCTTGAATTTGTCAATAGTTTCGTCTGCTTTCATCTTCTTCTTGAAGATCCATTTACATCCAATGGGTTTTGCTTCTTTAGGAAGATTAACCAACACCCAAGTATTATTTGAGGTGATGGAATCAATTTCATTGTCTATCGCCACCTTCCAGAAAACTGTGTCTCTGGTCTTCATCGTCTCATCATAGGTAAGCGGATCTGCTTCCATATGATAGATGACAAAGTCATTTCTGAAGTCCTTCGACCTCCTCACACGCTTAGCTGACGGATCAGCGAGTTCTGGTTCAACCGTTGTTTCAACAACATCATCTTGGACTACATCCTTATTGAAAACTTCAGTTTCTTGTGCACCCTCATTATTCTCCGAAATGTCCACAAAAATAATGTTTTTGTGCCTTGCAAATTTATCTTTAAAATATTTTGTGTCGTAAGATTCAATGATATAATTTGACTCAAGATCAAAAAATCTTCGAGCATCACTCTTCTCGGCATAACCTAAAAAGATTGTCTTTGTAGTCCTTGTCCCAAGCTTCTGAATCTTCAAATTTGGAACCTTCACATATGCCATACACCCCCATACTCGAATGATATTCAAGTTAGGTCTGACCTTGAACCAGAGTTCACGAGGAGTAATATCCGAAGTTGCATGAGGCACTTTATTTAGAATAAAAGTGGCCGTCAATGCAGCTTCTTCCCAGTAGCACTTTGGAAGACCCGCAGTCAACATCATTGAGTTAATTATTTCTGTCAACGTTCTGTTCTTCCTCTCTACTACTCCGTTTGATTGAGGAGAGTACGGAGCAGTGATCTCGTTGACAATTCCGTGTTCTTTCCAGAACGATGTAAATTCATGAGACCGACACTCTCCACCCCGATCACTTCTTTGTTTTCCACTCTGCCGCTCAGCTTCGGCCCTGAACTCCTTGAAATTCTCAAATGCTTCTTCTTTAGCCTTCAGCAAGTAGACAAATGCATACTTTGAGAAGGCATTGATGAAGGTTATGAAATACTTCATCCGGCCTTTGTAGAGAACTGTTTGAAGTCACAGATATCGAAGTGTACCAACTCCAGAAGATTTGTGCTTTGATTGACCCAAGAAAAGGGTTTTCTTGTGATCTTCGTTTGAGTACAAAAGACATTTCTCTACCTTACCCCCATATTTGGAGATAAGTCCTAGACTAGACATTCTGTTTATTCATTTACAATGAACGTCCTAGCCTATTATGCCACAACTCATGAGTATAAGCAGAATGAGTGATTGCATTAACAGCTTTGGACTGATTTACAAGCTAAATTTAAACATTCTTCGGTATAAAAAGCTTTTTTGAAGTATATTTCCTTTATGAACATCACCATTTGACCATTATTGATGTCTATCCTGAGGCCTGCATTACAGAGTAGACCTCCCAAGATCAGGTTCTTTGCAATAGCAGGTACATGCTTCACACCCTGAAGCATCAGAGACTTTTCTGAAGTCAGCTTCAAAACTACTGTCCCGATCCCGAGCACTTTAGTTTGTGCCTGGTTCGCCATCATAACCACTTCAGAAGTTCGTGTGTAGGTGGTGAACCACTCCTTGCTGGAACAGACATGGCAGGTGGCACCAGTGTCTACCCACCAGTCAGAGTCAGTCCCCACCGTATCGACCTGAGCAATCATTGCAATAATGTTAGTGATTATAGAAACCTTGCTAGGATCAGCTTGCTCTGATTGCTTGGTCTTTGCTTTGCATTCACTCTTGAAGTGGCCCTTCTTGCCAAACTTCTTGCCACACTTGAAACAAGTCATCTGAGACTTTGCATTCGGTTGCTTGAAGGAGGTCTCCTTCACTCTCATATTATTGGGGTCCTTCTTCTTGCTGTGAGAAGCCGCATGCTTTCCCCTTGGTTAACTTCCTTGGTGTGAGTCAAATTAGCGTTGGCCAGCTGTTTGGACAGAGCGTCCACCTTTAGTTGAGTCCTCATCTAGTCCTCAACATAAATTTTTTGCAGGAGATCTTCCAGACTGATCTCCAACTTCTTCCTATGCATGTTTGCATAGAACTTGTCCCACCCAGCGGGGAGCTTAGAGACGATCCCTCCAACAACAAACTTGTCGGGAAGGGACATCGCCTCATCATCCAACTTCTGTCGCAGCATCAAGAACTCCTTCACCTGCAGCAGCATTGGCTTCTCGTCTTCAAAAAACCACTTGTGATATTTTTCAATTAAAAATCTCTTGCTCCTGTTCTTATCGTCTTCGTACAGTTTCTCCAGAGACTCCCATATCTCTCTGGCAATAGTCTTCTTTGAATATGATTCTGCAAGGGAGTCTTCCATAGCATTTAGGATCATAAGCCTACAAATGCTATTGTCTCTTCTCCATTTGGTCTGGTTCTTAGTAGTAGTAGAAATTACGACTGCAGATCCAGTTTCTGGAATATTAGGTTCCTCTTCAAAAAGCACATGATCAACGTCAGAGAATTGAATATTGAGGCTAACCTTTCTTTTTCAGATTTGATAGTGTTCACCATCAAATTGCTCTAATTTTGTGAAGTTAGGATTGATTAGCGAATCACGAAAGTTTTTCATCTTTTATTCAAGCTTTGAGATTGTTACTCCCAGGGCATAATTTTTGATAGAAAACTGAGAAATGAAACGATTTTAATAATAATGTTTCGATGCAACACTTCAAAGAAGGCACACAACAGAGATCCTTGGAGGATTCTGGATAACAAAAATCTAAAAAGATTTCGTTACAGCAGCAAACAAAAGTAGTAATTTTAAAAAGAAGGTACAAATCGAATTGCTAGCAGTAGCAGCGATTGCCCACTAACAGTTTCTGATTAGATCAAAACTGTTCTCATTCAGAATGAGTTGAAGTGGATGACATGCGATAAAGTGGATGGAAGAACAGCCTACTAGGGTGAATAATCACCGGCGCTCAAAGCTTGATTCGCCCCACACGAGCAGCTTCTAGGAACCATCAAGTTCGACGGAGAACTTTGGAACACTCCGTTCTTCTGACTCGTCGGATAGCTTACAACTCCTGTGCTAAGTGACACTGGTGCTCTACTTCTCTTCTATCTCAAACTCTGAAGAATTCATGAGGAATGTATTCTGATCACTTATTTCCTGAGAGAAAGAAGAGAACCTTATATAAGCCCGCGCTGTAACTGCCCAGTTAGCAGAACGTTCGGAACGGAGGAAAAACAGCTACAAACATGCTATCACCATTCAAATTTTACACAGACACGATCTGAGCCAAATGGTGCACAATGCGCGCCAGCTACGCAACGTACATCATACGCGCCAAACGTGCACAATAAAAACTGTGCACCTACGCCCCTGCGACACACCTGTGCAGCCTGCACCACACTCGTACCGTGCTACCTGCGCCACCTGTGCCACACGCGTACCGTGCTACCTGCCCCACCTGTGCCACACACGCACCATGCACACCCCATGCCAACCGCCGTGCTAAAGGTGCACAACGGAGATCCTTGGAGGATTCTGGATAACGAAAATCTAAAAAGATTTCGTTACAGCAGCAAACGAAAGTAGTACTTCTAAAAAAAAGGTACAAATCAAATTGCTAGCAGCAGCAGCAATTGCCTACTAATAGTTTCTGATTAGATCATAATTATTCTAGTTTAGAACGAGTTGAAGTGGATAATAGGCGATGAAGTGGATGGAAGAACAACCTGCTGGGGTTAATGATCACCGACGCTCAAAGCTTGATTCGCCCCACACGAACAGCTTCCTGGAACCATCAAGTTCGATAGAGAACTTTGGAATACTCTGCTCTTCTGACTTGTCGGATGGCGTACGGGCTCCTGCGCTAAGTGGCGCTGGTGCTCTACTTCTTTTATCTCTCAAACTCTGTGGAATTTGTAAGAAATATGTTCTGAACACTTATTTCCTGAGAGAGAGAGAAAGAGAGAGAGAGAAGAGAATTTTATATAGGCCCGTGCTGTAACTGCCCAGTTAGCAGAACATTCAAAACATAAGAAAAACCGCTTCGAACATTCTGTAACCGCTGAAATCGTGTACAGACACGACCTGAGCCAACTGGCGCACAACGCACACTACCTGCACAACATGCGCCATACGTGCCAAACGCGCACAACACAAACTGTGCACCTGCGCCCCTGCGCCACACCTGTACAATCTGCGCTACACGCGTACCGTGTGCACCCCGCGCCAACCATCACGCCAACTGCAGGTCCAACTGCTCCACCATATGGCAGCGCCAACTAGCTCGCCATCTGGCCGTGCGATCAGACAGCACGAACTGGCCACGAACGGCTGCGCAAGAGGCTCACGCAACGAGGACAACTTAAGCGCACTATATGCCTAGCGACAATACTGACATGCTAAGTAAAAAGTGCGCCAACAAAATGCCACATTATGTCTCATGAGCCCATGAGCCCGAGTCCGAGTCGCTAAGCCCCTATGGGGCTTAGCTCCAATGGAATAAATTCCAAGAGAAAAAGCATTAAGCTTTACCATGGAGACTTAACTTTACCCCTAGTAAAATCACCCACATGGTTCCCTTCTTAGGGTCACCACCCCATGTGCATATCCCAACAACACATACCAAGTATATATGTTGAGATACCTCATGATGCTTTTCCAATGTGGTACTAAACTTTACTAGGCATGTTGAGAGCAAGCTCTCTACATGTCAAGGAAAAGGTCCAACAAAAACAAATACTCTGTGGTTGGCAAGAAAAAACAAACTTGTAAATATTCAGTCAGGGGGCATGAATCATGATGAAATTATTATATATTCATAAACTAAACTCAAAAGATTTGTTTCCCTTTTCTATTTCCATTTCTCATTCTAATCAAACTGATGAGGGTTTCGTCTAGCACGAAGGTGAGACTTTTTGCCTGCACCGTGGAGGATGTAGGTTCGAGTTACGGAAACCACCTCTCGAGGGTTAGGGTATGTACATCTTTATCCTCCCCATTCACCATTCACACAGTTTCGGAGGATCTGTGGGTCATCGACGACGTGCACATTGCATAATGTTCTGCTCGAGGATGCATGTGTATGGGAGAGCTTCAATATCAGACACGAAGGTGGGCAGTGTCATGTTCCGATTCCAAAGAATCGTTCATCCTCGCTTTGATCTCTGTGGAACCAATCGTACTCGCTTGGACGTGATGTCGTGCAAGCCTAAGTTGTGCTTGCACAAGGCCAGAAATTGCACAACGACACACTAAACTAAAATAACAACACGTGCGAAATTTAAAATGTAGAAAATCAAATTGTATCCAGATATAGGAAATGAAATTACTTCTTTTATTCATAACTTGATCGAGATTACAAAGTACAGCTTGTGACTCAAAATGCCATAGTTGGCTTTCATCTTTCTTTCAAAACTTTTGAATATAGCCATAATGTCCATACATCATATCCATTTATTACATAATAGATAATGACACCTTCAGAATGGAAACTAATTGACTTGAAATGAAAGCTTCGAGGCGGTCAAACAATACCCCACTGGATTGGACAGGATTCTTGTTCCTCAGACTATCCTCTTGACTCTTGCTATCTGAAATATTACCCACAATGTGGGTCAGTACGCAACAAGTACTAGTGAGTGGCCCTGGCCAGACTCACTTAAATTAACACTAGGTAAACATGTGAACCTAACAACTATTATTAGTGATCTTTCTACTTGTCTAGGTTCTTTTTAAACAATTCAAAATCAGAAGCATAAACAGTAAAAACCATTACTTATAATATAAATCTTATCCATGGTTGGCGATCCATCCCTGTATAAGACAAAGATTAGCATAAGTTGCATATATGAAATAATACTTACATCCTGTCTCTGTATTTAGTGTTAGGTTTGCAATAAATCTTACTATATGCATGAACCTACATGGTGGTCCATGGGTCAGTTCCCATGATCAGCAGATGGGACATACAAGCACATCTCACTGATAGACATAACACCCCCCTAATCATGAGGTTTCTTTACCTCAGGGTGCCCAATCTCTTCTAGGTTGAGCGGCTTCTAGTGCCCTAGGAAACCGATCGAGAGACTATATCTTGTGCATAAATTGTCTGAGACCAATACATGTTATGCATTCTATCAGATAAAATATTTTATTGCACAGTTGAAAAACAAGTATTCAATTACGATGATTCCACTCGATCAGGTTACAGTTCTACATTTCCATATCGATCGATGTCAAACCTTTGAAGGTTTTCTATAATCCCATCCTTGTGCAGCATAACATAAGAAACATATAATCATTCATATTGAAACAAGTAAAGGATCAATTCTATAATTTAACATGTAGCTCATTTCTTTTATCTTATCTTACATTTTGTTGTTACAGTATCATTGATCACAGAACATAACAAAATAGTGGACTAGAGATAGCTTTGTTAGGGTGTGAAGATAAAAGATCATCCGGTCAAAGCAACACACTGAAATGAATCTTATTCGAGATAAGAAGGGGCTTCACGCAACGTTCACGATCTGCCTAAGCGTCCTACATTGGCAGCAATATTTGATTAGCATACTTCGATCTCTTTCTCTCAAGATTCAAAATAAACACAAAATACGATAAAAGCAAACAATAAAAACCAATCATAGAAAACCAACATGAAAATACATTCATTAAAATCAAGCAGCTATTGGACTCATTCCAAAAAAGCCGATCCATGAGTTAGAAATGTTCATTGCATTTCGTCTGTGATCAATCGATATTGACAATATTTCTCCAATACTAAGTTAAGACTAAATCAACAAACCGTGGGTATTACATAGTGAACCGTGAGAAGTGAGACACTATAGACAGGTTCAGGAGTTCGAATCTCGGAAGAACCTCACCGTTCGCTTGGTTGGACCAACCAAGGGTGAAGAAGCTCGTCGGAACGGTAACAATGTACCAGTGGAAGAAGGAAGTCGGAGACAGGCAACCAAGACTCACAATGAGGCTGATCGCCATGAATTTTGATCTTGGTCGTGTCATTGATGTTGGCAGGATTCCAGTGGTGTAGGAGGTGCTACGTTTGGCAGCTAGCATCGACATAACAGTCGAAGAGTTAGAGACGAAGGAAGATGCAATACAACTTGGGGATCGAAGATCAGTGAATGGGGGATCATGATTTTTGTCACGGGGTGACATGCATGGAGTTCAGTTGGGTACCAATGGGGTCAACACCTCTGATCAAACTGGAGGAAAATATTGTTGGAGTCCAGCTTGAATTTAATAAGAGCAAATTTTGGAGCCCAAATATAGTAACAGATTTGATTTGACATGGTTTAAAAATCTACATTGAATATATGATTTGACTAGATTTAAAAATTTGTATTAAATGTTTAATTTGATCATATTTATATGTCCATAATTTGTGATGGGATATAATCTACACCATTGGTTATTGGTGGACGGCCAGATCTGATGGTGGACTACTTTTAGGGTTTTTTAACCCTAAAATTAGGTTTCTCATCCAATTTATATGAGGTAAGGGTGGAGGCACAAAGGTACAACACAAAGTAGAGATTCAGGGTGCTCGTCCATAGAAAATCTAAGAGAAAGCCCATGATTTGCTCTTAGGACTTCATCATCCAAGACAGCTGGGAGAAGAGATCTAATCGAGGAGTCGTCAACTTCAATTAGGAAGATTGCTACAGTTTGATGAGCGATTTTAATTGTAATCTCTTTCTTTTCTTCTTGAGTGTGGCGAAGGGGTTGAACTAATTAGGGTAAAAGGTTCAACATTGTATTTGTCAATCTTATAATTCCATCAGAGTTATAGAGATTAGGATTTTTCTAGGAGATCGACATAGTCACCGTGCGCCATATACTTGTCTTTATCTGTACTTGGTGTTCGTTAGACGGCTCAGGTGGGTTGGCCTAAGTTTTTGCTGCAACAACATTTAGACACGGAATTGGAGGACAAGAGGATGTGTCCGATTACCAATATCTGGTCTCAGAACCAAGTTCGTTCTTTCGTTCTGATCTGGTACCAACAAGAGGGGGAGAAACAAAGAAATGTGTTGAACATCTGTTAGTGCAATTGTAGGTGAACATATAGGCAAAGTTTGATCAATGTATGTGGGAATCTATTTCTTTCGGCAATCCTCAAATATATAGTGAGTGTCTTTGATACTTATTTCTTTATTCTCCACTCATTATCAAAAAATATATTTATTTCCTTTGTTATGTCCCTTCGATCAATGATGTCTTAATAAGAGAACCAAGATAAAAAAAGAGAGTACGTAATTATATTATTCTTGGTTCGTTATATAGAAATATGAAATATTATACTATTGTTACAAATAAATGAACTGAAGTTCATTTGTTGCTATGGAAATTATGTTTTTCAGAAAAGTTATATTCTGAGCATTTATAATAAAATTGAATTATGGCAAAGACATGGGACCATTGTGTCGCCCGCCAATTGAGGTAACTATAGATTGGGGGTATAAAATACAAAATGAGAATGTTTTACATAGTTTTATTGCAAATTTCTATTATCATACATGTTATATTTAATAGCTAAGCTGTATATGCATGCATGGTCATGGACAACTTTTTCACAAGGTTTTGTTTCTTAAAGGGTATACGCGACCATGGAATTAATTTTGCCTAGGAGGAACATGCATAATTGTTGTTGTTGTACAATGCACATGGATTACAAGATCTTCAATGAGGCTAGCTACAAATCTAACATCTTTTAGTATCATCTTTGTTCCAAGGTTACTGGTAACACAAATATTTCTAATGCCAAGAATTTGAGAATAGTTTTTGTTACCCTTTTTTACCGTCCCAAGATTACCTCCACGAAGCGAAATAAAGTAGTCCTTCCGAGGAGTAGCATGGTAGGAGGTACCAGAATCAATCACCAATTCTAAGTCTTGGCAAGTGAGATTTGTACATTCTTCTTCACATGTCGAGAAAAGCACAATTTTATTGTCACTGACAATTGCTGCACTTTCATTCTTTTCTTACTTTTTATTGGTCCTCTTCCTTTTGTTCTCGCTTGAACTTGCGGCATTTCCATTTTATGTGTCCACTTATCCTATAATGATAGCAACTGATATCCTTCCTACCCTTTGATTTTTCTCTTGACTTGTCTCGGTTCTAAGGCTGTCGGGTTTTGCTCCTCCCTCTATTCTCGGTAACAAGAGCATGAGAATGGAAGGATCCAGATGACTTTCTTCGGATTTCTTCATTCAAAAGGCTGCTTGTAACTTGATTCACGGATACAATTACGTTAACTAAGAGACATCACCAGAGTCTCCCAACTATTCGACAACGAGCTAAGCAAAAGAAGGACTTGAAGCTCATCATCCAACACCATCTTCATGGATGCGCAAGCTGATTCATAATATTTTGAATTTTATTTAAATGTTCAGATATGGAGTCACCTTCCTTAAACTTGAGATTGACAAGCTTCTGAATCAGAAATTTTTTTGGCCGGTGGTCTTCTTCTTGTAGAGATCTTTAATTTTATTCCACAACATGTTCGTTGAAGTCTTATTTGACACATGTGGAATACAGTGGCATCCACCCATTGATGAATGGTGCCAATAGCCTTCCGTTCGAGCTTCTTTCATTCTTTTGCCGTCATGGACTCTGGCTTGGGGGATTCACCTTCAACCGGTACGTAGAGGTACTTGCAATAAAGAAAGTTCATCATCTTCGTCTTCCATATCATCCAATTGCGACAATTCAAGCTAATTATTCAAATACTGCCAATGGGAGTCTCCATCTCAATACAGGAAGATTTACAACCTATGCTCTGATACCACTGTTGGAAAAAACAAGATCTTTTCCGTCTTTGTGATGAGGTGAGAATAAACTAAAAAAATGGAAGAGAAGAAAAAATAAGAAAGATGTCACATACACAAGATTTACCGAGATTCAGTTCAATTTGGTCCTACGTCCTCCACCCGCTCCTTCTTCGTCGTTTTCACTATAATCAAATGAAAGATTACAAAGGGCCTTCTCTCAAGTTGGTACAACTTAACTTGATGATCACTTTCTCGCACAAACTCATTTGAGGTGGATTACAAGTGTGTGGATTATAAGTTGTGTGTGGTTTGTGTTGTTGTTTCAACATTCACCATCTCCCCACTATTTATAGAGAGGATATGCCTCTTGGGTACAACACATTCATTGTATAGAGAAAACCAAGAAGTAGTCATTCAATCTCCCAAAGTTCATTCTTCCTTCTCCAAGGTTCGTTTTGTTGGGAATCAGATACGCCCCCTACGCTCCGATACCGTGTCTGAGATGTTGCCTCAGCGAAAACTTAGGCCAACCCACCTGAAATAACCAACCCCCGTCTAAAGGACACCAAGCACAGATAAAGACAAGTATATGGCGGTGACTACGTCACCTGGACAAATCCCAATCTCTATAACTCAGATGAAATTACAAGATTGACAAAAAATAATGTTGAACCCTTTGCCCTAATAGGTTCAACCCCTTCACCACACTCAAGAAGAAAAAAAAAAGATTACAATTGAAATCGCTCACCAACCCGTAGCAATCTCCCTAACCGAAGTTGAAGACCCCTCGATTAGATCTCTTCTTCCTTCTGTCTTGGATGGCAAAGTCCTAAGAGCAAAGTACGAAACTTTCTCTTAGATTTTCTGTGGACAAGCACCTCGAATCTCCACTTTTTGTGCTGTGCTTTGTGCACTACCAAATAAGTCATATTACCAACGTAATTAGCGACGTTAAACATCGCAGGAAAAAAAACAATTTAGCGACGTTTTTTTATAACGTCGCAAGACGTCATTATTAGCGACTGACAGCGACGTTCTGCGACGTATTTAAACTACGTTTGCGTTTTAAAGAGCTCACGTCACGTATAAGTCGGTAAACGTCGCTAATATTAGTGATATTAGCGACGTTTACCAACGTATTTATTACTTCATCGCTAATATCACTGATATTAGCGACGTTTACCGACGTTTTAATATGATGTCGCTAAATTGAAAATATAGGTTAGGTTCGAGTTTTCATTCCCCCTATTATTTTTGCCCCCAAATTTCTTTCATCCTTCCCCCCCCAACCCCGATCCGGCGACCCCCACCCCCCTCGGCCCCCGACCGACCTGTCACCCCCAGTTTTCAGAAAAATGAGTATTTTTGTCATTGAAATTATTTATTTATTTACAATATTATTTTGGGGTTATTTGAGTCGGGTTAGAATTTCAGCTCAATCCGACTTGAAACGGGGACCCGGGGTAGTTTTGACTCTAGTGGACCCACCCATTAGTTAGGCATGACCCATATAATAATATTTTTAGTTAGTGTGTTAGAGTAAATTTTCATGGACAGGTTTAGTTAATTAGAGCATTTAAAACTAGACTAATTTAGCCTCAACCTAAGCCATTTTCTATTTAATTCAACTAGAGACAAGTGGGGGGTATTATTGACTTTCCAAAAATGGGACATGTAGCCTAATTTGGGCCGGCCATGGAGGGGGGGATAAGGAGTGAGTCATCATCATTTTCATTTCATTTCTATCCATTCCTTTCTCTCTCATGTTCTTCCCCAAATTTTAGAGAGCAACCCCATTGATTTCTCCACCAAATCAACCCCTTCTTCTACCAAATCTTCTTCATTTCTCCTCTACTCCATAGTTAGAGGGTGCTAGCGAAGTTTGGGAGGATTCGGAGCTCGTTCGTGTCCTTTTGGAATCTCTACGTGTCGATGTCGTGTCGGAAGGGTTTTCCTTTGAATCTCTCTCCCGGAAGGTATAATCTCTCCTCTAATCCACCCCAACATGCATATAAGAATATTTTGAACCCGTAGGAATGACCCCCATGGTTGTGTCTCCATTTGTGTCCATTTCGTGTCCATTTGGAGACTTGTAGATGTGTCCTATGTGTAGGATCGTGTCCTAGTAGAAAAATTCCTATTTGGACACATGTAGATTTATTAGATATTGTTGAAATGTTGTTTTAATATTAATCCCAGATTTCTATTGGCTTTGGGATGTGTTTTTCTATGTATCATATTGTAACTTATTAGTTATCTATATATGTATATATATATGGTTGTATAAAATATATATATATATATATATATATATATATATATATATATATATATATATATATATATATATATATATATATATATATATATTGTGGCATATGTATATATGTATATATAAGTGATATTGTATATTCATTTGAATGGGGGATGAAGGTTCGGCCAAGGGGAGAGAAGTTAGAGTGTTTGTTGTGTTAGAATTGATGTGTATGTGTGGTGTTTGAGAGAATGTTAGTGAGAGTTTGAGTGTAGAGAGTTTGAGAGGAGTGTGAAAGAGTGGGAGGTTAGAGAGTGGTTTATGAGATGAGGGGGAGAGGACTAGCTGCTGCCTGTTGACTGTCCCAAAACAGTCCAATTGCAGCCCCCAACTGTCCCCTTGCTGTCCAAATTTTTTAGCCCATGTACACCCCAAATAGCCCCCCACATTCCAGTCCAAATAGCACCATAGCAGTCCCCTTTAAACCATCCTTTTGGCTGTCCTTAAAACCCGTGAATCCTGTCCATTTACACCCCACTAAACAGTCCTAAATCAATCCATAGCTACCACATATTAGCCCCCATGGCTGTCCTAATTTCAGTCCTAAACATACCACTATTCAGCCCTTGTTTGCCCCTAAACACAGCCCAATGGCTGTCACATATGCAGCCCTTCAAACACCCCCTAAACCTGTCATTAACCAACATATTGGCTGTCCCAAAACAGTCCAACTTTAGTCCATATTACTGTCCAGATTTCAGCTCTATTATTGTCCCCTTAACAGTCAAATTCATGCTCCTAAACACCCATAACAGCCACCCTTAACAGCCCTTTAACTGTCCAATATTAGCCCATCAAACCACCACCAAAACCATCCCATTTCGGTCCAATGACAGCCCCCTTAAACCACTCTAAACCAGTACCTAAACACTCTATATGGCTGTCCCCAACTGTGTAAAACCTGTCTAATAGATGCCCCAAAACCTGTCCTAATATCATCCACAAATCAGTCCACCATAGCCACCCTTGGCAGTCCATTAACTGCCCACAAAAACCAGTCCTTAACTACCTATTTGTGTCCCTAAAACAGTCCACATTGCTGCCCATTAGGCCCCCATATTCAGTCCCCAAACCACCTAAAATCTGCCTTGTATAAGCCCACAAATCAACCTTAACTCAGTCCACTTTAATGCCTTGTGTGTGTGTGTGTGTGTGTGTGTGAGACTAAATGAGTATGGCATGTGCTTATAGGTGTTAGCCTATGTGTAAGCCTAGGTGAGAGCCTATGAGTGTGGTATCATGAGTGATATATGTGAGTGAGTGAGTTGTGTGGGTGAGTGCTAGAATGATGTGAGAATGGGGTATGATATCATGGTAGGGTAATGAGGGTAAACCAAGATATGTTATAAGATAGGCTAGATACCTAGGATACCTATATTTCTTGGTAGGTAAACCTTAGATAGGATAATATCTAGCTACCCTAAGGAGCCTAGGCTAGTATCTTGGGTATTAGCGGGGTTTCCTTTGTATTGGGCAAGGTATCGAGATTACCTTGGTAAGGATAATGTAGGTTTTACCTAGAACTAAGGTATTTGAGTTTAGAGCCTAAGATATGGTTAGAACTTGGTTCCCTTGGTTGGTAATGATCAAAAATAGTGCTCATAGACTAGTTTTGACTTCGGTTGACCATTTTGACCAAAAGTCAACAAAAGTCAACCGAGAGTCAAACTTAGCCTTTAAGCCACTAGATTTGACCGAAACCAAACCAGAGTTGACCAGTTGACTGAAAGTCAACATTTGGTCAATATTAGACTAGTTTGACCTAGGGTTGATCCAGAGTTGACCATGGTTGACCAGTTGACCAAAAGTCAATTATAAGTCAACCTTTGACCCCGTTTGACCTAGTTTGACTTGGATTGACTTCCAGTGACCTGGTATGATCCAGTATGAACCAGTATGACCTAGTATGAGTCAGGTTGACCTAGATTGACCTAGTTTTGACTTATTGCATATCATGACTAGATTAGCTTTCCTTTCATGATTAAACCCTGTTTGGACGCATGACATCTCATCTATAGGTCTATGATTACTCTGAGCGTCTGTTCACCTTATCAGCTTAGGACCACAGGCGAGTACATTCACTGATAGTTTTTTATTGTCTTGATATTTGCTATATTCGATTCAGTTGTAGTGTCTTACTCGATTTTTAGTCACGATAGTTCACGGACTAGTATACGTTGGATCATGACATGGGATGTTGTTCCTAGATTTTCATGGTATATTGGTACATATTCTGTCTTATTTCCATGTATTGGTATAGACACCGATTCCAAAGGAAACTTTCTACCCTCTTATAGAATCCCGTGTCATGACGTGTCATGTCCAGATCCATTATACTATTCGGGGATGGGAGAGTTATTAGTGGTTGTGTGATCAAAATTCCAATATTGTTCTATTGTACACATTGTTCATAGCTATACCCTCACCTCACGACGGGTAAAGCCTTACCCTACATCGTTCATAGCTTTCCATGGTGACCGACCTTACCGCTCTATTGTACACATTGTTCATAGCCGGTCAGATGGAAAGCCTGATCATATTTTCCCAAGCCGATCACATAACGCACTAATAATTCAAGGCACCTTTTATATTTATTATCGTTGGAGACTAAGTTCTGTTCGGGAGAAGGGTTACAGCCCCGATCCTTGTTTGGTTTAGGGGTTGTAACTCGGCTTTCGAATAGTTCCCAAGTCGTCCTATATATATATTGTCGTCCTATTCAGTACTCACATCTCGATATATATTTTCTGTTGATCTTGTCTTGTATTTCATTACACTGTCTCTTATAGAATTTGTCAATTCATATGGAACTGCTGTTGGTGTTTGTACTTGCTCATTTTTCTGATAGGATACCGTTGACATATTACAGATGATTCTGAGGCAGATTGCCCGACCTATTATGGGGTCGAGTCTGATGGAGTAGCCCCAGACTGTGGTTTGTTAGTAGAGCCACTAGACTTTGGTCACCCTGAGTCGTGTAGCTTAGTTAGGTTTGTCTGGCCTGCGAGCCAGCTAGTACTTTTCAGACTGTGGTAGTTATATATATTTATGTGACTCTGTGATGTTATGTATAGCTCTGGACTTGTGTGGATTTGGACTTATTTCCTGTTCTCATCTATCATATTTTCCTTTCCATACTATCTACCTTAGTTTTACATTTGTGATTGAGACTGTATTGCTATGTCACCTCCATTCGGAGTGTATATACTGTACAAGTACCTTTATCTGTTTTAGTCGTAGTAGTTACAGACCCTATATACAGCGTTCTACCGCCGATTCTGCGGCATAGGCTGGACGTAACCACATGCTCGTGCCCCTCTTCAGGGTGCGGGTCATAACACGACCGCCCTCGGCGACCCCCACCGACCTCGGCGACCCCTACCCCCCTTGGCGACCCCTCTCCTCTCCCCAACCCAAACCATTCCCTCTTCTCTCCCCAACCCTCCCCCTCCCCCCATCAGCTCCCCGACCCCCTCCTTCGGTAACCGTCGCTCCCCGACCCCCTCCTCCGGAGACCGTCGACCCCCTCCTCCCACTCGCCATCGCCGCGTCCGATCCCTCGTTCGAGCGTCCCTCCCGTTCGCCAGAGCCAGCTCCAGCCACCTCCACCGCCGCTCCCCCTCGCCGTCGCCCCTCCCCTCCTGCCACGGTTGATCAGGTAAACCCTAACCCTAACCGGCTCGTATACATACGGATACGACACTTTTACGCATGACACAACACTTTGACACACTCACACACTTTAACACATGACACAACACTGACGTGCACACACTATGACACCTATGTGCTCAAATTTTGGTTAAATTAGGGTATTCTAGATATAAGATAAATAATATGCTAAATTACTACCCAAACTTTATTCTCATATTGATACATAATATTCACAAATACCCTAGTTACAGACATTACTATTGGTGTTATTGGACTACTAGCTTAGCTTAGTCCATTAAGCCCTAACCCATATCTTATACTTAGTACATGATTATCCAGAGTAACTCCTCTAATATGACTCACGTAGAGTCACAGTCTTTCTACTGAAGCTAACTAATACAAATATCCATCTTCTTTCACAGTTTAGTTAGTCTACATCTAACACCAACTGTTTGGCCCTCCACATACTAATATGGTTGTCTGAAATAAATCCAACTACCTAATGTTGATTCACCACTTCATAAACCATTCCAAACATCATTCCTACTGTTAACATTAGTACAACCTGTCTAGGTGAGTACTCAATTGGAAATATTAAATACTTACTCTCAGCTAAGGTTAACATCATTAATTTGACATGGAGAATGATTCAGTTATGATACTTGACCATAGTGTCATGTAGAAGCATGGAAAAGAATAAAGAAAGATCCATGCGGCCAGGGAGCCCCATGTGGCTCAGAGAGTTCATGCGGCTCAAGGATCCATGCGGCTCAAGCGTCTATGCGGCTCAAACAAGTTCTATGTGGCTCAGAGAGGAGCCACGTGGCCTGCAAATAGCTCTTCCATTTGTCCTTTACTGCATTAAATGCCTTGACGGCTGATAGCTCTGGCACATGACAACCCTGACACAAAAATACAATTATGACTCCGTCATAATGGCAGACTCCTAGGAAAATGAAGGAAATCTCTGACACAAATCCAGAAACCTTCATAAGGACTTGACACGTGGACAGTCGTAGGCGGCTCAAGTAGAGACCACCTCATGCGGCTCACGAAGACTATCCCCATGCGGCTCACGAAGACTACCTCCATACGGCTCACGAGGACTATCTCCATACGGTTCACGAAGAAGACACCCATCATGCGGTCACCTACACTCATGCGGCTCAGATCATCACCATGCGGTTCAAATGTTCAGGGGGCCACTCTCAAGCAGCCTTGACACGTGGCCAGCCTTATGCGGCTCAATGAGGAGCAACCTTCCTGCGGCTCAGATTTCTGCAGTGGCTCGCGGTTAATACACGTGGCATGATAGCGGGACACGTGGCATCAAATCGATCGAAATCCATCAATAAATCCCAATAAAATATTGGGATCAAATCAGATCATTTGCAATCAAGCAAATTAATGACACGTGTCGGGAAATCCGAGGTTGGCATGACAAATCAGGAGGATTTATGTCAATCATCATTAATTACCCATAAAAGATTTGATGTAATCACATTTATTGCTCAAATCTCGTATATTCAAGATGAACGACCCAGATCCAATGATCCTTAGCCGCCGACTTTTAAGAATGGGCAATCATTGCAAACCCTAATGATGCCCACCACTCTTATAAATAGCAAGGTGCCATTCCCTTGCAAGAGAGACATATAGAGGAGGAGACTCTCTGATAAAAAAAAGAGAGACATAGAGAGCCAGAGAGCTAGAGAGAGAATATACAGAGATCAAAAGGAGAGTATTTCTTCATCAACGCCAAGCAGTTCTTCTACAGAGCCAAAGCTGTACCCGATCGTCCAAGGAGTAAGGCAGAGCGGCCGTCGCTTTCCCGAGCCTCTATCGTCACCCCCAGAATCTAAAATAAAAAATTATACTTAGATTGCTGCACCTAGGTTTTTGTCCCTAGGCTTTCTTTGTACAAGCGAGTTTGTATTATGAAGTAAAAGTCCAGTCCTCCGATGATTGTTCTGCTCTTTTCTATTTCATGGCGAACACGATGGCGACTCTGCTGGGGACAAACTTCTCTACGACTGAGGAGTTGGTGACGCAATCGGATGCAGCCAAACTTGGCTCCACGCAACAGAAGATGGTCATCCGCTTCTACCAACAGACGTTTGAAGAAATGCTCTCTGAGGGAAGCGCTGGCCCGGTCCAGAAGCTAACCCGCACAAAGAAAGCTTGCAGCGAGTGGAGGCCAAAATCATTTGCTCCTCTCCAAGCTCTGGACGGAGCACTCTCTGCTGCCCAAGACGGCGAAGGCGACTCTCGCGCGGCCCCACTTCGAGCCATAGAGGACTCTGCTGCCCCCAAGTCCGGCAGAGGAAAGCACTACGATGCTGGACTTGCAGGGGCAAAGAGCGATCCTATGTGTTCCAGAAAGAAATCGAACAAGGGTGCTAGCCGCAAGACGAAGACTCATGCGGCCAAGATTGCCAGTCGCATGAATGACGACCATGCGGCTGAGACTGCTAACCGAATGCATAATACTCATGCGGCCAGGATTTCCAGCTGCATGGAGAACACTCATGCGGCCAGGATTTCCAGCCGTATGGAGAAGTCCTATGCGGCTACACCTGCCAGCCGCATGAAGATTATTGATGCCAGCTACATGACGCCTACTCCATGCGGCTCTGTCTTCGACCGTCTCTCCTATGGTTCTGATCTCTTGTGCTTCTAAGAAGACATGTCTGACTCTCTCCAGCACCACCTAGACTCTTCCTACTATGTGCCCTAACGCACTAGAGTGAAGAAGTCTAGGGCAGTACGAGCTTGGCAAGCTCGGTCCGCTGATTCGACCTCTGACCATCCGAGTGTCCCACATACTGTTATGCGGGCCTCTGATGGAAAGTTGTACAGAACCACTCGAGTCCAGCCCCCGGCGGCAAACGGACAAAGAGGTTTCCGAAATTCTTCCAAAATCCAGGAAGCAAACATGGTCGATCCGGACCCATCTGACTTGCGTGAGGCCATCCTCCACAAACGCAAGGAAAGAGAAGGTGCCTCGGGGTACAAAGAGTCCTCTCACGGACGTCTCTGCACCAAGATCATCGTCAACTGCTGTGACAATAACGCGACGGTACGAGAAGACCGGCACTCCGTCTTCCAAAGACTGCAACAAAGATGTTCAGAAGATGAGGCACCTCCCGTCGTCTCCTGTAACTCTACTTAAAAAATCTCTGCCGATGGGAGAGGAAAGAAGACCAATGCTCCTATCCCGAAGATTTCAACTACTATGACTAAGAGACTATCATCTAAACGGGTGCCCACCACCGGAGCTTTCCAAGGTACCCGTTCAAAGACGAAATCTGCTACAGTGGGAGATTCATCATCCACAATACTAGGGGTTGCTGGGACTGGGGGTAGCACTCCTCAGAACATCCACGATAATCCGATGTTCCAAGGAGATGAGCCAGAGGAAACAACTCTCCCATCAGATACAGCAAGGGCCGACGTCCCCGAGGACGTCTACGACTCCCAAGATGAAGCAAACTCTGAAGCTGGGGGTACTATCCCTTCTGAGTCCGAACCAGAGGAGAACATTCCTACATACCCCGATGATTTCTCACTACGGGGGTATGATTCGGAGGGCTCGTCCTCTACCGTTCCTTCCATCTATCCTTATGTAAAGACGATGTTCATGACGGACATCAATCAAGGTGGTTCCAGTGATCGCCAACGCATCGACACTTTGGAGGCCATACTGCATGCCTTAGTCAAGTCTGTGGACGAGATCAAAGCGGCCCTTCCAACTCTCCAAGAAAGGACGCCTGGCCAAACAAGTGCGGGTCCCGCGGTCAATGCGAACTCGAATTCAGCGGCACCAAACCCGGGCAACAATCCTCCTGAAGTGACGGCCCCCACCGCTGTAGATGAGGCCCGAGAAGCGAGAAGAGAGGTCCAGGAGCTCCGAGCCATGTTTCACGCTCGAGAAAACTCTCAAGACCTCAGAATTCGGCAACCGTACCCTGCTGCATGGAGGGATGTCCCCTTTCCGCCAAGATATAAGCCGTTCAACATCAACCCGTATGATGGCAAGACCTCTGCCAGTCGGTACATTACTTACTTCGAGGTCACCACCGACCATCTGCCCCATGACGATGCCATCCTCACACGATTATTCATCGGGGCATTGGAAGGAGTCGCCTTCGACTGGTATCGCAACCTGCCGGACAACTGCATCCACTCATTCGCCAGCTTCAAGCGCATGTTCTTGGAGAGATTTTTCAAAGTAGGACAGGACATCACGATGTCCACCCTCATGGACGTCATCCAAGGGGAGAAAGAGCTGACAAGGAACTATATTGAGCGGTTTCGCCAAACCGCGATGAAGCTACCGTCTGGTAACTCGGATTCCTCCTTAATTGAAATTTGCCAAAAGAGGCTGCTTCCAACAATCAGCCTCTGGATGGGCGAAAGTCAATTCAAGGACTGGAAGACGTTTATCATCAGTGCCACTAGTGTCGAAGAATGATTGAAGAAGGCTCGCCAATTGGGAATGCACATTTCAGAGGGAGAAGACAAGAGCAGGCGTCCCAACGCCAACAACAACAATGGGGGTAGCTCCTCCAACAATCGGGACAATAAGGGCAAGCAGGCTATGGTGGCTGATACAGCCCAAAAACCGGAGTCAAAGCCGACGGACAAGCAATGGCCACAAATGACCTACTTCTTCGAAGACGGCCACGTCAAGCCCATCTTGGACATGCTTATACAAGGAGACAGAATTCAGCTCCTTCCACTAAGACGGGAACCTCGACCGGCAGAAATGGAGAACCCAAAGTACTGCCATTACCACCGCTACGTCCACCATGCTACACACGACTGCTACCAACTAAAATGGTATATCGAAAATTTCATCGATTCGAACGTGCTAGCCATCGATTTCGAGGAGGTAACTGTGGCAGCCAATATGGTGTCAGTACATTTTGACAGTTTTCCTCCAACAGAAACTCAAGACGGTGTGGTACCCATCCCTCTGGCGACAATGGAAATTGCTAATCTTTCGTCTCCCCGGGATCAGCTACTGGTCTAGTGCCCCTCACCACATCACGAGGAGAGGTCATGTGGGTCCATCCAGACTTAGTATCTGAAGTGACTCAGTCCACACCATCTTCCATTCGTAAGAGCAAGAGTGGAAAAGTCAGATCATGCCGCACAATCTCGGCAGATATCGAAGAAGTCACAGCCGTCGTCACTCGGTCTGGGGCACAATCCCAACATGTGGCTGATAACTCGGTTGAGGATCATCAGCCCGCTACAACTGACGCACCGGGACCTTCTCAGCCTCCAACGACCGACAAGCCTAGGACGAAGGAGACTCGCTTTGATAAATCCCTCCGAAAAGAGGTACCTCAGGGGCTGGAGAGGCCCTACAACTTCGACATCTTGGCACAATTGGCCAACACACCGGCCAAACTGTTATTATATGAGTTCCTGAGACTCTCGAAGGATGTTCGTGCGGCTTTGAGCGATGCACTCCAGAATGTCGATGCCTACCTGGCTCAGGTCAACCTCACGAAAGAGAGCCCTCCTGCAGATTTCTAAGACAGCACTTGCACGGGAGCGATGCCCAATATTGTCTTCACTCCGCAGGATATGCTCATCAAAATCAAACTGCACGATCGCCCGTTATATTACACTGGATACATCGGCGATGTAAAGGTGGATCAGATGCACATTGATCCTGGTTCTTCCATAAGCATCATCCCAAAGGGTCTGTTACATCATCTTCGCATCCCTATGCATCGCCTGACGCCGACAAGCACTGCCATTAGCGGTTTCAAATCGGGCAGGAGCTACCCGATTGGAAAGATTCGCTTGAAGTATCAAATCGGCGATCTCCAGTCAGAAGTCACCTGTTACGTCATAGATGCAGACACTTCTTACAACATCCTCTTGGGGCGCCCTTGGATATACGATTATATGATCGTGCCTTCCATCCTGCACCAGTGCTTCAAGTATGTCGACAAACACGGCTTCGTGAGGACAGAATTTACCGACATCGATCCCTTCAAAGGGGTCGAATCCTACTACTCAGACTCCTGCCTATACGAAAAATTGAAGAGGCACCTTGGTGAAGGAGATGTGCAAGCTCAAACAGCCACAGGATCAGAAGAACCTCTGACGATCCACCTCCAAGCTCACAAACCTGGCAAGTCCGTACCCCTTACAGCCACTCTGCGTAAGGACGCAATCAGCCTATCAGCACAAGAAGAACAAATGATAATCCGGCTGCCAAGGTCTGGCCAAGTGCCAAGACCCACAATGGAGCCACTGACGATCAGGCTGCCGAGGGTCGGCCAGCCGCAAACGGAAAAGCTCAATCCCTCCGACAAGCCAATGACGATACGCCTTTCCAAGAAGATTCGTCACCCCCATGCAAGGTCTGGGACTTCTAGCGAACCAACCACTCCCCGCCCAGCATCGAGTACCAAACTGGGGGTCGCTAGTCTGCCAACAACTCCACGCTCTGCTCCACCAGCTGAACCCCTGACAATCAAGCTGCCCAGGTCGTCCTCTCAGTCTTCGTTTATACAGGGGGTAGCCGAAGAGGAACCGGAGCTAGCCAAGTATGTGGCTGCCCACACTGATGTTCCCTCCGCAGATGATGTAATCCCGCTAGAAAAGATACCTTACTTCATCAACAAAAGGCTATCTTTGAACTACCTCGAGCTTAATAAGCTTTGTACAATGTATGCTATGGAACACGGTATAGGCACTCACCTACACACACAGGTGACGAATGTCTATACCATAAACCAGCTTACCCCTGTGGAGGACGCTTACCGCATAATCGAAGGTGGGGACCATCCAATCATCTTCGGCCGGAAGGACGATCCGCAGCCCTTCACCATAGAAGAAGTCGATCTTGAATCAGATGTCGGGAGACTGCCTCTGTATCTTTATAGCCCCCAATCCAAATATCTCATGCAAAAACAGGGGTATGATCTGGAGACTACGCCAGGCTTGAACTACGGTACCGGACGATGATTACCTTTGAAGCCACCGGTCCCGGCTGGCAAACCACGGGACTACTATAGCAAGACTCGATGTGGATTAGGGTATGTTATGCCCACAACGACCCCTAAAAGTTCATATAAGGAATGCGACTGGCATTCACATTCAATCGGGTCACCAACTTCTGATTCGGACACCAGCATCGAAGACGTATTCAGACAAGTCCTGTCAGTCAGCATGGCATTCGTCGATGCTTACGAAGAAGATGAAGACATACCTGAAATCCTCTAGTTAGAGCCGTGGGCCCAACAGTTGGATGCACAATAGAAAAAATGGTTCGAACAGAGAGAACCTCCGACTGAAGATGAGGTCATACAAGTAGATCTCGGCAGCGAATCTTCTCCAAAACCAATCTTCGTCAGTAAAAGCCTAACAGACGAAGAGCGAGAGTCGCTACTGGAACTTGTCAAAGAATATATTGATGTGTTCGCCTGGAGCTATGAAGACATGCCAGGGTTAAATCCCGATATTGCTCTTCACAAGCTCAACATTCGGCCAGATGCAAAGCCAGTCAAGCAACAACAACGATGCTTTCGCCCGGGCTTCATGGATGCGATTGAAGCCGAAGTCAACAATCTCATAGCTAGCGGCTTCATACGCGAAGAGCAACATCCAGACTGGGTGGCCAACATAGTACCGGTCCTCAAGAAGAATAGGAAGATTCGAATCTGCATCGACTTTCACAATCTGAACGAGGCATGTCCCAAAGACGAATTCTCCCTCTCTATCACAGACATCATGATTGATAACACCTGCGTCTTCGAATGCATGTCATTCATGGATGGCTTCTCAGGATACAACAAAATCAAGATGTCTCCTGACGACGAAAAGCATACATCATTCCGAACACCGATTGGCACATACTGCTACACAGTCATACCTTTCGGTTTAAAGAATGCTGGAGCCATGTATCAAAGAGCCATGAGTACTATCTTCAGGGATCACTTGCGCAAGACGGTGGAGTGCTATGTTGATGACATTGCCGTCAAGAGTCGATGTAAGGAAGACCATCTCCAGGATCTGAGGACGGTATTTGACCTGATGCGAGCACACAACCTGAAGATGAATCCCAAAAAATCCTTCTTGGGCGTATCCAGCGGAAAGTTCTTGGGTTTCATCATCACCGCCCGGGGTATCCATGTAGACCCTGAGAAGACGAAGGCAATCATGTAGATGGGTCCCCGAGAAATTTTTGAGAACTTTGAGGCCTCCAAGGGAGGCTAGCTTACATCAGGAGGTTCATTTCTAACCTCTCCGGGCGATGTCGGCCATTCACCCATCTCATGAAGAAGGACGTCTCATTTGTATGGGATGAAGAATGTCAGCGTGCCTTCGACAACATCAAAGAATATTTGTCGAACCCTCCAGTCCTGGTGGCCCCGGTTGCTGGAAAACTATTCCTGCTCTATGTACGAGCAATGGAGCATTCCCTCGGTGCTCTGCTAGCACAAAACAATGATGCAAGACATGAACAAGCTATATATTACCTCAGCCGAATGATGATCGGGCTAGAGCACCGATATACCGCCGTGGAGAAAGAATGCCTCGCCCTGGTGTTCGCCATTCAAAAGACGCGACACTATGTCACAGGACAAACCATACATGTGATCTCACGAGTCAACCCCGTCAGGGTCCTCATGACGAAACCAGGGGCACTCATCTCTCGCCTCGCTACATGGGCAATATTGATTTTCCCCTATCATATGATCTTCGTCCCGTAAAAGGCTGTTAAAGGTCAAGATCTGGCAGACTTTTTAGTAGCCCACCCAGGCTCGGAGTCGTCCAAAATATATGAAGAAATCCCAGATGAGGTTGCCGACTCGCATACAACCTCTCACGATGATATATGACGAATGTTCTTCGACGGTACCTCAAGGACCGGACCTAAGGGCAACATCGTCGTCGGAGTTGGGGTGGTGCTGGTTTCTTCCTCCGAATTGGTGATCAATCGCGCTTATTCCCTCACAGAACCCTGCTCTAACAATGTGGTCGAGTAGAACGCTTTGGTCATTGGCCTCCAACTTGCAAGAGAGCTGGGGGTAGAATATCTTGAAGCATACGGCGATTCGCAGTTAATCGTCAATCAGATCCGGGGCTCATACGAAGTCTGCCACGAAGACATGATCCCCTATCACCAAATAGCGATCAACATTATCTCATCGTTCGAGGGGTTCTTCATCGAACACGTTCCCAGACTCCAAAATATCGAAGCCGATGCCCTAGCTGGCCTTGCTGCTTCCCTAGTGGTCCCGAACTATGCTCGCCAATCAGTGGAAGTGATAGGCCATGAACTGGTCTGTCCCAAGAACAATGTGCAATTCGTGGCGAATTATTCCGCTCAGACGATTGACGAAGTCCCGGATTGGAGACAACCATTCATTGACTTCGTAGTCTATGACATCCTGCCCGAGAACCCAAAAGAAGCCACTTCCATCAGAAGGCGTTCTCTCCGATTCTTCTACGATACAGAAACGAAAATACTGTATCGGCGATCCTACGATGGGCTATTACTTCGGTGTCTGTCGAATACAGAAGCCAAAAAAGCTGTACGCGAAGCTCATGACGGTGTTTGCGGGGCCCATCAGCCTGGCCCAAAATTGCAAGACCGTCTTTGCCGAATGGGCTACTACTGGCCTACGATGCTAGCAGATACGATAGACTATGTAAGAAAGTGCAAAGCCTGCCAAGTCCACACGGATTTCATCCACCAACCATCCGAATTTCTACATCCGACAGTAGCGTCCTGGCCATTCGAAGCATGGGGAATGGATATCATCGGCCCAATCACTCCGCCTTCTTTCTGAGGACATCGCTTTATACTTTCCATCACAGATTACTTCTCTAAATGGGCGGAAGCTGTTTCGCTTGTAGAAGTCAAAACTTCAAACGTGATCAGCTTCCTCAAGCATCACGTCATCTATTGCTTTGGACTGCCCCGAAGGATCATCTACGATAATGGTCCGTAGTTCGCAAGCCACGCCTTCTATCGGTTCTGCGACAAGCACCGCATCCAGAATATTGCTTCGACGCCATACAACCCTGCAGCAAATGGGTTGGCAGAAGCATTCAATAAAACAATCATCAAACTTCTCAAGAAGTTTGTATCGTCCAACAAACGCGACTGGAATAAGAAGCTTGGTGAATGCTTATGGACGTACCGTACTACAGTCCGAACAGCCACTGGGAACACACCATTTTCTCTGGTGTACGGGAGTAAGGTAGTTCTCCCATTGGAGACTCAAATACCCTTGCTCCGCGTCGCTCTCACTTATCAATTGACGACGGACGATAACTACCGTCGTCGACTACAAGAATTGGAGGCCTTAGATGAAAAGCGCCTCCTGGCTCAGCAACGGATCGAGCTATACCAAGCACGCATCTCCGAAGCCTTCAACAAGAAGGTTAAAATCAGAACATTCCAAGTAGGCGATCTCGTTCTGGCAGTCCGGAGGTCGATGGTCATGACTCACAAGACCGCCGGCAAGTTCCAGCCAAAATAGTAAGGTCCGTTTATCATTGAGGCCGTATTCTCCAATGGTGCTTACCGCCTCGCAAAACAAAATGGAGACTTGCTCATATTGCCCGTCAACGGCAAGTTTCTGAAGAAATATTATGTCTAAACAACATTCCACAATCTTGAGTTATGTACCCGCTGGTACCGCTGAACTCACATCCACAACATTCTAGATCCTTGAGTTATGTACCCGCTGGTACCGCTGAACTCACATCCACAACATTTCAGATTATCGAGTTATGTACCCACTGGTGTCGCTGAACTCATATTTCCAAATTCCAGATTATCAAGTTATGTACCCGCTTGTACCGCTGAACTCACAATCTCCCAGATTATCGAGTTATGTACCCGTAGGTGCCTTTGAACTCATATTCCGGTCACTCTTTCAGATAGTAAGTCATGTATGACCATACCTCTGAACTTTCTTCCTGGAAGAGATCCTCCCTCATGATCCACTACCCGTACTCCCAGTGCACAAAAAGGGTAACAGATCCACAAATTTCCAAAACGGCCATGTCCTCATTACCTCTGAGTCGTTTCACTTCCGCCAAAAACAAATCACCCCTTTACATAGAGCTTTCATGTCCTCATTACCTTTGAGTCATTCTATGTGCCCTCCTTCATTGAGCCCACTCCTGCCATGTCCTCATTACCTCTGAGTGGGAAGGCTCCGTCGAAGAAACCTTCATGCTTGCCATGTCCTCATTACCTCTGAGTAAGTATGATGATTCCCTTTCGACTTATTATCCGTACCCACAACCGGAGTACGCCAAGGATAATAGGTCCACAAACATTCTCCGCTGAGTCCACTCCTACCATGTCCTCATTACCTCTGAGTAGGAAGACTCCGCGGTAAAACCTTCGTACTTGCCATGTCCTCATTACCTCTGAGTAAGTATGTTGGTTCTTTCTCGTCTTATTATCCGTACCCTGAAACAGGGTATGCCAAGGGTAATAGGCCCATAAATGTCCTCTGTTGACCACAAATATCCTCCGTTGAGTCCACTCCTGCCATGTCCTCATTACCTCTGAGTAGGAAGACTCCACGATAAAACTCTCATACTTGCCATGTCCTCATTACCTCTGAGTAAGTATGTTGGTTCCCCTTATCCTATTATCCGTATCCTAAGTCGGGGTACGCCAAGGAAAATAGGCCCACAAATGTCCTTTGCTAAGTCTCTTAGTACAGGTCCACCATTCCTCATCATGCCCCGGGAGCCCAGCTGCTCCATGGCATTCTATCTCCCGATACCCCGAACACCCACGACCACCTTACCGTGGAACTGTTCTAGGTATCCCCAATCAAACTTGTTATCCGTACCCAAAACCAAGGTATGCCAGGGGTAACAGGTCCACAAACAAGTCCCCCATGCGGGGCAAACACCGCCATAACACCACAAGCACAACAAGCAGTACAAATAAAGGGTAAAATGAAACATACTCTTTTATTTGGAAGCCAAAAAGCATTACATGTTTTGGGACCACGCCCCTCTCAAAAAAAAAGAAAAAAAGAGAACAGAAACAAAAGAAGAAAAGGCCGACTATGGTTCGGCATTACACAACTCCAAGAGGCGATTTCTCACTAAGGAGGTCCCCCGCTCAAGCCGCTGTTTAGCTTGACGTTCAGCCTCTTGGGATAACTACTCCGCATCATCCAGGTGCATATATGCCCGCTAGTCATCCTCCATCTTCTTCAGGGCGAGTTCCAGATTGGCAGAAGTCCTACTAAGTCTGTCAGCCTCCTGGATAGCAAGCCCCTTCTCAGTACGGACGGCTTCGAGCTCGGACTCCAGGAAGGCCAGCTTTATCTGGAGCTCGAGGATCTGCTTCCTGGTGTCAATTACCCTGCAGGAGGCAGCCGTCTCCCGAGCCGTGCAATCTTCTCTTCTGCGGCTCTACTGATCGTGTAACTGAGACAGATCACGGCGGTCCTTCAGTACAGACGGCTTGATCGACTCCCGAACAAGCCTCACCTTCTCCATCGTGGTTATGAGAAAGGCGCGCTCTTGATCTATCACTGCAGACAGATCAGCTTACTGCAACACATAAAACTGGGCTACAAGATGATCGACCTCTAATAGCTTAGGCTCCAGGAGTGCAGCTAACCCCGTCCCACCGGGGTTCTAAGGATGTCGATTTGGCCACCAGCGCACCGACGGGCCATAGCAAAGGGAGTTTCCTTCTCCACGGCTGCCTCGACTCCTCTCTTCAGGTGGCGGTGAAAGCTGTCAACCACATCCTGGGACACTTCATCCAAAACTTCTGTAGAGGATGGCGTCAAAGGGAGTGTGGCTGGCAATGTCAAAGGAGTAGCATCGGAACTCGCCATCCCTGCCACCAGGGAAACAAATCCCGTGCGAAAAGATGCACGGATGGCGGCAAGCTCCTCTTCTACCGCCCGAAGAGATTGGATACTGGACAAGGCGGAAAGGTCAACCCCCGAAACCATGTTCACGGAGGAGGACACAGGAGACATTGTTCCTTGCCCAGGCTGTGCCACCACTTGAGCCCCCGAACTTGAACCAGCAGGAGTCCCTTCAATATAGGCAGGAAGATAAGGAGGCACACGTGCTTCCACCAGATCCCCTCCAGTAGAGTCCATCCTGACAATGTCCGCCACCGACAATAAAGGGGCAAGACCTGTCCGTCCAAAGCAACCATCAATCGACGTAACCCGAAGGATATAATGATAGAGTGGATAGGCCTCTTCACAAGTTAAGATTCGGCTTATCTTACCAGGGGAGGAGCAGGAAGGCCGCAGCTCGCTCGTGGTTGACATAGTCTCCTCGCCCGCGACTTCCAAGTTGAATTCAACTGGTTTCTCTACCCCAGCCACTCCTGAAAGGGAGCCAGCCAGTTCAGCATCACCTCGTTAAAATTCAGCTGCCTCAGGGACAGGTACAGTAGAACCCCCGTCCCCATGGGTGAAGGTCTCAGCAAGGTGGGGCTCCTCGGCCACCTCCGGAAGAACCCCAGCGGAAATGATAGCGGTGCACATATCATCAACCAAAGCGGTCAGGGCCAGATCGACCTCAGCAGTCGGGTCCCGAAAAACCGACTCCTCTGACGCCTATAAAGAATAAAAGACGATGATTAGGCCATAGTTTAGAAAAAGAAGGAAAAAGTAGTGGAAGTTCAAATCACCTCAGAAATAGCGCCAACATCATCAATAAATAGCCTACGGTGTCTTACCGCAGCTCGCTTAGTGGAGTAAGTTATGTTATCATCAATAGACATACGCCTGCTTCGCTTGCGCGAAGGACCAGGCACAGCAGGTGGCTGCCTCACAATCACGTCGTCCGATACGTTAGGTGGCTGATCCCCCGCTTCCTCGTCTGAGGAATGGGATGAATCATCGACATCCTGTCCATCATCCTCTTCGTCCACCGTCGTGGACTCCGAGTCCGGCACAGGAACCGTATTCGCCTTTTTCTTCCTTTTCTTGGAACCCTCGGGCTTCTCTGTCAAGCCAGTCCCGATAATGAAGCTGGTGTTCATGTCAAAATTCATGGGAGGTTTGCTCGCCGCAACATGATAAAGGGCCACCATGTACAAAATATCCCCTTGCGTATTAGCGTCGGGGACCGAGAAGCTAGCCCGGGTATGAACAACATTGTAATAATGCCACGCCCGGATACCGTCAAAGACACTGCCCTCGTAGCCTAAGCAAGCACTGGGGCGATCAAGGAACAGCTGACTGTACCCAAACTGGTGGGAGAACCTACTGGGCAAGTAGGGCTCCAGGTACACGTTATTGCGGTAACGGTATACCAAGTGTGCCGGACGAATATTGCACAGCCAGAGAAGCATCTTTTCAGATAAGAGAAGGGGAGGTTCAATGCTGTCAACGTGTACACCCCTCACTTCTCGAGCGATAAAATGAGGGATAGACACAAAGAAGGCGGGCCCATCTACTCTCGCCAACGCTCTCCGATAGGCTGGCATGGTATCGAATTCCCAAGGCTGACGACGGTACCGAAAAAGGAACGCATCATCATCAGTAACACCATCGTCTGCCCCGGGTCTCATCAACGACCGATAATGCATCAATAGCCAACCTATTAAATAATGGTAGGGTAGTTCTATTCGTTCAAAGTCCAGTGTCGCCTCACGACTAATGACTTTGGACGAAAAGGTACGGAGGCCGTGGTGTATGCTACACACCATGGCTGGAAGAAGGGCCAGCCTAACCCTGAAGACCAGCTTCACGGCCGGGAGGATGAAGTGGCGGCTGATCCTTTCAATAGAACCAGCCCCCCCGAGGCTACACAGTTCCGTAGCCACACCATCAAAAACCCAGCCAAGAGTGCTTTCTCAGTCATCTCCCCGGTACCGTGATGGAAATAGCTGAAGGAGTCAGTACGACTCCCGAATCTATCTTTGGTGGACCTCGACCTCTTGGCAGTCGACATCAGGTCCTTTACTTCCTCCTGGGTTTGAGGACCCCGGGAAGAAACTCGGCCGGAGGGACTGAATTTGAAGAGATACGCGACCCAGGACGTAGTATGGGGGGCATTCCCTTCTGAGCTATTGTTCTTCTTGATAGCAGTCTGGTGACAAATGCTGTGGTGGCACAGCAGTTCTCGGTACACGGCGATGAAACCCGAGAATCGGCGATCCAGATCCTCGAGTTCCTCGTTTGTCGGGGTGTATATTCAAAAGCCTCACCCCCACGGCAGCTTAGAAACAGCATGCATTTCATGGAGAGCAAGTCCCAACTCCCCTCCAGGCACAAAAAAGGTTCCCGTACGCCGGTTATACACCTCCAAAAGAGCCGTAAACATCGGCTTGTTAATGGGTAACCCGTAACAGGTGCTCCGAATGGCATAATAGAGGTCAATTTCTCAAAGGAATTCCTCGTACTTCTTCAGGATCCATGAGGTAAGGTTGACCCAAGTAGGGATGGAGTTTATCCAGTTCAACAGCGACAACCTGTCAATAGGATAAGACCCCTTGCGAGCGAGCTGATTCAGGAAAGTATCAGCCAGAGTAAAAGTGAAGTTGGGGCCAGATACGTTTATAAAGGTACCCGGAATCAGTCCCATCACTCTTCGACTAACCGAGTCCCTGCTCGCACATGTCGACCCCATATTCCTATTATAGTGAATGTTGCCCACGAATATTCTCGATTGGGTCGGAGTTAGGGAGCCCACCTTCTGTCTTCTCAGCGATACCATATTGAACCACGAGAGGGAAAAGTGACGTTCCATCTCAGGAATATGGATCTCCACTCCATCCACAGTAAAATCCCAGTTCTCAGAGATGTCCAGCACTCGGGAGTTCTTTATGGATAGAGCATCCCCAAAAAGAAAGGCCGGTTTCAGATGCTCTTCTACCAGTTTTCCCGAGTTCATCATAGTACAAAGAAAATAGAAAGGCTGGTTATTGATGGCGCCCAACCTCTCCAAAGACTCATTGGTGGAAAGCTGGTCCGACACATGTCGAACTAGGCCGTCGAGCCGTACACCCACAGCATACTGTGCTGAACCCACCAAAAGTTCTCCTGCCGGGTTGGTTGGCAGATTCACAGAAAGAAGACAAAAATAAACGGGATTAAAGGAGGGTTAAAACGAAAGTTTCTTAAAAAAGAAACTTCTATGAGTCTATGCGGCTCGAATCAACAAAGCCTTATGCGTCCCAAATTCAGTTGGATTTTATGCGACACAGCTTCGATGGAGTCTATGCGGCTCGGGTCAATGCAGTCTTATGCGGCCCGATTCAGTTGGGCTTCACGCAGCACTGCTTTGATAGAACTTATGCGGTTTGGTTGAACGTATGCGGTTCTGTTTAGTAGAAGAGCTTATACGGCACGACTTAGCGAAGTTTTATGCGGTTCAGCTCATCAGGAGTACATGCGGTCTCGGTCAAATGAGATTTCATGCGGTTCAATTCCAGAAAGAGCTCCTGCGGCTCAGGTCCTTCTCATGCGGCTCAAACACAGGATATGCCCCATGCGGCTCGAATGCGAGTGAGGTTTCATCATGATTAAACTTAGGCGGTTCAAAGAAGATGAAGGATGGAGGCTTGTACATAAATCATGCAACAGAGCCACGGGGTTTATGGTTCAGAACATTTAATCTAATCCTTACCCTTAAAACCAGAATGGACGTTGGGGTGTACTTCAGACGTAGCGACCGATGAAGAGGCCGCTTTCTTGTCCTTTGCAGCAATAGAAGCAACCTTGGAAGACTTGGGAGCCATTGTCGTATCGAAGGTCGGAGAAGGAAGACTAAGGAAGAAAAATAGGGCCGAAGACGAAAGAGAGAGTGAAGAAGTCTCTCCGACTGAGCACGATCACATTTTATAGGTGAGAGAGAGGCGCATCGATCCACGTACAGTAACCGACCCTTCGGTTTTCAAGATGAGCCGACTGACATAAAGGCCAGACTCTTGGGATCCTTCCCCAAAAAGTGGCCTTAAAACTGACGGCGAATCAACAACAATTAATACAAAAGATTTGCATACGTGACAGGATGACGTGGCGAGGAGCTATGCGGCCCGAAAGTCCCTGCGGATGATTGAGTCCATACGGCCGAGACATCCATGCGGCCGAGACATCCATGCGGCCAGGACTTCATATACGGCCAGGAGAATTTATACATGGCCATGCTTCTAATTCAAAGTATTTCAATTTTGCAAATTGAAAACTTTGAAGGGGGTCTTGTAGAAGCATGAAAAAGAATAAAGAAAGATCCATGCGACCAGGGAGCCCCATGCGGCTCAGAGAGTTCATGCGGCCCAAGGATCCATGCGGCTCAAACAAGTTCTATGCGGCTCAGAGAGGAGCCACGTGGACTGCAAACAGCTCTTCCGTTTGTCCTTTACTGCATTAAATACCTTGACGGCTGATAGCTTTTACACATAACAGTCCTGACACAAAAATACAATTATGACTCCGTCATAATGGCAGACTCCTAGGGAAATGAAGAAAATCTCTGACACAAATCCAGAAACCTTCACAAGGACTTGACACGTGGATAGTCGCATGCGGCTCAAGTAGAGACCACCTCATGCGGCTCACGAAGACTTTCCCCATGCGGCTCACGAAGACTACCCCCATGCGGCTCACGAGGACTATCTTCCTTGCGGTTCACGAAGAAGACACCCATCATGCGGTCACCTACACTCATGCGGCTCAGATCATCACCATGCGGTTCAAATGTTCAGGGGGCCACTCTCAAGCAGCCTTGACACGTGGCCAGTCTTATGCCGCTCAATGAGGAGCAACCTTCCTGCGGCTCAGATTTCTGCAGTGGCTCGCGGTTAAGACACGTGGCATGATAGTGGGACACGTGGCATCAAATCGATCGAAATCCTTCAACAAATCCTAATAAAATATTGGGATCAAATCAGATCATTTGTAATCAAGCAAATTAATGACACGTGTCGGGAAATCCGAGGTTGGATTGACAAATCAGGAGAATTTATGTCAATCATCATTAATTACCCATAAAAGATTTGATGTAATCACATTTATTACTCAAATCTCATATATTCAAGATGAACGGCCCAGATCCAGTGATCCTTAGCCGCCGACTTTTAAGAATGGGCAATCATTGCAAACCCTAATGATGTCCTCCACTCTTATAAATAGCAAGGTACCATTCCCTTGCAAGAGAGACATATAGAGGAGGAGACTCTCGAATAAAAAAAAGAAAGAGACATAGAGAGCCGGGGAGCTAGAGAGAGGATATACAGAGATCAAAAGGAGAGCATTTCTTCATCAACGCCAAGCAGTTCTTCTACAGAGCCAAAGCTGCACCCTATCGTCCAAGGAGTAAGGCAGAGCGGCCGTCGCTTTCTCGAGCCTCTATCGTCACCCCCCAGAATCTAAAATAAATAATTATACTTAGATTTATGTACCTAGGTTTTCGTCCCTAGGCTTTCTTTGTACAAGCGAGTTTGTATTGTGAAGTAAAAGTCCAGTCTTCCGATAATTGTTCTGCTCTTTTATATTTCATGGCGAACATGTCAGAGTCTTAATTATAAAGGATCACTTGCTCGAACCTACCTCTATCCACTTCAATATCTACAACCTAACATTCTAAACCAACTGATTTGCCAACATCTGATTCAATATGCCTAGGACTATAAGTCCAAAAGTTCTTTTAGTAATACTCTATACTTGACTTATAAAGTTATGTTAGTATAAAGTTGACTCAGTTTAGCTTAGATACAATATATCTAGATACATAATATATAGACTAATATCCTAAAACTTGACTTATACAACTTAGAAATGGCTAGTTTGACCAAGTTGGACTAGTTTAGCTTAGAGTTGACTCGGTTGGACTATACATAATATATAGACTAATATCCTAAAACTTGACTTATACAACTCAGCCTTTGAGTGATATGCCGCCGCGATCGCTGCACCGATGAAGGAGGGGGTCACTGAGGGGGGAGGGGGTCGCTGAGGGGGAGGAGCTCGTCGAGAGGGAAGGAGGCGGAAGAACAAAAATTTTGGGTGAAAAAATGAAATCGATCGAGCAGCCAACCCTATATAAAATATTGTAGCGACGTCCTTATGTAGACACGGGTGATATGCTGCTGCGATAATCTTTGACCACCGCACGCACAAACACGCGAAACAAAAGTTAGCAATACGAAAAGAAGATGACCGATAATCTCTGACCATTTAACGTAAAATGTCATGTGTACATATACTGCGAAAAGTGTAGACCGCATGAACTGACAAACGAGAATTTGGGGATCAAAGTTGTAACAAGTAAAGTTGTGTTTTGGATATGTTCTATTCTTGTTAAGCTCTTTGTGCACAAAGCAAGATATAACGAATGCAGAACATCTCTCGAGTTTACGACTCTTGTATGCTCTATACTTGAGTTACGAACTCGATATTTGTTCTGTATTCTCTATTTATAGCTTGCTTTGTGAACAAAGAGCTTGCAAGAGTTCTTTTTTCAAAGCACAACTTGACTTGTTCCAGCTTTGAGACCCTTATTTTCGTGCATCATCAGTTCATGTCGGTCTTCACTTTCCCCAGTAACTTCCTCCAATTAACTCTATTCCTCGATTGAGCTACTATTTCAAAGCTTTGACACTTGTATATCATTCACTACCTTGATGTATCTATCTTACAGAATTATGGAGCTGAATTACTATCTGCAGAATTGTACTTGGATGTACAATCGTCATCCTGATGACATGTGTGCTGTACGAGATGAATTCATAGAGGGTGTACATCAGTTCCTGCAGTTTGCCAAGGCGTTCCCTCAGTACATGGACAGTACCAAAATTAAGTGTCCGTGTGTGAGATGTCGTAACTTGAAATATCATCCAGAAGTGGATGTCATGTATCATTTATACTCGAAGGGTTTCATGCCGAATTACTTTCAGTAGAGCGAGCACGGAGAAATTGTGTCTTTAGCGTTGGAGTACGAGCCTTATGTGGATGTCCACAATAATGCTCCTTACGACGATGGGTTGGTGAACATGGTTTTTGACGCGGCCGGGCCTTGTTTTGATTCGGATGATCATGATGCACCTGAGGAGGCACCGAACCCCGATGCTGCACAGTTCATGGAGTTGCTGGAGAATGCAAGGACTCTATTATATTCTGGTTGTGAGGATCATTCACCGTTGGAGGTGGTTACAAGATTGTTGAGCATCAAGTCCGATTTTAACATGTCGTAAGATTGCTACAACCGTCTTATGGAGTTGCTTATAGAAATATTGCCTGAGGGTACGAAGTTGCCTAAAGACTTCTACCGGTCTAAGAGGATGGGTAGATCGCTCTGGATGGGATACGAAAAAATCGATGCCTGTCACAACGGGTGCATGTTGTACTACAAAGACGATAAGGATGAAGACGCCTGCAGATTTTGTGGTGTCGATCGCTACAAGGCATATGGTAGAGGAAAGTCTGTCGGTGCCAGGAAGCCTACCTCTTCGATGCACTACTTGCCGCTGACGCCGCGGTTGCAGCGGTTGTTTATGGTGAAGGAAACTGCAGAAAACATGAGTTGGCATAAGCGAGAACATACCGAAGGAGTGTTGGATCACCCATCTGATGGAGAAGCATGGAAGCACTTTGATCGAGAGTATCCAAATTTTTCTTCTGATTCGCATAATGTCAGATTGGATCTCTGCTCCGACGGTTTTACCCCATTCGGACTTTCGGGATCCCAGTATTCGTGTTGGCCTGTGATCATCACCCCGTACAATCTACCATCTTGGAAGTGCATGAAGACTCCATATATGTTCCTCACCGTTATTATTCCAGGTCCGAACAATCCGAAAAGGAACATCGATGTGTATTTACAGCCATTGATTGATGAGTTGAATCATCTGTGGGAAGTAGGTTCCAACACGTACGATGTATCTAGAAAACAAAATTTCCAGATGTGGGTAGCACTTATGCGGACCATCAACGACTTTCCGGGGCCTATAGAATTTTATCTGGATGGAGCACGCATGGTCGTCTTTCATGTCAGTATTGCATGAACAGTACTAAGGCTTTCTGTTTGAAACACGGAGGCAAATCGTGCTTCTTCGATTGTCATCGACAATTCCTGTCGAAGGATCATCCGTACCGGAGGAACATGAATGCTTTTCGTACTGGCATTATGGAGAAGGCTAATCCCCCGCCAAGGTGGCCCGGATACACGATATGGGAAGAGGTAAAAGATTTACCAAGAGCTATTGAGCAGCCTGCTACGGGCTACAAGTGTGACGGATTTGGTCGCACTCATAACTGGATGAAGAGGAGTATATTCTGGGATCTTCCATATTGGAGCACCAATCTGATTAGACATAACCTTGATGTCATGCATATCGAGAAGAATATGTTTGACAACATAATTAATACTGTAATGGACGTAAAGGAGAAGACGAAAGACAATCCAAAAGCTAGATTGGACTTGGAAGAAATATGTAGACGTCCTGCATTGCATTTGATAGAGGATGGGAATGGAAAGTTGAAGCAGCCTAAGGCAATTTTTTCACTAGAGAAGGAGGATAAAGTGAGGCTTTGTAGGTGGATTCAAGGTCTGAAATTTCCAGATGGGTATGTTTCGAACTTGAGAAGATGCGTCGACCTCAAGGAGAACAAACTGAAAGGTATGAAGAGCCATGATTGTCACGTATTCATGGAGCGGTTAATTCCAATTGTATTTTGGGAATTCTTACCGCAGGCAGTTTAGGATCCATTGACGGTGCTTAGCATATTCTTCAGGGACCATTGTTCTAAGAAATTGCTCGTTGATCGTCTAGAAAAGCAAGAGAAGGACATTGCGGTGACACTGTGCAAGCTAGAGAGGATGTTTCCTCCTGGATTCTTCGACTCTATGGAGCATTTGCCGATTCATCTTTCCTACGAGGCACGTGTTGATGGACCCGTCAAATATCGATGGATGTACCCGTTCGAGCGACATTTGAATCACCTAAAAAGAAAGGTGAAAAATAAGGCTCGGGTCGAGGGTTCTATTTATGAAGCCTATATTCTCGAGGAGATTACAAATTTTTGCTCAGGCTCAGCTCGTGTTGTGGAGTTGTCATATAATAATGGCAGAGAACCTGCAAAGATCGTGTTGTTCAAGTGTGAATGGTTCGATCCGATTGAAAATCAAGGTTAGAAAATTGACAAGCATGGTCTTGTGGATATAAACTACAAGCGTAGATATCAAGGCTACGAACCGTTTGTCCTAGCAACTCAGGCTCAGCTCGTGTACTTCACAGCTTATCCGAGACGGGGAGCAACGAAGTCTGACTGGTGGGCAGTATGCAAGACTAAAGCTAGAGATACTTTTGATGTTGACGAAAAATCTTACCAGGAGGACGAGCTACCTTTTGTAACCAATATTGTCGATGTGGACTCCACGAAAGTTACGTATTACACGACACATAATGTAGAAGATGTAGAATTATCCGAAGAGGAAGACGAAGCCGACGAAGGCGAAGATGAAAGTGAAGATGAGGAGGAAGAGGAAGATGAGGTCGAGGAAGACGAACAAGATGATTATTCTGAAGATGATTGAGAGAGATATACTTATCTGAACTTAGATGTTTCTTCTAGAATATATTATCTGGACTTAGATGTTTATTGTAGAATGTATCATCATATGTTGTCTTGGTTATTATCTTGTCTTTGTTGTACTTTCATATTTTTAGTCTCTATTATTTGTTGTATTATCATATGTTGTTATCAGGTATGGCAGGTCGTCGCGGATCGTTCCGAAAAGGGGGACGACGAGGTCATGATCCTCTGGTACTTCCTACAGGTATTGCTAGAGGACGGAGTTTTCCTTCGGTACCTCCTACTGGTACCGTCTTTGGATTTTCGTCACCGATTACTCTTCTATATCGGATAGTAACTGGGCCTGCTGGGACGACGTCACGTGGCATATCTCCTGGGATGAGTAGTTCCAGGCCTAATGAGAGTGCTCGCCCGTCTAGCGTTCCTGCTGCTGATACGACGATGGAGACGGATGAGCAGATGGTGGCGGCTGCGCCGACTGTCGACCAGCATCATACAGATGATGCGTACGCACCTCCGGAGGAGAGGAGGATGGAGATCTGGGCCGACGGTACAAAGTAGGTGTTTTGGTTTATAATTTTTTTTTGTTTTTATCATAAATTAACTTTTTTCATGAATATAATATGTCTGTATAGATATCGTCCCCCAGAGGTACAGAGACGCCTAGGCCACATGCTGAGGCATAATTATGGTGGTCCTTGGATTTACTCTGATGCTCCAGACGAAAGAAAGAACTACTGGTTTACGCGCTTCAAGGTTAAAATAGATTTGCTTTTAATATGAATCATATAATTAATTCATATTATATATAACTGATAAATATTTGGTTTGCGCTCTTCTAGGATATGTTTTTTATCTATCGTACCGGGCCGAGCTTATCGAGGGGATGTTTCCTGCCGTCGCTGCCAAGCTGATCTGCGACGCTATTAATGATCAGAAGGATCGTGATCGTGCCGGAAAGCCGATCCAAGGTTGGATCACCCCTGATCAGTGGAATGTGATGAAGGCTTGATTCGACGAGCCAAGGTACAAGGAGAAGTCGGAGAAGGACAAGGTGGCTAGGCAACATGCCTCGAAGTGGTGCGGTGGGTCGATTCCGATGACGGAATATTTTCGTCGTCTGGTATGTCTTTCTCTTTTAGAAATATTATTTTAATACAAATTTGATAAATTATTACAAAGATAATATATTTAATTACATGTAAGGAAGGTCGGTAATGTCGACATGGTGACCATCTTCCTGGCCACCCATCGGAAGGGTGAAGGCCTTATTGACGAGAGGGCCGAACAGACCTATGTAAGTATTACAATACTTTATCTTAATTTAAAACTTCGTGTCAATTTTATTATAACTTAGTAAATATGATGCAAATAAATATTCATGTAGTTAGTAATAATATGTACTTTAATTAGAAATTAGAAATTAGAAATTATAGAGTACTATCCATACTTTCTAGGCTGAGTATCAGAGGCTGCGGGAACGGGCGGCTGCTAGTGCACCTAATGCAGGAGAGGCCGGTACTTCCTCGCAGCCCACTCAAGCTCCGTCGGCGGACGAGCTGTGGATGACCGCCGTTGGTGGGCTCCATAGGGGTGTGTACTACGGTACGGGATCCTATGGCGCCCTAGTTGCGACCCAGTCCTTTAGGGCATCTCCTGCTAGTGTGCATGGTCCACAGCCGTCACAGGAGTCTGCCTGAGTCCACCAGATGATGGAATCTCTCCGTGACGACCTGCTACGACGGATCGAGGAGCAGTCTTAGCACCCTGCGGACGATCCTGTGCTGCTAGCACGATTGGATGTGCTCGACCGCGGCATTATGGAGCTCATGAAGATAACTGAGAGGACAGAGCGCAGTGTTGGAGGGTTAGAGCGCACGGTGACGGAGCTGCAGACAGCACAGGTGACCATAACCGACAGGCTGAGATCGATGACGGATTCGATGGTCCAGAGCAGTGATAGACTGTTATCTACCATGGATTCATACAACCAGCGACTTACAACGTTGGAGCGTGCTGGTCCTCCGGGTGCGCCTTCATCTTCGTCGACTCCGCCGCCTCCACCGCCTTCTTCATCGACACAGACTCCACCGACGTCACTGCCTGCTCCATCGGTATCGATTTTACTTGAGGAGTATGAGTTGTTCTTATCCCTTCGTCGCAGCGGTGCCCCTCCTGCACCAGATCCCTAGTAGTCCTAGTTAGGACTGTTTGTTTGTGTTTGTTTGATCCTTTGTTTGTGACTTGAATATTTGTTGGTTGTGTAGACTTGGATGTTTGGATCCTATTTGTTGGATCCTATTCTATTTGTTGGTTGTGTGTAGACTTTGGTTATTTGGTTGTAGACTTTGTTATTTGGTGTAGACTTGGTTATTTGGATACTTGTTGGTTGTGCCTATTCTATTTGTTGGATCCTATTCTATTTGTTGGATCCCATTCTATTTGTTGCCTGCTACATTGTGTTATACTGTTGTTTATGTTATTATTCGTTTCAATTGGATGTTAATGTGCTTCTGTGGTTTACGTTTACCGGTGTTGAGTGTTCCACCGAAGGGGTCGGCGAACCCAGGGAGAAAAGGATATCTATTATACTGTGTCTTTATGGTTATCTTTTTAAACTGCAGGGAGAAAAGGACTTTCTGTATTTTATTTTTTTGCAGATTTACCGACGTTTACCGACATACGTTTGCGTCGGTAAATGTTGGTAAATCTGCAAAATTTTCTAGGGTACCGACATTTACCGACGTCCTTATACGTTGGAGACCGTCGGTAAAAGTCGGTGAACGTCGGTAATAATCCCAGGAATTACCGAAATTTAGTGACATAATAGTCGTCGCCAATCCACCGACGTAACGACGGTAAACGTCAGCAAATTCCCAGTATTTTACCGACGTTTTATGACATTTTCAACGACGTTAATTCACCGACTAAACGACGTTAAACGTCAATAAGTTCCCAGGATTTTACCGACGTGTAGAGACTTTCACCACGTCGCTAATCCACCGACGAAACGACGGTAGACGTCGGTAATATCCTAGGATATACCGACGTAATCATACGTCGGTGAACGTCGGTATTTGTGACGTTCGACGGCGTTTTAAAGATCAGCGACTTACGTTTTCGCGACAAGGCCAAAACGTCGGTAATTGCGTAGGTAAATATTTTTAGCAACGTAATTTGTCATTTTAGCGACGTCTTTAGGCGTCGCTAAAACGACTTATTCTGGTAGTGGTGCCTCCACCCAAACCCCATATATATAGGATTAAAAAACCTATTTTAGGTCATAATATGATTTCTTAAACAGGAAGCCCTCAAATAAGTATCATACTACACCTAAAATAGTCCATCAACATCCTATTTTAGATTATAATAGGATCTCTTAAATAGGAAACCCTCAAATAAGAATCTTATTATATCTAAAATAGCCCAGCACTAATTATGGACATCCAAATCAAATTAAATCAAATATTTAATCAGATTTGGACTCCATAAATATGCTATTACCAAATCCAGACTGGACTCTAACAATCTCCCCCTCCAGTCTGATGAGAGAGTGTTGACTCCATGGCTCCTCAACTGGACTCCATGCATGTCGTCATGCGATAAAGTTCCTGCTCTCCTATGCCACTAATCTTCGATCTTCCGAGCTGCTTTGCATCTTCCTTCATCTCCAGCTCTTCGATCGTCACGTCAACGCTAGCTGCCATGCGTAGCACCTCTTACACTACTGGGATCCTGTCGATATCAATAACACGATCAAGACCGAAGTCCCTGACGATCAGCCTCACCGCAAGTCTCGGCTGCCTGTCCCCGACTTCTGTCTTCCACCAAAAAGTGTTAACGTTCCGACGAGCTTCTTCATCCTTGGCTGGCCCAACCAAGCAGACGGTACGGTCCTCCTGAGATTCTAACTCCTGAACTTGTCCACATTCGTGTCTGAACTTGAAGCTCCCCCATACATATGCGTCCTCGAGCAGAATATCACGTACTGTACATGCCGTCGATGACCCACAGCTCCCCCTGAACTGTGTGAATGATGATGCTCCTGTCAGATTGAGTTTGCTGCAAACCTTGATCTCCTTCCTGGCTTCGAACTGCTGAAATCGATGTCGCTCCGTGAAGCTTTGGCAAACCACCCGTCGCCAAAACCGGATCCGTAGAGCACCTGGAAACCGACCAGCTGTCATGGGACCGATAGACTGACCCTCAATCTTTGACTCACCACCATCCGTCGTTTTGTCTCGACGAACCGAATCCTCCGCATCCCTCAAAGCACCTGGAAGCCACTTCTCAGCAAGTTCCCGACGATCCACCTCCTGTCGAGTACCCCTCGAGCCTCCATCCGGTGTTTGTGGCCTACCTGTACAGCTCAGCGGCTTAAACCTGTATATGACACAACACAAATCTCTACGAGCCAGCTTTTGGGAACCCTTCGCAAGCATCCAATCTTTGTCCCCAAACAAACTGCGACAGCCATCATCTGCCAGCCTCCTTACCGAAACCAAGTTATAGCATACTCGGTACATGTCGCACACCCTTGAGAACGAGCTTCTCACCGAGCTCCGTTGTCAAGTGCACATTACCGATGCCTACAACTGCAGCTGTCCCCTTGTCGCCCATCTTCTCAAAACCTGCCGCCGCGATATAACGTGAAGATCCTCCTATGTAGAGTGGCGTGATACGATGCCCCCATGTCCATGACCCAGTCGCCGTCATGACACATACCACAAGATTCCTCTACGTCGGTTGTGATGATGATGATATCTCCTATTGCTGTGAGATCCTATTGATCGTCCTTACCTTTTGCTTTCTCAGCTTTGAGCTTCATGCAGTTCCTTTTGATATGACCCTTTCGTCAGAGTGATAGCAGCCCTCCTTGCGATCTACAATCGCAAGATTCTAAAAACTCCCACTGTCCTCGTCTGTGAATTGGGTCTTCCCTTTCCGTAGGAAGTCATCAGAGCGGACTCCTGCGACGATTCCACTTGCTTGTGCCGGACCTCCTTATTCAACAAGCTACTTTTGACTGCCTCCATCGTGACAACTCCATCGGGCGCAGAGTTGCTCACCGACACTACCGTCTTCCAGCTTTTCGACAGAGAATTCAAGAGGAGTAGGGCCTGAGCAATCACCATCTTTATCGCAGACAGCTGATTGATGATACCCTGAACCTCGTTCAGATGTTGTGGTACTGGGGCACCCTCCGTGTACTTCGAGTTGACGAGTTGGCGAATAAGAAACGTCTTGTTGCCAGCCGTCTTCCTTTCGTACAGCAAATGCAGCTTCTTCCATAATGCTTTTGCTGAACTTTCCATGGACACGTAGTGAAACACTGAATCATCCAACCATTGGCGGATGAATCCAACGGCCTTTCGATCTAGTCGTTTCCAGTCTTCAGCTGCTTTGTCCATTGGCTTTGCGTTGTCGCCCTCTAACGGACCATGCAAGTCCTTGCATCAGAGTAGATCCTCCATCCTTTGCTTCCAAATCGCCAAGTTTCCCCCTGTGAGGGTGATCATACGAGTGTTCATCTGATCCGTAGACATGGTTACCAGAACCTCTAAAGCTCTGATACCAGATGTTGGGAATCAGATACGCCCTCCTGCGTTCCGATACCGTGTCTGAGACGTGGTCGCATAGAAAACTTAGGCCAATCCACCTTAAATAACCAACCCAGTCTAACGGACACCAAGCACAGATAAAGACAAGTATATAGCGGTGACTACGTCACCTGGACAAATTTTAATCTCTATAACTCAGATGAAATTACAAGATTGACAAAAACTAATGTTGAACCCTTTGCTCTAATAGGTTCAACCCCCTCACCACGCTCAAGAAGAAAAGAAAGATTACAATTGAAATCGCTCACCAACCCGTAGCAATCTCCCTAACCGTAGTTGACGACCCCTCGATTAGATCTCTTCTTCCTTCTGTCTTGGATAGCGAAGTCCTAAGAGCAAAGTGCGGAACTTTCTCTTAGATTTCCTGTGGACGAGCATCTCGAATCTCCCCTTTTTGTGTTGTGCTTTGTGCTTCCACCCTCACCCCATATATATAGGATGAGAAAAACCTATTTTAGGTCATAATAGGATTTCTTAAATAGGAAGCCCTAAAATAAGAATCCTACTACACCTAAAATAGCCTATCAACATCCTATTTTAGATTATAATGGGATCTCTTAAATATGAAACCCTCAAATAACAATCCTATTAAATCTAAAATAGCCCAACACTAATTATGGACATCTAAATCAAATTGAATCAAATATTTAATCAGATTTGGACTCCATAAATATGCTATTACCAAATTCAGACTGGACTCCAACACGTTCCTCCTTCTCCAAGGTTCGTTGCATGGAAAAAGATAATGCATGAATGTCGCATGCATGCAGTCATCATGACAATGGACTCCGTTCCTATCACGACATTGATACAATACGCTAGATTTTGTTTTCTGAAAAGGACCTATATCCCACTTCCTTTTTAGCTACTAACATCTACTTGTTACAAAGTAATCGACATAGTTAATGCTTCCATTAAGGAACCTTTTAAGTATGGTAGGGCATGACACCAGGGATTCCATCAAAGAACATACAATTAGTATCATCGATTTAAGACATGTTTTAAAGGCTCTAACTTATCTTTGTAGGACTAGTCCCAGTAATAAGCTGAAACCAAGAACACAGGTTACTTTGTCTTTAATTGTTGAAGGTGACGTACCTATGAACTAGAAATACCAAATAAATGAACACTTATAATATACCAACTGACAAAAGGTCTACTACTATAAATTGTCGAGTTTTCAGTCATCAGGTAAATTAAAAGTTTCTTAAGTGTGATTAACTATGAGAATTTCCATCAAGATGAGTTTTGTTCAGAAAAACCTTGCGTTAATTTTTACAAGAGTACAAACTCATACAGAAATAAAACTGAAGCGTAAGACGAATATATCACATGATTCCTTAAGCTGCTATTAAAATGACTCTCTTTTTTCCCACCACGTGCAGGCTCAGTTAAATTGTGTCTCCTTGCACACAATTTTTAGCCGGTCGTCATATTATTTCGATCTCTTCGTACGGATCTTGTCCGCACTGCCTTTATTATCATCGCTCTTCAATCTGAAGTAAAGAACTAATTCCATATTAGCCTCCTAATGACACCCAGAGTCTATATGACTTCTAGATTGTTATTAGCCGTTTAAATATAAGAAATTTTATCGACATGGTCAAGTGCAGGCAGTCCATATTGTTAGCTCAACTATATTACATCAAATATAAGAAACTTTATCGACTTAGCTCAACTATATTGTTATTAGCCGTTTAAATACTCTTTCTCAAAGTTGATTACATCTTGTAAGTTTTACGACATGGTCAAGTGCAGGCAGTCAGAAATTGATTTCAAGTACACTTAAAAATAAAGTATTAATCTTTTATTGGATATATTTCAAAAGCAAATTGCAACACATATAAGAAATGGTAAGATAACCACTCCATGAGACAAACACACTGGGTATATATAACTTGACATCATTAAAATTCTCTAAGATATTTGGAGCTGGGCACCAAATTTCAAAATTCTCGGCACAATTTTGACTTGAACTGGCCAACATAGCTGGATATATTTTTTCCAATATCATGAATTTAGCTGTCTTGTAGATAAGGTTTTCAGGAAATACATCTTTCCTTGGAAAATATGTACTCTATGTGGTTGGCAACGAAAAACAAACTTGTAAATATTCAGTCAGGTGGCATGAATCATGAAGAAATTACTAGATATTCATAAACTAAACTCAAAAAGATTTGTTTCCCTTCTCTATTGCCATTTCTCATTCTAATCAAACTGATGAGGGTTTCGTCTAGCTAGCGCGATTGTGAGACTTGTTGCTTGCACCATGTCGGATGCTGGTTCAAGTCACGAAAACAACCTCTCCATATATAGAGGGATAGGGTGTGTCATATTTTTATCCTGCCCATACCCTTTTTTTGGCCCTGCATAAGTGTTGGGAAAGAAACGCGGAAACCTTTCCCCAAACCGGAGAGTACCTGCGAGAGGACCGAGCAATACAACGCACGAACCCAAAAATAGCCACACAAAAACAATCACGCAGACACAGAGAATTTTTGACGTGGAAACCCTTGCGGGAAAAACCACGGGACGATCGGAGTCCAACCCTGAGAAGCCTCCACTAATGGAATAGAAGAATTACACCCTCTACAAACTCCTCCCGATCCAAATCGGATCCCCACAACACTCAAAGACAAGAACAATGATCACAAGGCTACGAAGAACGAGAACGACGAGTAGAGATTACCCGAAACACGATCTCCTTCGAAAATGACCTTCGATCCTCCGTCTTCTTCTTCGAAGTTGCAATGGCACTCTTGCCTCCTTCTCTCTCAAACTTGTGTTGTCCAATGCGATTATACGATAATGAATTAGGGTTGAGAAAACTCAATATATCTCCCAAATCCCGCAACCAACCTGGACCGTTGGATTAGATCCAATGATGAAAACTCATCCAGAAATCCGCTTCAGCCCCCCCGACACACAGAGTTCGGCCAGAACTCTGTGTGAGGCAACCAGCACTGGGTGGCCAAACCCTGGAACGGCCAGACCGAGTTCGGCCAGAACTCGGCCTGGGACCGAGTTCGGCCCGAACTCGGCAGACTTGGTCCAGAACCCCCTTTGGGGCAGCAGCAGCAGCAACAACTACTCCCGAGCTTCTCCGACATCGGACGGCGCTCGTCACACTCCGGGATCTTCTCCACATAGGTTGGGAACCCCACCCACTCCAACAAATCTCCCCCTTCACAACTATGGGGAGGACGTCGTCATCCCGACGATCTGCCTGCAGTACTCAAACTTTCCCCTTGGTAGAATCTTCGTGAACATATCAGCTCCGTTGTCATCTGTATGCACCTTCTCAAGCTTCGCGTCCTTCTTCTCAACCACATCCCGTATCTAGTGATACCGAGTCTCGATGTGCTTGGACCGGCTATGAAACGTCTGATTCTTCACAAGATGGATAGCACTCTGACTGTCGCAAAACAAAGTATACTGCTCTTGCTTCAGTCCTATTTCCTGCAACAGCTTCTTCATCCACAACAGCTCCTTGCAAGCCTCCATCGCCGCAATGTATTCTGCCTCCGTCGTCGACAAGGCAACACACTTCTGCAACCGCGACTGCCACGACACTGCTCCTCCCGCAAACATCATCACGTAGCTTGAAGTCGATCGCCTCGTGTCTACATCTCCAGCCATATCAGCGTCAGTATACCCAACCAGCTTCGGCTCGTCACCACCAAAGGAAAGTCTCCAACCAGCAGTGCCCTGAAGATATCGTAGAATCCACTTGACCGCATTCCAGTGTACCCTTCCAGGATTCGAAAGATACCTGCTAACCGTACCAACTGCATGAGCAATATCTGGCCTCGTACACACCATGACATACATAAGGCTTCCCACAGCTGAAGCATATGGAACCCGCTCCATATCTTCCTTTTCGTCCTCGGTAGATGGATACTGCTCCTCAGTGAGCTTAAAGTGAGCCACGAGGGGGGAACTCACTTTCTTCGACCCGTCCATCCCGAAACGCTGAAGTACCCGGTGAATGTACTTCTTTTGGGACAAGTGTAGCAGCTTGGACTCTCTCTCTCGGCTGATCTCCATCCTAAGAATAGTCTTTGCTGTGCCCAAATCCTTCATAGAGAAGGCCGCGCCCAGTTGGCGCTTCAACTCCGCTATCCTAGTGGCATTCCGACCCACTAATAGCATATCATCAACATAGAGCAATAAGATGATAAAATCATCATCGGCAAAATACCTCACAAATGCACAATGGTCCGACGTCGTCCGTGCACAACCATGCTCCCCCATAAACGACTCGAACTTTCTGTACCACTGCCTCGGAGCCTGCTTCAGACCATACAAGCTCTTCTTCAACCGGCAGACCAAATGTGACTTGCCCTTCTCACAGAATCCCTCCGGCTGCTCCATGTACAACTCCTCCTCAAGATCACCGTGGAGGAACGCCGTCTTCATGTCCATCTGCTCGACCTCCAAGTCGAAACTGGCTGCTAATGCTAGCACCACCCGAATAGACGAATGCTTGACGACAGGCGAAAAGATTTCATCATAATCCACGCCTTTTCGCTGACCGTAGCCCTTGACTACCAGCCTCGCTTTGTATCGAGGGCGAGTAGCATCATCCGTCTGCTTCACTCTGAACACCCATCGATTCTTCAAAGCCTTCTTGTCCTTTGGCAACCGCACCAGATCAAAAGTAGAATTGGTGTACAAGGAACTCATCTCCTCCTGCATAGCCACCATCCACTCCTGCCTGTGTTCGTCTTCCATAGCCTCTGTAAAACTTTCGGGCTCTCCTCCGTCAGTCAGTAGCACATACTCATCCGGCGAGTATCTCGTAGATGGTCGACGATCCCTGTTGCTCCTTCTCAGTGGAGCCACTGGTGCTGGCTGTATACCGACAGCCTCCTCCCCTTCAGGAACTACCTCTCCGGCATGCTCATCCTCCTGAGGGACACCCTGACCACCATCAGCAGGCTGATGATCAAGGTTGGGAGTAACTCCATGTACCGGCTCCCCCATAACTGGATCCTCTACGATGTCCTCTGGAAACTGCTCGAAGCGAAATGACTCTAACTCAGGCAATTCCTCAGCCTCAGAAGGCGTCTCGGAATCCTGAGTGTTGGTCATGGTCTGATCCTCGACGAACACCACGTCCCTGCTTCTGTAGAGCTTTCCTTCCACTAGGTCGTAGAGTCTATAGCCAAACTCATCCCGACCGTAGCCGACAAAGACGCATCGCCTCGTCTTCGGCTCAAGTTTGGTCCTCTCGTCCTTCGGTACATGCACGAAGGCTTTACAACCAAACGCCCGCAGGTGACTGTATGACGGCTCTTTGCCGTACCATACTTTGTCAGGCACATCACCCTGCAAAGGAGCACTAGGAGACAAATTAATAATATAAGCAGCTGTGAGAAGAGCCTCACCCCAATAACTGCCCGGCAGGTTTGCTTCTGACAGCAAACACCGCACCCTCTCCATCAGTGTCCTGTTCATGCGCTCCGCTACACCATTGAGCTGAGGTGTCTTTGGCGGAGTCTTCTGGTGTCGTATCCCTTGCTCTCTGCAATACGTATCAAAGGGACCGATGTATTCGCCGCCATTGTCGGACCGAACACACAACAATTTCTTGCCCGTCTCCCTTTCAACGGAGGCCTGAAACTCCTTGAAAGTAGGCAGCACCTGATCCTTGGTCTTTAAGGCATAGACCCAAACCTTCCTGGAATAGTCATCAATAAAAGTCACAAAGTAAGAAGCACCACCAAGAGATTTTACCTTCATAGGACCGCAGACATCCGAGTGAATCAACTCGAGCAACGCCGGCTTCCTCGAACTTGGGTGACTCTGGAAAGACACCCTACTTTGCTTCCCAGCCAAACAGTGCGTGCATTTCTCCAACTTTGTAGACTTGAGCCCCGAAATCACTTTTCTGTTCACCAAGTAGCTCATCCCCTTCTCGCTGATATGGCCGAGCCGCCTGTGCCACAACTCGGTAGACGCGTCACTGACTGCGTTCACCTCCTGTGCCCCCTCTGCGCTCCCCTCCATATAGTAGAGACCGGACTTCTTGCTTCCTCTGGCAATCACCATCGAACCTCTGGAAAGCTTCCACTGACTATTCCCGAAGAGACTGAAGAATCCCTCGTCATCCAACCTTCCAACCGACACCAGGTTGAAACGGATATCACGGACATGACGAACATCCTTGAGAACAAGAACCGCACCCGTCTTCGTTCTCAAATGCACATCTCCAATGGCAACCGCCTTCGACACATCTCCGTTGCCCATCTTCAATACGCCACAGTCGCCTGTCGTGTAAGTGGCAAACAGTGCCCTATTGTGAGATACATGTGCTGAAGCCCCTGAGTCCACCAGCCAAGAATTGTTATCGCAGGCGAGGTTAGTAATGACCTCATCACCTACGATGATCACATCGCCTCCATGTACCGAGGCCGCCGCTGTAGTGTTCTCTTCTTGCTTCCCCTTGTCGCCCTTCTTCTCCTTCTTCCAAGCGAAACAATTCCGCTTGATATGGCCCTTCTTACCGCAATGGTAACACTCTGAGTCCTCGTAACGACCCTTGGACTTCCCCCTGCTCTTGTCTCTGCCACCACCTGGACCCCTGCTTTTGCCCCTTCCACGGCTCTCTGAAACAAGTGCCTCTGAGTGGTGGGATGTGGATGAAGTGTCCTGAGAACGTCTCCGCATCTCTTCATTCAACACCCCGCTCTTGGCAAACTCCAGACTGACCATGCCCTCTGGAGCAGAATCGATCATAGATACTCGTACGGTCTCCCACGAGTCTGGCAAGGTACACAGCAGCCACAGTCCCTGAACTTCGTCGTCGAACTTGACTCCCATAGAAGATAGCTGGTCAACCACGTCCTGGAACTTACTCAAGTGATCCGTAATAGACGCCCCATCCTTGTACCGCAGACCCATCATCGTTCGGATCAGGAACAACTTGTTTACCCCGGTCTTCTTCGTATACAAGGATTCCAGCTTATCCCACAACGTCTTCGCGTGCTCAATATTGGCAACGTGATTGTACACGTTCTCATCAACAAACTACCGTATGTACCCACACACCTGTATGTGCTCGAACTTCCAGTCCTCCTCGGATTTATCACTGGGCCTCTCGGTTGCAAACACAGGTAGATGCAGCTTCTTGACAAATAGCAAATCCTTCATCTTGCTCCGCCAATAATGATAGTTTGTGCCATTAAGGTTCACCATGCGCACCGGCTTCGCGTCCATCTCTCCTCTCTGGTTCCTCTGTCAACTCCTGACACCCTTTGAACCCAAAGCTCTGATACCACTCTGTGGGAAAAGAAACGCGGAAACCTTTCCCCAAACCGGAGAGTACCTGCGAGAGGACCGAGCAATACAACGCACGAACCCAAAAATAGCCACACAAAAACGATCACGCAGACACAGAGAATTTTTGACGTGGAAACCCTTGCGGGAAAAACCACGGGACGATCGGAGTCCAACCCTGAGAAGCCTCCACTAATGGAATAGAAGAATTACACCCTCTACAAACTCCTCCCGATCCAAATCGGATCCCCACAACACTCAGAGACAAGAACAATGATCACAAGGCTACGAAGAACGAGAACGACGAGTAGAGATTACCCGAAACACGATCTCCTTCGAAAACGACCTTCGATCCTCCGTCTTCTTCTCCGAAGTTGCAATGGCACTCTTGCCTCCTTCTCTCTCAAACTTGTGTTGTCCAATGCGATTATACGATAATGAATTAGGGTTGAGAAAACTCAATATATCTCCCTAATCCCGCAACCAACCTAGACCGTTGGATTAGATCCAATGATGAAAACTCATCCAGAAATCCGCTTCAGCCCCCCCGACACACAGAGTTCGGCCAGAACTCTGTGTGGGGCAACCAGCACTGGGTGGCCAAACCCTGGAACGGCCAGACCGAGTTCGGCCAGAACTCGGCCTGGGACCGAGTTCGGCCCGAACTCGGCAGACTTGGTCCAGAACCCCCTTTGGGGCAGCAGCAGCAGCAACAACTACTCCCGAGCTTCTCCGACATCGGACGGCGCTCGTCGCACTCCGGGATCTTCTCCACATAGATTGGGAACCCCACCCACTCCAACAATAAGCTGGGGCGGCTCATGGTACTCGGACGCCCCATTCTAATCTAACTCAATGAGAGTTTAATCGTAATTGAACTCTTGGTAACTTGTATATATATACATCCTTTCACCATGTTCAATCTTGCATTGGTTTGTCTCCCGAAAAGTTTCTCTTCACCTTTGAAAACAAGTGTACATATCATTAGGGTCGATGCACCTTAGATATAACTCATGGAATAATGTGGTAGCTCAAGTGGCAAGTATAAATATTTTTAACCAAGCGGTCTGAAGTTACACCCTCAATATCCTTATATTTTTAACAACAGTTCTACGTGGACCGCGTTTTGGCCCGCGGTCTATGTGGCGGCTTTTAATTTGCAGGGCACCGACGGGTGGGGCCCATGCGAATTTGGTTGGGGGGGTGCAAATTGGGTGGCGACACCTCAGCCCGCGATTACAGCCGGCGGGCACAGACCGTGGACTGTTTGGCATTTTTCTATTTTTAATTTTAAGATATTTTGGGCCTCTCTAAATTTTTTTGACTAAAGTATTACCCGTCCTTTAAAAAAAATTTTGGGTCCGCCCCTGCCTACCGTATAAGTCTATGTCCTGAAGTTGTGGAACTTACTCTAGCTATACAACTCCATTAGGCCATTTGCATCTTCAGAGTAATAGGATCATCATCCACAAGAAATAGGACAATATGATCCATTTGCCACCACTGATTATTTCTTGCTTATACAAGTAACCAAGTTGTTGCCGAGCATAAATGATGTAGACCACCTGTCATCCTGACATCCAGCCCGGTCCGCATCTTTATACCCATGCAGCTTCAAGTAACCTCGATTTTCGAATAAGAAAGCCCTCCTGGTGTACGCCAAGCATACACATAATTAACATTCGACATTTGCAGCTCAAGAATAAATTAATAAAAAATTATATTTATTCAAGTTCTTGAGCTGCAAATGTCTAATGGTCTGGTTTTGCATATACTTCCTCCGTTCTTATTAGTTCTAGTGGGAAGTTTTGTTTTGAATTAGATTACTAAGAGCATCATTAGTAAGGCCCATCCCATTTTCTAGATTCTAGATTTAGAATGTAGGAGCTCATTTTATAGAATAATAAGTCTCATCCCTAGTCCCAATTTCTACGATTTCGGTCCCAACCCATCCATGCGTGCTAAGGGTTGGGCCTCCCAATTTCTAGATTCTAGATTGTAGAAACTCGTTTTGTAGAATAGTAAGTTCCAATTTGGAGCCCAACTTTCTAGATTCTAAACTTTATATTATTTTTTTCCTACATTAATTTTTGACCACACAATTTTTGGGACCGGAGCTCACTTTATCATTTTCTACTATTCTCATACAAACCCAACCCATTCTACATTTACCATTTTTTTGAAATTTTGGGCTCCAAATTGCATTGGAGAGTCCCAACTACTAATGATGCTCTAAGAAGGATATGCATGTAGTGCTCCGCTCCTAGTAGGGACACTTTGTAGGCTAGTGGCTCAAATAGCCAATCAGGAATGGAATCATTATGGGAAAATTATTTCGGTGATCGATTGATCGGGACAGTGAATTAAGACCCTTTCTCATCTATGAATTGGCTTCTTGAAATTGAGTCCCAAAAGCAGTGAATCGTGAGTCTTAGAGAATGAACTTTATATAAAAGTCTCTTCCCTAACTTTATATAAAAGTTACATTGTTCGCTTTTCGTTGAATGATTTTCATTATTGGTTTTGTTGAATGCGCTTTCATTGTTATTTTCGATGTACGATTTTCAATGTTTGTCTTCATCAATTTCTACATTCATATCAAATTCCGAGAAAAAGAGAGATGGAGAAACAAAAAAGTGGGTTGAACCTCTATTGGTGCAATTGCAGTTGAACGTGTAAGAGAGGCCCTCCTTCTCCTTTCGAATTTTTGAGTAATTTGAGATATTCTTCTAATTCGTTTGCAAAGAAACTTCTTTGTTATTGTTCCTTCACGATTTGGTTTGATTTGGGAAGAGAGAAATTAAAGAATCTTAAAAAATGTTTTGATTGATAAGGATTTTTTTATCAAAAATTTTGAAGCTCTAACTTATCTTTGTATAAGGATTGTTGTTGTTTTTGCCTTTAGGACTAGAAGAATAATCCCACATTGGCTAGGCCAAATGAAGTTTATCTCTCTATATATAAGCTTTGCTTGTGTTTAGAGATGCACATGTGGTGTGGGGGAGCACATGGGTGCCATGTGGGGGTATTTTTCTGGTGGAAAGAAGGCTAACCCAACAAATGAAGCATTAATGCTTTTTGTCATGCTCTTGGAATTTATTCCATTTGAGCTAAGCCCCGCGACTCGGATTCAAATTCGGACTCATGGGCTCATGAGGCGTAATGTGGCATTTTTTTGGTGCACTTTGCATTTAAGATGGCGCACGCTGTGCGCCAATTAGCACAGTCGTGTCTGTTCACGTTCTGAACAGTTACGAAACAGTTCCTCCTTTCAGGGACACGTTCCGAATGTTTCGTTAACTGGACGGTTACTGGATTGACACTATATATATGTTACTCTCTTCTATCATTCGTAGGGTTGATAATTTTCTTACGAAATTTTCAGAGTTCAGAGCAGAGAAGAGAGAAATATAGAGTGAGTCTGCACCATCCGAGGAGTCAGAAGAGCAGAGTGTTTCATAAGTTCTTTTATGAACTTGTTGGTTCCTGGAAGTTGTTTGTGTGGGACGAATCAAGCTTTGAGCGTCGATTATTCACTCCAGCACGCTATTCTTCAGTTCATCTCTTCTTCACTTTTATCTCGTTCTGAACGAGATTTCTTTTGTTCATCTCTTGTCCACAAAATCTTCTCTGATCTAATTAGAAACGTTTTGTGGACTTTTATCGCTGCTTTTACGAAAATTGCTTGTACCATCTTCGAAGTGTTGTATTTGATTTTATCTCTCTGAATCCTCCGGGATCTTAGTTGTGCATCTTCCTCGAAGTGTTGCCAAAATTAATTTTTTATCTTAAAATCACACCCAAGCAATAATAATCTCAAAGCTTAATTTTAAAAGATAGAAAACTCTCGTGCACAACTCATCGATTTCAACTTCAACAAGTTAGAAAAATTCGATAGAGAGCACTACCAAGTCTGGAAGTGGACGGTTAGCCTCAATCTCCAACTTGTGGACATCGACCACATGCTAACTGAGGAAGAAACAAAGGTTTCAGAAACTGGGATAGCAGAAATTGCTGCTGTTAATGTTAAACAGGCCAAATAGAAGAGGAAGAATAGCCTATGTAGACTTTTAATCCTAAATGCTATAGAGGAATCCCTGGCAGAATCTTACTCTAAGAAGACTATTGCCAGAGAAATATGGGAGTCTTTGGAGAAATTATATAAAGATGACAAGAACAGGAGCAAGATATATTTCGTTGAGAAATATCACAAATGGCTCTTTAAAGACGAGAAGACGATGCTGTCTCAGGTGAAAGAATTCCTGAAGCTACGACAGAAATTGAAAGATGGAAGGATGCCCCTCAATGACAAGTTCGTTGTTGGAGGGGTCGTCTCCAAGCTCCCCACTGGTTGGAGCAAATTTTATGCAAATATGCATAGAAAAAAGTTGGAGATCATTCTAGAAATCTCTTTTAAGAAATTTATATTGTGGACCAGATGAGGGCTCAAATGAAGGTAGACGCTCTGTCCAAACAGATGGCTAATGCCAACTTGGTCCACACGAAGGAATTCAAGGGAAAGCAGGCGGCTTCCCACAACAAGAAGAAGGACCTCACTAATATGAAAGTGAAGGGGCTTCTTTCAAACAACAGAAGCCAAAGTCCAAAGTGACTTGCTTTAACTGTGGCAAGAAGGGCCACTACAAGAGTGAATGCAGATGCAAACTCAAGCAATCAGAGCAAGGTGAGCCTAGGAAGGTTTTCATGGTTACTGATGTAATTGCTATGATTGCTCAGGTCACTGCGGTGGGGGCTGAATCTGACTGGTGGGTAGACACTTCTGCCACCTGTCATATTTGGTCAAGCAAGAAATGGTTCACCACATACATACCAACTTCTGAAAGTGTTGTGGTGGCGAACCAGGCACAAGCAGAAGTGTAAGGGATCAGGACGGTGGTGTTGAAGCTAACTTCAGGGAAGTCTTTGACGCTTCAAGATGTGAAACATGTTCCTGCTATTGCAAAGAACCTAATCTCTGGAGGCCTACTCTGCAACGTGCGTAGGCCTAAGGATGGGCATTAATGCTGGCCGGATGGTAATATCTATAAAAGGAACATACTTCGAAAAAATATTTTATACCGAAAGAATGTTTAAACTTCAGCTTGTAAATCAGTCTTATCAAATTAATGCAATCGCTCATTCTGATTATACTCTTGAGTTGTGGCATAATAGATTAGGACATGTTCATTGTAAAAGAATAAATAAAATGACTAGTTTAGGATTTATCTCCAAATATGGGGGTAAGGTAGAGAAATGTTAATTATGTGCTCAGAGAAGATCAAAAGGAAACCCTTTTATCGGGTTAATCGAAGCACAGATCTTCTGGAGTTGGTACACTCTGATATCTGTGACTTCAAATAATTCTCTACAAGAGCCGGGATGAAGTATTTTATAACCTTCATCGATGACTTCTCTAAATACGCGTTTGTCTACTTGCTAAAGTTTAAAGACGAAGCGTTCGAGAAGTTCAAAGAGTTCAGGGCCGAGGTTGAATGGCAAATTGGACAACAACTTAAGAGAATAAAAAGTGATCGAGGCGGAGATTATCGATCTCCTGAATTTGCATTGTTCTGCAAGGAACATGGAATCATCAACGAGACTACTGCTCCGTATTCTCCTCAATCTAACGGACTAGCAAAAAGGATGAACAGAACGTTGACAGAAATGATAAACTCAATGCTGTTGACTGCGATCTTCCAAAATGCTATTGGGGAGAAGCTGTATTGACGGACACTTTTATTCTGAATAGAGTGCCTCATACAACTTCGGACATCACTTCTCATGAACTTTGGTTCAAAGTCAGACCTAACTTGAATATCCTTCGAGTGTGGGGGTGTCTAGCATATGTAAAACTCCCAGATCTGAAGAGTCAGAAGCTCAGGACAAGTACTACAAAGATAATCTTCTTGGGATATGTCGAGAAGAGTGATGCTCGGAGATTTCTTGATATTGAATCAAATTATATCATTGAATCTTGCGACGCAGAATATTTTGAAGATAAATTTGCAAGGCAAAAAAACATTGTTCTTGCAGACATTCCAGAGAATAATGAGGGTGCACAGGAAATTAAAGTTTCCAATAAGAAGTAAGTAGTTGTTGTTGTAGAAACAACTGTTGAACCCGAACTCGCTGAGTCATCAGCTAAGCGAGTGAGGAGACCGAAGGACTTTGGAGATGACTTTGTCACCTATTATGTAGAAGCAGATTTGCTTACCTATGATGAGGCGATGAAGACCAGAGACGCTATTTTCTGGAAAAAGGCAATAGATAATAAAATTGATTCAATTACCTCTAATAACACTTGGGTGTTGGTTGATCTTCCTGAAAGAGCAAAATCCATCGGATGCAAATGGATCTTCAAGAAAAATATAAAAGCAGCTGAAACTATTCACAAGTTCAAGGCTAGGCTAGCAGCCAAGGGGTTCTCTCAGAAGCAAAAAATTGACTACTTTGACTCGTATGCTCCAATAGCCCGGATGACCACAATCAGAATGTTAATTGCTCTCGCAGTAATATATAAGTTGGTGATACATCATATGGATGTAAAGACAACTTTCCTGAATAACGAGCTGACCGAAGAGATTTATACGCAAAAGCTAGTGGGATTTATCGTCAAGGGTCTTGAAGACAAATTCTGCAAGTTGGTGAAATCCTTGTACGGTCTTAAACAGGCTCCCAAAATATGGTATGATAAGTTTGACAAAGTCATAAGGTCAAATGGCTACATGGTTAGCGAGACGGACAAGTGTGTTTACATAAAATTCGTTGATGGAAGAGGTGTAATCATTTGTCTGTACGTGGATGACATGCTGATCCTAGGTAAGAATATGGGCTATCACGGAGACAAAGAAGTTCATCTCGACCAAGTTCAGTATGAAGGACTTGGAGGAAGCTGATATGACCTTAGGCATCAAGATCATCCGGACGGATACTGGACTGACGTTGTCACAGTCTCATTATATTGAGAAGATGATCACTCGCTACGGGTATCAGGATCTTCCAATGACCGATACGTCTTACAGGTGTGACTTGATGCTGAAGCCTAATTCGAGAAAAAGTGTCAGGTAGCTGGAGTATACAAGCATCATCGAAAGTTTGATGTATGCTACTACTGCCACAAGGCCTGACATAGCTTTTGCCGGGAAATGCTGAGCAGATTCACTAGCAGCCCAGGCATTGAGCACTGGAAAGCTGTGAAACGGGTAATAGGATATCTCAAGAAAACATAAAAATATGCGCTGTACTACAGCGAAGATTTGCCAGTAGTAGAAGGCTTCTGTGATGCCAGCTGGTGCTCAGAGGTAAAGAGCGAGAGATCCACAGGTGGATTCATTTTTACCATGGGTAGAGCTGTTATATCGTGGAAGTCGAAGAAGCAGACTATGCTCTCTCGTTCCTCTATGGAATCTGAGTTCGTTGCACTTGATTCTGCAGCAGAAGAAGCAGAATGGCTTCGGAAGCTCATGTATGATCTTCTAGTAGTTGGGGCACAAATACCGACGATATCGATATACTACGACAACCAGGCGACTGCGACAGTGGCATCAAATGACCTCTTCAACAGGAAAAAAAAGAACTGTGCTACTTAAGCACAGAGCAGTACACGATCTCATCAAGAGATGTGTTATTGCAGTGATTGATGTTTGGAGTCAGAAGAACCTGGCGGATTAGTTAACAAAGGGTATCAAGCGCCAGCTGGTCGAAGATATAACAAGGAAAATAGGCTTGAAGGCATTATGATATTGTGTTATTGTAATCCTACTATAAAGTTTTATGCTATTAGTTGAAAAAAAAATCTACTAAGCATCCAGCTTTTGGTTCAAGGGAGGACCATTAACTGAAAAAATATCAGGAACAGTAGGTACATGTCCTCATGGACATGGAAATGATACGGACATACAACCACTGTTGTCTATTATATATTTTCTGCGAAGAACAGATCCTGTGGTAAGGATGGCTTAAACGCCTTAATGAGTTCTCTGGCGAGGTGAATGTCTGTTGTGCTTTACAGGAAGCACGGTAGCACGACACTATAAAGAGTGATTCAACTCCATGCTACAGTGGGATGACTCCACCATAAGGTCCCTAGGTAGGGTTAATGCCTCAGCTTTGCGAGCCAAGTCACAGCGACGTAGCACCGCAAATAGGTAGGTCGCCTAATATTGTATGATAAAATTAAAGAGCTGTAGACAACACTACAAAGGGGACGATGTCCTCATGTTAAAGTGGCACGACGCTATGAAGAGGTACCCAAGCAGGGATAAAGCCTCGGCCTCGTAAGCCATGTCGTTACGGCGTAACACCGCAAGTAAGCACAAGGCTTCATGCTGGGTAGTTTGGAACTACAAAGAGGCTTGTGACCTCATGCTACAGTAGTATGACACTACGATGAGGTTCCCGGGTAGGGATAATGCCTCGGCTTTAAGCCATGTCATAGCGGCGTAGCACAGTAAGGAAGCGCAAGGCTTCATGCCATATCTCTTTAATAAAGAACTCACCTAGAGTATATGGACAGAGATAGCAGGCCGTCTCTTGAGGGTAAACTTATAGACGCCCAAAATACATACACCGAAACCAAGCTGGCACATGGCCTTTAATGTGCAGCCAGAAGCACATATGACTACATTGTATGAGTGGGAAGAATTACAGCTATAATGCAGAATTCAAGGCTTAGTCCATTCTTGTATCATACTGTTATTTAACCCATGCGAGAAGATTTAAGTCGTCAGCGACATCTATCCTAAAGCATGATGGACAGTCACTATAGGGAGCACTCAAACCCATATATAGAGATATGTACCTTTAGGACTAGAAGAATAGTCCTACATTGGCTAGGCCAAATGAAGTGTATCTTTATACATAATCTTTGCTTGTGTTTAGAGATGCACATGTGGTGTGGGGGAGCACATGGGTGCCATGTAGGGGTGTTTTTCTAGTGGAAAGAAGGCTAACCCAACAAATGAAGCATTAATGCTTTTTGTCAAGCTCTTGGAATTTATTCCATTGGAGGCTAACCCATAGAAGCTTAGCGACTCGGACTCGGACTCATGGGCTCATGAGGCGTAATGTGACATTTTGGTGTACTTTGCACTTAGCATATCATTATCTTCGCTAGGCGCATAGTGCGCTTAAGTTTCGCTCGTTGCGCGAGCCTCTGCGCTGTCGATCGTGCACCCGTTCGCGCTAACTGATCGTGCGAACCGTTTGGGGTGGCGTGCGCATTTAGTGCGTTTGGCACGATGTGCACGTTTGGTTCAATTGTCGTAGTTAGCACAGATAGCGCGCGTTGTGCGCCAATTAGCGCAGTCGTGTCTCTTCACGTTCTGAACAGTTACGAAATAGTTCTTCCTTTCACGGACACGTCCCGAATGTTTCGTTAACTGGGCGGTTACTGGACTGACACTATATATATGTTACTGTCTTCTCTCATTCGAAGGGTTGATAATTTTCTAACAAAATTTTTAGAGTTCAAAGCAGAAGAGAGAGAAACATAGCGTGAGTCTGCGCCATTCGAGGAGTTAGAAGAGCAGAGTGTTCCATAATTTCTTTTCTGAACTTGCTGGTTCCTGAAAGCTGTTCGTGCTGGTTCCTGGAAGCTGTTCGTGTGGGGCGAATCAAGCTTTGAGCGCTCGTGATCATTCATCCTAGTAGGCTGTTCTTCAGTTCATATCTTCTTCACTTTTATCTCGTTCTGAACAAGATCTTCTTCTATTTATCTCTTGTCCACGAAATCTTCTCTGATCTAATCAGAAACGTTTTGTGGACTTTCATCGTTGCTGTTACGAAAATCACTTGTACCTTCTTCGAAGTGTTGTATTTGATTTTGTCTCTCTGAATCCTCCGGGATCTAGTCGTGCACCTTCCTCAAACTGTTGCCAAAATTAGTTTTTTATCTAAAAATTACGCCCAAGCAATAACAAGGACTAGTCCCAATCATAAGCCGAAGCCAAGAACAGGGGTTACTTTGGCTTTAATTGTTGAAGGAGATTTACCTATGAACTAGAAATACCAAATAAAGGAACACTTATAATCTACCAACTGACAAAAGGTCTACAACTATTAATTGTCGAGTTTTTGGTCATCGGTTAAATTAAAAGTTTCTTAAGTGTCTGATCAACTAAGAGAATTTCCATTCAATATGAGGCAGGTTCAGGAAAACCATATATGTTCTTACAAGTTTACACCATCTTTAACTTTTATGACAACAAGACAAGAGTACAAACTCATACAGTATTAGCATAAGATGAATATATCACCAATCTGAAGTAAATGAGTAATTCCATATAAGCCTCCTATTAACACCCAGAGTCTATCTGTATATATTGACTTAGCTCAACTATTATTATTAGCCGTTTAAGTACTCTTTATAAAATTAAGTTGACAACATCTTATAAGTTTTACGACATGGTCAAGTCTAGGTAGTCAGAAATTAATTTCAAGTACACTTCAAAATAAGTATTAATCTTTTATTAGATATATGTCAAAAGCAAATTGCAACACATATAAGAAATGGTAAGATAGCCACTCCATTAAAATTCAAAAAAGAAGGACACACTTCAATCCCCAACTAGTTTGATCAGACATGCTCCTCAATCCTAGAACTTGTATGCTTCGTAGCGGATGGAGCAGCTGTCAAGTACTACGCGAACACCAACAGCCAAACCACAGGTGCTGACGTCACCTACTGCAGTACTGAGGCAGGAAGAGCATTCTGCCACAGTGGTAATAGCAGAGCAATTGGCATGGCCGTAGACATCAGGCTTAGTCAAGTGAATCCAAAAGTCGCGATCGTCGCTCTTTGGTGTCTTCTTCTGCAGAGAGAGCAGAACTTTATCGACATTAAGCGCGAAGGGAGTGCCAGCCGTATACTTGACTGTATTGCACGCTACGAATGGATCCTGAGCATGAACGAGCATTGCGACGGCGAGCAGAAGAAGCACAGTCACAATAATCTTCCTCATGGCTGATGAGTTCATCTCTGTGTTCACTCTTTTCTGTAGGTTCTTTGTTCATGGGATAATGGCAAGTATATATAGGCATGTTAGTCTCGTTAGCTTAAGATATTGAAAGCCAAGTCTACGGTTCAAAATTTGAATAAGTATCTCTGAGATATTTGGAGATGGGCACCAAATTTCAAAATTTTCGGCACAATTTTGACTTGAACTGCCCAACATGCATGGCCGGATATTTGTTTGACCATTGTTTCTCATGATTCTAGAGGGTTCAATGTTTTTGGTGGACTAATCTTCTCCAGAGGCATTTAGGTGCCTTGTAGATAAGGTTTTCATGAGGCATGCTTACTTGGAAAACATGTACTCTATGTGGTTGGCAACGAAAAACAAACTTGTAAATATTCAGTCAGGGGCACGAATTATGATGAAAACTACTAAATAATGTTATTGCCGGGGCACAATTTTTCGATGGAAAACTGAAATATCGTAACAATTGTACAAACAATCGTTATTACGTAACACTTCACAGAAGGTACGTAAGAGAAATTTCAACTAGTGCTACACTTCACAGAAGGTGCACAGAACGTAACACTTCACAGAAGGCACGTAAGAGAAATTCCACTAGTGCTACACTACACAGAAGGTGCACAAATAGAATCCTGATAATACCAACAAAGAAGGTGACAGGCAAAAGATGGAAAAACTTCTGCTGGGGTGAATGATCACCGTTGCTCAAAGCTTTATTCGCCCCACACGAATAGCTTCCAGGAACCAGCAAGTTCGTCGAAGAACTTGGAACACTGTTGCTCTTCTGACTTCTCGGGTGAACACGAACTCCCGTGCAAAACTCAACGCTGGTACAAAACCTCTCTTCTCTCTCACAGCCTCTAAACACTTGTAAACTTTCTGTCTACTGCTTGTGTATCTGTTCTAGCCTGTGAGAGAGAAGGAGGAGGCCTTATATAAGCCCCAGCAACAACTGTCCGGTTAGCACAATGTTAGGGACGTGGTAGTAACCACCCCGAACATGGAGCAACCGCTCAGAACATGCAAAGACACGTTCTGCTGCAAGTTGTGCCACTCGCGTAACCAGCGTAATTTGCACTTTACGCACACAGCCATTTTACGCAACCTGCGCACACTACGCACTCTACGCACACTGCGTACGCTGCGTACACTGCACACTCTGCGCACTCTACGGACGCTACGCAAACTGCGCGCACTGGGCTGCGTACTGGGCTGCGTAACTGGGCCAGCGTAACTGGGCTCGCGTAACTGGGCTCGCGTAACGGGCCGCGTAACGTGGTCGCGCAAGTGGCTCGCGCAACGAGCGCAACTTAAGCGCACTATGCGCCTAGCGACGATGCTGACGTGCTAAGTGCAAAGTGCGCCAACAAAATGCCACATTACGCCTCATGAGCCCTTGAGCCCTAGTCCGAGCCCAAGCCCGAGTCCGAGTCCGAGTCCGAGTCCGAGTCCGAGTCCGAGTCGCTAAGGGGCTTAGCTCCTTTGGAAATAAATTTCCCAAGAGCAAAAAGCATGAATGCTTTAATTGTTGATTTTAGCCTTTTTTCCATTAGAAAAATAACCCCACATGGCAAACCCACGTGCGCCTCCACACCACATGTGCATCCCAAATAATAGCAAAGCTAATATATAGAGATACAAACTCTTTGGCCTATCCGATGTGACTAAAGTTTCTAAAGGAAAGGCCAAAACTCCAACAATCTCCCACATATCTCTATATATGGGTATAAGTGTTCCCCACAGTAACTGTCCATCATGCATTAGGAGAGATGTCGCTGACGACTTGAATCTTCCCGCATGGGTCAAAAATTATACTATAATACAAGAATGGACTAAGCCTTGAATTCTGCATCATAGCTGAAATTCTTTCCACTCACATAATGTAGTTACATGTGCTTCTGGCTACACATTAAAGGCCCTGTGCCAGCCTGGTTTCAGTGTATAATTTCGAGCGTCTACAAGTTTACCCTCAAGAGACGGCCTGATATCTCTTTGTCCATACACTATAGGTGAGTTCATTATAAAGAGACATGGCATGAAACGCTTTGCGCTTCCCTTGCGGTGCTACGCCGCTATGACATGGCTTAAAGCCGAGGCCTTACCCCGTACCGGGAACCTCATCGTAGTGTCATACTACTGTAGCATGAGGCAACCGCCTCTTTGTAGTGCCAAACTACCCAGCATGAAGCCTTAGGCTCCCTTGCGGTGTTACGCCGCAACGACATGGCTTGCAAGGCCGAGGCTTTATCCCTAACCGGGTACCTCATCATGGTGTCGTGCCACTGTAACATGAGAAACTCCTCCTCTTTGTAGTGCTGACTATACCCCTCTTTATTTTTAACATACAGCATTAGGCTAACTGCCTATTTGCGGTGCTACGCCGCTGTGACTTGGCCTGCTAAGCCGAGGCTTTATCCTATTCCTGGGCAGCACCCAACATATAGGAACCTCATTGTGGAGTCACCCCACTGTAGCATGGAGTTTCACTCCTTTTAGTGCTGCTCTACCGTGCTTCCTGTAAAGCACACCAGGCATTCACTCTGCCTGAGAACTCATTAAGGCAATTAAGCCAACCTTCCCACAAGAACCGTTTTTCGCAGAAAATAACAACAGTAGACAACAGTGGTTATAGGTCCGTAACCTCTCCATGCCCATTAGAACATGTACCCACCGTTCATGATATTCTTCCAGTTAATGGTCCTCCCTTGAACCAAAAGCTAGATGCCTAGTAGATAAATCTTTGAATTAATAGCATAAAATTTTATGGTAGGAATACAATAACTAATATCAGAATGCCTTCAAGCCCATTTTACATGCTGAGTCATCGACCAGCTGGCGCTTGAGGCCCTTGGTGAAAGGATCCGCCAGATTTTTCTGACTCCGAACATCAATCACTGCAATTACACCTCTTTTAATAAGATCGTGTACTGCCCTGTGCTTTAACGCACAGTCCTCTTCTTTCCGTTGAAAAGGTTATTTGATGCCACCGCCGCAGTCGCCTGGTTGTCGCAGTATATCGGTATTGCTGGTATTTGCGCCCCCACCACTGGAAGATCATACATGAGCTTCCGAAGCCATTCTGCTTCCTCGACTGCGGTATCAAGTGCAAAGAACTCAGATTCCATGGATGACCGCGAGAGCATAGTCTGCTTCTTCGATTTCCATGATATAGCAGCTCCACCCATTGTGAAAATATATCCACCTGTGGACCTCTCGCTCTCCAAATCTGAGCACCAACTGGCATCACTGAAGCCTTCCACTACCTGCGGATCTCCGCTGTAGTACAGTACATATGTCTGAGTTTTCTTGAGATATCTTATAACCCGTTTCACAGCCTTCCAGTATTCAACACCAGGGTTGCTCGTGAAACGACTCAGCATTCCCACGGCGAAAGCTATGTCAGGCATTGTGGCATTAGTAGCATACAACAAACTCCCGATTACGCTTGCATACTCCAGCTGCCTGACGCTTTTCCCTGAATTAGGCTTCAACTTCATATCACACCTGTACGATGTATCGATCCCTGGAAAATCCCGATACCCATAATGAGTGATCATTTTCTCAATATAATGAGACTGTGACAGCGCTAGTCCAGTGTCTGTCCGGATGATCTTGATCCCTAAGATCACATCAGCTTCCCCCAAGTCCTTCATACTGAACTTGCTCGAGATGAACCTCTTTGTCTCCGTGACACAGCTCATATCCGTACCTAGGATAAGCATGTCGTCCACGTAGAGACAAACGATCATACCTCTTCCATCAGCGAACTTCGTGTAAACACACTTGTCCGTCTCGCTGACCATGTAGCCATTTGACCTTATAACCTTGTCAAATTTCTCATGCCACATCTTGGGATCCTGTTTAAGACCGTACAAAGATTTTACCAACTTGTAGACTTTGTCTTCAAGACCCTTGACGACAAATCCCTCTGGCTGTTGTATGTAAATCTCTTCGGTCAGCTCGCCATTTAGGAAATCCATTTTTATATCCATCTGATGTATCACCATCTTATGTATTGCTGCAAGAGCAATCAACATCCTGATGGTGGTCATCCGGGCAACTGGAGCATACGTGTCAAAATAGTCAATCCCCTGCTTCTGAGAAAACCCCTTGGCTACCATCCTAGCCTTGAACTTGTCAATAGTTCCGTCTGCTTTCATCTTCTTCTTGAAGATCCATTTGCATCCGATGGGTTTCGCTCCTTCAGGAAGATCAACGAACACCCAAGTGTTATTTGAGGTGATGGAATCAATTTTATTGTCAATCGCCTCCTTCCAGAAAACCGCGTCTCTGGTCTTCATCGTCTTATCATAGGTAAGCGGATCTGCTTCCATATGGTAGGTGACAAAGTCACTTCCAAAGTCCTTCGGCCTTCTCACACGCTTAGCTGACGACTCAGCTTGTTCTGGTTCAATTGTTGTTTCAACAACATCTTCTTGGACCACATCTTCATTGAAGACTTCAGTTTGCTGCGCACCCTCATTATTCTCCGGTACATCCGCAAGTACAATATTCTTGTGCCTTGCAAATTTGTCTTCAAAATATTCTGTGTCGCGAGATTTAATGATATGATTTGACTCAATATCAAGAAATCTCTGAGCATCACTCTTCTTGGCATACCCCAAGAAGATCGTCTTAGTGGTCCTTGTCCTAAGCTTCTGAATCTTCAGATCTGGAAGCTTGACATATGCCAGACACCCCCACACTCGAATGACATTCAAGTTAGGTCTGACTTTGAACCAGAGTTCATGAGGAGTAACGTCTGAAGTTGCATGAGGCACTCTATTTAGAATAAAAGTGACCGTCAATGCAGCTTCACCCCAGTAGCACTTAGGAAGGCCAGCAGTCAACAACATTGAGTTAATCATTTCTGTTAATGTTCTGTTCTTCCTCTCTGCTACTCCGTTTGATTGAGGAGAGTACGGAGTCGTAGTCTCATTAACAATTCCATGTTCTTTGTGGAACGATGCGAATTCATGAGACCTGTACTCCCTACCTCGATCACTTCTTATTCTTTTGAGTTGTTGTCCAGTCTGCCGCTCAGCTTCGGCTTTGAACTCCTTGAACTTTTCGAATGCTTCGTCTTTAGCCTTCAGCAAATAGATGAACGCATACTTTGAGAAGTCATCGATGAAGGTTATAAAATACTTCATCCCGGCCTTTGTAGAGAACTGTTTGAAGTCACAGATATCTGAGTGTACTAACTCCAGAAGATCTGTACTTCGATTAACCCGTGGAAAGGGTTTCCTTGTGATCTTCGTTTGAGCATAAACTTCACATTTCTCTACCTTACCTCCACATTTGGAGATAAGTCCTAGACTAGACATTCTGTTTATTCGTTTACAATGAACATGTCCTAGCCTATTATGCCACAACTCAAGAGTATAAGCAGAAGGAGTGACTTCATTAATTACATTGGACTGATTTATAAGTTGAATCTTGAACATTCTTTCGGTATAAAAAGCTTTCCCGAAATATATTCCCTTGATAGACATCACCATCTGGCCAGCATTGATGTCCATCCTGAGGCCTTCAGTCACGCCCCAGTTCCAAATAATCGGATAGGGAACACGTGGCATGCCAGCTGTACGATCAGACATAGTTAACCCAATTTAATGGACTATGACTAGTCGTAGTACGCTGAAGTAAAACTAATAATAATAACAACACAGGCAGGTAATATCTAGTCTCATCCATGAAACAAATAAAAGACAACTGCAAAAAGAGTCTCCAGAGTCACAATAAATGTCAAAAGAAAGACCAAACACTGCACAGTACATCTGGAATGAAATGAAATAAAATGTAGAAAATAACTGAATACAGGAAATGAACCCACATCAGAAGATAAAGCTAGCCTCCAAAGGATCAATGCTGTGGCTCCACCTCAAGGTCGTCGTCTAATCCAGCTACTCCGTAATCAGTCGGGTAGGAATCCTCGTCAAGCTCTGGAAAAAATACCAGGTCCTCAGAGGGACATAACAAATACACAGGAAAAATGACATGCAAGATAATACTGAGCAGTAAAGTAAAAGTAACTAAATAAATATGTTACTAAGTAATTCCTTAACCAAACAAGGACAGGAAATACGTAGTACACAATTTAAGGTGTTCTAACCATCTAAGTGTAAATGCATTTTGAGACATCTCTAGTGGCACATGAGAGGGAAAGAAGAAGAAGAAACGTCCACCAAGCGTTCTACGGTTTGAGAACGAGGGGCTACGAGCATCCAGCGTACATTGGAAACAGAATTCTCATACACCACTAGTAGACTCTCCCCACCCAATGAATACCTGTACCGTATACACGGTACAAATAATATGCAAGACGGCAATATACATATAATGTAACTAACCACTGCTACAACTCAAGATCACATGTTAATGGCCAATCAACACAAAATCTCTGCACTCAACTCACTCATTTGTGATGCGTGTCTGAGACGTGTCAAGTTATACCAACTATTCACAGGGTAGTCATAAATGGTGACGAGTGCACACAACTGTAATAACTGGTCAAATGTAATACTGCATAGTAAAGTCAAGCAAGGTGTACTTGCCTGTGTCCAATAGCTGAAAATCCGTGTCTGGTATCGAGTCCAAGTTCCGAGAAATGAATAATCCTACAATAACATTAACCCTAATTCATTACTATTAACCCAAATTAACTATACATTTAATTGATAATTAATATCAAACCATTACTACTAACTAATCATTACTAATAAATATGAATAATATCATACAATAATAAGTATGAAGCACTTATTATTATACTTTATATTCTGAAATTATTAATACAATTAATAATTTAATAATTAATAAATTACTTATAACTAATTAGTTAAACAATTAGGAAACACATGCATTCACAAATTCCCATTAATGATAAATACTAGTTAATAAATAATGACAAGTCTAAATTTGGTAAAAAAAACACTTTTCCATAAAATTCTACTGTAAATAATATTTTTAATATTATTTACCTAATTTATAAGTAAATAAAACATTTAACTACTAATATATAAAAATCACTATTTTAGCTATTGCAATTAGAATTAAATGTTAAAAATTCACTAATAAATTGGGAAAAATCATAAATCACAGAAAATAACATTTCCAACAGTGACTTTACATTTATGAGCATTACCAATAATAATTTATATTTATTATAAATTAAAACTAGTATTGAACTAATTACATAATCAAATATAATTAACTCTGGTTTAATGCCAAATAAATACCGAACATAATTATTCTATTTTGAAAATTTTACAGTAAATAGGTATAATTATTATCTCTCAGTTTTGTATAAAACTCATTAATTAATTCTTAATGAATTAATTAATAAAAATCCAAAATAGTGTAAATAAACAGTCATTTAGAATCAGTAATTCATAGTTTAAAATATAAATAAAATACCTAAACTATTTATTAAATCTTGAAAATTTAACAGTAATTAGATTACATAATTACCTACAATTTATCTATAGATCATAACGAGTGATTCCTAATGGATTAAATTCTAAAAATCAAAAACAGCATATATAATTCTGTGGAACTTTACACAAAAACTGCATTATTGACATCAGTTAAAATACTTAATAAATACGAATAATTTGTATAAAAATCTGATACAATTAATATAGAATCTATACTAATGTCTCTAATCAATAGGCTAATAATTTAGGTACAAATTACTATCAATTTATCCTTACTTAATTAATTACACAGCCATAATCACACCAAATAATTACTTCACATTCACGAATTAATATGGATAAAATCATAATAATTCACAACAATTTCTCTACAATTTATTTCTGATTCTACGCTAAATTAACAATCATTAAACATTAATAATACTAATTAAAATCATTATTTCTTCCTTACACAAATTATTAATCAATGACTATTTGCAGGAAAAGAGAATATAGAAATTAATGCTCTAGGTTTTGTAGGGGGATATCCTCGTGACAAAGCCACGTGGAGGCTCGAGATCGTACCTGCCGACTGCAGGGAGTCGGGGCTACACTACAGAGGCGATGGCACTGCCGGAGATGGCCTGAACGCCGAGGACGAGGTGATCTCCTCGCTGAATGCACGCCGGCCGGGATAGAAGGGAAGGGGAGTTCTCGGGTAGCCGGAAAAATAGAGGGGGAAGAAGTTGTGGTGTGGCCGAAAAATGGAAGGGAAGGAGAGGTTATCATTCGGTTTCATGAGATCCACACTTTGTGGTAACCGAAAATCAATGGGTAGGGAATGGGTTAAGGGTTGGTTAAGTAAATCAAGCATTATATTTATATAAACATGTGAATTTATTTCTTAATTAAAATAGAGACTAAAAATAGATTAGGATTAGGACTAAACTTGGGTTAAAGGTTAAGTTATCTAGAGTTTTAATTAGGTTTACACATTACCACACATCCACAGTTGAATATAGCCACATATTTATATACATATATATTTATATATATATGTTACTATATATCATCAACCTTAATTAATTACTAGTTAAAATAACAATTTAATAAAAATAAAATAATAAAATAAAAAAAATAAAAATTTAACTTGAGGGGTTTTACATTCTACCCAACTTATTAAAATTTCGTCCTCGAAATTAAAACAATTTGGAATCATAGAATGCTAGGGAATTGTTCTAACACACAACATTGGCACACAAAAATACAATTCTAAACCTAAGAAATTTTTACAGACTAAAATAAGCATATTCTAGAGAATGATTACTTGCAGAATTAAATCATACCAGACGCCTCACGAAGGTATGAAAAACGCTCCAGAATAGAATCCTTCCGCTCCCAAGTCGATTCGCCCGGAGAATGGTGTTTCCACGCAACTCGGACTAGTCGAATGGTCTTCCCCTTCAACACCTTCTCTCTGTGGTCTAGGATCTCCACAGGCTGCTCCTCGTAGGATAAGGTCGGTCCCACGGTGATCTCTGAATGATCTAGTACGTGGTTAGGGTCTGCCACATACTTCCTCAACTGGGAGACATGAAATACGTCATGGACGCCTTCCAATGACTGCGGAAGTGCCAATCTGTATGCAACCTCGCCAACTTTCTCCAACACATCAAATGGTCCGATGTACCTTGGGCTGAGCTTTCCTCTGACTCCAAATCTGATTGTACCTCTAGTCGGAGAGATTCTCAAGAACACATGATCTCCTTCCTTGAACTCAAGAGGTCGCCTATGAGTGTCTGCCCACTGCTTCTGCCGGTCCTGTGCTGCTCGAAGATGTCCCTGAATCTTCTTGACTGTATCTACTGTACGAGTCACTAACTCTGGTCCCAATATCTGTCTCTCGCCTACATCACCCCAACATGCTGGCGATCGACACTTCCTTCCGTACAATGCTTCAAAAGGAGCCATCTGGATACTTGCCTGGTAGCTATTGTTGTAAGAGAATTCTACTAAGTGCAAGTGATCCTCCCAGGATCCACCAAAATCCAACATGCAAGCTCTCAACATGTCCTCCAACGTCTGAATGGTACGCTCTGACTGCCCGTCCGTCTGAGGGTGATAAGCTGTACTGAACTTCAGTCTTGTGCCCAGACTTTCCTGCATGCTCTTCCAGAAGTGCGATGTGAATCTTGTATCTCGATCAAAGACTATACTGACTGGTACTCCATGTAATCGCACTATCTCCTTCATATATAAGTCTGCCAATACCTCTGTAGATTGCCCCACTCGAAATGGTATGAAATGAGCAGACTTCGATAATCTGTCCACAATCACCCAAACTGCATCTCGTCCAGCTGGGCTCCTCGAAAATCCCGTAACGAAATCCATAGTGATGTGCTCCCACTTCCACTCAGGTATCGGAAGCGGTTGCAACAATCCTGCAGATCTCTGATGTTCAGCTTTGACTTGCTGACACACCAAACACTTCGCCATGAAACGTGCTATCTCACGTTTCATTCCATGCCACCAGTAGTGCTGTCTCAGGTCCCTATACATCTTCGTACCTCCTGGATGAATAGAATAAATCGAGCTATGAGCCTCTGCCATCAGCTCCTGCCTGATCTCACCATTAGGAACATAGAGGCGATCTCCACACCTTAAGGTCCCGTCTTCGTGAATCCTCAATCCAGTCTGCAGTCCCTGCTTTGTCCTCTGTCGAAGCTTCTGATATCTGGCATCTGTGGGCAAAGTCGCCTTGATCCTCTCTACTGATGAAGACTGAACCTGAATATTCATCATCTGCGCAACTCCTCCAGGTCTAACAACTTCAATGCCCATCTTCTCCAAATCGTATAGCAACTCCTTTTGTGATGTCAAGAAGTGTGCCATAGGTTTCCGGCTCAATGCATCTGCTACTGAATTAGCCTTTCCTGGATGGTACTGTAACTCTATATCAAAATCTGCCATCAACTCAAGCCAACGCCTCTGCCTCAAATTTAAATCTTTCTGAGTAAAGACATACTTGAGGCTCTTATGATCTGTATATACCTCCACCGTTTCTCCATACAGATAATGTCTTCAAAGCTTCAGGGCAAATATCACCGCCGCAAGCTCTAAGTCGTGCGTGGGATAATTCTTCTCATGGGTCCTCAACTGTCGAGAACCATATGCCACTACCTTCCCATGTTGCATCAAGACGCATCCTAATCCCTTCCCGGATGCATCGCTATAGATGATAAAACCTCCTGGTCCTGATGGAATGGTCAAAACTGGTGCAGTAGTAAGGCGCCTCTTCAATTCATTAAAGGCAGCTTGGCATTCTTCTGTCCATTCGAACTTCTGATCCTTGCGGGTCAACTTGGTCATGGGCTCCGCAATCCTTGCAAAATTCTCTATGAACCTCCGGTAATATCCGGCAAGCCCCAGAAAACTTTGTATCTCTGAAACATCGGTTGGAGTTGGCCACGACTCCACCGCTGATATCTTCGTCGGATCCACTTCTATGCCTTTCCCTGAGATAACATGTCCAAGAAATGAAACATGATCTAGCAAAAATTCATACTTACTCAGCTTCGCATATAACTTCTGATGCCTCAAGACCTCCAGCACCTTCCTCAAGTGATCCTCATGCTCTTCATGGTTCTTTGAATACACCAAAATGTCGTCGATAAATACTACGACAAATTTGTCAAGATATTCATGGAATACTCTGTTCATTAAATTCATGAACACAGCAGGTGCATTAGTCAAACCAAAGGGCATTACTAAGAACTCGTAATGACCATACCGAGTCCTGAATGCCGTCTTCTGGATGTCTTCTTTCCGAACCTTCACTTGATGGTATCCCGACCTCAGATCAATCTTCGAGAATACCTGTGCTCCTGTCAGCTGGTCAAATAGATCATCAATTCTGGGCAGGGGATACTTGTTCTTGATTGTCACAGCATTAAGAGCCCTATAATCAATGCACATGCGAACTGTTCCATCTTTCTTTGGCACAAACAAGACTGGGGCTTCCCATGGTGATGCACTTGGTCTGATAAATCCTTTGTCTTGCAACTCCTGCAACTGTACCTTTATTTCATCCAGCTCCTTCTTCGCCAATCGATAGACATTTGAAGAGATTGGTGCCGCTCCTGGTATGAGCTCAATGGTGAACTCAACCTCTCTGTCGGGTGGTAGTCCCGACAGATCATCAGGAAAGACATCAGAAAACTCATCAATGATCGGTGGCGGGGCCACCTCCATCGCCATGCAGGCTTCCTGATACTGAGAGACTCCCTTCTCAATGCTTCCTCTCTGAAATTCAAACTCCGGCTGGCCTGGCGGTCTAAATATAGCACAACCCTTGTGGCAGTCCAATATCGCATGATATTGACTAAGCCAATCCATACCCAGCACTACGTCATAAGTTGGCATAGGAAATACCAAAAGTCGAGCTCTCATCTCCCTGCCACAAATAACTACCGAACAGGCTCTATATGAACTATTTACAGGTACTAAACCTCCACCAGTAATAATATTCCAACTCTTAGGCATAGTAGAAGTAGCTATCCTATGCACAGCTACAAATCTAGATGATATGAAAGATAGGGTAGCACCAGAATCAAATAATACTGTAGCAGGCAATGAACCTACTAAGATAGTACCTGTGATAGCCTCTCCTACTGCTTCTTCCTCTCCCTGAGTGAGAGCAAAGATCTGACCCTGCTTCTTGTTTCCTGTCTGCTGCTTGGCCTTCTCAAACTGTGCTGACTGGGAAGGGAGTATAGGTCCTCTCTGCTGACCTCCTGATGCTGGTGGCTTCTGTCCTCCTGCTGGCACAATAGCTCTCCGAACCGGGCAATCTCGAGCCTGATGCTGGCCCGATCCACAGGCTAAACAAGTACCCAGTCTCCTTCTGCACTCTCTCTCCAAGTGTCCCTTCTTGCCACAATAATGGCAAGTTGGAAGCTCCTTCAACTGGTAGGGTCCAGTCCTCTGATGCTGCTGATGTCCCATAGGTCGCCGAATAGGACCTCCTTGCTGCGTCTTCTGCTGTACTTGCTGGCTCCTCTGCTGGTGCTACCTTTCCTTGACAATTGACTCTTGGATTCTGGCCTCCGTCAGCACCTCAGAATAAGAGACTCGGGACTGAGTGCTGGTAAATTGTTGTAACTCTTGTCTCAGTTTGTTGTGGAACCTCTTAGCTTTCTCCAGATCGGTAGGGATCAGTACCTCCCCATATTTGCTGAGACGACTAAACTACGAGTCGTACTCATCCACTGTCTTGTTTCCCTGCTCCAGGTGCAGGAACTGGTTGTATAAATCATTCTTCACAGTAGTAGGAAAGTACTTCTTATCGAAGAACTCCAGAAACTGTTCCCACGACTGACGGGTACCCAACTGACGCTCTATAGAATCCCACCAGTGATGGGCATTCCCCTCCAGCTGAGTTCTTACGCCAGTCATCCATAAATCTTCTGGCAACTGAGATGCCTGCAATTTCTTCTTGGTGCTGGCGATCCAATTAGTGGTCTCCTCCGGAGTCTCATTCCCTTTGTAAGGTTTGGGGTCCATCTGCACGTAGTCCTTCACTGAACCTACCCGTGCTGGTCTCGCGGGAGCTTGTGTCGGAGCTGGTGCAGGTGCTGGTGCTGTCATCCTCTCCATAGCTGCCAGGAATCCCTGCCTCATCTCAGCAGCTTCCCGTCTCTGCTCAGCTGCTTCTTGCCTCTGTTCTTGCATCATCATGTGCATGAACTGAAACATCTGTGCCTGACTGTCTTGTGGCACAGCCGGGGGCACTCCAAATGGTATCTGAGGGTTCTGCGGGGAAGGAGGTGGTACCCCAGTCGGTTGTGCACCAACTGGCTGAGACGTCTGCCCTGGAAGCAAAGGGTGAGTTGGAACTACCCTTGCGGACTGTTCTTCCTACCAGATGACTGGTTGTCTCCACCGGCAGCGGTACGTCCACTCCTCAAATTCATGATTCTGCAGAGATAAGATAGAAGAAATTGAGAATAGGACGAAAACAAACGAGATGCAAAGGATTTTGTTCAAGGATAATCAAGAATGATATAATCAAGTATGGATGAGACCCTATATTCTAAACCTAATTTACAGGCTTGTCTGGTACAGTAACGTAACCAAACAAATTTGGAGACCTGCATGGGCCACCACTAAAACATGTCACGCCCCAGTTCCAAATAATCGGATCGGGAACACGTGGCATGCCAGCTGTACGATCAGACATAGTTAACCCAATTTAATGGACTATGACTAGTCGTAGTACGCTGAAGTAAAACTAATAATAATAACAACACAGGCAGGTAATATCTAGTCTCATCCATGAAACAAATAAAAGACAACTGCAAAGAGAGTCTCCAGAGTCACAATAAATGTCAAAAGAAAGACCAAACACTGCACAGTACATCTGGAATGAAATGAAATAAAATGTAGAAAATAACTGAATACAGGAAATAAACCCACATCAGAAGATAAAGCTAGCCTCCAAAGGATCAAGGCTGTGGCTCCACCTCAAGGTCGTCGTCTAATCCAGCTACTCCGTAATCAGTCGGGTAGGAATCCTCGTCAAGCTCTGGAAAAAATACCAGGTCCTCAGAGGGACATAACAAATACACAGAAAAAATGACATACAAGATAATACTGAGCAGTAAAGTAAAAGTAACTAAATAAATATGTTACTAAGTAATTCCTTAACCAAACAAGGACAGAAAATACGTAGTACACAATTTAAGGTGTTCTAACCATCTAAGTGTAAATGCATTTTGAGACATCTCTAGTGGCACATGAGAGGGAAAGAAGAAGAAGAAACGTCCACCAAGCGTTCTACGGTTTGAGAACGAGGGGCTACGAGCATCCAGCGTACATTGGAAACAGAATTCTCATACACCACTAGTAGACTCTCCCCACCCAATGAATACCTGTACCGTATACACGGTACAAATAATATGCAAGACGGCAATATACATATAATGTAACTAACCACTGCTACAACTCAAGATCACATGTTAATGGCCAATCAACACAAAATCTCTGCACTCAACTCACTCATTTGTGATGCGTGTCTGAGACGTGTCAAGTTATATAAAAATCACTATTTTAGCTATTGCAATTAGAATTAAATGATAAAAATTCACTAATAAATTGGGAAAAATCATAAATCACAGAAAATAACATTTCCAACAGTGACTTTACATTTATGAGCATTACCAATAATAATTTATATTTATTATAAATTAAAACTAGTATTGAACTAATTACATAATCAAATATATTTAACTCTGGTTTAATGCCAAATAAATATCGAACATAATTATTCTATTTTGAAAATTTTACAGTAAATAGGTATAATTATTATCTCTCAGTTTTGTATAAAACTCATTAATTAATTCTTAATGAATTAATTAATAAAAATCCAAAACAGTGTAAATAAACAGTCATTTAGAATCAGTAATTCACAGTTTAAAATATAAATAAAATATCTAAACTAATTATTAAATCTTGAAAATTTAACAGTAATTAGATTACATAATTACCTACAATTTATGTATAGATCATAACGAGTGATTCCTAATGGATTAAATTCTAAAAATCAAAAACAACATATATAATTCTGTGGAACTTTACACAAAAACTGCATTATTAACATCAGTTAAAATACTTAATAAATACGAATAGTTTGTATAAAAATCTGATACAATTAATATAGAATCTATACTAATGTCTCTAATCAATAGGCTAATAATTTAGGTACAAATTACTATCAATTTATCCTTACTTAATTAATTACACAGCCATAATCACACCAAATAATTACTTCACATTCACGAATTAATATGGATAAAATCATAATAATTCACAACAATTTCTCTACAATTTATTTCTGATTCTACGCTAAATTAACAATCATTAAACATTAATAATACTAATTAAAATCATTATTTCTTCCTTACACAAATTATTAATCAATGACTATTTGCAGGAAAAGAGAATATAGAAATTAATGCTCTAGGTTTTGTAGGGGGATATCCTCGTGACAAAGCCACGTGGAGGCTCGAGATCGTACCTGCCGACTGCAGGGAGTCGGAGCTACGCTACGGAGGCGATGGCGCTGCCGGAGATGGCCTGAACGCCGAGGACGAGGTGATCTCCTCGCTGAATGCACGCCGGCCGGGATAGGAGGGAAGGGGAGTTCTCGGGTAGCCAGAAAAATGGAGGGGGAAGAAGTTGTGGTGTGGCCGAAAAATGGAAGGGAAGGAGAGGTTATCATTCGGTTTCATGAGATCCACACTTTGTGGTAACCGAAAATCAATGGGTAGGGAATGGGTTAAGGGTTGGTTAAGTAAATCAAGCATTATATTTATATAAACATGTAAATTTATTTCTTAATTAAAATAGAGACTAAAAATAGATTAGGGTTAGGACTAAACTTGGGTTAAAGGTTAAGTTATCTAGAGTTTTAATTAGGTTTACACATTACCACACATCCACAGTTGAATATAGCCACATATTTATATACATATATATTTATATATATAGCTAAATATATATATATATATATATATATATATATATATATATATATATATATATATTTATATATATATGTTACTATATATCATCAACATTAATTAATTACTAGTTAAAATAACAATTTAATAAAAATAAAATAATAAAATAAAAAAAACAAAAATTTAACTTGAGGGGTTTTACACCTTCGTTGCAGAGTAGGCCTCCTGAGATCAGGTTCTTGGCGATAGCAGGTACGTGCTTCACGCCTTGAAGCGTCAGAGACTTTTTCGAAGTCATCTTCAACACTACCGTCCCGATCCCGAGCACTTCAGCTTGTGCCTGGTTTGCCACCATAACCACATCAGAAGTAGGGGTGTAGGTGGTGAACCACTCCTTACTGGAGCAGACATGGCAGGAGGCTCCAGTGTCTACCCACCAGTCAGAGTCAGTCCTTACCGTATCAACCTTCGCAATCATAGCAACAATGTCAGTGATCATAGATACCTTACTAGGCTCTCCTTGCTCTGATTGCTTGGTCTTTGTTTTGCACTCATTCTTAAAGTGGCCCTTCTTGCCATACTTGAAGCAAGGCATCTGAGACTTTGGCTTCTATTTTTTGAAAGAAGTTTCCTTGACTTTCAGATTGTCAGGGTCCTTCTTCTTGCTGTGGAAAGCCGCCTGCTTTCCCCTTGGTTCCTTGGTATGAACCAGATTGGCGTTAGCCAATTGCTTGGACAGTGTGTCCACCTTCAGTTGAGCCCACATCTGGTCCTCAATATAGATTTCCTACATGAGATCTTCAAGGGTGATCTCCAACTTCTTCCTATGCATGTTTGCATAGAACTTGCTCCACCCAGCGGGGAGCTTTGAGACAATCCCTCCAACAACAAACTTGTCGGGGAGGGGCATTGTCTCGTCTTCCAACTTCTGTCGCAGTTTCAGGAACTCCTTTACCTGCGGCAGTATAGACTTTTCGTCCTCAAAGAACCACTTGTGATATTTTTCAACCACAAATATTTTACTGCGGTTCTTGTCTTCTTCGTAGAGTTTTTCTAGAGACTCCCATATGTCTCTAGCGATATTCTTTTTAGAATAGGATTCTGCAAGGGAATCTTTCATAGCATTCAGGATAAGCAGCCTGCAAATACTATTTTTCCTTCTCCATTTTGCTTGCAGTTTAGTAGCCGCGGTGATTGCGGCAACAGACCCAACATCTGGAACAGTAGGTTCTTCCTCCAGAAGCACGTGATCTACGTCTTTGAGTTGAAGGGTGAGATATACCTTCCTCTTCCAGACTTGGTAATGTTCTCCATCAAACTTTTCTAACTTACAAAAGTCAGAATTGAAGAGTGAAACATTAACGTTTTCCATCGTAGCTATAAAGCTTTGAGATTGTTATTGCCGGGGCACAATTTTTTGATGGAAAACTAAAATATCGTAACAATTGTACAAACAATCGTTATTATGTAACACTTCACAGAAGGTACGTAAGAGAAATTTCAACTAGTGCTACACTTCACAGAAGGTGCACAGAACGTAACACTTCACAGAAGGTACGTAAGAGAAATTCTACTAGTGCTACACTTCACAGAAGGTGCACAAATAGAATCCTGATAATACCAACGAAGAAGGTAACAGGCGAAAGATAGAAAAACTCCTGCTGGGGTGAATGATCACCGTTGCTCAAAGCTTTATTTGCCCCACATAGCTTCCAAGAACCAGCAAGTTCGTCGGAGAACTTGGAACACTGTTGCTCTTCTGACTCCTCGGATGAACACGAACTCTCGTGCAAAACTCAACGCTGGTACAAAATCTCTCTTCTCTCTCACAGCCTCTAAACACTTGTAAACTTTCTGTCTACTGCTTGTGTATCTGTTCTAGCTTGTGAGAGAGAAGGAGGAGGCCTTATATAAGCCCCAGCAACAACTGCCCGGTTAGCACAATGTTAGGGACGTGGTAGTAACCACCCCGAACATGGAGCAACCGCTCAGAACATGCAAAGACACGTTCTGCTGCAAGTTGTGCCACTCGCGTAACCAGCATAATTTGTACTTTACGCACACAGCCATTTTACGCAACCTGCGCACACTATGCACTCTACGCACACTACGCACACTGCATACGCTGCGTACGCTACGCACTTTGCGCACTCTACGCACGCTACGCACACTGGGCTGCGTAACTGGGCCAGCGTAACTGGGCTCGCGTAACGAGTGCGCCAACAAAACGCCTCATGAGCCCTTGAGCCCGAGCCCGAGCCCGAGTCCGAGTCCGAGTCGCTAAGCCCCTACTGGGCATAGCTCCTATGGAAATAAATTTTCCAAGAGCAAAAAGCATGAATGCTTTAATTGTTAATTTTAGCCTTTTTCCCATTAGAAAAATAACCCCACATGGCAAACCCATGTGCACCTCCACACCACATGTGCATCCCAAATAATAGCAAAGCTAATATATAGAGATACAAACTCTTTGGCCTATCCGATGTGGGACTAAAGTTTCTAAAGGAAAGGCCAAAACTCCAACAAATAATTCATAAAATAAACTCAAAAGATTTGTTTCCCTTATCTCTTTCCATTTCTCATTATAATTAAACTGATGAGGGTTTCGTCTAGCGCGATGGTGCAATGGTGAGAATTGTTACTTGCACCATGGTGGACGCTTGTTCGAGTCACAGAAACAACCTCTCCTCTCCGTACATACAGAGTTAGGGTGTGTATACATCTTTATCCTTCACATAAGAGGGAGCCTCTTGGTACTCGGACGCCCCATTTTAATCTAACTTATGAGAGTTAAATACTAATTGAACTCTTGGTAAGTGGTATATATTACTTGCTTTCACCATGTTCAATTTTGCATAGGTTTGTCCCCCGCAAAGCTTCTCATCACCTTTGAAAACAAGTGTACATATCATCAAGGGTAGATCTACCTTAGACGGGGACGACCGTCCTAACTAGTGTATATGTAAATCTATGCTATTATTTACATAGTATTTTATTACACATAGAATAATGTAATAGTTCAAGTGGCAAGTATAGATAGTTTTAACTAATGGGGTCTAAAGTTAGATCCTCAATATTTTTATATTTTTAAGGGCTATAATTAGTGTTTAGATATTGTATTTTATTTCAGTTTAGAGTTTAAGCTCTTACATGTCCAATTGGAGAGTTTAGCCTCTGGATTTTTATTTTTTGTTTCTTTTTTTTTCCTATTATAGCCTCCCTTCATATTTGATAATAAAATTTCCATATTAGGTTAGGGAGGGTATAATGTTAGAAGAAAATAAAAAAATAAAAATCCAGGGTCTAAACTCTCCAATTGGACATGTGAGGGCTTAAACTCTAAACTGGTATAAAATCTAGAGACTAAACGCCAATTAACACTATTTTTAAATTTCAGATATTTTCAGCCTCCCTGAAAATAATAATTGACTAAAGGTATTACCCTTAAAAAATCCTAGGTCCGCCACTGCCTACCATATAGGTCTATGTCTTGTAGTTGTCGAACTTTACTCTATCTGTACAACTACATTAGGCCATTTGCATCTTTAGCGTAATAGGATCATCCACAAGAAATATGATAATATGATCCATATACTATGAACTAGCCACGATTGATTATTTCTTACACCTATCATCCTGACATCCATATACTGTGAACTAGCCATAATATGATCCATATTCAAGTAACCAAGTTGTTGTCGAGCATAAAATGATGTAGACCACCTATCATCCTGACATCCAGCCAAGCATACACATACCATTTGACATTTACAGTTCAAGAACAAATAACAAAATTATATTTATTCAAGTTTTGCAAATACTTTTGTTCTGTGTTCTTGAGCTGCAAATGTCGAATGGTCTGGTTTTGCATATACGTCCTCCATTCCTATTAGTTCTAGAGGGAACTATTATTTTGAATTAAATTATAAGAAGGGTATGCCTGGTAGTGCCCCGCTCCTAGCGGGGGCACTGTGTGGACTATTAGCTTGAATAGCCAGTTGGAATGAAATCATTGTGGGAAAATTATTTCGGTACCTACTGATTGGGACAGAGTGATTCAAGACCATCTCTCATTTATGAATTGTTTCCTTTAAAATTGACTCCAAAATGCAGTAAATCGTGTCTTCGAGAATAACCTCTATATAAGAGTCTTCTCCCTAATCATTTCATTATTTGCTTTTTGTTGAATGCTTTTCGTTGTTGGCTTTAATGTTGAATGTGTTTTCATTGTTGTTTTCCTGGATGGTTTTCATTGTTTCTCTTCATCGATTTCCGCATTCATATCGAATTCTGAGACAAAAAAGATAGGGAGAAACAAAAATGAGTGTTGAACCTCTGTTGGTGCAATTACAGGTGAACACGTACGTGAAGTTTGTTCAACGCATAGGAGTTCCTATTTCTTTTAACAATTCTATAATAGTGAGTAGCTTTGATATTTCTTTCTTCTACCTCCACTCATAAACAAAAAAAAAATCATTCATTTTCTTTGTTATGTTCCTTCGATCAATGATATCTTAATAAGAGAACCAAGATAAAGAAAAGAGGGTAACTATATCATGGTTGGCTTGTTATATAGAAATATGTAATATTATACTATTGTTACAAATAAATGAATTGATATTCACTTGTTGCTATGGAAATTATGTTTAACAGAAAAGTTATAATTTGAGCATTTATAATGAAATGGAATTGTGGCAAAAGTTTGGGACAGTTGGGTCGCTGGTTGAGGTAACCATGCATTGAGAGAGTGAAATTACAAGTTGCGGTTCGAGGAATATGGAATATAAAATATGAATAAGTTGTATAGTTTTATTGCAAGTTTCTAGTATCATGCATGTTATATTTTATAGCTAAGTTGTAGATATATATATGCACAGTCATAGAAAACCTGTGCACAAGATTTTGTTTACTCGAACGGTATACGCGACCACAGAAATGATATGACTTAGGAGGAACATGCATAATTGGCGTTGTGGTATAATGCACAGGGATTACGGGGCCTTTAATGAGGTTAGCTACATGCATCATAAAAGATGTTATATTTTTCTAATAAATAGTTCAAGATGGTGTGCTCACCAGTGACATTCACATAAACAAGCTACATTACCAATAATAGGTTTTTCTGCAAGGAAGGACTATCGATCATGGTAAGAATCACATTGTGGTTATATATTAAGTTTTATATTTCCATTTTATGAATTATTGTTAATAGATCCTATAGAAGTTTGAAAGATCACTTAATAATATTATATGCTTTCACATGAATATTGTGTTGATATTGGCAAGTCGGATTAATATCACTCACCAATGTTTTCTCTAATGTATACTGAACCTCGTCCCGACATGTGTTGGAAATCAATTGGATGTTCAGAGGAACTAGAAGCTCGTCCAACTCAATCAAAGCCTTTCAGCATTTTTGAAGCTTTTTATTTTAGTTTAGAGGATTTCAGTTGAAGATCTTTTTTTTCCTTAAAAGGGATATGATGTATGGAACAATATATGTCATTTCAGTTGCAAGTTGTAAGCCAAGTTTGGCACATTTCAATTGGCCAGTTGAGAGACTATATTTACGTTGCACAATAAAGATTTATTTCTTACATAACATGTTTGAATTCATTTTCTCTATTTATCCGCTAAAAATTATATAAAAAAGACCTACTTTATAAAATATGCATGAACACATCATGTACAAGCACAACTTAGGCTTGTACGGCCTCACGTCAAGTAACTACTTATCGATTCTGTAAAATTAGGATGTGACAATGAATATTGTTAAGATTCTAGATATGGGTTTGAAGATGATAATTTGATTAGTTTATATTTGAACTTTTAGGATGTTGGAGTGGGTGGGGTTCCCAACCTATGTGGAGAATATCCCGGAGTGCGACGAGCGTCATCCATGTGTCGGAAAAGCTCGGGGAGTGCATCGATCCTATTTTGGAACATATATGGTAAGAAAATATATGATTGGATTTTCATATTTACTTTGATCATATATTTATGATTGGATCATTCATATAGTAGCTTCCATATAATTGGGCTTCCAATTATGGCAAGCCAATTATGATTGGATTTCCATTAAATATATGATTGATGCATATTGGAAGTTTCCATATATATTGACCTTTCTTATATGGATTACCAAGGGCTTATAAAAGGGTGATGGATGCAAGTTGAAAAACATCTCAAAAAAAAAAAACAAGAGTGCTTTACAATCTTTGAGAGAGAGAGAGGATTAAGGGCTACTGTGAACGAGAGATTGCTTCGAATAATTTTTCGGCATCTCTTGTTCTTCGGAGTCCGTAATCAATTTTTTTTCCTTTCAAGTGAGTTGTGGTGATCCGTGTTGGATCGAGAGGAGCATGTAGAGAGTGTATTATCTTTATTCCATTAGTGGAGGTTCTTCAAGATTAGACTCCGATTGTCCCGTGGTTTTTCCTGTAAGCATTTTCCACGTCTAGAATCTTTGTATCTGTGATTTGTGTTGGCATTTTTGGTTTGTGTGCTTTTGCTCGGTTCTTTCGCATGACTTTCTGGTTTGGAAGAACGGTTTCCGCACTTCACTTCCAACAGAGTGATATCAGAGCTTTGGGTTCAAAGAAGTGTCAAGAGTTGACAGTCAAACCAGGAAGCAGAGATGGATGCGAAGCCGGTGCACATGGTGAACCTGAACGATACCAACTACCATGATTGGCGGAGCAAGATAAAGGATTTGATGTTCGTCAAGAAGCTGCATCTTCCAGTATTTGCATCCGAGAAGCCCAGTGAAAAATTCGATGACGACTGGAACTTCGAGCATATACAGGTGTGTAGGTACATACGACAGTTCGTTGACGAGAACGTGTACAACTACGTTATCAATATTGAGCATGTGAAGACGTTGTAGGAGAAGCTGGAATCTATGTACGCAAAAAAGGCCGGGATAAACAAACTGTTCCTGATTCGGATGATGATGGGTCCGCGATACAAAGATGGTACGTCTATTACGGATCACTTGAGTGAGTTCCAGGGCGTGGTGGACCAGCTATCCTTGATGGGAGTCAAGTTCGACAATGAGGTTCAGAGACTTTGGTTGCTATGTATATTGCCCGACTCGTGGGAGATCGTACGAGTATCTATGATCACTTCTGCTCCGAAAGGCGTAGTCAGTCTGGAGTTTGCCAAGAGCGGGGTACTAAATGAACAGATGCAGAGACGTTTTCAAGGTACTTTATCCATATCCCATCACTCAGAGGCGCTAGTTTCAGAGAGCCGCAGAAGGGGCAAAAATAGGGGTCCCGATGGTGGCAGGGATAAGAGCAAGGGCAAGTCCAAGGGTCGGTACGAGGACTCAAAATTTTACCATTGTTGCAAGAAGGGCCACATCAAGCAGAATTATTTCGCTTGGAAGAGAGAAAAGAAGGGCGACAAGGGGAAGCAAAGTGAGAATACTACAGTGACCGTGTCAGCATATGGAGGTGATGTGATCATCATAGGTAATGAGGTTGTCATGAACCTCACCTGCGATGACAATTCTTGGCTGGTGGACTCAGGTGCTTCATCGCACGTATCACAACAGGGCACTATTTGCCACTTACACAACAAGCGACTGTGGAGTGTTGAATATGGGCAACGAAGATGTGTCGAAGGTAGTTGCCATTGGAGATGTACATTTGAGGACGAAGACGGGTGCAATCTTACTCTCAAAGATGTCCGTCATGTCCCTGATATTCGTTTCAACCTGGTGTCGGTTGGAAGGTTGGATGACGAGGATTTCTTCAATCACTTCGAAAATGGTCAGTAGAAGCTTTCCAGAGCTTCGATGGTGATTGCCAGAGGAAACAAGAAGTCCGGACTCTACTATATGGAAGGGAGCGCACATGGGGCACATAAGGTGAACACAGTCAGTAATACGTCTATCGAGTTGTGGCACAAGCGGCTCGGCCATATCAGCGAGAAGGGGATGAGCCACTTGCTGAACAGGAAGGTGATTCCAGGACTAAAGTCTATAAAACTAGAGAGATGCACGCACTGATTGGCGGGAAAGCAAAATAGGGTGTCTTTCCAAAGTCACCCAAGTTCGAGGAAGTCAGCGTTGCTCGAGTTGATTCACTCGGATGTCTGCGGTCCTATGAAGGTAAAATCTATTGGTGGTGCTTCTTATTTTGTGACGTTTATTGATGATTATTCCAGGAAGGTTTGGGTCTATGTCTTAAATACCAAGGATCAGGTGCTGCCTACTTTCAAAGAGTTTTAGGCCTCTGTTGAAAGGAAGACGGATAAAAAGCTGCTATGTGTTTGATCCGACAATGGCGGTAAGTACATTGGTCCCTTTGATGCTTATTTTAGAGAGCAAGGGATATGACAGCAGAAGACTCCACCGAAGATATTGCAGCTCAACGGTGTAGCGGAACGCATGAGCAGGACGCTGATGGAGAGGGTAGGGTTTTTGCTGTCAGAAGCAAACTTATCGGACAGTTACTGGGGTGAGGCACTTATAGTATTAATTTATCTCCTAGTACTCCTTTGTAGGGTGATGTGCCTGATAAAGTATGGTACGGTAAAGAGCCATCATACAATCACCTACGGGTGTTTGGCTGTAAGGCCTTCGTGCATGTACCGAAGGACGAAAGATCCAAGCTTGAGCCGAAGATGAGGCGATGCATCTGTGTCGGCTATGGTCGGGATGAGTTTGGCTATAGACTCTATGACCCCGTGGAAAGAAAGCTCTACAGAAGCAGGAACGTGGTATTCGTCGAGGATCAGACCATGAACAACACTCAGGATTCCGAGATGCCTTCTGAGGATGAGAAATTCCCTGAGTTAGAGTCATTTTGCTTCGAGTAGTTTCCAGAGGAAATAGCAGAGGATCCAGTTATGGAGGAGCCAGTACATGGAGTTACTCCCAACCTTGATCATCAGCATGCTGATGGTGGTCAAGGTAACCTTCAGGAGGATGAGCATGCCGGGGAGGTAGTTCCTGAAGGGAAGGAGACTATTGATATACAACAAGCACTAATGGTTCCGTTGAGGAGGAGCGACAAAGAGTGTCGACCATCTACAAGATACTCACCAGATGAGTATGTGCCATTGACTGACGGAAGAGAGCCCAAAAGTTTTACAGAGGCTATGAACGACGAACAAAGACAGGAGTAGATGGAGGCTATGCATGAGGAGATGAGTTTCTTACAAGCTAACTCCACTTATGATCTGGTACGGTTGCCAAAGGACAAGAATGCTTTAAGAAATCGATGGATATTCAGAGTGAAGCAGACAGATGATTCTATTCACCCTCGATACAAAGCGAGGCTGGTAGTTAAAGGCTACGGTCAACGGAAGGGCATAAATTATGATGAGATTTTTTTGCCAGTCGTCAAACAGTTGTCTATTCGGGTGGTGCTAGCATTGGCAGCCAATTTCGAGTTGGAGGTCGAGCAGATGGACGTAAAAATGGCATTCCTTTTCGGTGATCTTGAGAAAAAGTTGTACATGGAACAACCAGAGGGATTCTACGAGAAGGGGAAGTCACACTTGGTCTGCCGGTTAAGAAAAAGCTTGTATGGTCTAAAGTAGGCTCCGAGGCAGTGGTACAGGAAGTTCGAGTCGTTTATGGGGGAGCATGGTTATGTACGGATGACGTCGGATCACTGTATATTCGTTAGGTACTTTGTCGATGATGATTTTATCATTTTACTGCTCTATATTGATGATATGCTACTAGTGGGTAGGAATACCACTAGAATAGCAGAGTTAAAGCGTCAACTGGGTGCAGCCTTCTCTATGAACGATTTGGGTACAACAAAGACCATTCTTAGGATGGAGATCAGCCGAGAGAGAGTCCAAGATGTTTTACTTGTCCCAAATGAAGTACATTTACCGGGTACTTCAGCATTTCGGGATGGACAGGTCGAAGAAAGTGAGTAACCACCTTGCATCTCACTTTAAGTTCACTGAAGAGCAGTGTCCATCTACCGAGGACGAGAAGGAAGATATAGAGTGAGTTCCATATATTTCAGCTGTGGGAAGTCTCATGTATGCTATGGTATGTACGAGGCCAGACATCGTCCACGTAGTTGGCACAGTTAGCAGGTATCTTTCCAATCCTGGAAGGGTACATTGGAGTGCGGTCAAGTGGACCCTACGATACCTTCAGGGTACTGCCGATTGGAGACTTTCTTTTGGTAGTGACGAGTCGAAGCTGGTTGGGTAGACCGACGCTGATATGGCTGGAGATGTAGACACAAGGCGATCGACTTCGGGCTACGTGATGATGTTTGCTAGTGGAGCGGTATCATGGCAGTCGCGATTGCAGAAGTGTGTTGCCTTATCGACGATATAGGCAAAGTATATTGCGGCGATGGAGGCTTGCAAGGAATTGTTGTGGATGAAGAAGTTGCGGCAGGAAGTGGGGCTAAAATAAGAGTAGTATACTTTGCTTTGCGATAGCCAGAGTTCCATTCACCTTGTGAAGAACCATACATTTGATCGTCGGTCCAAGCATATTGAGACTCGATATCATTCGATATGGGATATGGCAGAGAAGAAGGACGCGACACTTGAGAAGGTCCATACTGAAGATAATTGAGCGGACATGCTCACAAAGGTTCTACCAAGGGAAAAGTTTGAGTAATGCAGACGGATCATCGGGATGACAAGTTCCTCCACCTAGTTGTGAAGAGGGAGATTTGTTGGAGTGGGTGGGGTTCCCAACCTATATGGAGAATACCCGGAGTACGACGAGCGCCATCCATGTGTCAGAGAAGCTCAGGGAGTGCATCGATCCTAGTTTGGAACATATATGTTAAGGAAATATATGATTGGATTTTTATATTTACTTTGATCATATATTTATGATTGGATCCTTCATATACACTACCAAAATAAGTCATATTGGCGACGACATTAGCGACTCCGGCTAAATACGTCGCTATTTTTGTGTATATAGCGACGTATAAAAGTGACGTCGTTGAACGTCGTATTCAGCGACGTTTAGCGACTGATAGCGACTAGCATTATGGTTTGGAAAGAACAAGTCACGGTTTAGTCGCAGAACGTCACTGATTGATTTTATTCAGTGACATTTTATGACTCTCAGTCCAGTATGTTGCAAGTTTATTAGTTAACAGCGACGTTTAAGGACGTCTTTATAAGACGTTGCTAAAATCTTTCATATAAGGTGCTGGGAACCGATCGAATTCATTTTCTTTTCCCTAAAATTTTTGATCTTCCGCGCGCCTCGAGCCCCAAATCTCTCTCCCCCTCCCCCTCTCGACTCCGGCGACCTCCCCCCCTCTCGTCTCCAGTGACCCCTCCTCGTGGCGACCCTCTCCCCTCGTGGCGACCCCCATCCTTCTGTCGCACCTCCACCGTCGAGTCCCCTTCGATGCCGACCCGACCAGTCCCCTCTGCCGCTGCTCTATCCCCGACGACCTCGACCCGACATCGACCAAGACAGGTAAACCCTAACCCTAGCTCCCTTCTTCTGACGTGCTAACACAGACATGACACGCACACACACACACTGACACGATACACACACACGCTGACACGATACACAAACACGCTGACACGACACTGACATGATACGCTAACATGACACACATGCTTGTAGAAGCATGAAAAATACAAGACTACGTATCTCACATGAAGAAGACAAAAGAAGCTATACGCCTACATGGTCAAAGAGGGGGCTATGCGCCCACATGGTCGAAAAGGGAGGTATACGCCCACAGGATCAATGAGGAGCTATACGCCCACATGATCAAAGAGGGTCTATGCACCCACATTGTTTTCGTACAGATCAAACATGCACCCAAGTGTGGGCGCATAAACTTACTCCCACACTATGCACCCAAGACAGCAGATCCCTACGACTTAGTCAAACTCCATGATCAATCGTACACCGAAGCATGCGGCCACGTCAGTCTCCACGAGCAATCGTACAACTAAGCATGCGGCCATGTCAACTCCATATCAACCCTACGATCTACCCATGATCATCCAGTATCCATGCGCCTATACCCTATGCGCCCAAAGGAGTGCTATGCGCCCACAGTAAAATCAGTATATTTTCCATCTGTGGGCGCATAACAGTCATTTTCAGTGCCAAAATGACTATTAATAGAGGGCGCCCCCTCTACAAAGACAGACAGGACCGAGAGCATTTCAAGAGCCAAATTGCTGCCCTTTTTGTCAGTGAGCCGAGAGTTAGCAATTTTTTAGGTTTTCTCCCACTTTTGTAATCGGAGTGTCAACGAAGTAAAGGAGCAACTGTCGCTCGATCTCCATCGTCCCATTCCCCATAATTCTTTTTGTACTCGGGGATCCTCAGCGCAGGATCTCTCAGGCGTACTTGATTTGTGGTGCCTTGCGCCAATAAGAAAAGACAACATTTTTTTTCTTTTTTGTGTGGGTCCACAAAAATGGTGACTTTGCTGGAGACTATCTTTTCCTCTGACGAGAAGGTGGTGACGCAATCCGATACCGATAAAGTGGGGAGCACTCAGAAGATGTTGATCGTGAAGTTCGATCAGCAGGCGTTCGAAGAGATACTCTCGAGGGACGGCTCTACTCTCTCAAAATCAGTGAAGCCAAACAAGTCTCGCAAGACTTGGCTTCCGAAGGCTCGTGGTGCATATTCTGCCAGTATTATAGAAGATATGCAACCGAAGAACTCTGTCATGTAGGTGCATAGGCCTTCCACGTGGGCGCATAGCTCTGCCACAGAGGCTCCTGTCATGAAAAAGGTGCATACCGCTCCGGGATCTACTAGCCCAGCGACTTCCCTCTTGTGCAACCAACAATAGAGTGTTCAATACTCGAAATTTGGCAAAAGAAAATACTACGATGCCAAGAATCGAATTGTTCGATGCTCTAGACAAACTCAGCGAGGCTCACAAACAAAGAAGGCAAAACTAGGAGAAAATAGTTCTGCTTTCCAAAGTATGCTCCCAGTGTCATGCGCCCAAGGCAGTATGTGGGCGCATAACTCTAACCAGAGGACTTCTGTCTTCGACAGGCTATGCACCCAGGGCCATGTGCCCAAGGCTATGCACCCAGGCTCTGATGACCCATTCTATGTGCCCACATCCAGGAGGGCCAGGCATGCTACCAGGACCTCAGGGAAGCATGCGCCCAAGGGCATGCTCCAGGGTCTATGCGCCCACAACAAAAAGACAGAACCCATCGCGTATAGCACGGAGCTGTCTTCAAGGTCATTACGAAACTTAGGTACGGGGGTTGCCCCTGTATGTGAACTAAGTCCGGATGCGCCAACTCCCCTTACAAACCCATATGCAAAGCTCAGCGATGCATGTGACATAGATTTTAAGACAAAGCTTCTTTCTGCTGATTTACGCGACATGGTAAATCATAAGCGTAATGCGAGAGAGGATACGATAATTCATGGCGTACATCCGTGCACCAGTATTGTCATCAACTGTTGTTGCTCCAAAGCAACGAAAGTGCCTCAGAGGCAGTCTGTGTTTCGACGACTGCATTGCTCTGATGATGAAAAGCCGCTATGTGTCTCATCCAACGTGGCTTTATGGGGTCCTCCTTACGGGAGCCCCAATCAAAGAAGGTGGACCACGAACCCAACTTTTTTCTCAGTTCTACGAACAGAAGAAGAAGAAGCCTGCCAACATATAGCCAACGAGCTGTTACATCTGAAGGAGTCTATATGGGTACTCGATCAAGGACGAGATTCTGTATAGAGAATGAGGACTCCCAAGATGGAGGTGATGATCCTTCAGCTGGAGGTAGTATTGTCACGACCCGTACCCAATAATTGGGCATGAATCATGCGCACGCTCAGCCTACGCCGTAGAGTCGACGGTAGAACGCTGTAACAATATGATGAAAAATCACGCAATAAAAGATATTATCCTGTCACGACCCGCACCCAGTATAGGGGCATGAGAAGTGGGTACGTCCAACCTACGCCGCAGTATCGACGGTAGAACGCTGTTCTAGGTCACTATATATCTAATCAACAACTCACGCAATTATATAATGTATCTGTCACAACCTCAACCCCGAATGGAGGACAAGTATAACATATGACATAACTCAATCACAGTCTAAGAACGATAGGATAACACAGAAGTCTATACTAAACTCAAAGCAACAACTTAAATAAACTTCTAAAATAATAATATCTCAAACAATCTCAAATACAACTCAAATCTCTACTTATTACAATACAAGTTCCAACAGAGAAAACTAAATCATAAACTAGCAATCTATGCCAAGCTCTACTGGTCCTCTAGGCTAGCTGTGAATCTCTATGTTACCTGTAATATTTTCAACAGGTCCAGTCAGGACAGGAACGAGCACAATACATCTCACACAGTTTATATCATGTCAGAAAATAATAAACATACAAAAGAGTAAGATACATGAATAACTGAAAGAATGTACATAAAGTAAAAGAGATAACTGTAATAGAAATATCTACTATAAGTAAAGAACTATCATTGACTAGTGATTTAGAGTACAAGATAGACATGTGAACAGCTAAAAATAATTCATGGCTATACTACATAGTTGATTCATGACTACACTACTTTGAAATTATTCACATGACTATTTCTACTCCCCCATCCCCAATCAATACACAAGGATCGAGATAAGTTATGTTAAGATTCATGATTTTACTGCCTCATAAACGAGAGCACGTGAAATTGATTCATGAGGGCTCTGTGAATATGAGGATACATGATTCACCAGAGGATACATGAATAGTGAAAGCATAGAGATACATGATGTAAGTGAAACACACATGACATGAAGTATCCGATGCTCCTGAGGGGGATAACATCTCATAAAAAGATCCATATAGTACCAATTCGTGTTACCAACGTGACAAAATCAAGTAAAGTAATCTAGAGTAAGAATATAAGTTATAGCAAGTATGAAACGGTCAGAGAATGTACTCTCTTGATACCCTGAACAACTGATATGAAAAGATGGCCAACTGGAGTCAAAAAGTCCTAGTTAGAGTAACACAGGTCACAACATGTCCCGAATGGTAATATTGAACTTTACAATACATTTTACATGATGTCTAGGTCATTCTAGCCTAAAGTCAACTCTTGGTCAACTCTGGTCAACTATAAAGTCAAACTAGGTCAACTCTAGTCAACTGTGGTCAAACTAGCTAGGGTTGGGTCAACAATTGTCAACTAGTCTAGGTTAGTCAATTCTAGGTCTAAACAAACTAAGTCTATGTAAATCAAGTATCCAAGATAGCTACTAACTCATAGCCTAAGTCACTTGCTAAACCAAGCACAAAACTAAACCATAAGCTAACAAGGCACACAAACTTAGTCATATAATGTATATATATTATTCACATTCACATATTCATATACATAGATATATATAGGAAAGCTATATATATATATATATATATATATATATATATATATATATATTTATATATATATATATATAGAAAAGCATTTTATTGAAAAAAGAGGAGAGCTCAAAGAGAGCGATACAGACTTTGACAGAGCCGAAACACACAAAACGGCCTCTGATGAACAAGGTAGAAAATGACAAAAGATAATAGTCTGGATTTCGAAATTACAAACAATTTTGAAAAACCCAGATTTCAAAACGGAGTGCTGGTTCAGTGAGCGGGTGGTCAACCCGATAGGGAAAGGTTACGAAATTTTGAAATTCAAACCTTCAATTTTTTTTTTGAAAATTCGGAGCTCGAAACACGCTGGGGGGGTTGGTGGGCTCGTAGCCCAATGGCCTTACGCGACCCGAGGAGGGTAGGTGGGCGCTCTGCCGAGGTGGGGGTGGGAGCGCGGCTCGAGGAGCCTCGGGCCGCCCCTCCAGCGGTCGAGAGAGGAGCGGGCGGCGGGGCTCAGGCGAGAGGACCATTCCGACGTGGAGAAGGCTCGCCGGCGGCTGCCGGGGGTTGAGTGGCAGTCAGAAGATCGGGAGGGAGGGAAGAGGAGGAGGGCAGTGGTGGGGGCTCGAAGGCGGGAACTCCGGTGGGGGCCCGAAGGAGGAAAGACGCTGACAGAGGGAAAGGGAGGTCCAGCACAGGTGGGGCCGAGGCGTCGGCGAGGACGCAGACCCGGAGGGGGGCCGGAGAGGGGGTTGGGAGAAGGAGGGGTGGGGTGGGGTCCGACGGGGGAGAGCGGATGGAGGAGGGAGCAGGGTCGTCAGCCTAGACGAAGGGGTAGGCCTGCCACCGGCGGTGGGGGTTGGCCTGCAGCATGCGACGAAGGGAGCTTCAAAGGGCAAAGTTGGAGAGGGGGGCGGCGACGCGGGGGCGTCGACGAACGGCCGTCGGAGGGTGCGGTTGCGACAGGGACGACGTCGATCTACCGTCCGACGCCGGAACGGGAGAGGCAGGGCGTGCCGAGGGAGCGCGAGTGACGAAAAAAGCCAGGGGGGCCAGATTAAGAGGAGGAGGTGCTCCCGTATGGCCGCCAAGGAGGACGGAGGCTGGAGAGGGGGAGGCGGGACCGGCGTTGGAGAGGAAAAGGACAGCCTCGGGCCGCCGGGGGGTGGGGACTCATCCGGGGCTCTGAGGGAGGAGGAGGCGGAGTTGGGCCACCGCAAAGAGCGGGTGGCCGGAGCTGATGGAGGGAACGTCTCCGCGGGGAGGGGCGGGAGGGGGGGGTGTTCGTTGGCCGCCGGCGTCGGGACAAGAACTGGCGGGGGAACCGAGGCCAGAAGGGGGGGAGGAAACTCCGGGGACCCCGAGACGGGGACGGGACGGAGGGGGCGGACCGCTTCTGCAGCGCCGGGGACGGGCGCAGGGGGCCACGGCGGAGTGGGCGGTGCCAAAGAAAGCGCGACGAGAGGCGCGGGGGCCTCCGGCACGTGGAGCACGCCCGACGACGGAAGGGCCTTTCTGCGTCGCGCACGGGGGCGCCTGGGACGACTCCGAGGGCGGCGTCGAGGAGGGTGGAGGGGCGGGAACCCCCACGTCGGGAAGAAGAGACCGACGAGGGGGAAGCCTCCCCACTGGGGCGACCAGGCGGCCGGCGGCCCAAGGAAGAGGGCTCGGCGGGAGTCGAAGAGGCTAGAGCGGAGGCCTGGGGCCGGGCTGAGGAGGCCGGCGAGGCCGGCCGGCCATTCCTGGCAACTGCACGCGACCGCTCCCGTTCGTTCCACTCCTCTAGGAGGCCATTATTATATATATATACTTTATATATATATATATATTTATATATATATATATATATATATATATATTATATATATATATATATATATATATATATATATATATATATATATATATATATAAGGAGAGGTAAAAAAAATATATATAAGGAGAGGTAAAAGAGTAAGTGAGTGTGTGTGTGTGTGTGTGTGTGTGTGTGTGTGTGTGTGGCTTGTGTGTGAAAAGATATGTGTTAATGTTCTCAGATTTAGAGATAGGTAGGTGTATGAATGCATATGTGTAAAAGGTTATAGGTTAACTCAGTTTATAGAAATGCATACATACATACATACTTACATTGCATACATATATACATACATATCATGTATACATATATACATTGCATACATCCCTACATAAATATCATATATGCATACTTGCATTCATTCATGTACCTATACATACATACATAGATGTATACATACATATTTGAATACATTATATACTTGCATACATTATATTCATATATGCATACTCTACATTATATTACATTCGTTCATGCATACATGCATACATATAATATATGCATACAAACTCATAGATTCAACTCAAAATATATGTGAATACATACATTACATTACCTTAACACATATCTATATATATCATTCATTCATATCCCATATACATGCATACGTCAGTTCATGCATTATATTTATTCACATATCATTAAGTTGCATATATATACTTATTTTTATTACATACATGTCATTCATGCATATTACATACTTACATGCATCTATACATTATATACATTGTATACGACATGTAAAAATAGAAGAGAAAAAGAGGGGGAAAACTGAAATGGAAAGGAAAGAAAAGGAAAAATGTAAGGAAAAGGAAAAACAGTGGACATATACATGCTTGCATCATATATTCTACATTACCATACATGCTATCATTATATATTGTATTACATTATTTATACATTATGCATTCATATCTATCATTACATGTATACCTTGCATTTATATCTAGCATTCATTATATACTTTCATGCATACATTGTATATCATTCTTTCATTCATACATTTATGCATTGCTTACATACATTATATTGATTGCATTCCTACATGTTTGCATTCAACCATATATATACATTAATGTAAAAAGGATACATATCATATATATTATTTCATTCATCTGACATATCATGCATTATATACTCTACATTCATTTAATATCCATACTACATAGGCTCATAGGTTACACAAAATGCCTATATCCTATAGTCACTCTTCTACTTAAAATTAATACTGTACCAATTGGGCTTTCACTAAATTCTAGGATTAAAATATGTCGTTGCCCTTCGTGTTAGCTTTCCGAAACTTCAAACGGATCGCATTTTCGTGTCCGGAAGCTCCCGGAATTGCGAAAACACCGAAACACGTTTGTCTTTCGGACAACTGACACTCAAATAGTTTTACAGAAAGTTCCATAATGATTTTGGCTTATTAAAATATATATTTGGAAAGCTAACTTCGATACGGTTCTTTTAAAAAAATGGAAGATTAATCGAAGTTCTGAGCTAAAAGTTATGGCATTTCTAAGTCGATATGGTTACTAAAAACGTGGATGAATATTATGACGAATTTGAGTTGTTTTGGACAAAAGAAACACATGTAGGCCAAGATACTTGGATACCAACATAGGTATCCAAATGAAACTCATTCTAACCATCCTAACTAAAATCAATACACTCTCTAACCATTCTAAAACTGAATTTAAATATCTATTTAAATTATTAGCATACATACATACACCTGGGGTATCCTTATTTGGGATCTATCAAGTAGGACACAAGACACATATTTAAAATCCTCAAGAGAGCTCCAAATGGCCTCAAATTTGAATCTAAATAGGGTAAATGAATGGGGGTGGATCCTATGGATTCAAAACTAACTAATATGCATAGGAAATCTGTCACGACCCGATCCCAAATTGTTGGGTCGAATCAGATCATGCCCAGCCTGCGCCGTTGTGAGACGGCGGTAGTATGCTGTTTCTATTTGCAGGTAATCTCAACAACATCTATACTTTTGTCACAACACGAATTTATGAATATTTAAAACTTTTATTCAACAAAGAGAAATACAACTGGAAAGGAAAATACTGAAATAAACACTGAAACCAAAAATCTATAATCTCCAACATAATGAAACTAGAAAATAAGAAAATAGCAACTAGCTAAACGGCCGGCTCTTCGGCCTCAGGATCCGCGTCCTCCAAGGGAGACTCTGGTAACACCGCAGGGTATAGCACATGATCATAATAGCTATTGTACAATAGCTCAGCGTCATCAATATCACCTATTGGAGGAAATCCAGTCAGGAAAGATGCAAGTACGAATATGTACCTCACATTTCAAATAATAACGGAAAAGTGCAAGCTAAACAGTTGAAACAATATTTTCCAGCAATTTAACAATTCAATACTTGAAATAATGTGATTTGAATATGTAACGTTTATGACCGACTTGGATTGTACAATAGCATCCTAGCGACGCGATACGGCTTATCCCGTGTGTAAAAGGGGTAAGCTCGCACAATAACAATATACAATATGAGGGGTATTGGTCATATACGCTACACTATTCTCCCAATATCCCCATAATCAATATCAATCAATATTTGAACCCTAGGAGAGGGTTCCGTGTAGCAATGTGGTTTAAACATACAACTTGAGAATTACTAATTAAAATATAAGATAACATAACCATAACTTGCCTTTGTTTAATAACTGGAACAAGATGTCGGTACCAGGAAGGAAGTCAAATACATCCTCGAAACCCTACAGTTGAGAACTCTGACTTAGAACCATAGAGGAAACCATTTCTAGGTGTGCTAGTTGCAATTTCTAGAAGCAAGTCCTAGTCCAGTTTTTAAGTTGTTAATTAAGCTATCAACCTACTCTACCGTCGCAGGATACAATTATCAATTAACGAAAAAGGAACCGATTTATTGATTTATTGGGTAGAGATCATATTTTTCAATTCATTTAACAAAACTTGTACTTTAATAATATAGACAAAAAATTAGGTTTTTCTTTTAATGTGAAAAATATGAATTTGTTTAAATAATACAAACTTGATTTTTTATCCTTTTTATTTAGAAGTGAGAAAACTCTTATATTTTTTCATATAAAACTAATACCTATTTTAAGTACGCGTCTAATTACGCAAAGCAGCAACCAAAAAGAACAGAAAATCCTAAACTACAAAAATACAAGGCCACAGAAAAACAAAGGAAAACTGGGCTTATGCCCTTACAACAAATTAATTAATTTAATTTAAATGTCGAGGCGAGCTCTGAATGCAGTGAAGCGGTCCAGTCAGGAGGTCGAAGCCCTGGACCCAAAATACTAAAGGTCAGTAGCAAATTCTAAAGTAAAATATAATTAAATATAATTTATAAAAGAGGATGTCTCAGACTTGGTCATGCAATCTCACGTTGCTGGCTTACGCCTCAACGTACAGGAAATCCTGTAGCATTTGAGTTTCGCCGAGGCTTATCCGACCGATACGATCGTCGCCTAACAGGGGATACAAAACTCACCAAATCCACAAAACCAAACCAACAAAACCAATTTTGGAAATCATTTGCAAAGACCGGGTATGAAAACACATTTTAATTTAACGAACTTAATTAATAATAATATTTTGAAAGTTTTTACTAAAAATTTGGGCAGCACCTCCTCTGTAACTAGGACAACCTAGCCACGAGGCGGTACTGCTCCCACACACAAGTAAATGTCCCAAACCAGGGAACACACCAAATTGTAACACAAAGAAAATATCTAAACCCCAGAATAATAAACCTCAGCCAAAAGAATAGAACATACCAACAAAAATAGGAAATAACCAACAAAGCAACTAATATAATGATTTGGGAAAACATACGCGTCCAGCGTACAATATCCAAACCACAGAAATACAATGTCGCGACGTAAAAACGTCGTGCGTATCCCCTAAACGCAACGGACTCAATTTTCGATCCCCGAAATGGGGTCGAGACCGCGTTATCAATGACTAACTACGGAAGGGACACGGGGACACTGAATTATACCTCGGGTGCTTGGCTAGAGCTCTCAGATGCAAGAAATAGGAAAAATAATCCGTACGGACAGCGAGATCGGCTGGGGACAGCGTTGGAAAGTGCGGGTAAGCAACGTGAACTCTGTACAGCGTCTCGACGAGTTCGAAAATAGCGGCGATGGCCGCGCACGGCACGGGGCACGGCTCGGGAAGCGCTGGAAAGCGCGGATCGGGGATCGATCGGTGGCGGAAGCCGCTGGAAGGTCGCGGACGAGCGCCGACGTGGGCGGAGCTCGGCGGAGGCGGCGGCCTAGCGTGGGCGACGTGCCACGGCTGTCGTGCCCGGGTTGCAGCCTAGATGAAGCGCACGGGCGCTGGTGCACGTGCGGACGCACGCTGTTGTGCACACGGAGGCGGGCTGACTGTTGTGAGCTGCGAGAAGGTCGGCGCCGGCGTTCGCCCAAAAGGGAAAAGGGGGTAATGGGGGTGTGGGGATTGAGAGAAAAGGGAATTAAACTGTGGTGAATTTTCTTGATTTAGAGAAAATAGTGGAGAAAGAAGAGGGTGCTGGTAGTTGTTAATGAGAGAGATGGTGATGGTGGTAGTGAGTGAATTGAGGAGAATGAATATGTAGGACATGGGTGAACGTGTAGAGGAAAAGGGGTTTGAACGGGTCAAAGGTGAGGTGGGTTTCCATTTGTTTTTGTTTATTATTATTATTAGAAGGGGGCTTTACAAAATCAATTTAGAGGGTTGGTTTTACCTATTGGGAGTGGAATCCCAATGATACTCCCAAGGACATGGCTCCGACACAAAGATCTTCCAAAAAGGACACTCCTTCTTGTACTTTGCTCCAAATCTTTATTGGCACCCTCCCTTGGTAGTATGAGAAGGTTGGATGGAAGTTTCGGTAGAGGGATGTAAGGATTTGGAGATCAAATCAAAGAGGGAAGCTCTCTAATTTGGAGAAGAACACTTTGTGAAAAAAAAGAGGCAAGATGGAATGAAATGAAAGGAAATGAGGCTAACCTACCTATAGTGGGTTTAGATGTAGATGGGTGGCTAAGGCTTCTCCACCAAATTTTAAGTCCTCCCATTGTTCAATTTAGTCCTAAGGCTTTCTTTCTACAAATATCCTAAGGAGAAAATATCCTACTTAAAAATATCTAGATATTGCTAATCTTGTCATTTACTAGGTTATCCTAATCAAGACTCTAAGCTCAAGGGTAATCTAGATTAGGCTAAGATTCTAGGTCAAGTCTCAACTAAATAAATAACACATATTTAATTAATAAAATTTCAAAATCACCAAAAAGTCAAAATGACCAAAATACCCTCAAGCCAAAAATATTGTAAATAGTCATTCTAATCACATGGTTAGGTCCCCATGGTCATGGTTAGTCTCTAGGCTCAACAATTCTAGGGTTTACTAGCTAACACATCAAAATTATAATTCACCAATTTTAAATAGAATTAAATTAATTAAAATTCTCCATAAATCATAAATCCTATTATTAAATAATAAACTTTTACAAAAGTTCAAAATTACTCTCATTTTAGAAAAGTGGGTGTTACATACCCACATGGAAAATCAACAACTCAATATCTCAACTCAGCATCTAGAAGATGAAAATAAATAGAACCGTCTCATAATAGAAGTGTATGATGACTAAAGACAAATAAATCTCAACTACATATCTAAAAATCAACTCAATATCCACTATAATGTCTTAGCACTAATTAAGATATCTATGAAAGCGTAGCAGGATCAGATGCTGCGTACTCCTCCTAATAGGCAAAGTCTGTCTCTACTGTATCTCCCAAGTACGGGCCTTACTGGTCAGGGCACATGACCACTTCGTAATCACCTAAAATTGGTTGGTTGCCCAGTCAGGATGGAACGAGTACAATTCAATGAATGCAGTTCCAATATATGAAAATGACTATACAACAGAGGTTAGCCTTTAAACATATGATTTGAAAAATAAGTGAATAAAGACAGAAGAAAACTAAATAACGAAAAATAGTAAATGAAATACAAGAAAATACTCACTAACTGACTAACTGAAGTACCATTGATATATAACCAGTCTCGGGACAATTATACGACACTATCTATGATATCTATACTGTATAATGTAACACTGTCTACACGGTATACTGCAATAAAGAAATACTGTCTACACGGTATAATGCAATAGTAATTACTGTCTACACGGTATATTACAATAGTAATCACTGTCTACACGGTATACACTGTATAAGGTCAGATCACACATCCTTGGTACTTTATCTCCCCGACACGACAAAATATAACAACCATAAAGGACGGATATCACATATCCGTTGACTAACAATGATGTATAGTAAAAAATTAATACTGAAAGCAAACAATAAACTGTACTTGCCTGGCGTCCTGAGCTGCTGGCACGGGTCGGAGTCCGAATCGTGGTCCCAGTAACCTATTTAAGGAATTTACAATATCAAGAGTGAAATCAAAGAAGAATTATTCTATTTACTTGGTTTTGTACAACCCTGGTTAGACCTCCCATAGTCCCTTGTTATCTAGTTGGCTTATTTCCTTTAGTTACTATTTTTCCTGAAATTAACTGGAGTTAGTCTTCCTATTATTAGCACTGGATCTAGGTTTTAATACTAGTATATGGTCTCCACTATTGACACTAGGGTATCATAGTATCCTACCTAGGTAGGTCCTCTTTAGTACTTAGACGACACTCAAGTTGACACCAAAAAGGACACTTAACTCCATCCAGGTTTTCAAGGTAGCAAAGTCCTGTTACTATAATACAGGGCAGATAACATGGCTTGAACCATCTGTAGATGGTATGACACTAAGTCAAGGTGGCACTGGGAGTCACCTTAGCTACCAAGGCTTGCCTCTGGTACTAAAACATACTCAGTTATCAGTATCAGGGAGTTGGCCAACTTATATTGAGTGGATTGGTATTCAGAAGTGGCCCTCTACATGCTAGGTGATAGCTGATGTTCTTCGAATTACTCAGACACACCTGAGTACATTAGGCAAGAAAGGGCTTGTAAGATCCCCTGCATCCCATGTTAGCAACCCTTGCTAAATGAACTCAGATAATGCAATATAGGTTAGTCTTGTACCATTGTTCAGTAGGAATATGTAGATCATACACACTAGGTTTCCCTTACTGTCAGTCATTCCTGACTCATTAGTACAGACTAATATTACAGACCTCTCTCTAAATACACCAATATCTATAAGGATATGATCCCTCCTACTAATCTACAGGTTCATGTGTGGAACCTCCTGCATATTTCACCAGTATATAATGGATACTCCAAGTTCTGGTGTAGTACTTACACCTAGGCCATACTCCTTAATCTGCCTATAAGGCTTATCTTCTTTTAGAACAACTTTGCTGGTACTTTTAGCTTAGGTATGTACCAACCTATTGGTTATTGCTTATGGTTGTCAGGTTCGTTGGTTATAGAGTTTGGCTAAGAGACTTTTACCAATCTCTGCATCACCAATTTAAATTCTAATTGGACTTAGCTATCCTACTGGTATCATGTATAGTATCACAGAATTAGGGATAGGAACACATACCCTTGTGATTTGACCCAACTGTCATGGGACAGACTCTAAACTCCTATACTGGTGCTAACTGACTCTAGCCGTGCCTCTACCTACTGTCACGTGCCCAGAGGAGTATCCTTAACCTCTGGTTTCCCCTTTCTACTACCCACATAGATTACTCGGTTTATTGCTTAACTGCAGGTCAACAAGAACCCTCCTGCCAATACACCATTATGTAGAAGTTACTACAAATGTCCTTGCCACCTGTCCTACCACCTGTCCTACCACCTGTAGGTGTCAGATTGCCCCTGCTTCCCTTCATTATACTACTGCTACTCTATGGTGTCTATGATCTGTAATTTAAGATTAACTCACCTTAGTTGGATAAGAGGAAGGGTTTGTTTGGAAATTCCCTGATAGTATCAGCCTGGGTAGAGAGGTGTGTCCATCCATCAATTTTGACTGATGGTAACATACATCCTACAGATAATCTAGTTCCCCCACCCTTTGATCTATTAAAACTTGCTTCCTAAAGTAGGCATCTACCTATAGTTGTCACTGCTATGAGGGTCCTGAATTCAACTGTGCATATAAGGAGCACTCACCAGTTTGCATCAATCTATTCGTAGGACTGAATTCATATGCTAATGTGCTCTTTATGGAACACCTCTCCCCATACGTAGGTAGCTGTGCTATCCTTACATGGGTTTTCTAAGATTCCAACTAAGTTGTCAGTGTAGGCAGGCTTCCTGGTGGATCCCTAATGGTTTGGTGCTCAAGAGGAAACATAACAAGATCCATTAGGTATTAGGGACTGTCACATGATGTTCTTAGGGATCCATCTATGTCTACCTGGTACTGGGATGAGAACCCGAGCCCTGTTTCCTGGAACTCACCAGTACCTCAAACTGTAAACCATGGGTAGGCCTGGTCCTACCCCTAACGAAATACCTAGCCTTCCATACCAGGACTACCTATGGTATCTTTGTTGAGATATGGCAAGTACCTATTGGTTTGATGCTAATCAAGGTTGGTACTTCCCATCAAAATACCAAGATTTGAAACCTTGCTTCTATGCTGTGGACTTAGTATCCTTAGTTACCAGGTTACTCCAATGCCGTTTTAATCCCTACAGTCTATACCTATCCTGATACATGCCTTGTAACAATATATAGGTAAAAAGAAAATTGGTAACTCAATGAGGAAGGGTCAAACTCTTACCTTATATCAGGAAATCTGGAGTTTGCTGATGATGTGCCACAGAGCTATGCCGCTTGGAAGGGAGAGCTTTGGTAGGGTTTTTAGGAAAGGATGGTTTGGCTAGCCCCCCTCTCAGCTTTATACTTGATTTGGATAACAACCGAGGGAAAGGTTTAGATAGAGGCTAGAAATTTCAATTTGAATTAGACTTATCACTAAGATTTGTATAATGATCCGCACTTTCTATTGTAAACATGTTCACGGGATTTGGTTTGGGCTTTTGGCACTTAGTCCTTTTCAAATGACCGTATGGATAAATAGCAACTTCCTATTTTTGACCTTCTCTTAATTATGAATCATGCAAGTCTGCCTTTAATACAAGTGTTAGTAATACTAATAGAATAATATAATAGAATTTAAGAAATCCATCAAGAAACAGTTAGACAAATTTGGGTCCCTGGACTTACAGATCTACCCCCTTGCAAAAATATCGTCCTCGAAATTTAGAGATGTATAAGGATCAGAAATACCTCATGGCTCAAAGAGATAGGGGAAACGCTCACGCATCTCGTCTTCTCTCTCCCAAGTAGATTTACCCGGAGAGTAATGCCTCCAAGCGACACGGACCAAAGGAATCGTCTGATTCCTCAATACCTTCTCTCTGCAATCCAAAATCTCCACGGGCTGTTCCTGATAGCTGAGACTCGGTCCTATCTCGATCTCCGAATGGTCCAACACATGATTGGGGTCTGCCACGTATCTTCTCAGTTGAGACACGTAGAACACGTTGTGTACTCCTTCCAGTATAGGCGGCAAGGCCAATCGATATGCTACTGCACCGATCTTCTCGAGAATACCAAACGACCTAATGAAACATGGGATGAGTTTACCGCCTTTACCGAAATGAATAGTACCACACGTCGGAGAAATTTTCAAGAACACCAAATCTCCAACCTAGATGCACAAAACGTTATCACAAATCTCATAACTATACACATAGTTAACAATAAGAAGATTCTATACCTCAAACTCTAACGGCCTACGGTGACTGTCGGCCTAAGGCTTCTGTCTGTCCTGAGCCACGCGGAGCCGCTCTCTAATCAGCTTGACTTTCTCAGCAGCATCTACTACCATCTCTGGTCCTAACAGTGCTCGCTCACCCACGTCGTCCCAAGATAGCGGTGTACGACACCTCCGTCCATACAGTACTTCAAACGGGGACATCTCGATACTAGCTTGGTAGCTGTTGTTGTAGGAGAACTCCATGAGGTGAAGGTGGTCCTCCCATGAGCTGCCAAAATCTAGCACGCACGTCCGCAATATATCCTCGAGCGTCTGAATGGTCCGCTCTGACTGTCTATCCGTCTTTGGATAATAGGCGGTGCTGAACTTGAGCGCTGTGCCCAAGCTAGGCTGTAGGCTCCTACAGAAGTAAGACGTGAACCTGCTATCATTGTCTGACATGATACTCACTGGAACCCTGTGCACCCTGATTATCTGCTTCACATAAAGCTCTGCCAACTTCTCTGTAGATAACCCTACTTTAAATGGTATAAAGTGGGCCGATTTGGTCAACCTATCGACGATGACCCAAATCACATCTTTCCTGTCCGATGACCGTAGAAGGCCGGAAACAAAATCTATAGTGATGTGTTTCCACTTCCACTCAGATATCGGTAGCGGCTGGAACAATCCTCTTGGTCTCTGCCTCTCGGCTTTGACCTGCTGACATACTAGGCACCTAGAAATGATGCAGGCCACTTCTCGTTTCATACCATACCACCACACGTGGTTTCTCAGATCCTTGTACATCTTGTTGGCTCCTGGATGTAGAGAATACTGGAAACGGTGTGCCTCCTGCATAAATTCTTCTCTAAGCTCTCCACTAGGTACACAAAGTCTCGTCCTGTGCCTCAACGAACCATCCTCTGTAATAGTGAAGTCGTCTAGCAAGCCGGCCCATGCTTGTGCTATGATGTTCTTCAGCTGCTCATCCTGGTGTTGTGCCTTCCGAATCCTGTCCATCAGCCCTGACTGGATCTGCATGTCCATCATCTGTATCTCGACCCCTGGAATGATGATCTCCATGCCCAAACTCTCCAAGTTCGCTAATAAGTGATGATCTCGAGTCAAGCACATTGCTATGGGATACCTGCTCAAAGCATCCGTAACAACGTTGACCTTTCCGGGGTGATACTGTAGAGAAATATCATAGTCAATCATCATCTCAAGCCATCTGCGCTGCCTCATTTTTAACTCCTTTTGTGTGAAGACGTACTTCAAGCTTTTGTGGTCAGCGAAGATTTCCACTCGCTCTCCGTACAAGTAATGTCTCCATAAATTCAAGGCGAAGATCACGGCCGCCAACTCTAGGTCGTGTGTGGGGTAGTTCTTCTCATGCAGCTTCAACTGTCGAGATGCATAGGCTATCACTCTCTTGTTCTGCTCTAGGACAAAACCCAGTCCCTTGCCTGAGGCATCACTATAAATGGTGAAACCTCCAGTTCCCGAAGGCAACGCCAAAATGGGGGCTGTCGTCAGCCTCTTCTTCAACTCGTCGAATGCAGCCTGGCAGTCCTCTGTCCACACGAACTCTACGTCCTTCCGAGTGAGCCTAGTAAGCAAATTTACAATCCAAGCGAAGTCTTGCACGAACTTCCAATAATATCCTGCTAATCCCAAGAAGCTTCGTATCTCTGCCACCGTAGTCGGAGTAGTCCAAGCTTCCACAGCTGCAATTTTCTTTAAATCGACGGATATACCGTTGCCTGTCACCACATGTCCAAGGAACTCCACTTTGTCCAAAAAAAACTCATATTTCGAAAGTTTTCCATAGAGCTTCTCCTTTCTGAGGGTCTGTAGCACGATCCTCAGGTGTTCTTCGTATTCTTTCGCTGTTTTCGAGTAAATAAGTATGTCATCTATAAACACCACTACGAACTTGTCAAGGTACGGATGGAATACCTTGTTCATCAAGTTCATGAAGACAACCGGGGCATTGGTTAACCCGAATGGTATCACCATAAAATCGTATTATCCGTACTTGTCCGGAAGGCAGTCTTCGGTATATCCTCTTTTTTTACCTCTAGTTGATGGTAACCCGACCTCAAATCCATCTTTGAGAATATCCATGCGCCGCTCAACTGATCGAAGAGATCGTCAATCCTCGGCAACGGGTACTTGTTCTTGATAGTATGATTATTCAAGGTTCGGTAGTCGATGCACATTCGCACCGTACCATCTTTTTTGGCACAAAAAGGACATGGGATCCCCATGGTGATGAACTCTCTCTGATGAACCCCTTCTCTAGAAATTCATCGATCTGCTTCTTCAATTCTTCAGCTTTCTTGTTGTTGATCCAGTATACCAGTTGTGCCGTTGGTTCTGCTCCTGGCACCAGATCAATAGCAAACTCGATGTCCATATCTGGCGACAATCCTGGTAAGTCCTCAGGAAAAATGCCCATGAATTCCGCGATGATGGGATGCGGTGCCTCTCCCTCCTAAATCATAGCTCCGCAAAAACACTCACTCTGCTGCTCTATCGTTCCTCTGGCGAACTTGAATGCAGACTCCCCGGGAGGACTGAATATGACACATCCTCGGTGGCAGTCTATACTGGCAAAATTCTTAATCAACCAATCCATCTCAAGAATGATGTCAAAACTCGGTAGTGGCATTACGAGTAAGTTTACGCGCAACATTTTTCCTCCCAAGGTGATGCGACACCTCATACAAATATCCTTGAATAGGATAGCGCCTCCGCCTATCATAATTTTGCAACAACCACCCAAGGGTACAGATGCTATGCTATGTTTGAATACAAAAGCTACAGAAATAAAAATGTGGGATGTACCCGAATCAAACAAAGCTATAGCGGAGAAAGAATCGAGAAGTATGGAACCTGCTATCATATCTGGTGTAGGCTCGGGCTCCTCAATAGCCATGACAAAAGCCCTGTCCTGCTGGGGTGCTCCTCTCTGCTGGTGTTGTGCGAACTGCTGTTGCTGAGTAGGGAGGGGTGGACCTCGCGGCTGGGTGGCAACTGGTGGTCTAGCTGGTCCTCTCTGTGCTGGAGCTGCCTCACGTCTTGCTCGATCGGGGACCAGTGCACGATCCTTCAGCTGATATGAAGGTGATCCGCAGTATAAATACGATCCAAGCCTCTATCTGCAGTCATCCCAAAGGTGTCCAGTCTTTCCATAAAATATACAATACGGAGCCTACTGGAACTATCTCTGTGGCTGCTATGTCTGAGCTCTGACCGGGCCTCGGTTCTGCTGATGTGCTGGGGCTCTACCAGTGGACTGGAATTACTGCAGGTGCTGGAAGGTCCTCGGCTGAACTTGGAGATACTTCGCTGGTGTTGATTGGTTGTTGCCTCCGCCGAAAGTGTCTCGACTCCTCTTTGGCCTATAATTCAGTTCTTTCTCTACAGCTTGGGCGACCCCCAGAATCTCATCGTAAGTAGTTGCCCAGCTGGTGGCGATGGCTAAACGAATCTCATGCGATAATCCTTTTCTGAATCTTCTGGCCTTGATCTCTGGGGTGTTGACCATACTCTCTGCGAAACGGCTGAAGCGGGAAAACTCCGCAGTGTACTCGTCAACGGTGAGATTTCCCTGCTCCTAGTGCTTAAACTAACTCACCAATGCCTCTATTGCTACGTCGGGGTAGAATTTCTTCTTGAATAGCTGCTTGAATTCTAGGGCAACAAATCGGGGCTCGCCTTGGTACATGTCCGTACGATGTCGAAGAGTTGTCCGCTAGCTGACTCTACTTTGAGATCTCGTGAGACGCGGGCCATCTTCAGGTATCGCTCCACATTCTCCAACCACTCATCAGCATAAATAATTCCATCTGTCCCATGGAACTCCTTGGGCCTGAGGTCCATGAAGTTCTTGGACGTCCCAGGGCGCTGTTGGTGAGCATCCCTTTGCTGAATGGCCTCTCGCAAGGTATCGCGAAAGATGTTGGCCTGCTGCTGGAAAATTCCCAGGAGTGTAATATTGTCCAGTGCCGGTGGTGGGGGCAGAGCAGTTGTCGGGTACATCACTGGCGCTGGATGCATGGTAGGTGTCGGGTACATAAAGGGTGCATGCTGTATCATAGGTGCTGGATACATGGCTGATGCTGGATGTATCGTAGGTGGTGGATAGACTGCTGGTGCCGGGTGCATAGTAGGTAGAACAGGTGCTGGAGGATGAATGGGTGCTGGTACTGGAGTCTGCGGAGGGAACTGCGGTGGTGGTGGAATGTCATCCCTGCGGAACCTCGAGTACTGTGGCTGAGTCGGATCGCCCTGGTGAGTAAACTGGCCTCCCTGCGTCGGTGGGGTCCCATAGATGAAAAATTTGCCAACGGTCGGTAGAGTGTTCAATGCAGCGTTGTCCCTGTCTTGCGAATCCATTGGCTAAAAAACAAAGGAAATCATCAGACGGTAGAAGGATTCAAACATGATGCATAAAGGGTACTTGAAGTCGAGTATAGAAGTCAATAACGCAGTTTCAACTTGTGGAGAAGGTCCCAAGGTTTCTATTCCTAGTCCTAGTTGCAGGCCCGCAGTAGTATGGCTAACTTAAGTACTACCACGGTTTCGCTGTCCTTACAAAAACTGACCTGCATGGGCCACCAAAAAAATGTGTCACGACCCGTACCTAATAATTGGACATGATTCGTACGCACGTCCAGCCTACACCACAGAGTCGACGATAGAACGCTATAATAATATGATGAACAACCACGCAATAAAAGATATTACCCACATGGGAAATCAATAACTCAATATCTCAACTCAGCATCTAGAAGATGAAAATAAATAGAACCGTCTCATAATAGAAGTGTATGATGACTAAAGACAAATAAATTCTCAACTACATATCTAAAAGTCAACTAAATATCCACTATAATGTCTCAGCACTAACTAAGATATCTAATAAAGCATAGCAGGATCAGATGTTGTATACTCCTCATGATAGGCAAAGTTCATCTCAACTGTATCTTCCAAGTACGGGCCATACTTGTCAGGGCACATGACCTCTTCGCAATCACCTAAAATTGGTTGGTTACCCAGTCAGGATGGAACGAGTACAATTCAGTGAATGCAGTTCCAATATATAAAAATGACTATACAACAGAGGTTAGCCTTTAAACATATAATTTGAAAAATAAGTGAATAAAGACAGAAGAAAACTAAATATCGAAAAATAGTAAATAAAATACAAGAAAATACTTACCGACTGACTGACTGACTGAAGTACCTTTGATATGTGACCGGTATCGGGACAATTATACGACACTGTCTATGATATCTATACTGTATAATGTAACACTGTCTATATGGTATACTACAATAAAGAAACACTATCTACATGCTATAATGCAATAGTAATCACTATCTATACGGTATAATATAATAGTAATCACTGTCTACACGGTATACACTGTATAAGGTCAGATCACACATCCTTGGTACTTCACCTCCCTGACATGACAAAATATAACAACCATAAAGGATAGATATCACATATCTATTGACTAACAATGGGGTATAGTAAAGATCACTACTGAAAACAAACAATAAACTGTACTCGCCAGGCGTCCTGAGCTGCTGGCACGGGTCGGATTCCGAATCGAGGTCCCAGTAACCTATTTAAGGAATTTACAATGTCAAGAGTGAAATCAAAGAAGAATTATTCTATTTACTTGGTTTTATACAACCCTAGTTAAACCTCCCATAGTCCCTTGTTATCTAGTTAGCTTATTTCCTTTATTTACTATTTTTCCTAAAATTAACTGGAGTTAGTCTTCCTATTATTAGCACTGGATCCAGGTTTTAATGATAGTATATGGTCTCCACTATTGACACTAGGGTATCACAGTATCCTACCTAGGTAGGTCCTCTTTAGTACTTGGATGACACTCAAGTTGACACCAAAAAGGACACTTAACTCCATCCAGGTTTTCAAGGTAGCAAAGTCCTGTTACTATAATGCAGGGCAGATGACATGGCTTGAACCTTCTGTGGATGGGATGACACTAAGTTAAGGTGGCACTGGGAGTCACCTTAGCTACCAAGGCTTGCCTCTAGTACTAAAACATACCCAGTTATCAGTATCAGGGAGTTGGTCAACTTATATTGAGTGGATTGGTATTCAGAAGTGGCCCTCTACATGCTAGGTGATAACTGATGTTCTTCGAATTACTCAGACACACCTGAGTACATTATACAAGAAAGGGCTTGCAAGATCCCCTGCATCCCATGTTAGCAACCATTGGTAAATGAACTCAGATAATGTAATACAGGTTAGTCTTGTACCATTGTTTAATAGGAATATATAGATCATACACACTAGGTTTCCTTCACTGTCAGTCATTCTTGACTCATTAGTATATACTAATGTTACAAGCCTCTCTCTAAATACACCAATATCTATAAGGATATCATCCCTCCTACTAATCTGCAGGTTCATGTGTGGAACCTCCTACATATTTCACCAGTATATAATGGATACTCCCAGTTCTAGTGTAGTACTTACCCCTAGGCCATACTCCTTAATCTGCCTATAAGGCTTATCTTCTTTTAGAACAACTTTGCTGGTACCCTTAGCTTAGGTATGTACCAACCTATTGGTTATTGCTTATGGTTGTCAGGTTCGTTAGTTATAGAGTTTGTCTAAGAGACTTTTACCAATCTCTGCATCACCAATTTAAAGTCTGATTGGGCTTAGCTATCCTACTGGTATCATGTATAGTATCAAAGAATTGGGGATAGGAACACATACCTCTGTGATTTGACCCAACTATCATGGGACAGACTCTAAACTCCTATCCTGGTGCTAACTGACTCTAGCAGTACCTCTACCTACTATAATGTGCCCAGAGGAGTACCCTTAACCTCTAGTTTCTCCCTTTCTACTACTCACATAGATTAATCCTTGGTTTATTGCTTAAATGTAGGTCAACAAGAACCCTCCTTCCAACACACCATTATGTAGAAGTTACTACAAATGTCCTTGCCACCTGGCCTACCACCTGTAAGTGTCAGATTACCCCTGATTTCCCTCATTCTACAACTGATACTCTATGGTGTCTATGATCTGTAATCTAAGGTTAACTCACCTTAGTTGGATAAGAGGAAGGGTTTGTCTGGAAATTCCCTTATAGTATCAGCCTGGGTAGAGAGGTGTGTCCATCCATCAATTTCGACTGATGGTAACATACATCCTACTGATAATCTAGTTCCCCCACCCTTTGATCTATTAAAACTTGCTTCCTAAAGTTGGCATCTACCTATAGTGGTCACTGCTATGAGGGTCCTGAATTCACCTGTGCATATAAGGGGCACTCACCAGTTTGCAATAATCTATTCGTAGGACTGAATTCATATGCTAATGTGCTCTTTATGGAACACCTCTCCCCATAACTAGGTAGCTGTGCTATCCTTACATGGATTTTCTAAGATTCCAACTAAGTTGTCAGCGTAGGCAGGCTTCCTGGTGGATCCCTAATGGTTTGGTGCTCAAGAGGAAACACAACAAGATCCATTAGGTATTAGGGACTATCACATGATGTTCTTAGAGATCCATATATGTCTACCGGGTACTGGGATGAGAACCCGAGCCCTGTTTCCTGGAACTCACCAGTACCTCAAACTACAAACCGTGGGTAGGCCTGGTCCTACCCCTAACCAAATACCTAGCCTTCCATACCAGGACTACCTATGGTTTCTTTGTTAAGATATGGCAAGTACCTATTGGTTTGATGCTAATCAAGATTGGTACTTCCCATCCAAATACCAAGATTTGAAACCTTGCTTCTATACTGTGGACTCAGTATCCTTAGTTACCAGGTTACTCCAATGTCGTTTTAATCCCTACAGTCTATCCCTATCCCGATACATGCCTTGTAACAATATATAGGTAATAGGAAAATTGGTAACTCAATGAGGAAGGGTCAAACTCTTACCTTATATCAGGAAATTTGGAGTTTGTTGATTATGTGCCACAGAGCTATGCCGCTTGGAAGGGAGAGCTTTGGTAGGGTTTCCAGGAAAGGATGGTTTGGCTAGCCCCCCTCTCAGCTTTATACTTGATTTGGATAACAACCCAGGGAAAGGTTTAGATAGAAGCTAGAAATTTGAATTTGAATTAGACTTATCACTAAGATTTGTATAATGATCCACACTTTCTATTGTAAACATGTTCACGGGATTTGGTTTGAGCTTTTAGCACTTAGCCCTTTTCAAATGACCATATGGATAAATAGCAACTTCCTATTTTTGACCTTCTCTTAATTATGAATCATGCAAGTCTGCCTTTAATACAAGTGTTAGTAATGCTAATAGAATAATATAATAGAATTTAAGAAATCCATCAAGAAATAGTTAGAGAAATTTGGGTCCCTGGAATTACAAGTTTTCCCTCAGAGTCTGAAGCAGAAGTCCTTCACACCGGGGGTAGCCTTCCAGATGACGATTATATATTTGACTCTGACGGTGACTATCTACCTCTCCTACCTGAAGACGAAGGGCTTTTCAACTAAGAGACAGACAGTATCAGCACCATTTGTACTGTCTTCTCTATTCATCCTCGCATGTTATTTATATACATGACGGATGGAGAGAGACCTGAAGAAGCCAGTGATCAGACCAACAAACGGCTAGAGAGTCTTGAAACAGCATTTGCCAAGATCACTGATATGCTTACCAATATCATAGCAGTCCAAACCGCTGGGGCTGTTCCTCCACCTTAACCAAATGTCTCAGCACGCGTTAGTCAGGCTCATAGAAACAACTATCCTTCACTACAGAAGGAGTATCATTCCATTGTGCCTTATCCAAATCTTATAAATGCTTGGGGTGGTCCTTCACCAACGACGCCTGATAACTGTACAACAGTCGTTTCTCAACATCTGATCAATCAATATGATGCAATTGATTCTCTTGTTGCCCATCTCTATACCATCTCACACAAAGACGAGCTTCAGAAGATGGGAATATCTCAACCTTATCCTCCTGAATGGGAGAATGCTACTTGCCCTCCTAACTACAAGCCACTGACGCTAAATTCATTTGATGGGATGACTTTTACTCTCCAACACATGACATACTTCAACACGCAGACTCTACACTTACCCAGGGTCGATCCGTTCTTGTCAAAGTTATTTATTAGCACCTTACAGGGGGTAGCTTTTGAATGGTTCTGCAGTCTGCCTGACGGTTGTATTAATTTTTAAAGATTTGGAGGGGTTATTCCTCAACAGGTTTTATGAGAGTGGCATGCATGTTAGTATGTCCACCCTCATCGAGACCAAGCAAAGGAGGACTGAGTCTGTTATTGCTTTCATCGAACGCTTCAGGCGACTAGCATTGAAGATGCCCTTCGGTATACCAGACTTAGAACTTATGAATACTTGTCGACATAACTTCCTTCCTACAGTAAAGTTCTGTCTGGGTATACATAAGTATGATATATGGCCTACTTTTATTGGGGCCGTTGATGCTGCTGAAAATAACGTCCCTAATATGGAATTACTGGGATTGAAGACACCCAAATCTGAAGACAAAGGCAAGCACCCTCAAACTATCCCTGTCCGTGGGGGTAAAAGGAAAGAAGTCTTGAAGGTCGACACTTCCAAGGGAGCTTCCAATTCTCAAGGCGCTCCTGACAAACCTAAGAAGACTTTCTCCTTTAACGAAGATGATGTTATTACCATTTTTTACACATTGATAAAGGGTAATAAACTAATATTGCCTCCACCACGACATCCTGCAGAGGCGAACCAACTCAACGATCCCATGTACTGTCTTTATCATCAGTATGTGCACCACTATACCAAATATTACATCATCCTGAAGAAGAAGAAGATACAACAGCTTATCGACAGCCAAGTGATCAACCTCGAAGCTAAAGACAAGGTCATATCTTCTAACATGATATCTCTTTAATTTGGTGACTTTCCTCTCACAGAAGTCCCAGACGGCGTAGTCCCAATCCCCAAGGCAGTAATAGAAGTCGTCAATCTGCCGCCAGCTCGCCACTCAACCTTGGTACCACTCACGACTGAACGTGGTGAGATCATGTGGGTCCATCCAGACCTTATGTAAGAAATGACGCAGGGGGTGGTATCTTCCAAAGTAAAGAGGGGCAAAAAATACAAATCATGTCATATGGTGTCTTCTCCTATTTACGAAGTTCTATCTAGCGAGACACGATCTGGAAAGGCTTACCTACGGACTTATGATCCCGTACAAGAAGAAGCAGTACCTTCTCATGCTCATGCTGCCCCCACAAGTTTAGAAGCTGGTCCATCTAAGCCCTCAACTACCGACAAAGCCAAGCAGAAGGAGACGCAATTTGATAAGTCTCTGAAGGCACCAACTCCCGAAGGCATGGATCGACCTTACAACTTTAACATACTGGCACAACTGGCCAATACACCTGCCAGGTTGTCTTTGTTCGATCTTTTGCGACTCTCCAAAGAGACACAGAAGGCCTTAAGTGTGGCATTACTACATGCCGACTCTTATCTCACTGAAGTCAAAGCCCCCGCTGAAGATCTCGTCTCCTGTTCTCACTGCCACAGCACTATAGAAGTGGTGCCCAACATCAACTTTTCACAGGGGGACATGCTATTTAAAAATAATCGTCATGATAGACCTCTGTACTATACAGGGTATATCGGAACGATTAAGGTGGATCCGATGCATATCGATCCAGGCTCCTCCCTCAGCATCATTCCTAGAAGTTTACTCCAAATTCTTTGGATCCCTCTGTATAAGCTATCTGTAACCAATACAAATATCATGGCTTTCAATGCTGGAAGAAGCCACCCGCTGGGCAAGATCCGTCTCAAGTGCCAGATTGGTGATCACCGAACGAAGGTTTTTTGCTATGTAATCGACGCTAACGGGTCCTACAACGTCTTGTTAGGACGTCCATGGATACACGAGAACATGATCGTTCCTTCTACCCTTCACCAGTACTTCAAGTACGTCAACAACGATGGCATCGTGAAGACGGAGTTTTTCGATGTTGATCCTTTCAAGGGTATTGAAGCCTACTATGGAGATTCAGTACTTTACCAATCTCAGCCCTCCAAGGATGACGGCAATGAAGCTGACGATGAAGCTGAAGTGAGTTCATCTGTCAGTGATGGTCCCCTGATTATCCGAGTCAAAAGACATACTACTCCAAAAAATACTCCAAAGCTTCTCATAATCTGGATTAAAAAGAAGAATCTTGATAAGGTCAAACCATTGACCATCACTCTCCGCAAAATACCTCCGGTAGAACCTACTGAAGTTCGTCCTTCCAATCCTAAAGAGTTATCCTATGTAGCGAACTCGGCCAAGTCTGTGGCTCCTGTTCCAGACAATGATCCCCTCAATGAGTATATCAATACTCAAAATAATGTACCTTCAGTGGATGATGTTATCCCTGAAGAAGAACTTGTATATTTTCTATGTAAAGGTTTATCTTTGAATTATTCTGACGTCTACCAATCTGTAAACCAGTACATAGATACTATATACGCCCTAGAGCACGGCATAGGACCATATCTTTGCATATCGATTATGACGCCTCGTCTGCGGAAAAAAGTTTGGCCGGAAGATACCCACTACTTCATCGTCCCAGCTAGAAAGAAGGGTGAAGAATTGATCATCTTCGGTCAAATAATTGGTGAAAGAAAGTTCGTTCTGGACTTTACTTCTCCCAATCACAACACTGAAGCTGACTATGATTCTGAAAAAAATGCAACTTTACCGATATAGTTAGCAGGCCAAGAATATCATCCAGAATATGAGATATGATATAAAAACGACCAGGGACTAAACTACGGTCAGGGACGACGATTGCCAATACGTCATTTTGCTCCTTCCGGTAAACCCGAAAACTATTATCAACAAAACGGTGTTGGTTTGGGTTACGTTACTCCACCAACAAATTCTGAAGGATCAGACGTCGAAGCAGATCGTTGTTCTCATTCTTCTGATTCCTGTCTCTGGGATTCAGACTCCAGCATTGGAGACATATTCAAAGCAACTTTATCCGTCAACATGGAGTCAGTTGACCAAATTATAGACGATGTCCAATCGATCAAGCTTGAACAATGGACTCAAAAGATGTATACTAGGTGGGAGTTACGTTTCGAACAACGTGAACCACCTTCTGAAGACGAAGTTGTCCAAGTTAATTTAGGAGATGAATCATCTCTTAAACCAATCTTCATCAGCAAAAGTCTATCTGGAGAAGAACGACAATCTCTTATACAGCTTATAAGAGAATACATTGACGACTTTACATGGAGCTATGAAGACATGTCAGGCTTGGACCCTAAAGTTGCTATGCACCGTCTAAATATCTCGTCCAAAGCTAAGCCAGTGAAGCAGCAACAACGACAATTTCGACTAGATATCATGGAGGTCATCGAGAGTAAAGTCAAGAAGCTTATTTCAAGCGGGTTCATTCGCGAAGAACAACACCCTGACTAGGTCGCTAACATTGTGCCAGTTATGAAAAAGAATGGTAAAGTTTGAGTATGTATCGATTACCGCGATCTGAACTCTGCATGCCCGAAAGATGAGTTCCCTCTACCGATCTGTAATGCTCCAGTCCCAAAATACTTAGGACTAAGTACGTCGATGTGAAACCCGTTATTTTAGTTCACTATCTAAATTAGTTAATTAATTAATTCTGGAAATTTTAGTCAAAACCCGTAAATTCAATTTTTGTTGTTTTTCTAAATTATTGAAATTTCGTGTTTGTTAAATTAATATTTTATCCGATTATTATTAAAAGAAAATTATTAATTTTAAAAAATATAAATAAAACATAGATTTTTGATTGTCATTCAGACCCAGTCTGAACACCGTTCCCGAGTCCCAGACCTGTTCCCGAACCCAAGTTCGAATCTAAGCAAATTTTTGGTTTTCAAAAATAAATCTGAAATAATATTTGATATAAAAAAAAATTTTAGAGTTTCATAAAGAGAAGAGAATTATTTATTAGAACAAACCATTCTTTAATACTCTTAACCTTTCTCTTTCCTTAATATCAACAGAGAAGGAATTTCCTTCTTTCAGCCGTTGCATAACCCTTCCTCTTCGAAACTTCCCGACCGACCGAGCCTTCTCGGCTCCCAAACCGCCGGAGACTTTTCATTCCGTAACCTCCCGCTCATCTCTCCTATTTAACCCTCTTCATCCTTCCATTTACCATCACCACCAAACTCCCAAATCCCCAAAACCTCCGTGCCCTAGATTTCGGCAAACTCCGCCTGAGCCGCGTCCTTCCGGCGAGTCTTGGCCGACCGCACCCGCGGATCCGCCCCGGCAGCGCCCCATACCGCGCGGCCCTCCTCCCGGCCGACCCGAGACCGGCGCACCCCTCCCCGTGAGCCCAGACACCACCCTAGCCGGCCACCCCTCCGACCAACCTGCCGACAGACCCCCTGCGCGGCTTTCCAGATTCCGACAGCCCCACGCCCGGTCTCCCGCGCCCCTGTTCGACTCCGCTTACGAGTCTTCAGGACGATCCTGACCAGAACCACTCTCTGCGGGGCTCTCCGGCGCTGTTTCTGTGGATTCGCAGAGTTTACGCAGCCGTATTCCGGCGAGGCGAGTTCCGAGTCCGAGGCATCACTTCGGATTCCTTCATTTTTTGGTAACCTCTGGATAGTCCCGTAGTTCTCTATTTTGTCTGTGATGAAATCTGGTCCCCGGTTCCTTCGGGAATTCGGATTTTCGGTTATCCTTCGGAGAAAAATTTAATTTTGTTACGTTTCTGGATTCAGAAAAATTTCAGATTTGTTGTTCTGTGATTTTGGGTCTGTAATGATCCTTTTGGATTTTTCGAATTTGGTTCGGAAAGGTTCTGTGAGATTTGGATAAATTCTGTTGGTTAGAAATTTATTTGGCACTTGGCTTTTGAATTATTTTGTGGCTATTTTCGGGAATTCCGAGTCTGTTTCGGGAATTCTGATATTATTCCGGGTTTTCCGATGTGGCTTAGGAAATTATTCTGTGGTTATTTTATATAAATATTTTTGGGTATCCCTGGTTTGGGATTGTTTTTGCAGGTTGTAGCACACTTTCCCAGTTTTTGGGTTGACCAAAAATAGAGGAAGTGCTGCCAAAATTTTTATAAAAATTATAAAAAATGATTTTTAAAATGATTTTCGGAAATAATATTATTTTTGGGCGACGACCTTATCGGTCAATGGACCCCAGTGAAATGCAAACGCACCGGTCTATCCGGGCGTTGAGGCAGAGTAGCTGTAAATGAAGATTGGACCAGTTCTGAGACTCATTCTATTTTTAAATTAGAATTATTAGTTATTATTATTATGTAAATTTTGTAGGTAATTTACAAGACTAACAGTTTATTTCTCTTATTTTAATTCATGGAAATGTAAGAGCATAAGCTCATTTGTTTATTTTGTAAGTTGTAATAAGTAGGAAATTAGTTGTGGATTTTTCTGGGATTGTGAGTACGTAGGATTAATTAATATTATTATTAATTAAATAGTTAGAAATTCATGATTTTCTCACTTAAAGAAAAGAAAAATATATTTATATGTATAAATATAAAATACTAATCTTTTCCCAATAAATTGATAAAAACAAGTTTTTTCGAAATAAAATATAAATTTAGATTTCCTTAATTGTAACGCACTAGAAAAGCGTGTTTTGATTGTGTTGATTAAATACAAGATTAAAATTGACTAGGAAACAAAAATCTAGAGATTGTAACTAGATTCTAGAGTTGTGGTTTCTGAGACATAATTTTCGGAATGTAGGATTTCAAAGAAGAGAGGTGACTGTTCAAAATCCGAAGTACCAAACCCGTCCAACTTGAGAAATTTAAGGCAAGTACATTTATGTGGATTTACGATTATTTTAACAATCATTTCATTGCAATTTTAAACCACTGTTCAAACACGAACTCTTTCGGGAGTATTGACTGTACTGTTGGGGACTGGGGGAGTAGAGTAGTGGATATGACCAAATCCAAAATTAGGATAACTGACTGTGTTAGCTTTTCCCTCTTCACACGGGGACAAGCCATACCGTATCGCTAGGATACTACTGTAACCCAATCCGGTCATATTCATTACCTATTCATATCACTATACTGTATTTCAAAATTGTTTCATCTTTAAAAACTGTTTAAAAGTGCATGATATTAATTGTCATTTTAATTGTTAAAATTTGCATAAATTTGTACTTTGCTCCCTCCTGACTGGAGACAACATTTTAGGTATTTCTGATGACCTGGAGATGCTGATCAATAGCTACTATGATCCCGATTTGTACCCGGCGGTACTTCCAGCTGATGAGGATGTTGTGGCGTCTCCATAGATGCTACTTTTGTTGAGAGTTTATTAGTTTTTTTGTTATTTCAAATTATGAATCCTGGTATCAAAAACAAGTTTTAAATTATCGTTTAAATAAATGTTCTGGAAAATTTAGTTTCAAATGTTGTTGATCACCTGCATATGGATTACAGCTTACTGTCGCCTGTTTGCCATTAAAATTGTTGATTGAAAACTTTAATACAAACAGAACAGTGTTACAATGTAGGACTTAGACGTAGTCCTAGGAGTACACTTTTGTTTAAGCTGGGTCCTTAGTGCCAATGGAGCGAGTGGTAATGCGTTGACTCCGTTGACCGGCTGACGACGGTTATCGGTTCTCTGAAGGCGTGGATTGCTCTGGGTGCTGGAGCTTGCTGAGAGGAGGAAGACGTTGAGTGTCTGTATCTGCCTCTCTTGTATGTTCGTTGTGGATTCTATGTGTTGTCCGTCTGTGAGAAGGAAATGATCCCTCTATTTATAGTTTTGTAGGCTGGCTGCTCACGCGCGCATGTAGGATGCGCCGGTGTGTGGGGACGCCACGTGGAAGTTGCTGATGGTGGCACACGGATGATGCTCCCTGATTGGAAGGTTGAACTCTTCATACTGCTGTTGTGAGCCGGCACGTAGCAGAGGAGAAGATCTTTCGGTTGCTGAAATCTTGGACGAGTCGAGTCAAAGGACACGTGTCATCGACCCATGGCTCGAAGATCTCGGATTTGGGGGGGCAGTGATCTGGTGAGCTGCACCTTGGATCTGGGCGCAGGAGGAGACTGCGGCTCATAATCTTTAGGAGTTATAAACCATTTAGGGCGCATGGCTTTTGAGGCGCATGCAGGTGACCTTCCTTCTGTCTTTCGGGATCAGAGATCAGTCTGGGGCGCATGGCTTTTGAGGCGCATGCAAAGCTTCAACCGGAGACTCTTCTTCTGTCTTTAGGGATCAGTGAAGGGTCTGAGGCGCCTGGCTTTTGAGGCGCATGCTGGTTTGGACGCATGGCCGTAGAGGCGCATGCGGATGGCCACGTGGCAGTAGCCGTCGGAGTCATGATGATGCTGACGTTGCCGACGCTTCGTTCTCTGAAAAAGCTGTCAACTGTTCAGACTTTGGGAAGCATACTGCCAACTCTGGTGTCAGTTCAGCATTTAATGTTTGTGATGTTCAATGGACAGCTGAGTGGACACATTGGTTGGTGTTCCACTTGGCATGAAGATGTGAGGGCGCATCCTCTGTGATACACCGGGTACTGTAGGGCGCGTCTGTGTGATGCGCCTGATGCAGGAGGGCACGTCCGTGTGATGCACCGTTTGGCTGGCGCATCCGACATGTCCTTTAATGACGCGGCTGTCTCGCTCATCGAGTGCTATAAATAGCCGTTTGGCTGAATTTGAGGCGTCCGGTTCATCCATTTAATGCAAATTTATTGTACAGAATTCGGAGAGTCATCCACTTGGTGCGTGGGTTTGATTTGCCCGGCCTATAAATAGTGGCATGGAGAGAAGGTTCGCTCCTCATTCCCTCACGTACTTCCAACATGAACTTGGATATGTGGGTGCATTCTGTTGACGAAGTGCTCCCGAGGGTGAAGATGAGACGTCGTGTTGTCTTCGATGCACTTGAAGGTGACTGTTACATCCAAAAGACGGAGTCGAGGGCTTCCGAGGCAGGCAGAAGGTGCCTGTTGCATCCAAAGATAAGGATGTTCGGGCCTCGTCTCCGTTATTCCGGAAGAGCCGTAGATCGGAATGGCGGTGCTAGGCTCTTTCTTCCTTCAAAGTGGGTGTTGCCCACTCTGGTTGTGTTGAAAGCTGCTCCTTTAGCCGCGATTTTGATCACGGTCTTCCTTCGCCTTTGGGGCTCTTTCGAACCCTCCCCTGGCCACAGCATTTGCGGTGCTCTTCTCTTCCTTGGTTCCAGCCAGAGGATTAAATGCTTTGCTTGGCGAAGCACTTATCAGGTGACCCTGGCTGGAAGAGCAGCACATAACTGGGCTCTGCTCGGCCAGGTGAGCCTGGTTGGAAGAGTTGCACATGACTGAGCTGCTGAAGGGATGTACATAACTGAGCTGCTAAAGAGATGGTAGGATGCGCCTGGCTGGAGGCGCATGACATCTGCTGTGCCTGGCTAACAGCGCATGGTGACTGCTGCGCCTATCGGAAGGCGTATGGTGGTTGCTGCGCCTATCTGAAAGGCGCATGGTGGTTGCTGGATGTAGATCTAGGATCCTTCCTTTGTAGAAATTCTCCTTTGTACCATCTTTTCTAGACATGTAATAGACTTTTATATATAAAATAAAAAGTCCTTCTTCGAATGTCTATGGCTTATTCGATTAGCTGTCTGAGTTCTGGCGCATATAATGCCTGGCGTATGGGCTTTCTGGTTGTGAAATTCCATGCTTCTACAAGACCCCCTTCAAAGTTTTCAAAACTTTTGAATAAGTTTTGGAATACTTTGAATAAGAAGCATGGAGGTCAGGGCGCATGATTTTTGGACGCATGCTTGTTCGGGCGCATGCTCCTTTCAGTTGATGATGATGACGCCTTGGTAATCCAAAAGATTAATGATGATCTTTTGGTTGTATTTGTTGTTATCTCCTCACGGAACCCGAAGCGACGGCTAAGATTACACGTCATCGGTTCACGCGTGCGATCAAGCCCTATAAATAGGTAAGGGTTGGAGAGAGAGAAAGTTCATCTGCTCTGTGTCTTTGCTTTCTTTAGAGTTTTTTCTTCAAAACCCTAACTTTTTCTTCTTTGAGAGAATGGCTCCCAAGACTCCTCGCGGCGGTGCCGGCAAGGGGAAGGAGAAAGCGAAGGAGTTCGTTGGTGAGGATGCACCTATCACCCCTGCAACTTCGGCCGACGTTCGTCTTGAGGTGACGGGTGGGTTTATCTCCTTCACATAAGATTTTGGGCCAGACTGTGCCCTAACTCAGATTTGCCGAAGCGTATGGACTTTTGTCCTGATGATACGCCGAGGTTCTACTCCGTCGACGTGCATAGGTTTACACCTTTATCATGCACCGAGGTTTAATGGCTGATGCGCATGGGTTTCGTACCCTGATGATGCCCTGAAGCCTTTGCTGACGCGCATGAGCTCACGTTCTGAATGCGCCGAAGCTCCAATGCTGACGCGCATGGGCTTATGCCCTGATGATGCGCCGAAGCAAATTGACGCGCATGGGCTTACGCCCTGATGATGCGTCGAAGCTCTGATGCTAGCGCGTATGGGCTTACGCCCCGATGATGCGTCGAAGCTATTTGACATTTTTCTTTTTGCCTGACTTCCATCTTTGTTGTATCAGTGTCGATGACGATCCCTTTGTTGAATGAGGTCCTTCTGGACGCTTCTCTCTGTCAGATGGGAGTTGATTTTGACGAGGTGGTGATCAATCCTGCGAAGGATGCTATCTTACAGGACCAACCTCGTGAGAGAATGCTACAAATCCAGACCCAGTTGCCTCTTTTCCTCCAGAGTATGATGGAGAGTGGTAAACTGAAGTCTGCTGAATCCGAAAGTGTAACTTTCTTAAAACCTGCCTTTCTATTTGGCGATCGACTAGTCTCTTCCGAAGCGAAGATACTGAGGATTAGAGAAGACTGGTTCTTTTCTGCCAAAGGCATGGTTTTGTACATGCGGCAGGTTGACCGCCAGTTGCCGTTGACGGCTTTTTATCGTCTAGCTTCGAAGAGAAGGATGGGTTGGGAACTTACTCCCTCTCAAGGAGGGGCCTTGGGAGGTACCCTCTCAATTGACGCCTCCTCGAACCAGCGAGATACTTTGACCGCTTCACGGGCCGGTTCTTCTTTCAGTTACTGAGCCTTGCGTCCTGGGAGCATCTACAGTGAGGTCCCAAACGACACGTTTCCCTTCAGTGCCCCGATCTTTGCAAATCGGATGCTGACATCAAAGGTGATGTATCCGACAGGTAGCTTCAGAGTCGAAGGCTGGTGTCACTACATCCCGAAGTGGGACGAGTTGACCACTTGGGTGCTTTCAAGGTTCGAGGTTGAGCTTAAAGAGATCGGGCTGACAGCCGCCATTCGGGCCACGCAGGCAGGCGTGGACCTCAATAAGCCTATGTTCCTTGCGCTCTTGGAGCTTTTCAATGCCCAAACTGGTAGCTTCTTTACTCCGATGGAGGAGTTGCGATTGGCCCTTAACGAGATGTACGAAGTGTCCAAGCTTCCTTGGGGCTGGGAACCGTACGAGGAATATTTTCCATCAAATGAAGAGATCCAAGTTCTGGAGGATAAGGACCCGGAGATGATGGCTGTTTTCAAAGGGGTGAGAAGCCATCATTATATGATGCACCGGAGGGACAAGGGCAAGACCCAGCCTCATGTGATTGCTTGGAGGGACTACGTCTTTAGGCAGGATTTGACGGATCCTTCGAGGATTCGGTTTGCGACTCCGCAGGGATTGAAGCCCGTGGAAGTGAGTTCTGAAATAAGCCGGCTAGACGAAAGGACCCCACACTCTAATGAGGGCGGCAAGGCTACGTACAGCTGTTTCTGGCACTGCGGGCACCGGATGTCATCCAAGGCAGTGTTGACGTCCTACTTGATGATATGGCTCCGGGATTGCGTATTTGCAGGTGGATCCGGTGCTGTCGAGAGGGTACATCGGAATCTCATTTTGCCTGCGGTGAAGTTGGCCTGTGGACGACCGTTGGCTCTCCTCCCCGCGATGGTGTGTAACCTGTTGTGCGGTTTGAGGTCCTTTGCCGATGATGTGATCCACGAGAGAGGTAATAATGATAACTTTCCCCGGGCCGAGCTGCCCTTCCATTATCTTATGGGGTGGCTGATCTTGCATCATCCGAACGTGATGAGTCCCGGTCCGGAGGAGGACCATGTCGAAGGAGATGCCTTCATTCGCCGCTTCTATAAGAGGAAGTGGTCTTACACTGGCGTCCCCGTTTGCAGGAGAGTCTTGTCCTACCTTCAGGGGTGGGAGATTGTCAAGGTTGGCCCGATCTTCAAAGATTTTGAGGCCGACCAAGATTTAGTTGACTCTGGCGAAGACGCGGTCACTCTGCCGAAATAGAGTTTTCGTTGGTTGCAGAGTATCCGGCCTTCGCACCTGGTCTACCGCAACCAAAATAGGTGTTATCTGGAGCCTTATCTGCCAAGCCGATTTGCTCGTCAGTTTGGCTATACCCAGTTAATGTTGCGGAATCCCAGTAGTAGTTTAGGCTTCATCGGGAGTTTGCTGGATGGAGCCCGGGGCTGGCAATATTATAATGCTGGATGCACTAGCGTTAAGTTCACCACGCCAGTTCGCAATCCTCGGCCGCCGATCCTATATCCGGCCGCCAAGCTGTATTGCACCATGACTGCTATGTCTCCTGGTTACGACAGGGAGACTAGTTTCATTATTGGAACCCAGCTAGAGGCGACATCGAATATGTTGATGGCAGCCCATTCATATCGTCCACCAGAGTTGGCGGGGTATCGGGCTGTTGCTGCAGTACCAGTGGGAGACCCATCTGTCGGGAAAAGGCGTGCTGACACAGAAGCTGGTTCTTCTGTACCGAAAAGGTCGAGACGGGCGCCGACCCTGAAGGTTACGGAAGTGCCACCTATAATGCCAGCAGGATCAATCCCTGTTGAAGTAAGGAATATTTCATAATTCTAAATTTTTTTTTATTGTGGCGACTTATGCTCTTCTTCTTGTAGGGATTGAAGAAGAAGTCCCGTGTTTCAAAATCGGGCGCTAGTAAACCGAAGGAGGTGGCAGGCTCTTCTGATGAGCGCATTCCTCCGATGCTAATGTCTCCCGTGGAGGAAGGTCCCGAAGACGTTCCTATGGAGGTTTTAATATCTCCCGATTTCGAGGTCGCAACAACTTCTGGGAGAGCACCATCTGCCGTGGAGGCCTTGGATGCTGAGGGTCCTACGGACTTGAGGTATCCTGATGATGAAGTGGACTGGAGTTCGTCGCCTTCCGATGACGTTCCTCCGGTCTTGCAAGAATCTGCTGCGGGGACAGCAGATATGGTTGAGATAGAGGAGAGGGTTGAATCCTCTCTTTATCATGATGAGGGGAGGTCGGCTGCATCATTGCCGAGTCCTACCCCGGCTTCAACCGTGGTAGTTGAGGCGGCTACCACTCAGGAGGTAGCGACAGATTCTGTCCCTGTTGAGGGACTCGATGATGAGACCTGTCTGCCAGTCAAGACCGCTGCGACGGGTCAAGAGACAAGTGACAATCTCCCTATTCTGCCAAGGGAGGTGCCAACCGTTGATAGGATGTTGGGAGTAGAAGAGATGGCTGTTGACGTCGGAGGTTCTTCCGGGCTTGAGAAGGGTAAGGGTGTAGAACCCTCTGTTGCTCCTTCTACTTGGGGGACCCTCTCGACGCCTGTGCCGGCTCCTTCTGTTGCTTCGGCTCCTCAGGCTGGAAGTCCAGCCCCTGTTGATGAAGAGCCCATTGATGCCGAGGTTCAAGCCTCGATGATTGAGATTGGCGGATCTTCTTCCGGTCCACGAACTGTAGTAGCTCCTCCAACTCCTGCGATGACACCGCAGGTCCTGGCGGATGCAGACGAATATGTGAAATTCCTCGTCGAGGGGGTGTACAAAATGTTGCAAAAGGGTGTATCTGCTGTGATGAATGCCAATGGGAGTTTTACGACGGCAAAAGCTCTGGCATTGCCCTGCATCGAGCTGATTCATATTCACCAAGACCACGACCATATGGCCGAAATTCTGGAGGCTTCGGTGATTGAGCTGGATGAGCGGCTCGCGAAACTTCAACGCATCCAGCGAAACGACCTTTCTGTCCTAATAGAGGCGGAGAAAGGGGAAGCTGATCGCCGAGATCGAATCTTCACACCAGGCCACCGTGGACGTTTGGGAGCGCGAGGTGGCTGAGACTGAGGCTGCGGTAGAGCAGTTGTCTCAGTCCATGAAGACTACGGTGGAAACTCGAGCTGCATTGGAAGCTAATATTGCGGATATCGACACCCAGATGCGCCGCCTTGAAGACCAACGGGCCCGACTCCAGTTAGAGGTCGAGCGTGTCCGGGCTGAACATGCAGCATTTAAGAAGGATGAGGTGACCTTTACTCAGTGGACTCTGGCCTTGGCGCAGCAACGACAACAGCTTGATGAGAAGCATGCAAGTGACACTTCCGCTGGGGCCGTTGAATTGATGCGCCGAGAAGCAGAGCGACGAGTCCTGGCAACGGTGGAGGCCCGCGCAGTCGACTTAAAGCTTCGAGTCAAGGAGCTCTCAGCCCATCCTGGGAAGATTCAGGGACCATAGCTTTTTCCCTTTTTCTTTTGTGTTCTTTTGGAACCCTTACTGGGGGATGATGTAGTTTCTTGTACTCCTTTTTCAGAAGAATAAAGAAGTCTACAACTCTTTTTTTTGTGATGTGTTCATCTTTTGTTGTTATGAACTTGATGATTTGTGTGGACCTATTATCTTTTGCGCACCTTGGTTTTCAGGTACAGATAATAAGTTTGAAAGAACCATTATATTTGCTCAGAGGTAATGTGGGCATGGCAATCACTGGGTTCGAAATGATAGAATCTCCCTACTCAGAGGTATTATGGACGTGGTAGGAATGATCTTGGGGGATACGCTGAACAACTCAGAGGTTATATGGACGTGGAAGTTCTGCGATCAATGTACAATAACGCAGGGGTTGTTTGTACAAGATGTTTACTCAGAGGTAATGTGGACGTGGTAAACATGAAGGGTAGCGTAAGCTTACGAAGTGTAAGATTCTGCTTTGCAGGGTGTAGAGAGACAACTCAGAGGTAATATGGACGTGGTTATCTTTCTACTGGAAGATGCCACGGAACAGCTGGGTTCCGGAGGCGTATGAGTTTGTGAAAAGAGGTTGTTTGGGGAAGTACATGTCTGGAGGATGTCAAGAATAGTACTTCTTTAGGAACTTGCCGTTGATGGGCATCATGAACAAGTCCCCATTGGGTTTGGCGAGGCGGTAAGCACCGTTTGAGTATACCGTCTCTATGATGAAAGGTCCTTCCCACTTGGGCTCGAACTTTCGTGGTGTCTTGTGGGTCAACACCATTGGTCTTCTGACTGCTAAAACCAGGTCGCCAACTGGAAAAGTCCTCTTTTTGACCTTTTTGTTGAAAGCCTGTGATATACGGGCTTGGTAGAGCTCGATGCGTTGTTGAGCTAAGAGACATTTTTCGTCAAGTGCCTCCAGTTCTTGCAGACGACGACGTTGATTGTCCTCTTCTGTGAGATCGTTTGTGATTGCCACGCGGAGTGAAGGTATCTGTATCTCGAGAGGCAGTACTGCTTCGCTCCCGTAGACCAGGGAGAATGGAGTATTGCCTGTTGGGGTCCGTACCGTTGTGCGGTAGGCCCAAAGGCATTCGCCAAGCTTTTCGTCCCAGTCGTGTTTGTTGGATGATATGACCTTTTTGAGCAGCCTAACGATAGTTTTGTTGAATGCCTCAGCCAATCCGTTTGCTGCCAGATTGTAGGTAGTTGAGGCCACGTTCTGAATGCGATTCTTGTCACAGAACCTGCTGAAAATGTGGCTGTTAAACTGAGGACCATTGTCATGGATGATCCGCCGGGGTACCCCGAAACGGTAAATGATATGGTGTTTGATAAAGCTGACCACCCTGGAGCTTTTTACTTCTGCTAGTGGAACTGCTTCTGCCCATTTGGAGAAGTAGTCGGTGATGGCCAGGATGAAACGGTGTCCTCTCGATGAAGGAGGGGTGATTGGCCCTACAATGTCCATGCCCCAGGCTTCGAAGGGCCAGGAGGCGACTGTAGGATGTAGCGGCTCCGATGGTGTATGTATGAAGTCTGCATGAAGTTGGCACGCGTGGCACTTCTTGGCATATTCGACAGCATCGGCAACCATGGTTGGCCAGTAGTAGCCCATACGTCGCAGTCGATCTTGCAACTTAGGACCGGGTTGATGAGCTCCACAAGTTCCGTCATGAGCTTCTTGAAGAGCTTCGGCTGCTTCTTCGTTAAACAGGCATCGAAGGAGAAGCCCATCGAAGGAGCGTCGGTACAACGTTTTGGTAGCCGTATCGTAGTAGAATCGAAGAGAGCGTCTCCTGACTGAGACGGCTTCCTTCGGGTCCTCTGGAAGGATTCCGTAGACAGCGAAGTCGATGAACGGGAACCTCCAGTCTGGGACATTAACCCCAGTGTTTGTCGGCATGGCGTGAGCCACCGGCAAGCATAGGTTGTTTCTGGGACAAATCAGATCTCGTCCTGTTACCGTGATATAGTGTTGAGTCCCAAAGGGCGCTGCTAATGAGGCTGCGAGGCCGGCCAGAGCATCGGCCTCCAAGTTTTGTAAATGGGGGACATGTTCGATGAAGAACCCGGTGAAGGTTGAAATGATGTTCAACGCGACTTCATGATAAGGGATTAAATCTTCATGGCGAACTTCGTATTGTCCCCGAACCTGGTTTACGACGAGTTTTGAGTCGTCCGTAAGCTTCCAGATGGTCGACCCCCAGCTGTTGTGCGAGCTGGAGTCCCATGACGAGTGCATTGTACTCGGCAACGTTGTTGGAGCACGGCTTCGAAAGAGAGTATGCACGTTGGATGACCAGCTGATCGGGGGAGACTAAGACTACCCCCACTCCTGCGATGATTTGGCCTTTGGGGCCTGTTCTCGAAGCGCCGTCGAAGAACATCCGCCAAACAGAGCTTCCTTCGGTGACGTTAGATTCTTGGACCTCATCCGGGATATCTTATAGAGTTTTGAGGATTCTGGGATGGGGTGCGCAGCTAAAAAGTCAGCCAGAGCTTGACCCTTAACAGCTTTTTGCAGCACAAACACCAGGTTGTACGGTGTTAGCAAGATCGCCCATATAGCCAGCCGGGAGTTCGATGATCCTGGCTTCGTCATGAGGACTCTGAGCGGATTGACTCGAGAAATGACGTGAATTGTCTGACCCGAGACATAATGACGAGTCTTCTGGATGGCAAACACCAAAGCCAAGCACTCCTTTTCGACGGGGTTGTACCGGTGTTCGGCCCCAATGAGTGTTCGACTGAGGTAGTAGATTGCTTGCTCGTAGCCTGTATCGCTGTTTTGAGCCAGCAGAGCGCCAAGAGAATGATCCATGGCACGGACGTAGAGGAGAAATGGTTTGTCGATGACTGGCGCTACCAGGACTGGTGGGCTCGTCAAGTAGGTTTTGATGTCGTCAAAAGCCTTTTGGCACTCTTCTGTCCAGACATAAGAGATTCCCTTCTTCATGAGCTGAGTGAAGGGTTGACATTTACCGGAAAGGTTTGCTATGAACCTCCGGATATATGCCAGACGTCCCTGTAGGCCCCGAAGTTCTCGAAGGTTCTTCGGAGGGTCCATGTTGAGGATGGCTTTGGTCTTCTCAGGATCAACATGGATGCCTTTCGCTGTGATGACGAAGCCCAAGAATTTGCTGCTAGAAACCCCCAGAAAGGATTTAGCGGGGTTCATTTTGAGTTGATGCGCCCGCATGAGATCGAAGACCGTCTTCAGGTCCTGTAGGTGATCTCTTTTGAGGCGGCTCTTGACTGCGATGTCGTCAACATAGCATTCGACTGTCTTGCGAAGATGTTGATGGAAGATGGTGCTCATAGCTCGCTGGTATGTCACACCGGCGTTCTTCAAGCCGAAGGGCATTACTGTGTAGCAAAAAATACCCTTTGGAGTCCTGAATGACGTGTGTTTTGCGTCATCAGGGAACATCTTGATTTGATTGTAGCCTGAATACCCGTCCATGAAGGACATGCGCTCAAAGCCACATGTGTTGTCGATCATCACATCAGTGATTGGAAGTGGGAATTCGTCCTTCGGGCAAGCAGAGTTGAGATTCCTGAAGTCGATACAGACTCATATCTTCCCGTTCTTCTTGGTGACAGGAACGATGTTGGCTACCCAATCCGGGTGTTGTTCCTCACGGATGAAGCCGCTAGTCAAGAGTTTGTCAACCTCCTGATCGATGGCATTCATGATGTCCGGACGGAAGTGTCGCTGCTGTTGTTTGATAGGTTTGGCATCAGGTAAGATGTTCAACCTATGTATTGCGATCTGTGGATCGAGTCCCGGCATGTCCTCATAGCTCCATGCGAAGACGTCGATATACTCTTTAGCCAGTTGGATTAAAGATTCTCGATCTTCTCCTTCCAGACTTTTACTGATGAAGATGGGTTTCGGAAGAAGAGCCCTCCCCGAGGTCGATCTGCTCGACTTCGTCTTCGGTGGGAGGTTCACGAAGCTCAAAACGAGATTCCCATTGTTCACCTAGGCAGTTGGGCCCAGGGTTCTTCTTCGAAGGGTTCTGGCGCTTGGTCTTCGCCTTCACCTTTCTGAGGTTGTGCTGACGTCATGTTAGCTGACAGCACTTTCCTGAAGACTGATCCGATACTGGTATCGGAAATCCCAAGTCGATGCTTCGGATGAATGGAATGTTCTATGTCTTCTGCATCTGAACTCTCTGGGGTTGATGGCGGCGTGACATAGCCTAACCCTCGTCCAGTCCGATTATAATAGTCCTGTGGCTTTCCATTGGGCATCGAAAGCCGAACAGGGAGATGCCAACCCTTGCCGTAGTTTAAGCCTTTGTTGCTTTTCAGGTCGTAGCCCATCTTTTGGATGATGTGCTTAGCCGCATCCGTGTACCGATAGACTTGTACTCTGCCGGTATCAGGTTCGGGCTCGATTGACGGGAGGTCCCGACGACGCTCGATTTTGCCCGAGATGATGGTGCCTTGGTCTCGGCTCCGTAGGAGGGACTATGAAGACTCCTTGAGACGGGACTATTTGATTATGGTGGACGGTCGTTATTTGTGTTTGCAACGACCGTAGAGCATTGTCTAATATATATATGGCATTCCAGTGTGGAAGACAAGAATAATTAAAAGACACTCTATTATTGATAAAATACGAGATCTTATCCCGTGGGATTACATTGTCAATGGAGGGTGCCTCTACGTCAGCCGAGATATAATCACCAAGCTCCTCGTCTGTAAGAACTGGAGGCGGACTAGGAGAGTCTAACACAGCTTTGGGGTCTGAGAGGGTTATATGAGCCTTCTCTGACACCTTGGATGACTGCGGCGGCTTGCCCTTGAGACGCACCTTGAGAGGTGCCTCAGGTTGCGCCTCCGGTGAGTGGTGCCTTCCTTATAATTTTGCCACCAGGGGAGCCGATGTTTGAGGTGGCTTTCCCTTGAGGCGTATCTTCAGGGGTGCTTCGCGAGCCGGCGCTTTTCCTGATAGCTTGATGCTCTTGGAGGCGCCTTCTGGGGTGGTTTCCCCTTCAGACGGATTTTCAAGGGGGCGTCGGGAGTCGTCTCAGGCTCCATGTTCGGCTCTGTTGCCGTCTCTGCCTCATCATCAGCGTCGTTGGCTTCTTCCTCGTCAATGGGTTTGTACAAGTTGGAATCGGTGAAGTAGGCTTCAATCCCTTTGAAAGGATCGATGTCTGCAAACTCTGTCCGGATGACGCCATTGGTGGATACATACTTCATGCACTGGTGGAGCGTGGAGGGCACCACCATGTACTCATGCAGCCATGGTCGACCGAGCAGGATATTGTAGTTGACCTCGGCATCTACCACATAACAAGTCACCTCAGTTTTGAGGCTGCCAATGTGACACTTCAGTCGGATCTTGCCCAATGGCTCGCTCTTGCTAGCATTGAAGCCACTAATGGTTGTATTGGAGGGCGCCAGCCGGTACGTCGGGATCCCCAGCTTAGATAGCAGCGCCTTCGAAATGATGCTTAGGGAAGACCCAGGATCGATCTGAATCCGGCTCACCTTGACCGAGCCAATGTACCCTGTATAATACAGCGGTCGGTTATGTCGGTGATGCTTGAGCAGCATGTCTTGTTAGGTGAAAGTTTTGTTTGGGATAACTTCATCCGCACAATGACAGTGCGCACAAGTAGTTGGGAGGTCTTCAGGCTGCTTGACCTGACTGAGAAAGGATTCAGCGTCCTTCACAGCTTCGCAGAGAGCTTCTCGGGAATCTTTAGAAAGACGCAGGAGCTCAAACAAAGACAGGCGCACAGGTGTACTGGCTAATTGTGCCAGAATATCGAAATTGTGAGGCTTGGACAGCCCCGAAGCATTCTCCTTCCGTAGAGGTCTGTCAAAACGGGCCTCCACCTGCTTCTGCTTATTGGCTGCTGAGGGCTTAGATGGACCTTCCTCAGGGATGGTGCTAGGAGGCACCACCTCGGCGGCGGCTTCGCCGGACTGGGAGTTCTGTTATGCACGTGTTTGCACTAGAAGTGCCTCTTCTGTTGAAGAAGAGACTGTACGGCAAGACTTGATCTTCCTGCCTTTTGATTTGGAGGTAGGGCGTACCTCCGATTGAGTCACCTCGGAGACGAGGTCGGGGTGAACCCAGAGGACCTCTCCTCGAGATGTGGTGAGCGGGGTGAGTCCACTCACATTGTCACGAGTAGGTGGTAAGTTTACCACCTCCATTGTCGCCTTAGGGATGGGGACGACACCATCTTGTGTGGTAGTTGGCGGCAAGGTGCCGAACTGAAGCGAAACCAGATTGGCCGACACCGTCTTCTCTTCATAGTCGACGGAGATTACATCCGCATTGATCATGCGCTGGATGTAATTCTTGAGGACGTAGCAGTCCTTAGTCGGGTGTCCGACAAACCGATGGTAGTGGCAGTACCTTGGGTTGTCCACCTTCCCAACTTCATCGGACCGCTTTGGGTCCGGTAGCTTGATCTTGTCACCCTGCTTCAGTATCTCGAAAAGTTGCAGGGTGTCGTCATCATTGAATGAATAAACCTCCTTGGGTCTCGGTGCCAGTGGAGGCTTCTGAGTAGACGCAGATGCGCCTTTTGAGGCATTGACAGTCAATGCCTGTTTCCCCTTTGCTTCTCGTCCGGAGCTGTTAGCTGCGGACTTTTTCCCCTTATCGTCAAAGGCGGGGAAGCTGACACCCAGAAGACGTGCATTGGCCGCCTTCTTTTCTGCAGCTTCAGCTTCGATGATCAGGGAGCTCCAGTCAGGAGGGGGAGTAGAGTTGAGCCAGAGCTTTACTGCAGGCAACATGTTCATGCTGCAAGCGGAGAGGAGCGCATGTTCTGGCATGCCTGGAGGTAGCCTGAAGCAAGCCTGTCGGAAACGTTCGATGAATGCCCGAACCGTTTCCTTCTCCTTCTGACGTATCTCCATGAGAGACGCCATCGTCATGTCCTTCCCGCCGTCGTAGAAGCGGTCGAGGAAGAGGCGCGTCAGGTCGTCGAAGGACGATATGGAATTGTTGGGGAGGCTGCAGTACCAGTCATACGCTACTCCTTTCAGGGCCCCGACAAAGATACTGGTGAGGAGCGCGTCCTCCTTCGGAAGATGCCCTGTCTGTGACTGGAACTACGTCAGGTACCGTCGCGGAGAGTCCTTCCCGTCATATGGGGTGAGTGTTTGTGGTTTATACTTTCGGGGATAAACCACCTTGTTCCATTCGAGGGGATAAGGCTGTGGAATGCCCATCTTCTGGCGTTCCTCTTGCCTGTTCTTGGACTCGAAGCGCTCCCGCAGGTCTTTGATCATTTCGACCACATCCTCCGTAGAGCTAGGAGTCGGGGAAGGAGGTACCATCTGGATTGGAGCGTTTGAGGGCTCCGAGGTCCGAGGTGCTTCTGTATCCGAGGGCGCCCGTTGGAGGGGCACTCTTGACTCTCCATTAGCTCCTGGGTCAGGACCAGTTGAAGGTGTCCTGATCAAGGCCGACCGCATCTCAAACACTGCTTGAGTCAGTGCTTGCATTGAGGCAGAGAGGGTTTTGAGTCCCCCCCAATGAGTCTATGCGCTGGACTATGTCCTGTGATGGCGCATCAGACTCGACATCATCCCCAGCCATGTATACTGTCCTGATACGGCCAGGAGTGGATGGATTGGTTGAGGCTTCGCTTTCGGCCTCACTCTCATGCGGAGGAGTTACTTCTCCTGGTGTTTGGCCACCCCCAGCCGCATTCTGGAGTTCATCTTCAATATGTGCATCTGCAAGGGTCTGCTTGCCCTCAGCTCTGTCGTTTCCAGAACTACCCCCGGCAGTGTCCTGAAGGACATCCTTTTGAGGGGCTTCAGGGGGAGTAATCTCGCCTTGATGATGAAGATCCGCCGCAGCTGTGCTTTGGACATCTTCGTCTTCGGAAGGAGGCTCAACAAGGGTCTGGCTACCCCCAGCTTCTTCCAAGGACTTCTTTCTCGACCGAGTGCCTTCAAACACTCCAGAGGTCGAGACAGCTGCCTTGGTTTTCCTCGACTGGCTTTTGGATGAAGACGAGGAATTGGCAGTCATCTTCCGGATTGATGAGGAGTTGGAGACCACGTTGCATGAAGCGACCTTTGGCTCCTCTTCAGCTGACACCTTCGTCCCAAGGCGATGCCGGAGAGGTATCGATGATTGTAGTCGTTGGAAGACCGACTGTCTTGGTGGAACTGTCGTCTTGCAACAGCAGTTGATGGTGACCACCGCACAAGTATGCCCCGTAAGAGGCGCATCGTGCTTGTTGGTCGACTCTCCTGACCGGCGCTTGTGAGTGATCACGTTGCGCAGGTCGTTGGAGGAGAGTGGTGCCTTCACACCCTTTTCAGACGTATGGCAAGGCCAAACGCCGGGGTGGTCAGGTGAGTGCTGCGCCCCCTGATCTAATACCAAGCAGGCATCACGATCAGTAGTGGAGGAACCACAACATTTGAAGTGACTTGAACAGACCTCAAACGCACAACCAGAGGAGGCGCGGGAGTTTAAGACCACTGAGTTTGCCTCTATCGACTTGGTTATGCACACAGTAGATGCGCCCAAGCGGGATGAGGACTTTGAAGATCGACACGTTGCTGGTGCATAAGCACTTGAGTCAACCTTGTACAGCTTGCCATCGGCAGCGCGCGTGATGACGAGCGCGTGCCTCTGGCCGGCTGCTGGCATAGCACGTTTGTGGCGCATGGCCCGTGCCGCCTTGGATTTCTTCGTACCAGCCCGCTGGGGCGCATAGTACTCAGCATCCAAATTCTCCTCGCCATTACAGCGAGTGAGTCTGTCAAAGACAGAGGCTTTTTGTGGCGCATCAGAGGTGATGTGCGGGGCATTGGCTGCGCCCCTGCTCCGTCGACGTATCTTCCTCGCCTGAGAGAGAGATGGCTGGGGAACGTGGTCGGCCGCACGCTTCCCCAAGAGATGCGCTGCATCGGCGGGCGCACCTTGGTCGCTGAGAACGTCAGCAGGAAGGGAAGGCTGGATTGCTGCATCCCCTTCAGTGGTGGTGCCTGAGGCGTCGACTTTGCGCACCCAGGCCGTGCGGATCTTCTTCGACTTTGGTAGCCGCTTCGAAGGACTCGCACTTCCTTCAGAAATGAACTCCTCGTACACCTGTTGATTGAGGCATACGACCAGCGTCTTGTGGGAGGAGCCCACCTTCACGTCGTCGGCCTGTGACACGACTTTCTCGGAAGAGGAGAAAGAAGTCCCCAGCAGAGTCGCCAGCTTGTTTGCCATTAAAATTGTTTGATTGAAAACTTTAATACAAGCAGAACAGTGTTACAATATAGGACTTAGACGTAGTCCTAGGAGTACACTTTTGTTTAAGCTGGGTCCTTAGTGCCAACAGAGCGAGTGGTAATGCGTTGACTCCGTTGACCGGCTGACGACGGTTATCGGTTCTCTGAAGGCGTGGATTGCTCTGGGTACTGGAGCTTGCTGAGAGGAGGAAGACGTTGAGTGTCTATATCTACCTCTCTTGTATGTTCGTTGTGGATTCTATGCGTTGTCCGTCTGTGAGAAGAAAATGATCCCTCTATTTATAGTTTTGCAGGCTGGCTGCTCACGCGCGCATATAGGATGCGCCGGTGTGTGGGGACGCCACGTGGAAGTTGCTGATGGGGGCGCACGGATGATGCGCCCTGATTGGGAGGTTGAACTCTTCATACTGCTGTTGTGAGCCGGCACGTAGCAGAGGAGAAGATCTTTCGGTTGCTGAAATCTTGGACGAGTCGAGTCAAAGGACACGTGTCATCGACCCATGGCTCGAAGATCTCGGATTTGGGGGAGCAGTGATCTGGTGAGCTGCGCCTTGGATCTGGGCGCAGGAAGAGACTGCGGCTCATAACCTTTAGGAGTTATAAACCATTTAGGGCGTATGGCTTTTGAGGCGCATGCAGGTGACCTTCCTTCTGTCTTTCGGGATCAGAGATCAGTCTGGGGCGCATGGCTTTTGAGGCGCATGCAAAGCTTCAACCGGAGACTCTTCTTCTGTCTTTAGGGATCAGTGAAGGGTCTGAGGCACATGGCTTTTGAGGCGCATGCTGGTTTGGACGTATGGCCGTAGAGGCGCATGCGGATGGCCACGTGGCAGTAGCCGTCGGAGTCATGATGATGCTGACGTTGCCGACGCTTCGTTCTCTGAAAAAGCTGTCAACTGTTCAGACTTTAGGAAGCGTACTGCCAACTCTGGTGTCAGTTCAGCATTTAATGTTTGTGATGTTCGATGGACAGCTGAGTGGGCACATTGGTTGGTGTTCCACTTGGCATGAAAATGTGAGGGCGCATCCTCTGTGATGCGTCGGGTACTGTAGGGCGCGTCTGTGTGATGCGCCTGATACAGGAGGGCGCGTCCGTGTGATGCGCCGTTTGGCTGGCGCATCCGACATGTCCTTTAATGACGCGGCTGTCTCGCTCCTCGAGTGCTATAAATAGCCGTTTGGCTGAATTCGAGGCGTCTAGTTCATCCATTTAATGCAAATTCATTGCACAGAATTCGGAGAGTCATCCACTTGGCGCGTGGGTTTGATTTGCCCGGCCTATAAATAGTGGCATGGAGAGAAGGTTCGCTCCTCATTCCCTCACGTACTTCCAACATGAACTTGGATATGTGGGTGCATTCTGTTGACGAAGTGCTCCCGAGGGTGAAGATGAGACATCGTGTTGTCTTCGATGCACTTGAAGGTGACTGTTACATCCAAAAGACAGAGTCGAGGGCTTCCGAGGCAGGCGGAAGGTGCCTGTTGCATCCAAAGATAAGGATGTTCGGGCCTCGTCTCCGTTATTCCGGAAGAGCCGTAGATCGGAATGGCGGTGCTAGGCTCTTTCTTCCTTCAAAGTGGGTGTTGCCCACTCTGGTTGTGTTGAAAGCTGCTCCTTTAGCCGCGGTTTCGATCACGGTCTTCCTTCGCCTTTGGAGGCTCTTTCGAACCCTCCCCTGGCCACAGCATTTGCGGTGCTCTTCTCTTCTTTGGTTCCAGCCAGAGGGTTAAATGCTTTGCTTGGCGAAGCACTTATCAGGTGACCCTGGCTGGAAGAGCAGCATATAACTGGGCTCTGCTCGGCCAGGTGAGCCTGGTTGGAAGAGTTGCACATGACTGAGCTGCTGAAGGGATGCACATAACTGAGCTGCTGAAGAGATGGTAGGATGCGCCTGGCTGGAGGCGCATGACATCTGCTGTGCCTGGCTGACAGCGCATGGTGACTGCTGCGCCTATCGGAAGGCGTATGGTGGTTGCTGCGCCTTTCTGGAAGGCGCATGGTGGTTGCTGGATGTAGATCTAGGATCCTTCCTTTGTAGAAATTCTTCTTTGTACCATCTTTTCTAGACATGTAATAGACTTTTATATATAAAATAAAAAGTCCTTCTTCGAATGTCTATGGCTTATTCGATTAGCTGTCTGAGTTCTGGCGCATATAATGCCTGGCGCATGGGTTTTCTGGTTGTGAAATTCTATGCTTCTACACCGCCGTCTCATCAACGGTGTAGGCTGGGCATGATCTGATTCGACCCAAGTATTTGGGGACCGGGTAGTGACATGTTTTTAGTGGTGGCCCATGCAGGTCGATCAATCAACAACTTAGGAAAACCTAGGAAACATTTAGAAACATTAGAACATTAATTTACCACAACATAGGACCGAAATATATTATAATTAAATATTTTTGTTTGACTATAGATAGGCTACCTTGCTTATGTTTATATCCTAAACCTTCCAGAGAATGGCCACTGATAAAACCAACCCTGCTGGCGATGGGATGTCAACACCTGATCAAACCCTACCGCCTCAATCAAGTCCAGGTTTTACACCCCATCCGTTGAATACGCCTCGTGGATTGTTTGCTGCTTCAACGGTGGACCCATCATCTTCCCAGACGGAGATGCAACCCCCTGTGGTTACGCCCACTCCAGCTGCCCCACCGGTGCCTGTGGACCCCACTGACCTCATAGGTCTGCTAAGAGGAGTGCTAGAAGCCCAGAGAACTCAAGCTGAAGCTCATCGCGAGCAGACGGCCATTATGAGAGAAGGCATGGAGAACGCCCATAGCGTGGCAATGGCTGCACTAGAAAGAGGAGAAGCAGCTCAACAGGAACCAAGGCCTGCCAAGGTAAACATAAATTTAAGGATCAATTTATGTAATAATAAGGCCATTTAATTAATGGAAATCATATTGCCAAGGTGGGCGATATTGAGAGCTTTAAGAAGCAGAACCCTCGACCTTTCAAGGGAACCGAGGGAATCGTCTATGCTGACGAATGGCTCGATAGTATGGAGCATCTCCTGAGCGTCGCTCGACTTCCAGAAGACCTCAAGGCTGAAGCAGTAGGACTCCAACTGCAGAATGTAGCAAGCACCTGGTATCGGAATGAACCCCGACTCCAGGATAGGCAAGTTGACTGGGACACCTTCAAGAGGTTGTTCCAGAGGAAGTTCTTCCCAACTTCAGAGTTGCGGGAGATGGAGCGACAATTCCAGAACCTGAAGCAGGGCAACATGACTGTTGGAGAATATGCTGCTGAATTTGGCCAGCTCAGCCGATTTGCCAAGAACCTGGTAGCTGATCCTGACGATCATGCTGAAAGGTTCAGATATGGACTTAGAGAAGAGATCCGCACCCATGTGATCTCAGGCGGTGCTAAGACTTATGAAAAGATCCTGGAGCAAGCTCAAGACATAGAAAAGAGCCAACCTGCCCGCTCGAAGAGAGATTATCCTGGAACTAACAACTTCCAGGGTAATCAGAAGAAGCCCAACAACAACAATAACAACAGCAACAACAACAACCGTCCTCCCTACCAGCAGGCGAGGAACAATGACAAGGCGCCTCAGAGGCAGATCCCCATCTGCGACTTTTACAAGAGGTCGGGACATCTGGCGAACATCTGCAGGAAGAGACTAGGGCACTGCCTAGTCTGTGGGTCTTCCACCCATCAAGTGAGGGACTGCCCTTTGTCGACCAATCGGACTGGAGCAACTCCGCAGAAAGGACCTCTGCCCACTCAGCAATAACAATTTGGGCAGCATCAACAGAAGACTGGGCGAGCTTTTGCCCTGACAGCAGAGGAATCAGAACCAGCTCAGGAACCTGTAGCGGATGTCATATCAGGTTCTATCTATGTGCATTCCTACCCTGCCTTAGCTTTATTTGATTCAGAAGCATCTCATAGTTTCATAGCCACCAAATTCATATCTGCACACCATATAGTTACTGGCTTTAGCAAGAAGATCTGTAGAGTTATGACTGGAGGAGGACCCCTACCTATTACTGAGATCTGTGAATGCCCTATCACCATAGCTGGCCATAATTTTATAGCACCTTTGCTTGTCATGCCCTTACCTAACTATGATATAGTCCTAGGGATGGACTGGTTAAGTAAGCAGCATGCGCTGATAGACTGTCATCGAGGATGTGTAGTCTTCAGTCCACCTGGAGAACCGGAGTTTGAAATCTCTCGAACTCCGGAGGAGATGGAATGTGTTACCTATACCTCTATCACTGAAGAGTCCGGACCTCCGCACCCTATCATAGCAGAATTTATGGATGTTTTTCCTGATAGTCTTCCCGGGTTACCCCCAGACCGAGACTTAGAGTTCACCATTGACCTAGTCCCCGGTTCTTTCCCTATTTCTAAGGGATGCTACAGAGTCAACCCGAAGGAGGCCAAGGAGATGAAGGATCAGATTAATGAACTGAAGGCTCTGGGATTCATTCGAGATGGAGCTTCATCGTGGGGAGCACCTGTCTTGTTTGTTCCCAAGAAGGACGGAACTGTGAGGATGTGCATCGACTACCGGGCGCTGAACAATATCACAATCAAGAACAAGTATCCTTTGCCCCGGATCGATGACCTGTTTGACCAACTCAGTGGAGCCAAGGTGTTTTCCAAGATTGATCTCAGGTCTGGCTACCATCAGATCAAGGTCAGGAAGGAAGATATTCCCAAGACGGCGTTCAACACCAAGTATGGGCAGTTTGAATTCTTGGTCATGCCGTTTGGACTGACAAATGCTCCAGCTGTATTCATGAATCTTATGAACAAGGTTTTCCATGAATACTTAGATCAATTTGTTGTTGTCTTCATTGATGACATTTTGATCTATTCAAAGACTGAAGAGGAGCATGAGGAGCACCTCAGGAAGGTTCTAGGAACTTTGAGGAAAGAGAAGTTATATGGTAAGCTATCCAAATGTGAATTCTTTCTAGACAAGGTGGATTTTCTTGGCCATGTTGTCACATGAGAAGGAATTTCGGTAGATCCTAAGAAGATAGCTGCTGTGGAGAAGTGGTCTACCCCAAGCTCAGTTGCTGAAATCAGAAGTTTCCTAGGCTTGGCTGGCTACTATCGAAAGTTCGTGAAGGACTTTGCTAGAATTGCCGAGCCAATGACGAAGCTGACTCGGAAGAATGAAGAGTTCGTCTGGACGGAAGATTGCCAGGCTGCATTTGACGAGCTGAAGAAGAGGCTTACCACTGCACCAATCCTTGCGCTACCTACAGGATCTGGTGGTTTCACAATCTACAGTGATGCCTCTGGAAAAGGACTGGGATGTGTTCTTCAACAGAATGGGAAAATGATTGCTTACGCATCTAGGCAATTACGGAACCATGAGAAGAATTATCCCACACATGACCTGGAGCTGGCGGCAGTTATCTTTGCATTGAAGCTATGGAAGCACTATCTGTATGGAGAGAGAGTAGAAATATACACAGATCACAAAAGTTTAAAGTATGTTTTTACTCAGAAAGAGTTGAACATGAGGCAAAGAAGATGGCTGGAGCTAATGAAGGACTTTGACATCGACCTGCAATACCACCCGGGTAAGGCTAATGTGGTCGCTGATGCACTTAGTCGATACCCAGTGGCGATGCTCTTGACTAAGGAGCGGCATCTGCTAGAGGACATCGAGAAGCTTGGATTAGAGATCATATTGCCTGGAGATAGAAGGATGGAGCTGGATGCTGATTCAGTACTGATGAAGTTGCAAGTGAGGTCGTATTTGATGGACAAGATCAAGGAGACTCAGTTTCAAGACGAGGCACTTTGCAAATTGAGAGACCAAGTGTTGGCGGGAACACTTGAGGGTTTCTCAATCGCCAGCGATGGAGCTTTGAAGAATGGTACGAGGCTTTGTGTACCATCTGGCGAACTGAAGAATGAACTGATGAAGGAAGCGCATCAGTCACAGTATTCTATACATCCTGGAGCTAATAAGATGTATCGGGATATGCGCACTATTGTTTGGTGGTATGGAATGAAGAAAGATGTGTCCAGATTCGTGGTGAGATTTTTGATCTGTCAGCAAGTGAAGGCCAGTAGACAGAGACCCGCAGGACTTCTACAACCGCTGGACATTCCAGAGTGGAAGTGGGAGCACATCACAATGGATTTCGTGTCAGGTTTGCCTCGTTCCCAAGGAGGGAAGGATGCCATCTGGGTTATAGTGGACCGACTAACCAAGTCATCTCATTTTATCCCCTTCAAGGTTGGTTTATCCACCGAGAAGTTGGCGGCACTATACATGCGACACATCTACCGGATTCATGGAGTACCGGTAAGCATTGTATCTGACCGAGACACTCGTTTTACCTCTCACTTTTGGAAAAGTTTGCATGACAGCCTGGGGACACAATTGAAGTTCAGCACTGCCTATCACCCCCAGACAGATGGTCAATCAGAGAGGACGATTCAGACACTGGAGGATATGCTGAGATCGTGTGTCTTGGAGTTCGGAGGATCGTGGGAAGACCATTTGCACTTGGTAGAGTTTTCTTATAATAACAGCTACCAAGCCAGCATTGGTATGACCCCATTTGAGGCTCTGTATGGACGTCGTTGCCGTACACCTTTGGCATGGGAAGACGTAGGAGAAAGAGTACTGCTGGGTCCAGAGATGTTGACCGATGCAGCAGAGAAGGTAAAGATAATCAGAGACAAGCTCAGAATTGCCCAAGACAGACACAAGCATTGGGCAGACAGCAGTCGTCGACCACTACAGTTCGAAGAAGGAGATAAAGTCTTTGTGAAGATTTCTCCTACCAGAGGTACAATCAGATTTGGCAGAGCTGGGAAGCTGAGTCCCAGGTACATTGGACCATTTGAAGTTCTGAGCCGGATTGGAGAAATGGCGTATAGGTTAGCTCTACCAGCTAATCTAGAGGGCGTGCACAACGTCTTCCACGTCTCACAGCTTAGAGGCTACGTTCCTGATGAGAATCACATCTTAGACCACTCAGAGTTGGAGATCGGACCGAGCCTCACTATGCCTGAGAAGCCAGTGACGATTTTAGACCGAGGCGAGAAGAGGACCAGGACCTCAATGACTCCGATAGTTCGGGTAATGTGGAGGCATGATTCCCCAGGCGAGTCTACCTGGGAACGAGAGGATGAGATGCGGAAGAAGTACCCGTATTTATTTGAGACCTGAGGTAATTTCTAACTTTATTTTTAAAATTTCGAGGACGAAATTTTCTAAGGAGGGAAGGTTGTGAAACCCGTAATTTTAGTTCACTATCTAAATTAGTTAATTAATTAATTCTGGAAATTTTAGTCAAAACCCGTAAATTCAATTTTTGTTGTTTTTCTAAATTATTGAAATTTCGTGTTTGTTAAATTAATATTTTATCCGATTATTATTAAAAGAAAATTATTAATTTTAAAAAAATATAAATAAAACATGGATTTTTGATTGTCATCCAGACCCAGTCTGAACACCGTTCCCGAGTCCCAGACCTGTTCCCGAACCCAAGTTCGAATCTAAGCAAATTTTTGGTTTTCAAAAATAAATCTGAAATAATATTTGATATAAAAAAAAATTTTAGAGTTTCATAAAGAGAAGAGAATTATTTATTAGAACAAACCATTCTTTAATACTCTTAACCTTTCTCTTTCCTTAATATCAACAGAGAAGGAATTTCCTTCTTTCAGCCGTTGCATAACCCTTCCTCTTCGAAACTTCCCGACCGACCGAGCCTTCTCGGCTCCCAAACCGCCGAAGACTTTTCATTCCGTAACCTCCCGCTCATCTCTCCTATTTAACCCTCTTCATCCTTCCATTCACCATCACCACCAAACTCCCAAATCCCCAAAACCTCCGTGCCCTAGATTTCGGCAAACTCCGCTTGAGCCGCGTCCTTCCGGCGAGTCTTGGCCGACCGCACCCGCGGATCCGCCCCGGCAGTGCCCCACACCGTGCGGCCCTCCTCCCGACCGACCCGAGACCGACGCACCCCTCCCCGTGAGCCCAGACACCACCCTAGCCAGCCACCCCTCCGACCAACCTGCCGGCAGACCCCCTGCGCGGCTTTCCGGACTCCGACAGCCCCACGCCCTGTCTCCCGCGCCCCTGTTCGACTCCGCTTGCGAGTCTTCAGGACGATCCTGACCAGAACCACTCTCTGCGGGGCTCTCCGGCGCTGTTTCTGTGGATTCGCAGAGTTTACGCAGCCGTATTCCGGCGAGGCGAGTTTCGAGTCCGAGGCATCACTTCGGATTCCTTCGTTTTTTGGTAACCTCTGGATAGTCCCGTAGTTCTCTATTTTGTCTGTGATGAAATCTGGTCCCCGGTTCCTTCGGGAATTCGGATTTTCGGTTATCCTTCGGAGAAAAATTTAATTTTGTTACGTTTCTGGATTCGAAAAATTTTCGGATTTGTTGTTCTGTGATTTTGGGTCTGTAATGATCCTTTTGGATTTTCCGAATTTGGTTCGGAAAGGTTCTGTGAGATTTGGATAAATTCTGTTGGTTAGAAATTTATTTGGCACTTGGCTTTTGAATTATTTTGTGGCTATTTTCAGGAATTCCGAGTCTGTTTCGGGAATTCTGATATTATTCCGGGTTTTCCGATGTGGCTTAGGAAATTATTCTGTGGTTATTTTATATAAATATTTTTGGGTATCCCTGGTTTGGGATTGTTTTTGCAGGTTGTAGCACACTTTCCCAGTTTTTGGGTTGACCAAAAATAGAGGAAGTGCTGCCAAAATTTTTATAAAAATTATAAAAAATGATTTTTAAAATGATTTTCGGAAATAATATTATTTTTGGGCGACGACCTTATCGGTCAATGGACCCCAGTGAAATGCAAACGCACCGGTCTATCCGGGCGTTGAGGCAGAGTAGCTGTAAATGAAGATTGGACCAGTTCTGAGACTCATTCTATTTTTAAATTAGAATTATTAGTTATTATTATTATGTAAATTTTGTAGGTAATTTACAAGACTAACAGTTTATTTCTCTTATTTTAATTCATGGAAATGTAAGAGCATAAGCTCATTTGTTTATTTTGTAAGTTGTAATAAGTAGGAAATTAGTTGTGGATTTTTCTGGGATTGTGAGTACGTAGGATTAATTAATATTATTATTAATTAAATAGTTAGAAATTCATGATTTTCTCACTTAAAGAAAAGAAAAATATATTTATATGTATAAATATAAAATACTAATCTTTTCCTAATAAATTGATAAAAACAAGTTTTTTCGAAATAAAATATAAATTTAGATTTTCTTAATTGTAACGCACTAGAAAAGCGTGTTTTGATTGTGTTGATTAAATACAAGATTAAAATTGACTAGGAAACAAAAATCTAGAGATTGTAACTAGATTCTAGAGTTGTGGTTTCCGAGGCATAATTTTCGGAATGTAGGATTTCAAAGAAGAGAGGTGACTGTTCAAAATCCGAAGTACCAAACCCGTCCAACTTGAGAAATTTTAGGCAAGTACATTTATGTGGATTTACGATTATTTTAACAATCATTTCATTGCAATTTTAAACCACTGTTCAAACACGAACTCTTTCGGGAGTATTGACTGTACTGTTGGGGACTGGGGGAGTAGAGTAGTGGATATGACCAAATCCAAAATTAGGATAACTGACTGTGTTAGCTTTCCCCTCTTCACACGGGGACAAGCCATACCGTATCGCTAGGATACTACTGTAACCCAATCCGGTCATATTCATTACCTATTCATATCACTATACTGTATTTCAAAACTGTTTCATCTTTAAAAACTGTTTAAAAGTGCATGATATTAATTGTCATTTTAATTGTTAAAATTTGCATAAATTTGTACTTTGCTCCCTCCTGACTGGAGACAACATTTTAGGTATTTCTGATGACCTGGAGATGCTGATCAATAGCTACTATGATCCCGATTTGTACCCGACGGTACTTCCAGCTGATGAGGATGTTGTGGCATCTCCATAGATGCTACTTTTGTTGAGAGTTTATTAGTTTTTTTGTTATTTCAAATTATGAATCCTTGTATCAAAAACAAGTTTTAAATTATCGTTTAAATAAATGTTGTGGAAAATTTAGTTTCAAATGTTGTTGATCACCTGCATATGGATTACAGCTTACTGCCGCCGTCTCATCAACGGTGCAGGCTGGGCATGATCCGATTCGACCCAAGTATTTGGGGACCGGGTCGTGACAGTCGACATGATAGCTGTATACATACGAGGTATATGGACCGTCGTATGTGTACATAAGCTGTAAAATGCAGTACTCCACGACACTAATCTCATCCACAAATAAAGAATAAAGAATTTATAATAACTCATGAATTATTATTTACAAGTTGTTGGGCGGAGACAAATCCATTACCAACTAATTTTAATAGAAAAGAAATATACAAGAAAAGTAATTTGGTAGAGCGAAGGGGATGACGATCCAAGAGCAACACCACGAAGAATAGAGCGCAAGTCATGGCCTTAGCTAGAGCACCTGCAGAAATCACAAGACACACATGGAGGAATCACCAGGTCCTCAGAGGGACGTAACAAGATACAGGAAGAACATGCCATATAAATACTGAATATAAAATATGCCACAATCAAAGAAAGTGACAAGACATAAATAAGGTAGCCTAACCGTACTAAAGTGAACATGCAATTAAGAAACAATCCTTCGACGCATGAGCCCTGGCTGTAAATAGGATCGGTATAGTCCCTATATAGGGTACCAGGGGTCTACGTCCGTAACGTTCAAAGATCGTCAGAGGGCATCATGTGCAAGGGGCTACGTGTATAACGCTCTGGATAACGTCAGAGGGCATCTGGATCCTGCGTCTCCGATGGAGCGCACAGGTAAATCTGGGAAGTGCAACGAAGCCATACGTCAGGTATTGTTCTCTCCACCCAATGCTCCTATTATGTCGCATCTACGACCAGGTAACACTACTAACTGTCAAGTCTTCTAACATATCTCTATTGACAGTTTAGACCTAATGCACGTCCCATACGCATCAGTGATCAGCCAACACGCAAGTTCAGATGCTATATGCTACTCACAACTCACACATCTTGTGGCACATCAGTGTCAAAGTTTATGTAATGCACTAAACTAGTGGTAGTCCCTTAACTCTAGGTCCATATACAATCAAAGAATAATAACAAAGTACAGCTAATATCACTGAGCAGACAGTAAATCAGAAACTGTAATAATGGTACAGCTAAAAGAACTAAAAATAAATACACAGTGATATACAATAAATAAAATATAGACTAATTATAAACAGTAAATTATGGCAATGTATCTTGCCTGGTGTGCTGCTTGGTATGGTACGATGTTCTGACATGTTCCGATTAGTCCAATAGCCATGGTCGATAGCTAGAGGCCTGAAGTTGCGAGGAATTAGGAGTAGGAACTAGTCATGATTAGTCACGATCAATAGTGCTAATCGAGGAGAATTTGTGGAAATATATACGTATCGTATTTTGAAAATATTTATGATACTTAAAAACTATGTATAATTTTAAACAAAATATCATAAATACATATATATTTATAAATCATAATGTGAAACTACCTTTTTATTAGTCAAAATATTTTAAAGTAATACTTTACAAATCTAGAAAATTATTCTCAGGGTTAAAACTAAATTGTAAAGATGTAGTTTTGTAGCTCAAAAATCCATAAATAAAATAGTATGCAATAGTATATTTTTTCACAAATATTTTTAAAATATTAATCAAATTATTTGATATACAATTACAATTTTAAAAATAATATTGTCACTAATAATAACAATGGAAAAATACCCATACCCATATATACTTTTAACATAAAATAAAAGTATAAATAATGCTACTGTTAATAATAATAATAATAATAATAATAATAATAATAATAATAATAATAATAATAATAATAATAATAATAATAATAATAATAATAATAATAAAAAATAATACTAATACATATAGTCAGCAGAACATCTGCTGTTCCCCACATCTTTTTAGTGAGAAAGAGAGAGAAGTGGGTTACCATTGTGAAGGACCCGATCGAGAGAGACGACCGCGACGGCGACTACCGGAGGTCGGAGGCGACCCGAAGGAGGACCGTGGGTCGAGGCCGGGAGTGAACGCCGGCGGTGGAGTTGGGCACCACCGGACGCAAGGAGAGAGGGAGAAGAACGAGGCAGAGAGGGATGAGGAGCGGAGAGATCGGGGAGCTGTGGGAGAAGGGGATCGCCATGGAGGTATAGGCTCACACCGGAAACGGTAGATGGTGCACGCGCGAGCAGTGTGTGAGCACTGCTGAGAAGGAGGCCCATGGAGGTACGACACAGATCTCGAGAGGCGAACGTACGGGAAATGAGGTCGCCTGTGCTCGGCCAGTCGCGGAGGCGAGGAGGACAGGGCGGTAGGCGGTTGAGCACAGGTTAGGGTTTTACCTTCTTTTTTTTTTCCAATTTTTTGGGATGTTGGCGGCGGTGGCCGCCGTAGGCGGTGGTAATGGAGGTTTCGACCAGAAGTAGGGGTGGCGGAGATGGGCGAAAAAGGTGATAGGGATGGTTGTAGAGGAGTTGATGATGGTACGAATTCTGGCTGGGTTCACCGGTGGTTTGGAAGGCTGCCAGGAGTGGTGGTTTGGTGGCAGTCATGGTGGCGATGGCGATTTGTGATCGGCAGAAGCCATGCTGTTGGTGGCGGTGGAGACCAGTTGTGATGACGGGTGTCGGGATGGTGGCGGGTGATGTTAGGAGAGGTGGCATGGAGGCTGTGGGGGTCTTGGGGTTGCCACGGGTTAGGTTTAGGATTTGATTATGTCGGGGGTGTGTATTCGGGTGGTGGTGATGACGGGACTGTTGTGTCCGGCGAGACACAGATGGTGTGTCCGAGATTGTCGGACATGGGGACAATGTATTTGTATGGTGGGGATATAGTAGATGGGAGGCACAGACACGATGCACAATTTGTGGATGGTAGAAAATTTGGTTATGGAATTATGAGAGAATAGCCAAAGTACCTCTCCTTTTATAGGAGGTGGGAATCCTATTAGGATATGGATTTAGGATAGTTTAAGCGTCCATAGATAATTCGTAATTTAAATCAAATTAGTTTAAACATAATTCAAATAAGTTACATCAAGATTTAGAGCTACTAAGCTAAATCACATATTTAATTCAAAACTTATTTTGGAAACATTCGGTACAATTGATTTATCAAAATTTATCCAATATTAAATCAAATGAGATTTAAAATATCTTTTCATAATTACTAAAATATGATAATATTAAATTTTGAAAATCATGATAATTACTTAAATATTAAATCATAAAATAGCTTTTATAAATAACAAAAATATATTAATAAACAAATTTCAAATTTTGCAAATATCTGGAATACATTTTATATAAACCAAAATTTCCAAATCACTACTTATTTTTAAACGACGACTAAAATAACTCTTTTATACAAAATAAAAATATTTATCACATTTGTTTGAACATATAATTTTCCTATATAAAATAAAATTTATAACAAAAATGTTTTTCTAAACTATGTACCTCGACACATATTCGCACTTGTCGAGCAAATACGAAACGCAAAGCTTGCACGCTACGCAAATACAATAATGCGAACTCGTATGCGACGTGCAGATACGAAGTACAAAATAAATACCAAATTTTTAAAAAAAATTGTAGTAAAAATTTAGGGGGTTTACATCCTACCCAACTTAAAAGAATTTTGTCCTCGAAATTTAGGAGTAATTAGGGTAGGTAGGGCGAAGGGGATGGAAAGAGTTTATTCGAATAGATGTACGAGATCTTCTTGGGACGAGAATGAAAACAAAATATTCGACGAGGAGGCGAGCGACATTTCAATGGAAATATGTCATTTGATCGACTAGAACAAAAAAAATTGATGGTTTCAGTTTAGATTATGATCATGTATATGACAACCAATCAATGACTAAGCTCGATCAACCTTAACATTAACCTTAAAAAGGGGCAACCTCATAAGTAGGTAATAAACTCCTTAATCCTTTGATATCATCAATATTCATGTGATATCTCTTATCATAAATCGTTCTTTCCAAAAATTACTTTCGTACCACGTTTCCTTAAAAAATTTAACAAAAACAAATATGATTATAAATGTACTCTAACTTCCTCTATCTCGTCATAGAATTTCAAATAGTCACAAATTTTAAATTCCATAATCTCCATTATACTAGCTCACTTGTATATATCTTCCCAAGTTATAATTTCCTCTAAAATTAAAATTTCAAAACCTTCAACCAATTTGGCCCAAGTAAAGTTAAAATCTTCTTATTACAAATTTGTATTTATTGGTCATTGTACAATGCATCCATAGGTACCAAAATAAAAGTCCGTCTTCAATGTTCGATAAATCTCAAAAACTAACAATATGCCTTCATAACTCATTCTTCTATCATCATAATTGAAATTTCCTAAAATATTTATTAGTCTCTCTCGAAAATTTGAATTCAACAATCTCCTCTTTTTGATGGTAGAAATGAAACTCATCTTAACTTCATATTCATAATCATCTTAGAACTTAATTCTCCATGCATCAAAAATGTAAAGGTTTCTTTCTTCAATAATTGGTTATCCTTGAAAACTAATATCATCATAACACTATATGTTATCGAAGGCAACATCAACATTGTCTTTATCAAAAATTTGCATCCATAAATTTTTATATATAAACTTGGTTCTTAACCCACCAAAGCTTTAGAAATTCCACACTCAATATTTGATTACCTCAACACCCTCTTTGTTAGCCGACAAGTCCATTTACCCTTGATCATATTATTTGATCAAAAACACTATATCACCTTCCTCACTTTAGGATTTATCGCATAATTATTTTAACCATTATGCCGTTAATCTCTTCTATGGGATTTTCTAATTTGGTTCCTTTATAACAGAAAGGTGTCGTGATCAAATTTCATATGCGCACAAGGAAATCACACAAGGAACAAGGTTGCATAACTACGGAGGAAACATAGTGAATATGAACGGAGTAATTTAATTGGAAGGGAGAGAAGTAAGGGTTGCTAATTTTTTTTTGGCATGAAGAACAAAAGATGTTATGGATCTAAGTAAATCAAGATAAGGTATGAAAATAAAAAGACGAGGGTTAAGCAATCGAGATAAAACACAAATTAAGCATTAGGAAATTAAGTAGATCACAATCATATATCGGGTCGAAAAATTTGAGTTAAGGTTGAGTCCACATCTGTAGCCAAAAGTGTAACGGTACTATGGTAAAGGTTTATAGTTTAATCTTTATGACCCAAAATTCGTATCATAAAAATAGAGTACAAGGAGACGTATTTTAGTGGGACATGATATACCTACATGAAGGTGGGTTCGTCTAGGTCTTGTATATGAAATTTGTTGGAAGGAAATGTCTAGTGTTGTGCTCCAAATATCGATGTCACGGTCGGGGATACCAAATGATCTAAATAGAAAGTGAGTTTTCATGGGGTACTAATTAATGCCCAAATAAAATTTTAGGTTAAAGCACGAAATAAGTTAACAAGGAATCTATTAGATCAAAGTAAAATAAGTTATGGACACAGTTTCTAGAGAAGACAGTCTCTTAGATGGATACGACCAAAGAACGATTAAATCATTTCTTCTTTTACAAACGGTTAGAAGGTCACGAGGGAAGATCGAGTAAGTCAATATTGCGATATAGTCACATGGTTTGGTTGATGACTAACTACACTTGAGTGTACACTACTATCATGGTCATGAGTGATATGGCAACTAGTGTGGGATACTTCTATCTCATTGAGGCTATATTGGTTGCCTACCATTATACTTTTAAACTCGAGCTTCCTCAAAAAGTTTCTTAAATAAATTCTCAAAAAAATTTCTACCATAATTTATATTCCTTCTAAGCCGTCCAACTTAATCATGACTTAAAATTTAGATTCCTTAATTCAATCTCAAAGAAAACCTTTATCATATCACTACTAACTTTTCCAAAATTTAATATTATCAATACAACCTTTAAACTCAATATTCTAATAATCTTATCAGTCGTCAAATCCCTTTTTTTTCACTAAACTTCCATAACAATCATAACTTCAAAATTTCAAATTAACATTCCTTAATAAACCTCGAGATAACTCTTAGCATATTACAATCAACCCAAAACGGAAGCTCAAGTTTTAAATAATCTTATCAATCGTGATTTAAACAAAAATTGAGCATTTAAAATAAATCCTCGGATTGATTTTATATCTTTCAAAATTTATATCTAAACTTCCAATAAGTCACAACTATTCTAAAACCTTCAAAAGCCAAAATCTTTTCTTTTTTCTTTTTCTTAAAAAAAATCCATAATCAAGGCTTTAAACTTGAAATCTAAATATCAAAATAACTTTATAATTCATAGATCATATGACACAATTTAATCCAAGAAAACATTTTACCAAAATTTATCAATCGTCCTCAAAGTTTAGTCAATCGTAAGTCCTATTTAGAAATTTAAGATCATTTTCAATCAAATTCATATCCATAGATGTATAGCTATAACTCAATAATTCATAAATATTTTCAAAGACCTTCAAAAATTAAATCAAAATAAAATTCCAACTATCCTTTGAAGGTGGTAATATGCTACTACCCAACTTGGAATTTGCTAATCCTTAAGATCATACTTTTTAGGAAAAGGTCTTTATAACGCAAATAAGACCCCAATGCATACTGATTGTTAATATAATCTTTCTAGCCATGGGTTGGACCTATAAGCATATAATAGTGTAGTTATCTTCCAAACTGTCACTAAGCACGAAAAATAAGAGTTCACGGTAAAAAGAGTTCAAGCAGGATGCAATTCAAGGGTGGTAACGAGAGTTCGAAACTTGAAGCAAGGGAGGAAGTCAAGTTGGTGGATGAGATCCTAAACTCTATTCCTATATACAGGCTCACATCGGTACAATAACATAACCGAAGTGATAAACTTGATGATCGAAAATACTTGCGGCTTCGAGCGGACGTCCTTCATGGATGGGTTCTCAGGCTACAACCAGATCAAGATGTTCCCCGACGATGAGAAACATCTTTTCGAACACCGTTGGGGGTATACTGCTATACGGTGATGCCCTTCGGATTGAAAAAATGCAGGGGCGACATACCAGCGAGCTATGAACACAATTTTTTGCGGTTATTTGTGCAAAATAGTGGAATGCTACCTAGACGATATTACAGTTAAAATTCGTCTCAAGGGCAACCACCTCCAAGATTTGAGAACGGTGTTCGAACTAATTCGTGCACACCAACTCAAGATGAATCCAACCAAGTCCTTTCTGGGAGTCTCCAGCGGTAAGTTCCTTGGTTTTGTTATCACTTCAAAGAGTATACGTCTTGACCCAGAGAAAGTGAAAGCTATCCTTGATATACGTCCCCCAAGTAATCTCAAAGAGCTATGCAGACTTCAAGGAAGGCTAGCCTATATCAGACAATTCATTTCAAATCTTTCTGGATGGTGTCAACCGTTTACTCAGCTCATGAAGAAAGGAGTATCTTTCGTCTGGTCTAAACAATGTCAATGCGCATTTGATGACATCAAGAAGTATCTCACAAGCCCCCCAGTTTTGGTGGCTCTAATAATGGGAAAGCCCTTCTTGTTATATGTTCGCGCTATGGATCGTTCCTTTGGTGCCCTATTAGTTCAGAAGAATGAAGGCGGCCGTGAACATACAATCTACTACCTCAGCCGCACGATGGTTGGTGCCGAGCACAGATACACACCTGTGGAAAAAGAATGTCTCGTACTGGTATTTGCTATCCAGAAGACATGCCACTATGTGTCTGGGCAGACTATCCACATCATATCTAAAGTCAATCCTCTCAGAATACTCATGACTAAATCGGGTTCTCTTAATTTCTGTTTATCTACATAGGCAATGTTGTCGACTCCATAAGATATGTTGTTCGTTCCTCATAAGGCAGTAAAAGGTCAAGCGTTAGCTGATTTCCTAGCAGCTCATCCGGTGCCAAACTCTTTCAAACTCTACGATAAAATCCTAGACGAATTAGTAAAGTCTAATACCACAACTGAGGAAATCCCCATTTGACGAATGTTCATTGACGGTGCATCAAGAACAGGACCTAAAGGAAATATCATAGCCGGAGTAGGCGTCGTGCTTGTGTCACCCGACCATCTGGTTATACACCGTGCATATTCTCTTTTGGAACCCTGTACTAACTACGTGGCCAAATATAATGCTTTACTGATCGGCCTTCAACTGGCAAAACAGCTGGAAGTTGACTATCTAGAAGCTTACTGTGATTCTAAGCTAATAGTTAGTCAGGTCCGAGGGGATTATGAAGTTCGTCATGAAGACCTCATCCCATATCACAAAGCGACAATCGAATTGGCTTCTACTTTTGCTAGATTCTTCATCGAGCACGTGCCTCGATTACAGAATATAGAAGCAGATGCTTTAGCCGGTCTTGCTGCTTCCTTGACCGTCCTTACTAATACTCAGCATTCGATCACAGTGTCTGGTCGAGAGCTATTCAGTGTGAAAGATGCCTTGCATATTCATCATAGTAATGCAACAGAAACAAAGGTCAACGTTAAAGACTGGAGATTTTCTTTCATAGACTACGCCATCTACGAAATCCTCCCTAAGGATCCAAAGGAAGCAGTATCTGTCCAAAGGCAATCCCTCAGATTTTACTATAATACAGCTACCAAAATGCTGTACCGATACTCTTACGATGGGCTACTGTTACGATGTTTATCAGACACGAAAGCTAAACATGCACTCCGTGAGGCTCACGATGTAATTTGTTGTGCACATCAACCAGGCCCCAAATTACAAGACCGCCTCAGACGAATGGGTTATTATTGGCCCACGATGATAGCATATGCTGTTGAATATACAAAGAAGTGTAGGGCTTGTCAGTTCCACGCTGACTTTATTCATCATCCTTCGGAGTTTCTACACCCGAAAGCGGCATCTTGGCCTTTTGAAGCCTGGGGTATGGACGTCATAGGCCCAATCAGCCCGCCATCCTCTAAAGGACATCGGTTTATCCTAGCTATAACTGATTACTTTTCTAAATAGGCAGAAGCTATACCGTTCACCAAAGTAAAGACGTCGAACGTGATCAGTTTTATCAAATATCACATTATCTATCGCTTCAGTCTACCTCGCAGGATCATCCATGATAATGGTCTACAATTCGTGAGCAATACATTCTATCGATTCTGCGATAAGAATCGAATCCAGAATGTAGCCTCTATTGCTTACAATCCAGCGGCTAATGGGTTAGCAGAAGCCTTCAATAAGACTATCATTGAACTTCTCAAGAAGTTCGTATCTTCAAACAAGCGCGATTAGAATGAGAAGCTCGGCAAATATCTCTGGTCCTATCGTACAACGGTCCGGACTCCAACAGGCAGTACGCCATTCTCTATAGTTTATGGAAACGAAGCAATTCTTCCCCTAGAAATCCAGATTCCCTCTCTTTGAGTAGCCTTAGCCAGTGAGTTGACTGCTGAAGAAAGTTACCATCTGCGACTACAAGATCTAGAAGCGCTAGACGAAAAACGCTTATTAGCTCAACAACGTATTGAGCTGTACTAAGCACGCCTTTCTAGCGCCTTTATTAAAAAGGTGAAGGAAAGAATCTTTCAAGTTGGTGATCTGGTCTTAGCAGTGAGAAATTCAATGGTCATGACACACAAAACGAAAGGAAAATTCTAGCCTAAATGGAAAAGTCCTTTTGTTATAGAATCAGTGTATTCTAACGGTACGTATCGACTAACCAAACCTGATGGTGACTTGCTCATGATGCCGATCAACGACAAGTTCCTGAAGAAATATAACGTGTAACCTTCATGAACAACATTCGCATATACCCTATTTCAGTCATGTAAATATACAGTACAATGTTTATGTGATTCAAAAAAATCATTTAACCATTATCCATATTTCAAGAGTCTTGAATACACCATGGATAATAGGTCCTCTAAAAAGATTCTCCAATGGAAGTATTTCCGTTTTGGACTCTGCCCAAACTTGGTCCGACGAAAACAAGTTACGTCCATATTACCTCTGAACTATTTTTCAATAATTATTTTCCCAGTGGGATGATTAAGAAACGTTTTATCACGTCCATATAACCTCTGAGCAAAGCATTCATCAAGGATAATCACGTCCATATTACCGCTGAATTATCTACTCCTACCTAATGTTATATATCCTTCCACGTCCATATTATCTCTGGTCAGATATAGAACATCCTCTGCTATTACGTCCATATTACCTCTATTAGCAGCTTCTTTCAACTTATTATCTATATTCAAGAACCTTGAATATAAAATGGATAATAAGTCCACATTAAATTCTCCAGCAAAATATCCACCAGAAATATTCTTACTACGTCCACATCACCTCTAGTTCTGATATCTCACAAGGTTTATTCATGAGTTTTGAAAGCCAAAAGATTCTTTATTTAGAACGTCTATCAAAAGACGGAGAAAAGAAAAAGATACAAGAGTCTTGACGGCTAAAAAAAACAGTTACAAACAAAAGACTTAAGGGATCCACAATCGATTGATGCTATCCCTCAGAGCCTTGATTTCTGCTTAAGATTTGACGGTGGCACGACGATGTGCTTCTTCTTACCGAGCAATTTTATCCTCGAAAGGAATCAGTTTCATATGCTCTTCTTTCAACTTCACCAGCTGAGCCTTCAACTGGTCTGAAGTTGTGGTAGTCGCAGTAGCCTGAACCACGTAGTCTTCCTGCTCAGATGCAACTGTTCGTAAGTCAGCCTCGAATGGAGCAATCACTTTATGAAGCTGCACAATATGGTTGTACTTTTCAGTGATCTAGATGGCCAGCTTATTCTTTGAGGCAATATGAGCCCTACCGGTTGCATCAAACTGTTCATACTGATCTGCCAGCTTGCTGATCACTTTAGCCAGAGCCTCGTTTTTCGCCTAAAAAGTAGCTTTCTCCTCCTCAATAGCCGCAATCAGAGCCTCGTCCTCCTCAAGAAATGATGATGTTGGGCTTCGCTGACTGACCTCTCGGAGTTTGGCCACTTTATTTTTTAGGTCAGCCATGACCTTCCTTAAAGCATTAGCTCACTCTTCATAGCCAGCAATGCTTTCAAGAGCTGTCATCTGGCATTCAGTGACAACCTTCACAGGCCCAAAGGTGGCAGTTTGGTTCAAAACTCCAGGAAACTTTACTTTCAAAATGGAGTAGAAAGCTCTAATGACTTCTTGAGCCATCGTATCATCTTCAGAAGAGGTCATTGGAGATGAAGCTTGATGAGGATCTTCCATCCCAGGAAAAGCTACTTGGGAGGAAGCTGAACCTGAAAAATAACGCAATACACATATTAGTAACAAAAAAAACTTACTTAAAGAAGGAGTTGTAAGCTTATACCTCTTGCCGGCTCAGCATCAACTAGAATCGAAGAAATGAGAGCAGACCCATGTCGCTCACTGTCAACATCTGCCAAAGCAGCATCAGGCTGCTCGCCTTCCATGGTCCCAGCTAGAAACGAAGCAGATTTGATAATGGCCGCCTCAACAGGCCGATCAAGAACTTCTTCAGTAACCGATACTGGTTTACTGGGAGAACCAAGGGCAGCTTCCTGTCTAGCCCCAGGATCTGGAGCAACCTCCGTGCTTTGTTCCCTTTCCTTGTCTACAAGGGAATATACGACAGAAGTCAGCCTCACAAGTTGTACGAAAAATTGAAGTCAGAAAATCTCATCCGAAGAAAAGTACAAGAATGACATACCTAGAGGAGGGTGAGCTGATTGGACTTTATTTTCATCCAAGTCTTTCATCATAGCTCCTATTGCAGACATATCCTCCAAAGAAATGTCATAGGAGGGACTGACTTTCTGGTCGCCGTCATTGTATGGGCCTTAGCCCTGATCATCTCTTTGCTCAAGCCTTACAACTGAAGAAGACCCACCCTCATCCATCGGTTGAGGACGAGCAGGGAACACTATTGTTATGTCCACCTCTTCAGACGAAGAAGCACCTGCTGCAGTCGTGACTTCAACGTCTTGCGCAAAGGACAAACGCAATGGTGAGAAAGCTTCTAACGGTTTGACCAAAATGGCTACGGAGTCTAGGAAGGGATCTACCTCCCGAATGGTAATGGCCTGCGAAGCCGTTCTGGTCTGCCGAGAAGATCTTCTAGGAGGAGGCGAGCTGGCGCTCACGTCCATAACCTTCTTTCTTCCTTGGGAGACAACAACCTTCTTCCTTTTGGACCGTGGAACCTGCCCGATGGAAGCTTTCCTCTTATAAGGAATGTCAGGAAGAGGTTCTTCAGTATCCTCTCTCTGAGGCGCTGCAACAACAGGCTCCTCAAGAACAACTCTCTGCTGTGGCACTGCAGCCAGCTCTGCTGAGGGTGCGATACCTTACTTTTGGTGAGCCCCCCATTGCGTGCACTCCTTCTATATCAGCAAGAGTGGGGGCAAGCCTAGTCCCCGATATTAAATTTTACTCATGATTATATCGATAATGAAGGGTATTGACCTGAATATAGAACTTGGCAGCAGCAAAGAGCATGTGGGTTTCGGGCTTATCTTCTGGAAGGATAAAAACTGCCCCCGTACATCCAGCGTTATAGTAGCCCCATACACGTCATCGATCAGGCTTCCTATCGACTGTAGATGAGGGCTAGGATTATCCAGGAGAAGCTGGCTATAGTCGAACTACCTTGCAAAGCGGCTCGACAAATAAGGTTCCAGGAAAGTGTGGTTCATATTCCTGAGCACCAGATGGGAAGGCCTGATGGACTGGAGCCAACGAAATGCCCCAATAGGAAGACTAGTAATAAGTGCTCCCTCATCTACTATGGTGTCTCCTGTATGGCCACTACCAGACAGAGGTGACACTCTGAAGAATTCATAATTCTGCAGGAAACTCAAAACTTTCCTGCAAACAGGCACCCCTGTAATGGTCCAATCTGCATCTTTGAATCTTCGAAGAAAATCATCTCCCGCCAAAGAGTCTGCCATCAACCCGACAATCATTAATCTGGGACAATGCCTCACTAGCCATCCCATCAGATAATGAAAGGGAAACTCAGTCCTAACAAATCCTTTCTGCCATCGGGCATCACCGTATTCACAACGAAGTATCGCAAGCCCCGTTGGATGGCACAGACCATCACAGGAAGCAGTGCAAGCTGGCATCCAAAGGCTAGCTTTACAGCTAGAAGTATCATACCCCGGCTTATTCATTCAATAGACCCTGAACCACCAGGGACTACACAATCACGAAGCCATGTCATCAGGAAAGCGGCTAGTACCGCCTTTTCTGACAGCTTGAACTCGGCCTGCCTGAAGAAATGATAAACCGGGAAGTTCTCCTCAGGATCATTACATTTTTCGGTGTCTATAGCCCCGTGATCTGCCATCAACTGCTCTATCTCAGATTTTGTCGAGGGCTTACGAGTCGAGAAAGAGACTAGGCCGTCTCCTTCTTCTCTGATGAAGATGTAGTTGGTGCAGTCCCTCGTATGGGGAAGGGACCCCTCAGTCTTTCCCTTCTTTGTGACCTGGTGACAGATAAAGAGGTGACAGAGTAACTCTTTGTACACCTCCATCATCTCGGAGTTCTCCCTCTCCAAATCCAGGAGCTCCTCATCACAGGGGACATATTCTTTGTATGGCTCAGTCCCCCAGGAAAGTTTTGATATCGCTTGCATCTCGTGAAGAGCCAGACCCATCTCCCCACTCGGAGTAAAAAAGGTACCCATGTAATAGTTTTAAAACTCCACCAATGAGATAAACATAGGCCAGTTAACCTTAGTGCCATATTGAGTGGCTCTAACGGCATAAAAAAGGTTGACAGTTTTTAGGGTGGCCTCGTAAGTCGAAAGCACCCATCCAGAAAGGTCGCTCCAGAACGGGACAGGGGACCTCCAACCTTCAATCCGCAGCTTCCCTCCCGGATACGACTCCTTCTTTGACAGCATCAGATTGGAAAGAGTCTTAGCAACGTAAGGGTAAAGATCAATCGGGACATCGTTTATTATGGCCCCAGGATGCAGCCCCTTCGTGGAGTAGGACATAGAGACCTTGACACACTTGAAAGTGTCCTTCTTTCGGTCACCAGCGTTGAATTGGATCATGTCAGAAATGACCCCATACAGTTCAGGGGTCAGGTCCTATTTCATCTGCCTCTGCACAGCCAAATCAGTAAACGCTGACAGAGGGTATTGGCGCTTCATCGATGGCAACCATATCCTTTGGTTATTTAACCAAACTACTAGAGGGTCTTCTAGACATATCGTCTCGTCGTCCTCAAATCCTAGGCTGTCACCAAACGGGAAGTACGACCTCTTAAAGCTCTGTGCCCCTCCGAGTGTGAACTTCTCATCATTTATCATCTGCTTCAAGAATATTTTGTCATGTTCAAGCATAGCAATCACCCCCACCGAAGGCTGGTCATGGCTGATCTTCACTTGAGCTTTTGTGACCATTGCGGTGACAAGACTTGAATCCAGAGCATGGCGAGCAGAGCCAAGAGGAATCCCACCAAGAGCCGGGACAACCATGTCAACTATGAAGACATAAGGAAAAGTCAGACTTAGAATCTACAGAAAAAAGAGCTAAGTACTGAAAAATTCTATGCGTCCTGATGTTATGCGTCTAAAGGGCCTGTGGGTGCATAAGCACAAAATTCTGCGTAGGCGCATAAGCACACGTTCTATGCGCCTGCACAAAGGCAATCTTTTGCAGATTATACACCTACTATCTGCTGATACAGACTACGCATAGAGAAGGGATCTTTTCAAATTCCGTTCCAAAATGAGCATATCGCTTCATATTTTCAAGAAAGATCTCAACAGCCATATTTCGACAGCCTGGCAGTTATGCGCCCAAAGGGGTTATTTCTATCATGCACCCATGAAGTATGGAGACAGTTTTGCCCATGCTTCTTTCAAAGTATTCTGACACTCGTTTGAGTCTCAAAAACTTTGAAGGGGGTCTTGTAGAAGCATAAAAAATACAAGACTACGTATCCCACATGAAGAAGACAAAAGAAGCTATGCACCCACATAGTCAAAGAGGGGGCTATGCACCTAAATGGTCAAAGAGGGAGGTATGTGCCCACAGGATCAATGAGAAGCTATGCGCACACATGATCAAAGAGGGTCTATGTGCCCATATTATTTTTGTGTAGATAAAATATGCACCCAAGTGTGGACGCATAAACTTACTCCCACACTATGCGCCCAAGACAGCAGATCCCTATGACTCAGTCAAACTCCACGATCAATCGTGCATCGAAGCATGCAGCCACGTCAGTCTCCACGAGCAATCTTGCACAGAAGCATGCGGCCACGTCAACTCCACGTCAACCTCACGATCTATCCATGATCATCCAGTATCCATGCGCCTACACCCTATGCGTCCAAAGGAGTGTTATGCGTCCACTGTGAAATCAGTGTATTTTCCACCTGTGGGTGCATAACAGTCGTTTTCAGTACCAAAATGACTATAAATAGAGGGCGTCCCCCTCTACAAAGACAGACAGAACGGAGAGCATTTTAAGAGCCAAATTGCTGCCCTTCTTGCCAGTGAGCCGAGAGTTAGTAATTTTTTTAGGTTTTCTCCCACTTTTGTAATCGGAGTGTCAACGGAGTAAAGGAGCAACTGCCGCTCGATCTCCATCGTCCTATTCTCCAAAATTCTTTTTGTACTCGGGGATCCTCAGCACAGGATCTCTCAGGCATATTCGATTTATGGTACCTTGTGCCAATAAGAAAAGACAGCATTTTTTCTTCTTTTTAATGTGTGTCCACAACGCTGACACGATACCCTGTTTAGTGTGTCACACTCAGATGTTTGTGAGTATGTGACATTTTGGAGAGGAGGGGACTGTCAAAAAATAGTTTTATGTGGCAAACCCATTGTGAGAACACATGAGTAGTTATGGGCTAATTTGCATCCTAGTGAGTGAGTGTTAGAGTGAGGTATCCTATGAGTGGACTTGAGTGTCTAGGAGGTGAGTATCCTATGATAGGTTAGAACATGAGGTATCCTAAGAAGTATATACTATATAGAGTATCCTACTACCTAGAGTGTATATATAGAGTATCGTAGTACCTAGAGTGTATAGAGTATCCTACTACCTATAGAGTATCCTCTAGAGTGTATAGAGTATCATAAGATATTGGGGATTACCTACTCTGAGAACCTTGCTAAGAAGTATCCTAGTACCTACAGTGTATAGAGTATCCTAGAAGTGTAGGTATGATTGGTACAGTATTTTGAGCCCTTCTATAGAAATTAAATTTACTTATGCCAAGCCTTTTGGGCCTATTAGAGTTATAGATTTTTTCAAAAATCTAGTATAACGTTGATTGCCTAAAAATGCTTGCATAAGTAAGAGTGTATAGAGTGAGTATACTAGTAGTCTATCGTAGTATCCTAGAGTGTATAGAGTGAGCTTTCCTACTTCCTTTCTTCTCATTTAGGTCATTGAGCCGACTATTCCGCATCATAGGATATCTTCCTCAACCTCACCCTAGAGAAGTGTGGAAATATTAATATTAACTAAGGTTCACAGTATCGGTTTCGGTATCAGTATCATTATCGGTATCATTTACGGTTGATATCATGAATCTCATAGCTTTCGCTAGCAGAGCACAATGTAGAGCCAAACGTAAAGCAGAGCTTCATATTCAAAATATTAGAAGTAAAAAGTTTTCGATTGGTGGTGCGACGAGAAAGGATTCTGACTCGTCCCACCACCAATCGAAATTTTTTTACTTCTAATATTTCAAATGTGAAGCTCTGCTTCACGTTTGTCTCTACATTGTGCTCTGCTAGCAGAAGCTATGAGATTCAGGATATCAACCATAAATGATACCAAAACTGATACAGATACTGTAAACCTTGGTTAACATTAATATTTCCACACTTTTCTAGGCTGAGGTTGAACAAGGTATCATATGATGCTGAATAGGATACTGAGAGAGGCGAATGAGAAGCAGTGAAGTAGAGGGGGGTCAGAGAGGGGACCTTCTTGTTGAACATGTGACGACACTCATTTGATACTCATGTGTCTATATGTATCAATTTGGAATATACTTAAATAATGTGTATCTACCTTTGCATAATTATTGTCAAATGGATATGAATTACTATCTACGGCATCGTTCGTGGATGTACAATCGTCATCCTGATGACATGTGCGGTGTGCGTGATGAATTTATATATGGGGTAGAGCAATTCCTGCAGTTTACCAAGGCGTTCCCTCGGTACATGGATCGTACCAAAATTAAGTATCCATGTGTGAGATGTCGTAGCATGAAATATTATCAAGAAGTGGATGTGACATATCATTTGTACTCGAGAGATTTTATGTCGAATTACTATCAGTGGACGTCACACGGAGAACTTGTGCCTTTAGCATCGGAGCTGGAGCAAATTTCCATGACCACGCTGGTTATGACGAAGGGTGGGTGAACATAGTTTTTGACGCTGCGGGGCCTAGTTTCGATCCAGACAATTATGATGCGGCAAAGGAGGCACCGAATGCCGATGCTGTGAAGTTCATGGAGTTGTTGGAGAATGCAAGGACTCTTTTGTATCCTGGTTGTGAGGATCATTCACCGTTGGAGGTGGTTATAAGACTGCTGAGCATCAAGTCCGATTTTAACATGTCTCAAGAATGCTACAACCGAATTATCGAGTTGATTATAGAGATCTTGCCGGAAGGTGCAAAGTTACCTGCAGACTTCTACCAGTCTAAGAGGATGGTGTGATCTCTCTGGATAGGATACAAAAAAATTGATGTATGTCGCAATGGGTGCATGTTGTACTACAAAGACGATAAGGATGAAGACGTGTGCAGATTTTGTGGTGCTGATCGCTACAAGGCAACAAGTTCAAGTAGGACTCCCGGTGCAAGTAAGCCTGCCGATTCGATGCACTAGTTGCCGTTGACTCTGCGGTTGCAGAGGTTGTTTATGGTGAATGAGACTACAAAAAATATGAGCTGGCACAGACGGGAACAGATCGAAGGAGTATTGGATCACCCATCTGATGGAGAAGCATGGAAGAACTTTGATTGAGAGTATCCAGATTTTGCTTCGGATTCACGTAATGTCAGATTGGGTCTCTCCTCCGACGGTTCTACCGCCTTGGATGTGCATGAAGACTCCGTACATGTTTCTTACTGTTATTATCCCTGGTCCGAACAATCCGAAGAAAAATATCGATGTGTATTTACAGCCATTGATAGATGAGTTAAATCAGCTGTGGAAAGTAGGTGCCAACACCTACGATGTTTCTAGAAAGTAGAATTTTCAGATGAGGTCCGCACTGATGTGGACCATCAACTACTTTCCGGCCTATGGAATATTATATGGATGGAGCACTCATGGTCGTCTCTCATGTCCGTATTGCATGAACCGCACGAAGGTTTTCCGTTTAAAATACGGAGAAAAATTATGCTTCTTCGATTGTCATCGACAGTTCTTGTCGAAGGACCATCCATTCCGGAGGAACAGAAATGCATTTCGTGCCGGCGTTGTGGAGAAGGCCAATCCACCGCCAAGGTGGACCAGAGGCACAACATGAGAGGAGGTCAAGGATTTTCTAAGAACTATCGAAGAGCCTACAAAGGGATACAAGTGTGATGAATTTGGCCGCACTCATAATTAGACAAAAAGTAGTATATTCTGGGGCCTGCCTTATTGGAGCACCAATCTGATCAGACATAACCCAGATGTCATGCATATCGAGAAGAATATGTTTGACAACATGATCAATACTGTGATGGACGTAAAGGGAAAGACGAAAGACAATCCCAAAGCCAGGTTGGAATTGGAAGATATATGCAGACGTCCTACGTTGAATTTGATAAAGGAAGGCAATAAGAAGTATAAGCAGCCTAACACAATTTTCTCACTAGACATGGAGGATAAAGTGAGACTTTGTAGGTGGATTTAGGACCTAAAATTTTCTGACGAATACGTGTCGAATTTAAGGAGATGCGTCGACCCGAAGGAGCACAAACTGACGGGTATGAAGAGCCATGACTGTCATGTATGGAGAGGTTAATTTCGATCGTATTTTGGGAATTATTACCGTCGGTCGTGTGGGATCCGTTGACAGAGTTAAGCATATTCTTCAGAGATCTTTGTTCTACTAAGTTGCTTGTCGATCTTCTATAAAAGCAGGAGAAGGACATTACAGTAACGCTGTGCAAGCTTGAAAGAGTGTTCCCTCCTGGGTTCTTCGACTCCATGGAGCATTTGCTAATTTATCTATCCTACGAGGCACGTGTTCGTGGGCCTGTCGGTTATCGGTGGATGTACCCGTTTGAGCGGCATTTGAACCACCTAAAGAGAAAGGTGAAAAACAAGGCTCGGGTTGAGGGTTCTATTTGTGAAGCCTATGTTCTCGAGGAGATTACAAACTTTTGTTCGATGTATTTCAAGCCACATGTTGCTACTAATAGAACAAGAGCTCCTAGAAACGACGATGGATATCTTGAATCTAATGATGCAATACTAAAAGTCTTCAATGCTTTCGAAAAACCTTCCGAGAAAATGAAGAAAAGATATCTGAATGACGAGGAACTAAGGGCTACTCAGTTATATATATTGCTCAACTGCGTCGAGGATAAAGTGGAGAAGTTCGAGGGAAAAGTAATTAATGCGTCCACATTTACGTCATCTATGCTTGTAATAGTATCCAATATTATTATTACACTAATTGGTATATGTGTTGTTATTTTTAGCATATTTAATGATGAGGTAAGGTCGAGTAGACAGTACATAACGAATGAAGAACTGGAATAGGAAATGAGATACCATTTTCCTTCATGGTTGAGTGTATATGTAATATGATGCAGTAATTACTTCTCGTATATGCACTTTGCACAGTAATTAACGGAACGCTGAATTTAATTTCTTATCTTGTGATATTTAGGTCGATCGTTCGGACGCAATACTAGAGAATGAGTCTATTAGAACTCTAGCCAAGGGGCCTATTTATTCCATCAAAATATGGCCAAGCTATTGTGTGAATGGGTTTAGGTTCAAGTCAACAAATGCTCCGACCAGTGAGAACTTTCTAGATCTTGATTCAACCAAAAATAGTTGTTTTTGTATCCGATCTACAAACTACAAAGATGTGGATCCTGGCAATAATTTCTATGGAGTCTTACGGAAGATTGTGGAGTTGACATATAACTATGGCATAGAGCCGGCTAAGATCGTGTTGTTCAGGTGTGATTGATTCGATCCGATCCAAGATCAAGGTTAGAAAATTTATAAGCATGGCCTTGTAGATATTAACTACCACCGTCGATATCAAGGATACGAACCATTTGTTCTAGCAAGTCAGGCTCAACTAGTTTACTTCACTACTTATCCTAGACGGGAAACAACTAGCTTGGACTGATAGGCAATATGTAAGACTAAAACCAGAAATACCTACGATTTTGACGAAATAGCTTATCAGGAGGACGAGCTACCTCTCGTAACAAATACAGTTGACGTGGACACAATGGAAGTTCTATATTATATGTCTAATCGTGTAGAAGAGGTAGAAGTATCCGAAGAAGAAAACGAAGTAACTGAAAGCGAAGATGAGGAGGAAGAGGAAGATGAGGATGCGGAGGACGAAGAAGATAAATTTTCAGAAGATGATTGAAAGTAAAATAAAATGTAAAATATATTTAACCACTAATTAATCTCCATACAATAATAAATCTTCCATACTACACGTCTAATACTGTCATTTTGTTTAATTCAGGTTTGCCATCGAAAATGCGACAAGGTTTTTTTGATTAAAACTTTGGTATTTTAATTACAAACAGAATAGTATACAGTGTAGGACTTAGACGTAGTCCTATGAGTATGCTTTTGTTTTTATTAGGAAACTATGTCGATGGAGCGACTGATAATGCGTTGACTCCGTTGATGATCTGACGATGATCTTGAACTCTCCGAAGGTCTGGGTTGCTCTGGATGTCGGAGCGTTGCGAGGAGAAGCGGACGTTAAGTGTCTCTTCTGGCCTCTGTCTGTGGATGTGCTTTTCTCTGTGTGTATATGTCCATCCTTGTCTGTATGTATGGTGTAAAGGAGTGATACTTCTATTTATAGATAGCAGGCGGGCTACTCATGCGCGCATATATCGGATGCGCCTGGACGTAGGAACGCCACGTGCCTGATATTGACGGGGGCACATGGTTGATGCACCATGGATTGAAGCTAAATCTGTTGGACTGCTGCACTGGGCTGCGATGGAGTTGACACGTGGTAGTCACGAAGATTTGGTTGTTGCTGAGATCTTGGGTGGTTAGCACCTATTCTTTGAATAGAACTGATTCAAGGGATGCGTGACGTATGCCTGTGGCTCAGAGATCTCGATTTTAGAGGAGAATGATCTGTCGGGGTGCGCCTAAGATCGGGCGCATGGAGGCGACTTAGTCTATGAGTTTTAGGCATCATAGACGAGTCTGGGCGCATGGCTTCTGAGGTGCATGCAGAGCTTTGCATCAGGGTACGCCTAGGGTCAGGCACAGAGGAGGCGATTTGGTCTCATAACCTTTAGGAGCCACGAGCAAGTCCAGGCGCATGGCTTTCAAGGTGCATGCATAGCCTTGTCTTCTGTTGCTTGGGATCAGAAGCAAGCCGGAGGCGCATGACCACGGGGGCGCATGTCTTCTTCTGGGTACATGGCCACGAGGAGCATATGACTGATCAGTCTGCCACATTGCCGACCACAGGTGTAATGATGGTGCTGACATCAGTGGCACTTTGTTTTTTGCACAGCTGATTAGACTACTCTTGGAATGCGTTGCCGTCTTTGTCTTTCAGTATTAAATGTTTGATGGAGAGGGTTGCATTGGTTAGTGCCAATCTGGGTGCATAGCTATGGCCTGCTAGGCGCATCCATGGGGAGTGTATGATATCGATGGCACATCTGCCAATGTGTCGCATCCTCTTTGGCCCGCCTATTGGGTTCTTCGAGGCGTTAATGGTGCCTTGACTTAGCCGAATACGAGGCGACGGATGCATTTGCTATTTAATGCAAATTTATTGTATGGAATTTGGAACATTAGCTATTTGGCACTCGGGTGTAGGCTGCCCGTGTTTATAAATAGCCGTACGAGGAAAATATTTGCTTTTATTCTTCATTTTGATATAAAGATGAACTTGGCCGGAGCTCCGCCTTGGCGAACTGCCGAACTCGAGCTCTTCCCGAGGGTGAAGTTGTACTGCCCCAGTCTTCTCATCACTCTGAGCTTCCGTAATAGTGTCTGTTGCATCCAAACATAGGGGTCATCGAGTCCCGACACAGGCCGATGGTGCCTGTTGCATCAAAAGATCAGGTTGGCCGCGCTCTGTCTTTTGTTATGCTGGCAGAGCCATAGGAAGCCGAGTGTGCCTGTTGCTTCCGAAGACTGGTACATCGTGCTGTGATCTTTGTCGAGCTAGGAGAGCTCCTCCTCCTGCTATACAAGGGCTGACTGGTGTTGATGAGAGAGTGTGATTCGCTCTGACTATGCACGGAGATGCGCATACGTTGAGATGCTGGAATGATGCGCTTGGATGAGACATCAGTATTGTGCGCCTGACAGATGATGCGCCTGGCAGGGGGCACATGGCAGTTGCTGCACCTAGCTGTAGCTTTTGGATCTTTCTTTTTGTAGAAGTTCTCAGTTGTAAAGTCTTTCTTTAGACATGTAATAAACTTTCATATGAAATAAAAGTTACTTTTGAATGTTTTTAAATTTGTACTTTTCTTTGTTGTGCCAAATATCTGTTTGAGCTTCCTGGCGCATTTGAGTTGGTCGCATGGTTGGGTTGAGCGCATAGGAATTCTGGCCTAAAGACGTGCATGAAATTTCATGCTTCAACAAGACCCCCTTCAAACTTTTCAAAACTTTCTGGGTAACTTTTAGAATACTTTTAATAAGAGGCATAGGGATTAACGACTCTGGGCGCATGCTCTTCGCTTAGGCGCATGGCTCTTTTTGGCATATAGTAGTTCTGTGCGTCGCTATGGGGAATGCTTGTTGTTTAGGCATATAATGCTAGGGCACATGCTTCTTCTGTAGAGATAGCGTCTCGACCTTAGAAAATATTAATGATGATCTTTTGAAGATAAGCAGTCGTCGATTTCTCGAGACCCAAAGCGAATGATTGCTGATGTCATGCCTTATCGGTTTACGTACGAGGCCAAGCCTATAAATAGGCGGCTTGTGAGGAGAGAGAGAGTTTTCTACTTTTCTGTAAAAGTTTTCTTCTTCCTCAGAACTCTTTGCTTCCTTCTTTTCTTTGTTAGAGAGATGGCTCCCAAGACTCCCCGAGGCGGTGCTGCTAGCCGAGAAAGGGGCCGAGGCAAGGAACCCTTGAAGGTCGACACGGAGGAAGTCCCCGTCGTCAGGGCGACCCATGTAGACGTTTTTCCAAAAGTGCTCAGTGGGTATTCTCTTGTCTTGTACTTTTTTGAAGTGATGTTGCGGTGTCCAAACTGTAGATGAGCCGCCTTATATAGATGTGCTTAGGCTGACGCGCATGGACTTTTGTCCTGATGATGCGCTGAAGCCCTTTCAGTTGACGCGCATGGACTTAAGTCCTGATGATGTGCCGAAGCTTCCCTTCAATTGCACCCGAACTTTTGATCCTTTGTTGGGATTCCCTCTATACGCATGGGTTTCAGCCCAGTTGGTGCGCCAGAGTGCCTGATGGCTTCGTTTGACTTGTTTTGAGCTTCTAAGTGTTTTTGCTAACTTCTCTTTGACTCTGTTGCCGTATCCATGACGAAGGCGGAAGCTTTCGTGAAGGAAGAGATACCGGCTCCTCTCGTCAAACAAGAGGCGGTGACCATTAAGGAGGAGGCGTCACCAAAGGTCGAGGTCAAGGAAGAACCGATGACCATCAAGGAAGAGATTGCTCCCAAGGTTGAAGTTAAAGAGGAGCCACCGTCAGAGAGTAGCAGCATCGGGACTGACCCACCTGTCCCTGCAGAAGACCTCAACCAGATTGAGCCTTCGTATGCAAAGTGGCTGAGGAAATGGTATATGCCTCAACGCAACTATGATCCTTGGCTGTGAGGATTCATCTGTAGGACGAAGTTGTAAAGTATAATACTCTAGAGGGGGTGAATAGAGTAGGCAGCAAAATATTGCTAGTTAAAACTTGTTAGCAGTTAGATCACAAAAATAATAATAATCATAAAGTAATTATAACTCTAAAGAAAAGAGTGATCAGAAGGCAAACGTGTAACGCCCCAGTCCCAAAATACGTAGGACTAGGAACGTAGACATGCCAGCCGTATAATAAAATATACGTAAGCTGTAAAATGCAGTAGAACCATAGCTATCTCATCCACACAAAAATAAATGAATAAAAGATATCATATAATGAGAATAAATTGTTCTGATACAATATGGAGACAAATCCACTACCAACAAAATGAGGAAAAACACATAAAAAATGAAATGTATTTGGCGAGCGAAGCGAAGACGATCCAAGTGCAATCATCCTCGAAGAAATAGAGAGGATCACGGCTAGAGCTAGAATAACTGCGAAAGACAAAAGCACACACCTGGAGAGATAACCAGGTCCTCAGAAGGACGTAACAAGACACATAATATCATGCCATATAAACTGGATAAATATTGCTCAAATAAATAAGTCAATTGAATTATAACATGGTCCAATACACACCTATTGAACTAGCTTACCATCCCCCCCAACTAAACAAGGACAGGAGATGGTAAATTAATTCACGATGACGTATCTTTCCATGCTATAAATCCAACATAGTATCCGGACCCCAACAAGGTTCAATACCTTCTCATCGAAGTAGTAAGTCACACTTACAACCAAACAAGGACAAGATGTGACGAACTAATCCGCGACAAGTTATTGTTCCAAGCTACGGTCAGATACAAGTACCCAAACCAAAAGTACTCATACCTAACGGATAAGGTAGCCTAACCGTTCTAAGTGAAGTCAAGTCAGAAAAATACCAATGCAGTACCTCAGTAGCGAGTCACAACACCATATACTATTCCTCAGTATCGAGCGAGTCTATAGCATATAGTCTACCTATCGTTCCTTAGTAGCAAGCGAGTCTATGATAGATAGGGTGTTAGTCAACTTCCAATCATGTTTTCCCCGTCCAATGCCAACTCATAACTGCTAAGTCTTCTACCATGCAATTCTATTAGCAGTTATTTCCTAACGCACGACTTATACGTACTGGTGGCCAGCCAATCACGCATGTCCGAGTCCTATATGTGACTCATAATAACGTGGTATAAATGTGTCAAGGCCTATGAATGCAACACAGAAAGGTGGTCCCTTAACTCTAAGTTTAATGTATAAGAAAAAATATACATAGCAGGAAATATAACTGTACAGTAAGTTCTAACAGATAATGCCATATTTCAGAGTTTATTTTACATAAAGAAAATAATGAATAATGCATGAGATATGAGCTAAAATAAATAAACAGCAAATGGCAAGGTGTCTCTTGCCTGAGGGTGGTGCGAGATGTAGCAAAATCCAACAGTCCAAATCGTCAACACGGAAGTCAAAATCCACAAGGAGCTCCGGATGATGAAACAAATATCACGAACGAGTTTGGAATAAAAGATATGCCAAGGAAACGCCTGTCCAAAAGTTAAATTCTAGAACAGGGGCAAAATCGTAATTTCGGATCAAAACGATGTCCGCCGTTGGACCCGCTTTGCACCGAAATGCGTGCCAAAGTCTATGGTCCCTAAAGTCGTCAAACTACATGTCTACGTATTTAGTTTGAGGAGGGGAACTCAACGGTATGTCCAGTTTTGGTTTTCGATGAGCTGTGTACAAGATCGCCCGTTTGAGTGGGTCCCGGGCCCGCCAAAAAGGGTTCCGATTCGACCTTCTCAAAATCTAACCAAACTTGGCACATAGGACCAGAATTTTGATCCGGACCTGTTGGCACAAGTTTCGTCTCGAATCGACGACTGTACACGAAGTTAGGGCAAAGTTTACAAATTGGCGATATATGGGTATCTCGACGGATATGGACTGATTTCGTCGCGCACACACGACGAAACTGAGTTCCGTCAGTTCCCACACGTCGACAACATCCATAAGCGCCTTTTGATGCGTATAGTGCACGACCATGTCACCCATTTTGATAGGACGTACGGCGTATCGAAAGGATTTTAAAGTTTCAGAACAGTTTTAAAAATGATTTCGATTTTTCTCAGTTTTGGAAAAAAAAATTCTCGACCTATACTCGACGAAAGATTAAACTACAAAAAGCATTTTGAAGTGGTATAAGTGGTCTACTTTACTGTTCAAATTTTTTGAAAGTTTTCTACAAGGTTGATCATGATGTGACTCCCAACATGGGTGGTTGATTTGATTCTCTATTCCGAATTCTGACAGTTTTTCGGAATGTTTGCATCGATTTTTAAAACAATCTAATACACTAGAAATTAACCTAATTAAAGGGGATAGAAGGGGGTTATATTGGCTGTACATAGGATTCGATGGATCGATATTTGATCGCGTATAGCCAGAGAAAAACTGCGCCGAACATGCGTACCTGATGTTGTCTGTCGGAACAGAGCCACCTCTGTTCGTGGTCCTTTCCGGCGATCACCGGCGATGGCGGCGGCCCCGAGCGTGTGCATGTGTCTCGTGGGGCACGCAAGAGGTTGTCGGGCTAGGGGGCGGCCTATCACGCGATCACGAGAGGGTTTACGCGAATAATTTCTTCGGAAAGGTTGGTTTCTATACCATGGTTTGAATGCAGATTTAAATCTATATTTATTTCGATTTAAACTGAAGATTGGATAAATCTAAAGAGAATTGGAAAAAGGATTAGATAGAAACAACTTTTTGAAAGATTTGGTGAAGATTTTGATTCACCAAAGTCTTCCTGTGGTTCGCGGAAAGAAAGAATTGGTGTCGGGTTTATTTTTAAGAGTACAGTTGCTGAACACAGCGTGTCATCTTTCCTTCTCTATTTTTTTTATTCGTTGAGTACAAGGGGGGGTCGGGTTCCATTCTAAAAAGGGGGTGAAGCTCGGGTTCCATTCTGAAAAGGGATGAAGGAACAGTGCGTGGCACTGTTCCAAGTTCTTTTTTTTACTATATTCATATATATATATATATATATATATATATATATATATATATATATATATATATATATAAATACACCTACATACATACATTAGATAATAATTAAAAAAACAAAATTTTCTTAAAACATTTAAATAAACAGAATATATATATATATTTTTCCCAAAACCTTATTTTGATAACATATGATTTATTTATAAATGCCATTGTAAAATTACAAATTATCTATATACCAATAATATCCCAAAATAAAGTCCCAAAAATTCTAACACTTCTTAAAATACAAATCTAAAATGTCTAAGCCTAATTTATATTTATATGGTAGAAAAAAATAATCTTAGTATATATGATTACGCAAAACTTATTTTGTTACAAAACCTTTTTCTTTTTATACATAATATGTTGCCACATATTATCCCAATTATTTGGGAAAAGAAAATTATTATACATTTATAAATCTCAATAAAATAAAACAAAAATTTTAGGGGGGTTTACATCCTACCCAACTTACAAGAATTTCGTCCTCGAAATTTAAGAATAATAGGGTGGATGGAGTTGAGGGGTAGAAGGAGTAGTTTAAGGCGAGGATATAGCCACATGACCAAAGTGATACCTTTGATCCATTTCTCAAGTACAGTGCATTGTCTCTCTAAGACAAGAACAATAAAGGGGTTCAAGATGATGCTATTGAGTACGAATGAGTAGTTCATAGGCGACAAAAAATAATTCAAAAAAGAATTGCCAAAACTGTCGCGGATGAGACTCTAGGGCAAGTTTAACTATGTCTCTATCCACGTAGGATAATATCGGTACAGCGAACAAAAGTACAATAGGTTGATCAGACCATCATGCACCGGTTCTGAATAGACAATATGTTAGTGAGTGCACCCAATAACACATATGTCATGAACAAGCTCGATAAAAGAATAAGCTTACAAAACTAAGACTAAATTAGCAGTATAAGATAGTCAATATATACCGGAGGTAATGATGAAGGAAATTTAAATAGTCCAAGGTCTTTTAAAATCAAGTCTTGTCCGAAGTGTGGGCCTATATGCAGTTGGCTTGGTTGTCTAGCTAATTTAGTGTCCTCTGAATTTATAGTCTGAGTAAACTTATCAACATGATTCATACTGACAAAGGATTTGTTAGGTTGTGAGATATTCTACCCAACTTACAAGAGTTCAACTAATAGTGTGATGGGACAACGGGTCAAGCAATCAAGATAATGCACCAAGTAAAGCATTTAAGGAATTTAATAGAACATATTCACATATCAGGTCAAAGGAATTGAGTTAAGGTTGGATCTCTAATTGAAGTCAAAAAGTATTTTGGTATCATGGTAGAGGTTATAGTTTAGTCATTTTGACCAGAAAGTCATATAAAAAAATAGAGTACAAGGAGACGTGTTTTAGTGGGACATGATATACCTAGATGATGGTGAGCTCGTCTAGATCTCGTATATGAAATTTGTTTGAAGGTAACAGCTGGTCTCGTGCTTCGAATAGCAAGGTCACGATCGAGGACACCAAATAATCTAAATAGAAAGTGGGTGTTCATGAGGCACTCATTTATTATCTAGTGGAAACCAATTTATCCTAATCAATTGGTAAAAGAAGTCTAGAGGGCATTCAATCTATAGTCTCCAGAAATTTCTCTCTTAAAATTAAAACCAGGGCATGATTTTATAATAGATAAAGTTAGAAATATTCCAAGTCGTGGCATCATGCCTTGACTTGATATCAAAGGGTAACAGATAATATGATGCGGTGGATATGAATCAAGGACGAAGTAATTTCGAATAGATGGAAGGATATTGGGTATGTCATCCTTGTGTTCCCATGGGAATTCTTCTGGCATGAAACACTATAATGACATACAAACCGAGGACATGGGCCATTTCACATATATAAGGTCCACAAAAGGTATCTAACTCTAAGGCATGTCTTGAAAATCCTTTTTGACCAAATCCTTAATCGTTTATTCTACGCAAGTCTGGCTATGATACGGTTTATGGGTTTACTAAAGATGTTTATAGGTAGTACCCTGCAGTGCAATTGCTAACTCTTAATCCCAATGTGTTTAGGAAGAACGAGATAACTATTCTATGCATGGATATGACACAAATGAAGGTGAATTAATAATGTATTAACTAGAATAATACCTGTGGTATCTGTCAACTCGGAAAGGGTGTGTAGCACTGTCCTGGTGAATGCTTGTCCTTGCCTCGGATTATTCATCTCTTCGCTAGCAGGCCTATACTCTAGTGTCTGACCCACCAAGGCTGGTCTCTCCTGATATTCTTCTAAGAAAAGTGGTTGTGGTGTACCTGGCCCGAGAGTTATTGGCCCTTGTAACTGTTGCTGTGATGGTGCTGGAGCTAAACTGGGTGTGGCATGTCGGTTGGGACAATATCGAAGTTTATGCTCATTGGAACCGCAATTGAAGCAACACTTTAGTCGCCGACGACAGTCCTTCTGCTGGTGCCCTCTCCTTCCACAAAACTGGCAGGTTATTGTACTTGGAACTTGGTAGGACACGACTTGCTGTTGATATTGTGCAGTAAGTCGTCGTTCGGGGCCTTCTGAACCAAGTTGAATTGGAAAGTCTATCGGGGCGTAGTATCTTTAAGTTTGTTGTGCTTCCATGTGAAGGATCTCCTGACTTCTAGCTTCTTCTAATACTGCGACATGCGAAATTCTGGATTGCACAGTGGTGTGTGTTTTAAGCTCGGGCCTTAATCCATTATGAAACCTTTTTGCCTTTTCCTTCTCCGTTGGCATCAATCCCTCGGCAAATCTGCTCAGTCGGCTAAATTCTGTATCATACTTGTCAACCGACTTGTCGCCTTGTTTGAGGTGGAGGAACTGATCATACAATACATTCTGAGCAGCGGTTGGAAAGTACCTCTCGTTGAAGAGTTTGTAGAACTCTTTCCTTGACTGATTGGTACCCAAGCGCCTCTCCTCCGCTTTCCCCCAATGATGGGCATTGTCCTCGAGTAATAAATCAACTGCGGTCATCCAATCTTCTTTAGGCAACTGTGATGCCCTTAACTTCTTCTCGGTGCCGATAAGCCATAAAGAAACTTCTAGTGGGCCTTCGGTACCTTTGAAGGTCTTCGGCATCATTAGGGTGAAATCTGAAATACTGCCTACGTATGAATGGGGCCTTGGTGGAGGTGCTGGTACTTGGGCTGGTGGTGGAGATGGGGGTCTATTAAGTGGGACCATCACGTCTTGTCTCAATAGCTCATTTTGCTGCCACTGAGCCCATAATAAAGTATAAAGGAACCGATTGGTATCATCTCCATCAATCGGGGGCATAGGCATCTGCGGTCCAGCTTGAGGTAGATTCTGATAAAGGGGTGGAGGAGTATACCCTCCCTGGGGTGCAGGGGTCTGCTGAACAGGCTGAACCAACTGGGGTTCAGAGGCTTGGGGATGCTGGTGAGTAGGTAGGGTCGTCTGGTCTGGCTGAGAAGGCATGGTTGAGGTTGCTATCGGATGCTGTGAGTGAATTTGCTCCTCTTAGGCTGCCGAGTTTCCTGGTGTGATGGCAAGTGGTGCAGCGCTACCGTTATGAGGATTCATTTTCTGGCACGAGATATAGAATTTTTGTTAGAACAATTTCAAGCTAGATGCAAGTCAAACAATCAAATGAGAGTTTGAAGAGGAATCAAGGAAGGTATCAAACATGTGGATGAGATGCCTAATTTCTAATCCTATATGCAGGCTCGTATCAGCACAGTTATGTAGCCGATACGATATGCTCTGACCTGCATGGGCTACCACAAAAATATGTAACGCCCCAATCCCAAAATATGTAAGACTAGGAACGTAGACATGCCAGCCATATAATAAAATATACGTAAGCTGTAAAATGCAGTAGAACCATAGCTATCTCATCCACACAAAAATAAATGAATAAAAGATATCATAAAATGAAAATAAATTGTCCTGATACAATATGTTGGACAGAGACAAATCTACTACCAACAAAATAAAAAAAACACATGAAAAATGAAATGCGTTTGGCGAGCGAAGCGAAGACGATCCAAGTGCAATCATCCTCGAAGAAATAGAGAGGATCACGTCTAGAGCTAGAATACCTGCGAAAGACAAGAGCACACACCTGGAGAGATAACCAGGTCCTCAGAGGGACGTAACAAGACACATAATATCATGCCATATAAACTGGATAAATATTGCTCAAATAAATAAGTCAATTGAATTATAACATGGTCCAATACACACCTATTGAACTAGCTTACCATCCCCCCCAACCAAACAAGGACAGGAGATGGTAAATTAATTCATGATGACGTATCTTTCCATGTTATGAATCCAACATGGTATCCGGACCCCAACAAGGTTCAATACCTTCTCATCGAAGTAGTAAGTCACACCTACAACCAAACAAGGACAAGATGTGACGAACTAATCTGCGACAAGTTATTGTTCCAAGCTACGGTCAGATACAAGTACCCAACCCAAAAGTACTCATACCTAACGGATAAGGTAGCCTAACCGTTCTAAGTGAATACAGTTTTAAGAACAGTCATGGTCGCATGACTACCGGGTCAAGTCAGAAAAATACCAAACAGTACCTCAGTAGCGAGTCACAACACCATATACTATTCCTCAGTATCGAGCGAGTCTATAGCATATAGTCTACCTATCGTTCCTCAGTAGCGAGCGAGTCTACGATAGATACGGTGGTAGTCAACTTTCAATCATGTTTTTCCCGTCCAATGCCAACTCATAACTGCTAAGTCTTCTAGCATGCAATTCTATTAGCAGTTATTTCCTAACGCACGGCTTATACGTACTGGTGGCCAGCCAATCACGCATGTCCGAGTCCTATATGTGACTCACAATAACGTGGTATAAATGTGTCAAGGCCTATAATGCAACACACAAAGGTGGTCCCTTAACTCTAAGTTTAATGTGTAAGAAAAAAATATACATAGCAGAAATATAACGGTACAGAAAGTTCTAACAGATAATGCCATGTTTCACAGTTTATTTTGCATAAAAAAACTAATGAAGAATGCATGAGATATGAGCTAAAATAAATAAACAGCAAATGGCAAGGTGTCTTGCCTGAGGGTGGTGCGAGATGTAGCAAAATCCAACAGTTAGAATCGTCAACACAGAAGTCAAAATCCACAAGAGCTCCGGATGCTGAAACAAATATCACGAACGAGTTTGGAATAAAAGATATGCCTAGAAAACGCATGTCCAAAAGTTAAATTCTGGAACAGGGGCAAAATCGTAATTTCGGGTCAAAACGATGTCCGCCGTTGGACCCGCTTTGCACCGAAACACGTGCCAAAGTCTATGGTCCCTAGAGTCGTCAAACTACATGTCTACGGATTCAGTTTGAGGAGAGAAACTCAATGGTATGTCCAGTTTTGGATTCCGATGAGCCGTGCACAAAATCGCCCGTTTGAGTGGGTCGCGGGTCCGCCAAAAAGTAGGGGTGAGCATCGGTTCGGTTCGGTTCAAACCGAATCGAATATGTGAAAACCGAAATAACCGTAAACCGTATTTTTCAAAACCGAAAACCGAACCGTTTTTATTAAAACCGAACAAAAACCGAACCGAATTAATTCGGTTCGGTTTTCGGTCGGTTCGGTTTCATGGGCCAATGTACATGGCCTTCAAGTTTTTAGCAAAATGGGCCTATTTAAATAACAAAATTTTAAAAAATATATGACATTATTGTATTTATGAATTGTTATATTACATAGAGTGAAAGATATTAATATATATAGATTGAGGGTAGATAGAGAGAGTGCTCAAAGAAGCACCGACATAGAATAGGAGAAGAGAGTGCGCTCAGTTAGGGGTTAATAAACATTAGTATACGTATATTGCGGGTAGTTTGATAAATTACTAAATCTAAATCGGTTTTCGGTTCGGTTCGGTTTTTCGGATGAAGAACCGAAAATCGAACCGTTATTTCAAATTTTCAAATCTTCAAACCGTAAACCGAACCGATAACCAAAAAACCGAACCGTTTGTCATATTTCGGTTCGGTTCGGTTCAGTTTTCGGTTTTCAACCGTTATATGCTCACCCCTACCAAAAAGGGTTCCGATTCGACCTTCTAAAAATCAAACCAAACTTGGCACACAGGATCAGAATTTCGATCCGAACCTTTTGGCGCAAGTTTCGTCTCGAATCGACGACTGTGCACGAAGTTAGGGCAAAGTTTGCAAATTGGCAATACGGGGGTATCTCGACGGATATGGACTGATTTCGTCGCGCACACACGACGAAACTGAGTTCCGTCAGTTCCCACACGTCGACAACATCCATACGCGCCTTTTGATGCGTATAGTGCGCGACCACGTCACCCAGTTTGACGGGACGTACGGCGTATCGAAATGATTTCAAAGTTTCAGAACAGTTTTAAAAACGATTTTTCTCAGTTTTAGAAAATAGATTTCTCGACCTATACTCGACGAAAGATTAAACTATAAAATGCGTTTTGAAGTGGTATAAGTAGTCTACTTTACTGTTCAAATTTTTTTGAAAGTTTTCTACAAGGTTGATCAGGATGTGACTCCCAACATAGGTGGTTGATTTGATTCTCTATTCCGAATTCTGACAGTTTTTAGGAATGTTTGCATCGATTTTTACAACAATCTAATGCACTAGAATTAACCAACTTAAAGGGGATAGAAGGGGGTTATATTGGCTGTACATAGGATTCGATGGATCGATATTTGATTGCGTATAGCCAGAGAAAAACTGCGCCGAACATGCGTACCTGATGTTGTCTGTTGGAACAGAGCTACCTCTGTTCGTGGTCCTCTCCGGCGATCACCGGCGATGGCGGCGGCCCCGAGCGTGTGCAGGCATCTCGTGGGGCACGCAAGAGGTTTTTGGGCTAGGGGGCGGCCTAGCACGCGATCACGAGAGGGTTTACGCGAATAATTTCTTCGGAAAGGTTGGTTTCTATACCATGGTTTGAATGCAGATTTAAATCTATATTTATTTCGATTTAAAATGAAGATTGGATAAATCTAAAGAGAATTGGAAAAAGGATTGGATAGAAACAAATTTTTGAAAGATTTGGTGAAGATTTTGATTCACCAAAGTCTTCCTGTGGTTCGCGGAAAGAAAGAATTGGTGTCGGGTTTTTTTTTTTTTTTAAGAATACAGTTGCTGAGCACAGCGTGTCATCTTTCCTTCTCTTTTTTTTATTCGTTGAGTACAAGGGGGGGTCGGGTTCCATTCTAAAAAGGGGGTGAAGCTCGGGTTCCATTCTGAAAAGGGATGAAGGAACAGTGCGTTGCACTGTTCCAAGTTCTTTTTTTTTTACTATATTCATATATATATATATAAATACACCTACATACATACATTAGATAATAATTTAAAAAAACAAAATTTTCTTAAAACATTTAAATAAACAGAATATATATATATTTTTTTTCCAAAACCTTATTTTGATAACATATGATTTATTTATAAATGCCATTGCAAAATTACAAATTATCTATATACCAATAATATCCCAAAATAAAGTCCCAAAAATTCTAACACTTCTTAAAATACAAATCTAAAATGTCTAAGCCTAATTTATATTTATATGGTAGAAAAAAATAATCTTAGTATATATGATTACGCAAAACTTATTTTGTTACAAAACCTTTTTCTTTTTATACATAATATGTTGCCACATATTATCACAATTATTTGGGAAAAGAAAATTATTATACATTTATAAATCTCAATAAAATAAAACAAAATTTTTAGGGGGGTTTACAAAACGCAAACACAGAGATTTATACTGGTTTCCCTCTTGTGAGGACTAGTCCAGTCGGAAGAACTCTAGCTTCCAGTTGAGTCCACTATTGGAAAATCCCGCAAGTTTTCATACGAAGTCCTTGCAAACTTCTACAGACGGGAGCTTTGATACGAAGAACTCGACCAACTTCAGTTTTAAAGAGTCTTTCTTCAATCAAGCCTCTGATTACAATATCTCTAAAATCTTCTAGACCGCACCGTACCGGCAAATTGACTAGAGAATTGTAACTGGCCTGGGATTTAAAAATGGAAGCTTTTTGAAAACTCTTTGGGAGAAACGTAAGCTTTAGAAGAGAGAAGATGAAAGTGAATGAGTGATTTGAAATGATCAAAATTTCTCTCTATTTATAGTTTTTTCAAAGACAGAACTCTAACAGAATTCGGGCAGAATTCAGACCGAACTCTTTGTAACAAACCGTAACTAAAGGGAGACCAAGTTCAAAATCCAACATTCACATAACGTTTACCTTGGCCGAACTCTGGCCGAGTGGGGTTTGATCAGGTTTATTTTGTGAAAAATGATTTTGGCTTTTTGAAAATCCTTCAGAAGCTTTTTGTAAAAGCAGATACTTTTCAAAAACATAGGTCATTTTAAAAATGATAGGGCAGTTTTGAAAAACGATTTCGGATAGCCTATTTGCCAGTACGACTTAGTGTACAATGTATTCCTAGACTCAATAAAAATAAAAATTACATTGTGTAAAAAAATACAGTCTTGAGTGGCAAACATACCTTCGGTCTTGAGCAGTGTCCAAAATGTCTTGAGTAAACATTTGAATTGTTCCGTATATCGAGACAGAGTTTGATCAATTATTAAAATTAGGTTTGACCATGACCAATGGGCCAACAACCTCCCCCATTTTGATAATTGACAAACCTTGACCGATATAATATCTTTGGTCTTTATCAACTCAAAATTGTATCGAGATATATAATAAAAAAATTTGTTCATAACTTGTATCAATGAGATGTTAGATCTTATTTCTCCTCCATTGCCACTTAGCAAAATAATTGCAAAGAGAAAGCTCCCCCGCAATATATGCTTAAGTTACAATCAATAAAAAACACAAAAATATGAATAAAAATATTTATCACAGGCATGGTATTACAGACAACAATAAGATAAGCAGATAATGATTGTCACAGGCATTTTAAATGGAAGCATACTATGATAATGCTATAATCAAAGCTGAACTGAATAAAATGCTAAAGTGAAGCATATAACATATCCATCAAAAAGTCACAAATCATATTCAAATAAGTGTACTGATACTATCTTGGAATGTTGGAGCATTTCCAAGTAAACAAAAGACAAAATCATCAGTATCAAAAAGTATGACAACTCAAAAATCATCCTCATCCTCATCGTCATCAGCTGCAGTGCCAGCATGTCCAGATGGACCAGCTCCAGATGTGCCAGCTCCAGAGGTGTGTGGAGTAGCACCAGAAGTACGATACCAATCGTAAGCGTTCCCTGGCTGGAACAGAGAGTGGACCGTCTCATCATCAATGCGGTAACCAGATACAGAAGGGTCTCTAGGAAGAGAGCTAGCAGAGTAACCCGTATGAGCAAATCATAGATCAGAAAATGAGTTGGCAATAGCCTGGAACTGAGTCACGTCTTGGAACTCATGTTCCCTGGAAGTGTCAACAAAGAACGTCTGCAGATCCGATAGGTGCTAATGAATACCCTCAAAAGTCATAGGGTAAGACTGAGGAGGAATAAGTGCAGTAGGAGCAGGTGCAGTAGGAACATGTACAGGAGGTGGAGGAGCAGTGGCAATGCTGCGACGAGAAAGCTTGAGGAACTTGGGCTCAGGGTCCAGAGCACAAGTGGATAAGTCTATGTCAAAACACTAAAAAATACGTGGGATAAGAATCGCATAAGAAAGGTTGCGGTCTCTTCCGCGACATCTACCCATCATCTGAATGATAGTCATAGGGGCAGAAAAAGGAATCCTCTTAAGAATATGATAAAGGGCAGAGAGTTCTAGTGCAGTGATATCATCTTTTGAAGTGGATTTGGGAAGTAGAGTGGAATAGATGATGCGATGTAACTCTTAGTTAAACAAGTTCAAGTTATTGCCTTGAACTTTCCAGGACGAGCACGTGCGGGCGCACAAAGCTTATTCTTAAAACTAACAAGAGTCATGCCCTCGAGAAAATCGAGCTCAGTGATGTCATCGACCGGGGCACCTTCGTTTGGAAGACCAAGGATTTTCGCTAGCAATGCATCATTGAACTCGATATCGATCCCGCCAACACGAGTTCTTACGGTAAAAGTGTCTAACACGAAGTTACAATAGAACAGTCTAATGGCATTAGTAGCTATAGAGAATTGTAGGGTAGCAAGATAGTGTAACCCTAATGCCTCAAAGTAGGGACGGTGATCAGGAAATACAGTCCACATAATCAGAGAGCCGGTGTATATAGTGCGTATAGCAAAATCGACATACCAAAGTAATGCTTGGTCATGAGTTTTGCCGTCATCCGATTGGAGCGGAGAAATGAGGGAATCCGTGTTCGGATCAGATGACGATGCCTCTTCACTGGCATGGGTTTTCTTCCTCTTGAAAGGATTGAATCCCGTAGGTATTCTTTTCCAAAACTAGAAACCCTAAAAATTTGAAAGTGGAGGAGAGAAGGAATTATACCTTCCGAGAATCAAGTATGCTGTAGAGGACGAAATTTTTTGCACGAATCCAAAATTTGGATGGATCTCTCCACGTAGATTGGAAGAAAGGAGGTAGAGAAAAACTAAGGTTTAGGGACTTCGGGCGGCTGCTGCTGCAGTTTTGATGTGGTTTGGAAGAGATGAAGAAGAGGGGGCCTCGGGTTCTGACTTAAAGACATATACCACCAGCCGAACTCTGGCCGAATTCGGACCGAACTCGGGCCGATTTAGCCTAGGGTTCTCCTTTTTTTAAAAGAAAATTTTGTGGACCACATCTTTTTCATCAAATCATTTCAAATATTTAATTCAAAGTTTAGTAATTTTAAATTTCAAATAATATAATTAATATTATTTTATAAATTAATATTCTTTACTCAGCATCTGTTTCAGATTAGCTGTGGAGTACTGTCCCAGCTAACAGAGGTTCACCGGGGAACTATTAAGTACCGCTTCGCTTCGACCGCAGTCGTGGTGACAGACAGACTCTTTTTAGGCTTGTCTCAAAAATAGTTATTGAGTATTGAATAAATTAATTAATAAAACAAAATTAATTAATATTATTGACATCTAAAATTCCTAATTTTTGACGTAAATAATTGAAACGATCTTCCGCTAGAGGTTTTGTGAATATGTCAGCTAATTGATTCTGTGTGTCTATGTATACAAGGTCTATATCTCCATTTTGTTGATGATCTCTGAGAAAATAATGTCGAATCTCGATGTGTTTAGTATGAGAGTGACATACTGGATTCTTAGTTAAATTAATAGAACTAGTGTTATCACAGAAAATAGGTATGTGTGTGTAATGCGATCCAAAGTCTTCTAAAGTTTGTTTCATCCACAAAATTTGTGCACAACAATGTCCTGCGGCAATATACTCAGCCTCGGTTGTTGATAATGCGACAGAATTTTACTTTTTGCTAAACCAAGAGACTAGGACTTTTCCTAGAAAATGACATGTGCCGCTGGTACTTTTTCTATCTGCTTTGCATTCGGCAAAATCAGCATCAGAATAACCGGTTAGGTCAAATGACGTAGTTTTGGGATACCATAAGCCGACAGAAGAGGTGCCTTTAAGGTATCGAAAGATATGCTTAACTGCGCACAGATGTGATTCCTTATGATTGGCTTGAAAACGTGCACACAAGCAACACTAAACATAATGTCTGGTCGACTAGTAGTTAAGTACAGTAAGCTACCGATCGTACCTCGATACTTACGTATGTCGACGGGTTTGCCTTGTTCATCAGTATCAAGCTTGGTTGAAGTCGCCATTAGAGTGCTAAGTGATTTGACTGCTTCCAGGTCGAACTTCTTTAGTAGATCTTTTGTGTACTTTTCTTGATTTATGAACGTCCCATTGTTGGTTTGTTTGATTTGCAGTCCGAGAAAGAATTTTAGCTCTCCCATCATGGTCATCTCAAACTCATTCTGCATACACTTTGAAAAGTCTTGACAAAGAGATTCATCATTGGATCCAAAAATAGTATCATCTACATAGATTTGAATCAAAAGAATATTGTTATTCGAAGATTTTATAAATAATGTAGTGTCAACCTTTCCCTTTGAAAAACCGTTGTCAAGTAGAAAAGAGCTTAGACGATCGTACCAAGCACGAGGGGCTTGTTTCAAACCGTATAAGGCTTTCTTCAACTTAAAAACATAACCAAGATTTTTGAAATCAGTAAAACCTGGAGGTTGAGCTACATAAACTTCTTCTTTTATAAAACCATTCAAAAATATGCTTTTAACATCCATTTGAAATAACTTAAAATTATGAAAACATGTAAATGCACATAACATGCGAATGGATTCTAATCTCGTAACTGGGGCATAAGTCACATCGTAGTCGATACCTTCTTCTTGATTGTATCCTTGAGCTACGAGTCGAGCCTTATTACGAGTCACTAAACCATTCTCGTTCAGTTTATTTCGGAATACCCAACGGGTGCCAATGACCGGATGATCAATGGGCTTAGGAACAAGTTCCCAAACTTGATTCCGTTCAAATTGGTTTAATTCCTCTTGCATAGCATCTAACCAAAAATTATCACTACATGCTTCTTCAACGTTTTTGGGTTCAAGCTGTGAAACAAAAGCAACACAAGAAGCTATATCTTTATTAGAGGAACGAGTACTTACACCCTTGGTAATCTCACCAATTACCAAGTCCTTTGGATGATCTGCCAAGAATCTCATCTCTTTTGGCGTAACCTCAGGATTCCTGGTTTCGGCTTCTTTGCTTGAAAGTTTTGCATCTTTGTGTAAAGGTTTTACAGTAGCTGTACTTGGTGTAATTACGTCTTCATTGTCGTCATCGTCTGAATGTTGATTTAGTTTATCAAACTTAACATTAATTGATTCTTCGATGATCATGGTTCTCTTGTTGAAGACTCTGTACCCTTTGCTCTTTGCTGCATAACCTAAAAATATACCTTCATCGGACTTTTTATCAAATTTACTCAGATTGTCTTTAGTATTAAGAATAAAGCATTTACAACCAAAAATCTTAAAATAAGTAACAGTGGGTGTTCTATCAAACCATAGTTCATAGGGAGTCTTCTTCGATATAGGTCGAATTAAAACCCTATTGAGAATATAACACGCTGTTTTGACAGCTTCAGCCCAAAAGTATATAGGTAGACTAAACTGGTTCAACATTACTCTAGCTATTTCAGATAGAGTCCTATTCTTACGTTCCACAACTCCATTTTGTTGTGGAGTCCTAGGTCAGGAAAATTCATGCAAATAATCGTGTGTGTCACAGAATTGCTTGAACTCTGTATTCTCAAATTCGCCGCCATGATCAATACGAATGCGAGTAATCATGAAACCTTTTTCATTATATACTTTCTTGTAAAAGGTGACAAATTCTGACAAAGCATCGTTCTTGTGTGCAAGAAAATATACCCATGTGTATCTAGAGAAATCATCTACAATGACAAATGCATATAACTTACCACCTAAACTAGAAATTCTACTTGGTCCAAATAAGTCCATATGCAACAATTGTAGAGGACTAGTGGTACTTACAGCGTTCTTGGATTTAGAGGCGGATCGGGTAGCTTTGTTCTTTTCATATTCGCTACATACCGTATCCTTCTTGAAAGATATGTCCGGTAAGCCGCATACCAACTTCTTTGTGGATAGTTTTGAAATTGTGTCCATGTTTGCATGACCGAGTCTCATATGCCATAGTTGGCTCTCAATGCACTTGTCCATCAAGTATCTACCTGCTTTGTTAGCATCTTCTAATAGATAGAAAATATATATGTTGTCTTCCTTGATACCTTCAAAGATAGTACTTCCAGTTGAACAATCAACTATAGTACATTTGTCTTTAACAAAGTTAATGCCATAACCGTGATTAGCTAAATGGCTTATGCTAAGCAGATTATGATTTAACTCGGTAAATAGACAAACATCTTTAATCACAGGATAGGGAGGCTTACCAATGTCATCGATACCGATTATGTACCCTCTTAAATTATTACCGAAGGAGACGTTTCCTTCTTTATTTTTCTTCGATAGTGTTGCGAATATTGAAGCATCACCGGTCATGTGCCATGAGCAACCGCTGTCGAGGATCCATTTGCTTCTAGCATGTGAAGGGCATTCCACCTACAAAATAATTTGCAGATAAAACTCTTGGTACCCATTTCTTGTAGGGTCCTAAAAGGTTAGTTTTTGGTATCCATGCATAAACATTTAAATCTACTAACTTTTTGATTCTACATGCAGAGGATATATGACCAATGAGGCCACAATAATGACATTTTGCATATTGAGTGTTGAAAGTTGTGTGAAGTGCATGATTAGTAGGTTTTGGCTTTCTAGTATAGAAAAATGCATGCCTATTAGTCTTCTTGGGCATAGGTTTGTTATGGTTTGGTCTGACAGTGTTTGGTTTGGGTATGTTCCGATGATTCGATAATTGACACGTGTTAGAATAGGAAGCAGCAACTTCAGGCCGTTTTTCTAAACTAATTTCTAACTTTTTGGAGGTGTCATATAATCTAGTATAGTCAGATATAAGTGTTTCAATTCTGACTTGTGCACACTGAAGATTCTTTCTCTCCTTAGATATGTCTTCCTTTAGCTGGATGATGGTTTGGTCTTTTTCTTCGGATAACTTGATAGCCTCGTATAACAACAGCTTAATAGAAGAAGGTTCACCAGACTCAATAGAAGTATCACTATTTCTAACATTAGCTAGTTGGTCGGTAAGTCTTCCTATCTCACCATTGTACTCTTTGAGTACCTTCTTAGAGGTTTCATATTTACTATACAGTTTTCTGTAGTCATTTAACAGGTCACTGAAAGCCTCTCCTAATTTCTCAAAGGTGAAATCATCATACGGATCAAACAAAGGATTAGTGGTTACCTGATCGCAAGCCATCAAGCATACATTTGTAGCGTCATCTAATTGTTTGTCTTCTGAATTGCTGGCTTCGCTTTCATGCCATATGCTTGTATTGGCATACTTCCTTGATATAGATCTCTTTAGGTAGCCTTTGTCATATTTGCTACTTTTTCTTATTGATGATGATGCTGCTGGACAATCTTTTTTTATATGTCCTTTCTTCTTACATTTGTAGCAAATAGGATCTTACTCATCGTTGTTGCTGTTGCTATCTTTTGTTCTTCTGTTGAATCTCATGAATTTTTTGAATTTTCTTACCAGAAGAGCTTGATCTTCAGAGTCAGAGTCTCTATCATCAGAATCATCTTCGACAGTTCTTCTATATTGAGCCTTTAGAGCGATTGACTTTTTTGACTTCTCCTTTGGTGTAGCATCTTCAAAGTCTTGAAGTTCTAACTCGTGAGTGAGTAGTTTACCCATGAGTGTTTCCAGAGACATTGTTGAGAGGTCGTTTCCATCAATGATTGTTGTAGCCTTTGGAATCCAGTTCTTTGTGAGAGCTCGTAGAAGTTTGCGAATCTTCTCATGGTTACTGTATTCCTTGCCTAATAAATACAAAGGATTTACAATATCCAAGAATCTCGTAAACATCTGAGTGACTGATTCACTTGGCTTCATTTTGAATGCCTCGTACTCTTGAGTAAGTCTGCTGATCTTTGACTCCTTAACTTGTGTTGTTCCTTCGTGGGTTACTTCGAGAAGTTTCCACACTTCATTTGATGTTGTGCAAGTCAACACCCTGTTGAATTCAGTTCTGTCTAAAGCACAAAATAAAGCGTTAATAGCACGTGCGTCAAGATTGGCATTTTATTTTCATCCTCCGTATATTTATCATGGGGTTTTTCAACTAAAACTCCATCAACATTAATACGAGGAGGCTTTTTGTAGCCATCAGTAACTGTAGACCATAAGCCAAAATCAAGAGATTTTAAGAAGAAACTCATCCGTGTTTTCCAATAAGTGTAGTTTGTGCCGTCAAACAGTGAAGGTCTGTTTGTGGTTTGGCCTTCACTTGTGAATTTCACAGTTGCCATGTGTAATGTTGTGATCTATATAACAATTAAAAATAACTGAATATAACTATAATTTTACCTTGCTTTACCTGTATAATCTGCTACCAATTGTAGGAACGAAGTTGTAAGCCCCTGAATTTAGGGCTTATTTTTTTCAATTTTATAATTCAATTATTTGCAATAGATATTATTATTTGATTATTATTTGATTAATGCTCTCTACCGTAACTTGGATTTCTAGAGCATCAAGGATGCCAGTCTCTAGAAACTTTCTTCTTGAAGTTTGTTGTAGACGAGATTATCTTCATGTTGATATATCGTGTCCCACTCGAACTTGTTCCCTTGTACTCTTTTTGCTTCACGCAAGTTTAGGTCAATTTAGACCATTTAATTATTAATTGATTTCCCACTCTTTTCCTTGATCCTCCTATGCACGTTACCATGACTTTTAATCTAGGAGCACCAGACTAGTCTTTTTCTTGAAACCAACTTGTCATGCATGATCTACTCAAGACGCTCTACACCCATGACCTTCGTGTCCCACTCAGACACTCCATTTTGTGCTCCATTTGCTTCACACAACTTTACTGACACGTGACGCGATTTTAATTTACCCCACGGTGTCACATTTATTTTCCGACTTAAATTATGGATACCCTGTTGACCCAAACATGTCAACCCTAAATATGGACATGGCCCACACGAAGCCTACTACCCACATGACACTTGTGTCTCATTTAATTGAGCCCCCACATGCTACTTATTTACCTATGATCATAAACACCTAAAAATAATTTATTTATTTCACCAAGTTCATTTTGACCCAACCAGGCTCCACTGACACCCAACCCAAATTGGTGTGACCCTACCATGTCCACCTATACACCCCACTATTGTGTTTGCATTTTCTCTACTCAAAAATATTCCTATTTTATATAAATATTTTATTATCTCTCTCTAAATATCTCTCTCTCTCTTTCTATTTATATAATTATATATACACCTACGCACACACAAAAATCTCTCTCTATTAATATCTCCCATACTCCACCACCTCACCCCTATCACACCAGCACACCCCCCTCTCACATACGTACACACACTCTCTCTATTTTCTCTCTCTTTCCCCACTTTTTCTCTCTTTCTCTTTTATTAATAATTCTTTCTCTCTATTTCTTTATTACTCTACACCATCACCCTTTTTATTTCATTTTTTCTTCTCCCCCATGCTCGGTTGAACTCTTCCTTCCAGCCGACCACCATCCTAGCCATGGCCGACCGACCACCTCCTCCTCCCTGGCCGAGCCCAGCTCCCCGAGCACAACCAACAGCTCCTCCCTTCTCCTCCTCCTTCTCCATTCATCTACACCATCTCCACCACCCTCATCATCACCACACGTCACCACCACGTCCAACACCGCCACCACCGAGCTCCATCAAGCTCACCGAGCCCCTTGGCTGTGCCGTCGTACCAGGCCGACGAGCCTCCCCACGCGGCCAGCGCAGCAGCAAGCAGCAGCCAATGCAGCAGCAGCTGCGAGCCAGAGCGCACTGTCGCAGCCACCGGTACCGTCGTGGTCGCCGCCGCCGCCGGCGAGCCTCCCTACTCGGCCGGGCGCACACCCCAGGCAGGCCCCATAGCCACCGCCGTCCTATCCGACGTGTTAAATAGCCGATTCGTACGTTTGGCACGAGTTCCCGTCGGCGCGAGCTCGGAATGGGTCCAGAAATGGCATTCCGTCGCAGCGACTTTGTGCACATTTTTCGAGAAATCCGACCGTTGGATCGGCAATTTTTTCGCTCCGTCACAATCTTAGTTTATCCATCTTCACTTCCCTCAATTTTCGTCCGTTAATTTTATCGTTTGATACATCAAAACCGGCCACCAAGTTGACCGTTTAAATTGTGTTATTTTTGGACAGTTTTATGGCGCCGACTTTGTCACCTCGTAACTCCGCCGTTGCAGCTCCGTCTGGCATACTTCTGGTTCCTATGCGAAGCTTGTATAACCCTCTTCCAGTCCCTCAAGTTTCGTTTTATTGTGAGCATGTTTGGTTGGTTGAATTTGACGCCAAAGTTGGCCGTCCGAATTCATAATTTCCAACTTGTAAAATTTTATTTTTGAACCCGGGACTCCGGATTCAATTTCAGACATCTGGCACATTTTCATATCAAGTTTGTTAGATTTGGAGGACGTGGGCCCTGGCATGCATTTCGGTGCAAATCGGGCCCCACAGTCCGGGTCAATGGGACTTTTTGACGTCGGCTCATCGGAATCCAATTCCGGATATACCGTGGAGTTTGTATCGTCATTCTGGACTCTTTGACATATAATTTGCTGAGTTTTGAGGGACATTGGTTCCGACACGCTTTTTCGTGCAAATCGGATTCTAATATCCGGGTCAACGGACAAATTTGTGATCGGGTCATCGGAATCCAATTTCGGATATACCGTTGAGTTCGTATCGTCATTCTGGATTCGTGGACATATAATTTGTTAGGTTTAGTGCACCTTTATTTTGACACATTTTTCGGTGCAAAGCGGGTCTGACACGGACACCGTTTTGACTCAAAATTACCTTTTTGCCCCTGTGTCCAAATTGGACTTATGGATAGGCTATCCTAGCTAATTTGACCATTCTGGACACGTTGGTGATGGTTGTTTTTACCATCCGACAACATATGTAGGTTTTCACCATATTATTATAATCTTTCTCCTTTTGTGGTATTTTGAGATCCATCGATTCTAGTGATTTCACAACTACTAAAATTGAATGTGTTGACCCTGTAGATGTTTGTAGAGACTAGCTTTGACCCAGTTTGACCATGCTTGACTACTTGACTGAACGTCGAAGTAGAGTCAACATTTGACCTAGGTTAGACTAATTTTGACCTTGGTTGACCACAGTTGACTATTTTGACCAAAAGTCAACCGTAGCCTAAAATTGACTAGAACTTGATCGAAGTTGACCAGTTGACCCAAAGTCAACTGTTTGTCAACGTTAGTCAAGTTTGACCTAGAGTTGACCAGAGTTGACCAGTTGACCAGAAGTCAACTGTAAGTCAACCCTTGACTTAGATTGACCTAGTTTGACTTGGTTTAACTTCCTGTGACCTAGTTTGACTTAGTGGACTGAGATTGACCTATATAATCATGCCTAATACTGTTGAACCCTAATTAGCTTATGTATATCTCATCTTTAGGTCTGTGATTTCACTCTGAGCCAGATTATACAGTTGACATATTCTATCAGATCTCAGGCGAGTACATTTTCTGATAATAATTCTGTTTTATGATATCGTTTATGTTTCTTGTATTTAGTATTGATACCCTTGTTCTCTTGACACATTATTCACACGGATTGGTATTTCTCCGGATCCCGTCATGAGATGTTATTCCTTGCCTTCCTTGGTATATCTTGTGCAAGTTTTTCTTGTTCCTTGTGCATTGTATAGACACGATTCCTGCGAAGGCTAGCGACCCTCTCGGAGAATCGCGTGTCATGATGTGTCATGGTTGGATCCACTATACTAGTTGGGGACGGGGAGTATTAGTGTAGATGTGTGGTCATTATCCACCTTGTTATTCTTGTAGATCTTGTGAGTTTTAATCATATACCCCACGTATGATTAACTAGGCCAGTAGACCTTGTACAGACCCAAGCCGGCCATATGTTAAAACTAGTACTCACACAGTTAGTTAGAGGATTCTTGATTTTTGTATATGCCATGATCAGTTTTACTTGCCTTGTTGTAGCTCTAGATTTACAGCTTACCTTGCCATTATACTCACATGTATATTTTATGATTTCTTGTATATTCTCTCTATTTTACTGCTATATTTTCAATATCGTCTAATTAGAACTGTTATTTGAGATTTGTGCTCGTTCCATCCTGACTGGATATATTGACAAAATTTTAGGAGTAGTTGTGCCCTCAGTATTGGACTTCATGATGTTGCTAGCTGAGGTGGATCTCACTATTCTTCTATGTGAGTTGCCTGGTAGTTATCTTTAGTTAGTCTTGTTGTTCCATCTTTATTTTCCTGTCTTATGATCCTTGTAGATTCTAGTTGTTCTAGTGATATTGTTATTATTTCTTGTCTTATCTTCCTTAGTTTCGTGATGTAACATGAGTACATTTCTAATTATGGATCTTTAGATGTTGTAGTTAGTTTAGGGTACTTGACAGCGCTCTACCGCCGATACTGCGACGTAGGCTGGGGGTGGCCCACGTATTCGTACCCGTATATGCGGGTACGGGTCGTGACACATTTTTGTGGTGGTCCATGCAGGTCAGTCTTTGCAGTTAATGCGAATTCGTGGTAGTACTTGAGTTTATCTGTACTACTACGAGCCTGCCATAGGATTAAGGTTGAGTCATGGAATATTTTAGGATTTTGGTACTCAGTCACATATTAGGAACTCTTGGTAGATTTCAGAGATGACCCCTAGGAATCTTATTTCGAACTTTTCGAAACTTTTCCCATTTGTTCCTGTCCATCCTGATTTCTGAAACATCCGTCCGTTATCAACTTTATTCTTTCCTGAAATGAGTTTGTGGATCCCAGAGGGAAGGTATAAGTTGAAATTATATATCTTCTAGGTTGAGATGAGAATATGATTTGCCAGTCTCATATCAGGTTGAGATTATTTTAGATTATATTCCAGAACTTTCAATCTTGGCCTAGATAGTACCTTTGGGACCTTCTCCTGAGGACTTCTCCTAAACCCTGCATCGGAATCTGTTTTCGCTAGTTTCCATTTACTTATCCTTGATTCGTCGTTGAATTTTGAATCTTGATGTTCGTTCATTGTTGACTTTGACTTTGTATCTAAGATCAGTTTTTATGAATTGAGTTAAGATATCCTGATAAGGTAAACGTCTACTTTATTTATTGAGTTTAGAATTTATTGTAGTCATACTAGGTAGCACGACAGGGACGTGGAGCCTGATGTTGGTTATACTATCCTAGTTATGGCATTTAGATTCTCTTGCAGCCATACCGGTTGACGTGGTAAGGAATCTAGATGACATGATTATAGGGTGTATACCCAAGTTATGGACCCCATCGTTTATTACAGCTATGCTTACTGGCATGGCAAAAATTCTATCAACATAATTTCAGGAAGACGTGTATGGTTATCAGACTGTATTTTAAATCGGATCACTTTGTTATGACCGAATAAGCAAGAACAAATTCTTATCATCATTCTTCTCCGTCTTGGTTAACTCTGTCTATCTACAGCCTAACTAGGATTTTTTCGACAGGATTGTTTTGTGTTCCATCTTCCTATGATTTGACTAAACTCTTCTTCGCTAGCCTCGGGTAATTCTTCTTGTCCTTTCCGGTAATTGTTGAAAGTGCCTTATGGGTTGATTCAGGAAAGGTTCGAAAAGTAATTTATCCTTGTATTACGGAATCGAAAGTTTGCATCCAGAGAAATACTGGCGAGGCATGACTTCGGATAACGGCATCATGGTTAAATATGTTTCTCGAATTCTACTTGGACCACTCCCTAAGCATTTTGACTAACATCTTCTCCTTTATTTTGTAAAAATTGTTTAGAAATATTTTACGGATATTAGCCAAGTTAAGTTCAGGAACCTATATTATCTGGCGTGGCAGCTGTGCACTGCAGCCATCCGTCGTATTATGGAACAAAGAAGTTAATCGCAGCCAGATGCACTAGCGCGATAGTAACTTCATGTGACGTAATTACGAAGGTATATGGTTCTTGAGTTTTACTTCGACTACGTCCTATGCATCTCGTTGGCCTCGTACTATTCTTGGAAATATTTCGACAATCTTTCCTGTCTTGCTTGACCCTTACCTTGTCTGAATATTGATATGGATTGCTCGACCCAGTCTTAGGCCCTTGTTACCTTCTATTATTGATGACTGAAATAGCCAAACCTTGTTAACAGATTCTGTAGTGTAATTATAATATGTTATTATGTGTGATTGTGATGAGTATATTTTTCTTGGGGATTTATTGGGTTAAGCTTCAAGGACAGATACGAGTGACTGACTATAGTGGACTTAGAAACCAATGATTCGTTTGATAGTATAAATTGGTTTTAAGGTATCTTAGAAGGAGTAAAGAATATTATATTTTGTGACTACGGATTAAGGACTAGAATCTTGTGCTTAGGTTCGAGGGTTGAGCATTGTAGGATTTTAATGACTAAGTGATTATTGGTTATCTACAAGCCATTTACTTATGATAGGAGGATAGATCGATATGGAATGAAATAGAAGGAGATAACATTACGTGCAAGACCGGAAGATAGCAGGAACAAACATGGACATATGTACATGGGTACTAAATAAATCTGTAAATGAATTTAAAATTTGAATTTAAGGATTTATATTCAGGAGTTATTGAGTAAAAAGAGAGAAGGCTCAATGCCAAGAATAGGTTTTGAATGTATTATTTCAAGGAGCTTGTGATTAATAGGATAAATATACTTAGGATGGGATAAGGAAACAAACAAATTGCTATTGAGATTGGAATTTTGGTTGATGGCCAAGTATTGCTGATATATAGTATCTCGAGGATGACCTATATTCTAGAATATACGTAAAAGTTCTTATTGATATGAAGATTCTTATGGGTAAAATAGACATAGTTTTTATGGAAGAAGCTTGTTGAACCTGAACCAAAATACCTGTAGAGAGAAACAACATAGATGATCACCAGGGTAGCAGATTGGGTACTGTAGCCATAGCAGTTGTATGTTTTAGCTTGACCTATTAGATGATTTTTAATTCCGAGGACGAAATTTTTATAAGGTGGGTAGGATTGTAAGCCCCTGAATTTAGGGTTTATTTTTTTTCAATGTTATAATTCAATTATTTGCAATAGATATTATTATTTGATTAATGCTCTCTACCGTGACTTGGATTTCTAGAGCATCAGGGATGCCAGTCTCTGGAAACTTTCTTCTTAAAGTTTGTAGTAGACGAGATTATCTTCATGTTGATATATCGTGTCCCACTCGAACTTGTTCCCTTGTACTCTTTTTGCTTCGCACAAGTTCGGGTCAATTTAGACCATTTAATTATTAATTTATTTCCCACTCTTTTCCTTGATCCTCCTAAGTACGTTACCATGACTTTTAATCTAGGAGCACCAGACGAGTCTTTTTCTTGAAACCAACTTGTCATGCCTGATCTACTCGAGACGCTCTACACCCATGACCTTCGTGTCCCACTCAGACACTCCATTTTGTGCTCCATTTGCTTCACACAACTTTTCAGACATGTGACCCGATTTAATTCACCCCACGGTGTCACATTTATTTTCTGACTTCAATTATGGATACCCTGTTGACCCAAACATGTCAACCCCAAATATGGATATGGCCCACACGAAGCCTACTACCCACATGATACTTGTGTCTCATTTATTTGAGCCCCCACATGCTACTTATTTACCTATGATCATAAACACCTAAAAATAATTTATTTATTTCACCAAGTCCATTTTGACCCAACCCGGCTCCACTGACACCCAACCCAAATTGGTGTGACCCTACCATGTCTCCCTATACACCCTACTATTGTATTTGTATTTTCTCTACTAAAAATATTCCTATTTTATATAAACATTTTATTATCTCTCTAAATATATCTCTCTCTCTTTCTATTTATATAATTATATATACACCTACACATACACAAAAATCTCTCTCTATTAATATCTCCCACACTCCATCACCTCACCCTATCATACCAGCACACCCCCCCCTCTCACATACGTACACACACTCTCTCTCTCTCTCTCTATTTTTTCTCTTTTTTCCCACTTTCTCTTTCTCTCTTTTATTAATAATTCTTTCTCTCTATTTCTTTATTACTCTACACCATCACCCTCTTTATTTCATTTTTTCTTCTCTTCCATGCTCAGCTGAACTCTTCCTCCCAGTCGACCACCATCCCAGCCATGGCCGACCGACCACCTCCTCCTCCCTGGCCGAGCCCAGCTCCCCGAGCACAACCACCAGCTTCTCCCTTCTCCTCCTCCTTCTCTATTCATCTAGCTACACCATCTCCACCACCCTTATCATCACCACACGTCACCACCACGTCCAACACCACCATAACCGAGCTCCACCAAGCTTGCCGTACCCCTTGGCTGCACCGCCGTACAGGCCGATGAGCCTCTCCACGCGGCCAGTGCAACAGCAAGCAGCAGCCAACGCAGCAGCAACTGCGAGCCAGAGCGCGCGCTGTCGCCGCCACCGGCGCCGCCGTGGTCGTCGCCGCCGTCGGCGAGCCTCCCCACTCGACCGGGCGTACACCTAGGAAGGCTCCATGGCCACCGCCGTCCTCTCCGACGTGTTAAATAGCCGATTCGTGCGTTTGGCACGGGTTCCCGTCGGCGCGAGCTCGGAATGGGTCCAAAAATGGCGTTCCGTCGCATCGACTTCGCACATATTTTCCGAAAAATTTGACCATTAGATCGGCGATTTATTCACTCCGTCACAATCTCGGAATATCCATCTTCACTCCCCTCAATTTTTGCCCGTTAATTTTATCGTTTGATACATCAAAACCGGCCACCAAGTTGACCGTTTAAATTGTGTTATTTTTGGACAGTTTTGTGGAGCCGACTTCGTCAGCTCGTAACTCCGCCGTTGTAGCTCCGTCTGGCGTACTTATAGTTCCGATGCGAAGCTGGTATAACCCTCTTCCTGTCCCTCATGTTTCGTTTTATTGTGAGCACGTTTGGTTGGTTGAATTTGACGCCAATGTTGGCCGTCCGAATTCGTAATTTCCAACTTGTAAAATTCTATTTTTGAACCCGGGACTCCGGATTCAATTTTTGACACCACCAGTAGACTCGTGGCATTGTTCTGGCACGTTTTCATGTAAAGTTTGTGAGATTTGGAGGACGTGGGCCTTGGCACGCATTTCGGTGCAAAGCGGGCCCCACAGTCCGGGTCAACGGGACTTTTTGACGTCGGCTCATCGGACTCTAATTCCAGATATACCGTTGAGTTCATATCGTCATTCTGGACTCTTTGACATATAATTTGCTGAGTTTTGAGGACATTGGCTCCGACACGCTTTTTCGTGCAAATCAGATTCCAATATCCGGGTCAATGGACCAATTTGTGATCGGGTCATCGAAATCCAATTTCGGATATACCGTTGAGTTCGTATCGTCATTCTGGATTCGTGGACATATAATTTGTTAGGTTTAGTGCACCTTTATTTTGACACATTTTTTGGTGCAAAGCGGGTCCGACACGGATACCGTTTTGACTCGAAATTATCTTTTTGCCCCTGTGTCCAAATTGGACTTATGGATAGGCTATCCTAGCTAATTTGACCATTCTGGACACGTTGGTGATGGTTGTTTCACCATCCGACAACATCTGTAGGTTTTTACCATATTATTATAATCTTTCTCCTTTAGTGGTATTTTGAGATCCATCGATTCCAGTGATTTCACAACCACTAAAATTGAATGTGTTGACCCTGTAGATGTTTATAGAGACTAGCTTTGACCCAGTTTGACCATGGTTGACTACTTGACTGAACATCGAAGTAGAGTCAATATTTGACCTAGGTTAGACTAGTTTTGACCTTGGTTGACCACAGTTGACTATTTTGACCAAAAGTCAACCGTAGCCTAAAATTGACTAGAACTTGACCAAAGTTGACCAGTTGACCCAAAGTCAACTGTTTGTCAACGTTAGTCAAGTTTGACCTAGAGTTTGACCTAGAGTTGACCAGAGTTGGCCAGTTGACCAGAAGTCAACTGTAAGTCAACCCTTGACTTAGATTGACCTAGTTTGACTTGGTTTAACTTCCTGTGACCTAGTTTGACTTAGTGGACTGAGATTGACCTATATAATCATACCTAAAACCGTTGAACCCTAATTAGCTTATGTATATCTCATCTTTAGGTCTGTGATTTCACTCTGAGCCAGATTACACAGTTGACATATTCCACCAGATCTCAGGCGAGTACATTCTCTGATAATAATTCTGTTTTATGATATCGTTTATGTTTCTTGTATTTAGTGTAGATACCCTTGTTCTCTTGACATATTGTTCACACGGATTGGTATTTCTCCCGATCCCGTCATAAGATATTATTGCTCGCTTTCCTTGGTATATCTTGTGCAAGTCTTTCTTATTCCTTGTGCATTGTATAGACACGATTCCTGCGATGGCTAGCTACCCTCTCGGAGAATCTTGTGTCATGGTTGGATCTACTATACTAGTCGGGGACGGAGAGTATTAGTGTAGATGTGTGGTCATTATCCACCTTGTTATTCTTATAGATCTTGTGAGTGTTAATCATACATCCCACGTATGATTAACCAGGCCAGTAGACCTTGTACAGACCCAAGTCGGCTATATGTTGAAACTAGTACTCACACACTTAGATAGATGATTCTTGATTCTTGTACCTGCCATGATCAGTTTTACTCCTTGTTCTAGCTCTAGATTTACAGCTTACCTTGCCATGATACTCACATGTACATTTTATGATTTCTTATATATTCTCTCTATTTACTACTATATTTTCAATATCGTCTAATTAGAACTGTTATTTGAGATTTATGCTCGTTCCATCCTGACTGGATATGTTGACAAAATTTTAGGAGTAGTTGTGCCCTCAGTATTGGACTTCATGATGTTGCTAGCTGAGGTGGATCTCACTATTCTTCTATGTGAGTTGCCTGGTAGTTATCTTTAGTTAGTCTTGTTGTTCCTTCTTTATTTTTCTGTCTTATGATCCTTATAGATTCTAGTTGTTCTAGTGATATTGTTATTTTTTTGTCTTATCTTCCTTAGTTTTCGTGATGTAACATGAGTACATTTCTAGTTATGGATCTTTAGATGTTGTAGTTAGTTTAGGGTACTTGACAGCGCTCTACCGTCGATACTTCGACGTAGGCTGGGCGTGGCCCACGTATTCGTACCCGTATATCTGGGTACGGGTCGTGACAGAAGTTGTAAAGCAGAATACTCTAGAGGGGGTGAATAGAGTAGGCATCGGAATATTGCTAATTAAAACTTGTTAGTAGTTAGATCACAGAAATAATAATAATCATAAAGTAATAACTGTAAAGAAAAGAGTGATCAAAAGGCAAACACAAACACAGAGATTTATACTGGTTTCCCTATTGTGAGGACTAGTCCAGTCGGAAGAACTCTAGCTTCAAGTTGAATTCACTTTTGAAAAATCTCGCAAGTTTTCATACGAAGTCCTTACAACTTCTACAGACGCGAGCTTTGATACGAAGAACTCGACCAACTTCAGTTTTGAAGAGTCTTTCCTTAATCAAGCCTCTGATTACAATATCTCTGAAATCTTCTAGACCGCACCATACCGACAAATTGACTAGAGAATTATAACTGGCTTAGGATTTGAAAATGAAAGATTTTTAAAACTCTTTAGAAGAAACGTAAGCTTTAGAAGAGAAGATAAAAGTGAATGAGTGATTTGAAATAATCAGAATTCCTCTCTATTTATAGTTTTCCAAAGAAAAAAACACTGATAGAATTCGGGCAAAATTCAGACAATACTATTTGTAACAAACCGCAAGTGAAGGGAGACCAAGTTCAAAATCCAACGTTCACATAACGTTTACCTTGGCCGAACTCTGGCCGAGTTCTGTCAGTGTTTGGTCAGGTTTATTTTGTGAAAAATGATTTTGGCTTTTTGAAAATTCTTCAGAAGCTTTTTGTAAAAGCAGATGTTTTTCAAAAACATAGGTCATTTTAAAAATGATAGGCAGTTTTGAAAAACAATTTCGGATAGCCTATTTGCCAGTACGACTTGGTGTACAATATATTTCTAGACTCAATAAAAATAAAAATTATATTGTGTAAGAAAATACAGTCTTGAGTGGCAAACATAGCTTCGGTCTTGAGCAGTGTCCTAAAACGTCTTGAGAAAACATCTGAATTATTTCCGTATATCGTGACAGAGTTTGATCAATTATTAAAATCAGGTTTGACCATGACCAATGGGCCAACATCATCATCTGACTTGCGGTCTTTGCTGAGGCAGAAGTCGATTTTCCTTTTGAGTGTCTCTGATCTTTGTTCCCTTTCTGAGATGTAACTTTTGCATTTGTTCCATTCCAATGCTGATGTAATCTTTATTGAATGAGAAAATAAATGAACTCTTGCTTTATTCGTTTTTTGTGACGAACTAAAATTTTGTGGACTTATCACCCGTGGCATATCTTTGTTTTAGGTACGGATGATAAGTTGAAAGAGAGAGAGAGCCAACATAGTTACTCAGAGGTAATATGGTCATGATAAATATGGGCTAAAAATGGTAAAGTTTTCCAACTCAGAGGTAATATGGACATGGTAGGAGTAAACTCTGTGGGGGTTTATAGAACAACTCAAAGGTAATATGGACGTGGATGTTCTATAGTGCAACAACACAGGGATTGTTGTGCGGAATATTTACTCAGAGGTAATGTGAACGTGGTACACATTGCCTTTAAGCATGATCTTACACCGTACAGGATCCTGCTTGATGATATATAGAGAAGCAACTCAGAGGTAATGTGGACGTGGTTGTTCCTCTACTGGGGTATAATGCAACGAAACTGCTGAGTTCCAGAAGCATATGATTTGTCAAGAGAAAGGGTGTGAACTTGGTTTGGTCAAGTTCACCAGTCTTCTCTCTGGAAAGAAGCAGTACGTTCTTGATGGAGGTCAAGAATAGTACTTTTTGAGGAACTTGCCGTTGATGGGCATCATGAACAAGTCCCCATTAGCTTGAGCGAGACGATAAGCCCCGTTTGAGTATAATGTCTCTATGATGAAGGGTCCTTCCCATTTGGCTTCAAACTTTTTTTGTGTTTTGTGAGTCATCACCATCGGTCTTCTGACTGCCAGAACCAGGTCGTCCACTTGGAAAGTCCTCTGTCGGACTCTTTTGTTGAAAGTCTGTGAATGTGGGCTTGATAAAGTTCGATGCGCTGTTGAGCCAAGAGGCATTTTTCTTCCAGCACTTCCAACTCTTGCAGAAGGCGACGATGATTATCCTCTTCTGTCAACTGATTTATGATCGCCACTCGGATTGAGGGGATTTGGATCTCCAGCGGTAGCACTGCTTCGCTTCCGTAAACCATGGAGAATGATATGTTGCCCGTCGGGGTCCGTACCGTTTTACGATAGGCCCAAAGGCATTCATCGAGCTTCTCGTCCCAGTCGCGCTTATTGGTTGACACGATCTTTTTGAGTAGCTTGACGATGGTCTTATTAAAAGCTTCAGCCAACCCGTTTGCTGTCGGATTATAAGCAGTTGATGCCACGTTCTGAATACGGTTCTTCTCGTAGAATCTACTGAATGCATGGCTGATGAATTGTGGACTATTGTCGTGGATAATCCTTCGAGGTAACCCAAAATGATAGATGACGTGATGGTTGATGAAGCTGATCACTCTTGAGCTTTTCACCTCTGTGAGAGGTACTGCTTCCGCCAATTTAGAGAAATAGTCATTGATTGCCAGAATAAACCTATGTCCCTTGACGAAAGGGGGGGTGATAGGCCCTACTATATCCATGCCCCAGGCTTCAAATGGACAAGAGACAACCGTCGAGTGTAGAGGCTCTGACGGTCTGTGGATGTAAGTCAGTGTACAGTTGACAAACACGACACTTCTTTGCATACTCGATAGCGTCGGCCATCATGGTGGGCCAGTAATAGCCTACGCGTCGAAGTCGGTCCTATAGCTTAGGACCCGGTTGATGAGCTCTGCACGTTCCGTCATGAGCTTCTCGTAGAGCTTCGGTGGCTGCTTCGTTAGATAGACATCGGAGGAGAAGTCCATCGTAGGAGCACCGATACCGTATTTTGGAGGCTATATCATAATAAAAACAGAGGGAGCGCCTTCTGACTGAGATGCCTCCTTCGGGTCTTCCGGAAGAATTTCGTAAACGATAAAGTCGATGAATGGAATCTCCAGTCTCTGACATTAATGCCAGGGTCCGCGGCCATGGCATAAGTTTTCTGCATGCATAGATTATTTCTGGGGCAAACCAAGTTCCGACCCGTCACCATAACGAAGTGTTGAGTCCCGACGGTGCAGCCAATGAGGCTGCGAGGCCGGCCAGAGCATCAGCTTCCAAGTTTTATAGCCGAGACACATGCTCTACGAAGAATTCTGTGAAGGTTAAGATGATGAACAAGGCTGCTTTGTGATAGGAGATGAGGTCTTCATGGTGGACCTCATACTGTCCCCAGATTTGATTGATGACGAGCTTTGAGTCGCCGTAAGATTTGAGGTAGTCCACCCCCAGCTGTCTTGCTAACTGAAGCCCCATGATAAGAGCGTTGTACTCCGCAACATTGTTGGAGCACGGCTCTGAAAGAGAATAAGCGCGCTAGATGACCAGTTTGTTGGAAGAGATTAAGACCATCCCCACTCTTATGATAATTTGGCCTTTGGGGCCTGTTCTGGAAGTACCGTCGAAGAACATCTGCCAGACTGGGCTTTCTTCGATAATATTTGCCTCTTGCACCTCATCGGGGATACCTTTGTAGAGTCTAGATGATTCTGGGATTGGGTGCGCAGCTAGGAAGTCGGCCAATGCTTGGCCCTTGATAGCCTTTTATGGTACAAATACCATATCATATGGTATCAATAATATTGCCTACGTAGCCTACCAGAGTTTAGCGCTCCTGGTTTGTCATGAGAATTCTGAGTGGATTGACTCGAAAGATGACATGAATCGTTTATCCTGAGACATAGTGGCGAGTCTTCTAGATAGCGAACACCAAGGCTTAACACTTTTTTTCTACGGGGTTGTACCGGCGTTCGGCCCCAACCATTGTCCTGCTGAGGTAGTAAATGGACTGTTCATGACCTGCTTCGTTGTTCTTAGGCCAACAAAGCGCCAAGGGAATGGTCCATTGCTCGGACATAAAGTAAGAACGATTTCTTGCGATGGGTGCTACCAGGACTGGAGGACTTGTCAGATAAGCTTTGATATCGTCGAAAGCTTTCTGACATTCTTCCGTCAGACGTAAGAAACTCCTTTCTTCATAAGCTTGGTGAAGGGTTGATATTTTCTGGAAAGTTTCGCAATAACCTTCCGGATGTAGGCGAGTCATCCTTGTAGGCCTCAAAGTTCTCTGAGGTTCTTCGGAGGGTCAGGGATGGCTTTAGTCTTCTCGGGGTCGACATGAATGCCTTTTGCAGTGATGATAAAGCCCAAGAACTTTCCACTATAGACCCCAAGGAAGGATTTAGCGGGGTTCATTTTAAGCGGATGCGCCCGCATAAGGTCGAAGACTGTCTTCAGGTCTCGTAGGTGATCACCCGTAAGATGGCTCTTGACGGCGATATCGTCAACATAGCACTTGACTGTCTTGCGAAGGTGTCGACGGAAGATGGTGCTCATAGCTCGTTCGTATGTGGCACCAGCATTCTTCAAGCCAAAGGGCATTACTGTGTAGCAGTAAGCCCCCTTTGGAGTTCTGAACGACATATGTTTCTTGTCGTCTGGGAACATCTTGATCTGATTGTAGCCTGAGTAGCCGTCCATAAAGGACATACACTCGAAGCCACATGTGTTGTCGATCATTACGTCAATGATCGGAAGTGGAAACTCATCCTTTGGGCATGTAGAGTTGAGATCCCAAAAATCGATGCAGACTCGAATCTTTTCGTTCTTCTTGGTGACGGTGACTATGTTGGCTGCCCATTCGGGGTGTTGCTCTTCAGGAATGAACCCGCTGTCCAAGAGCTTGTCGATCTCTTTGTCAATGGCGTCCATGATGTTAGGATGGAAGCACCGTTGTTGCTACTTAACGAGCTTAGCGTCATGCAAGATGTTAAGCTTATGCGTTGCGACTTGTGGGTCGAGTCCTGACATGTCTTCGTAGCTCCAGGCAAAGACGTCGATATATTCTTTGACCAGGTGGATCAAGGATTCTCGGTCCTCCCCCACCAAACTCTTGCTGATGAAGATGGGTTTGGATGAAATTTGTCACCTCCAGTTTCAAAATTGAGGACAAATTTGTTATTTTCAATATTATAATATTTTATGAATATTTATTTATTAATATTGTATTTTGGGGTTTTATTTGATCGGATTTGAGTTTTGTCTCATTTCGACTTGTGTTAGTGACCCAGATCAGTTTTGGACCCAACTGGACCCCGACCAACTTGTCATGACCAAACCCAGATATTATATCTGACTAATCCTATTTGATTTTAGTGGGATTAGGAATTAGAATTAGATTTAGAACTTGGAATTAGGAGTTTTCAATTTACTATTTTGACCCCAACTCAAAATCATTATATTCTTTGACTTGGAGGGCATTTTGGTAAATTTTCAAATGCCCGCAAACCCTCCAAAGGGTGGCCGGCCAGATTTCATCCCTCCCCTATTCTTCTCAATTGCAAGAAACACTCTCTCTCTCTCCACTTCAATCATTACAAAAAAAATTCCTTTCTTTTCCCTTTGCATTTTAAGCTCAAAAGGTAAGTAAATCTCTTCTAATTCTTCTCTATACTCTATATCTCTCTCTAATCAAGGTGCTAACCCTTGTTTATCTCTCATTTGTGATTTTGATCTAGGTAGATATAGCTTGGTGGTGGTAGAAGCACAGATTTTGTGCTTTGACCTAAAAAGAAGTGATTTTAGGACTTTTTTTTGGGATTCCAACTCCCAAGAGGTAAACCCTCACTCTAACCTTTGTAATTACTTCTAATTAGTGTCATTTGCATATTAGAGGATGTCCGAGGTGTAGGATAATCCATTATGAGAGATTTGGAACCCATTGACCCGATTTGGAACTTTTGGCCTAGGTTTAGTGCCAAATTTAGGAAAAACCCTAAATTGACATATTTGGATGTTGTCCCTAGCCTAATTAGGTTAGTTTGGGTGAGATGGGACTAGGTACATGTCCATATTTGGATACGTGGGGTCGTTTCGTGAGAAATCATGAAAATTGGCTTTTTCGGAGTTTTCGGGTTCCAATACAGGGATGACTTTTTGCACCGACACTAGAATCGGCAAGTTAGAACTTAGAATAGGTCCTCATCATTATTTAGAACTCGTGGATAGAGTTTGGGTCGAATCCGGATAGCTTTGGTGTCCGTATTACGCGGTATCGCGAATCGGACACCCCGGAGTCGCCAGAATAGTCATTTGGCCATTCGGGCCTCCTTTCTCGTTTTTGCTCGCGTGCGCAAGTTAAATTGCTTGTGTGGAGTACGTGTCTCAGCCCTAATGGGTAGAATTGCGAGGATTTGGGTATTCAGATAGGTTTCGGATGTTTTGGATATATATAAGTATTAGTGTTAGTATATATATATATATATATATTTTTCGGGTAGTATATTATTTCGGGTAGTATATATATATATATATATATTATATATATAATATATTATATATATAATATATATATATATATATTTTGTATATATATTTCGGGCATATATAATATATATATATATATATATATAATATATATTATATATATATATTTTTTTTTTTTTATATATATAAATATATATATATATTTATAATATATTATATATATATATATATATATATATTTCGGGCATATATATATATATAATATATATCTTATATATATATATATATATATATATATATATATATATATTTTTTTTTTTTTATATTTCGGCATATATATATATATATATATTATATATATATATTATAATATATATTATATATATATATATATACAAAATATATATATATATATAGATATATATATATATATTATATATATATATAATTATATATATATATATAATATATACATGCCCGAAATATAAAAAATATATATATATATATATAATATATATATATATATATATATCTATATATATATATTATATATATATATATATATATATATATATATATATATATATATTTTATATATATATACATTTTTCAAGCCATTAAGGATGCGGAAGACGATGTCACCCGTGCGAAGATTGAGTTCGCCCTCGTCAGTTCCCAGGAGAATCGTGCCTCTCTCACCTCGCCAAGGCCATCCTCAAATCTAGAATCAGGGTGGAATCTGAATTCTGGAGACAAAAAGCTAGATTAACCTGGGACTTGGAAGGGGACAAGAATTCTGCCTTTTTTCACAAATGCGTCAAAGGACGCAGAAGCTCTCTCAAGATACATCGCATCCGCGATGATAATGGCCAACTTCTAAATCAGGAACATCCAGATGGCAGCCACGAATTATTTCTCCAACATGTTTGCTAAAGAGGCCGTGTTTAGAGATGACGGATTTCTGTCCGAGATCCCCTCCCTGATTTGTGATAGGGATACGAAAACCTTTGTGCCCCCCCCTCGGTCGTCGAGATTAAGGATGCTGTGTGGTCCATTAACGCCAACAGCGCCCCTGGTCCGGACGGATTCAACAGGGTGTTCTTTTACTTGCTGGGACATCATTCGGGCCGATCTCGGGGAAGCCACTACCGCCTTTTTCAAGGAGCCACTTATCCGAAATCCATATCCTCCGCACACATCATCCTCATTCCCAAGAAAGACAATCCGGACACCTTCAAAGACTTCAGACCAATCAGTCTCTGCACTTTCACCAATAAAATTATCTCTAAAATCATCGCCACCAGAATGTCGTACATCCTACCCAGAATCATCTCCGAAGAACAAAGCGGCTTCGTCAAAGGCCGTAATATCACCGATAATATCCTCTTGGCCAAGAGATGATCACATGTATGAAATTCCAGTCCAGAGGGGGGAACGTTGCCATCAAACTAGACATGGAAAAAGCTTACGACCGCCTCGATTGGCAGTTCATGATCTGGGTGTTCAGAGCCTTTGGTTTTGCAGAACCTGTTATCGACATCATCTTTAGATCCATCAACAACTCCTGGTTTTCTACTGTCATCAATGGCCAGCCTCAGGGTTTCTTCAAAGCTACTCGAGGAGTCAGACAGGGGGACCCCCTCTCTTCTACCATTTTCATCATCACGGCTGAAGCACTGAGCAGAAACCTCAAAATCATGCCGATATCTCCTGGATTCCAACACTTTCACACAACGACCGGTTGCCCCCTCATAACTCATCTCGCGTACGCGGACGACATCCTCATTTTCTCCGCGGGAGCTATCGGAGCCATTGAGGTGGTTATGAGAACTCTGGCTAAATACACCCGTTGCTCTGGGCAGAAAATCAACAACAACAAGTGCGTGATCTACACTCATCATAAAGCCGATAGAACTCACTCGGCTGTGCTGTCCTCCATGACCTCCTTCTCCACAGCTTACCCCCCTTTTCTGTACTTAGGCTGCCCGTCGGTGTACGGCAGAGCGAACTCTGGGATCTATGCTCACTTGGTTGGCAAAATTCGCCAGAAAATCGCGGGATGGCACAACGCTACCCTCTCCCCCGGGGGGAAGCTCATTCTCATTAAATACGTTCTATCCTCCATCCCTATTTACATTCTCGCGGTGTGCTCGCCCCCCACCAAAGTGCTCCATTCTATTGAAGCCATCCTCGCTAATTTCTTTTGGGGTCACATTGAGGGTAAGAACAAGTATCACTGGGCCAGTTGGGCTACCATGGCCAAAACAACTGAAGAGGGGGGCCTGGGTTTCTCCAGGCTCGCACACATGGTCGACGCACTATCGGCAAAATTGTGGTGGAAAATTCGCTCTGAAAGTTCGATCTAGACCAAGTTCATGAGAGCGAGATACTCCAGATTCTGCCACTTAACTGAGGCGTCTGCTAACAACAGATCCTCCGCATCGTGGCGGCGCATCCTCCGAGGTCGTATCCTTGAGGAACATCATGGCCACCTGACCTTGGGCAACGGTAAGTCCCTGGCCTGCAAGGAACGCTGGCTGGGTGACGATCTCCTCATGCCTAACACGATTACTCCTCCACTGTGTGAGATCCGTGATTTATGGGATGATGTCGCTGATGGGTGGAATTGGGGTAGGGTTCGAGACTGGCTGGGTCCGGCAGCCTCGGCGAGCTTGAGGGCTTCTAATCTGTCTATCAATGGCGCTCCGGACATGCTCAGATGGTCACCTAACCTGGATGGCGTCTTCACCCTAGCTTCGGCCAGGGTCGTCATCAGGGACATTATACCCACAACATCCCCATCCGCCAAGTTTTGGCACACGTGTATTCCGGATAAATGGTCCATTCTCCTCTGGCGTGCCGCGCGTCGGAAACTACCCACGGATGATGCCGTTAAATCCTTCGGCTATAGTTTGGCATCCAGATGCCACTGCTGCGTGAATCATCATCCAGAATCCGTCGATCATGTTCTGCTTTCGGGGAGTCTGCCTCTCACATTTGGACTCTCCTCCACTGTAAGTTCAAAATGGCCCCCATAAACGGGGGCATCAACGATCTACTGGCCAGATGGAACACGTCGCACGGCCATCAGATCGTCGTTGCCGCCGCTTTTTGGGTATTATGGAAAAACAGAAACAAATACAGATTCGAGGGACGGCAGTTCCAGCCTCCTAAATTGTACAGAGAGGTTGTTCGACAAATCTTCAAAAGAAAGAGGGGCTGCTCTCACACCTCGAACCAGTTTTGGACCGCCCTGGGCTGCTGACTGTAGGAGGGACGCCGGTCCCTCGGGAGATCGCTTTCACCTCCTAACCTTCTGATGCTCGGTCTTATCACCGTTTTGTGGGCAACTCCTCGTATTTCTCTTGGTTGTCTTTATTTCTCTTTGTCTTGGGTCGGTCTTCGCGCGTGGCGCGCTTACTTGTATGGGCTTCGGCATTTTGCGCCTATCATTCAATAAAGGTTTTGTTTCTTAAAAAAAAAAAATATATATATATATATATATATATTTATATATATATATATATATATATATATATATATAAATATATATATATATATATATATATATATATATATACGTGAGTTAGTGTGTTTATGTGATTGTGTTGTGAGGAGTATGTGTTGTGTGTGGATGTTAGAGAGTGAAGAGAGGAGGAGAAGGATGTATGTATGTATGTATGTATGTATATGAATGTATTAGTGTGTGTGTGTGGGTGTTTATGCATATTTTTGTTTGTATGTGTTAGAGGTTGTGAGTGTGTTTGTGGATAGATAGATAGATAGATAGATAGATAGATAGATAGATAGATAGATAGATGTATATATGTGTGTGTGAGTGTCTATAGGAGAGGTTAGATGAGAGGTTTTATGAGAGGTTAAATAAGATGTTGTATGTTAGTTGAGTGTTAGTATCATATATATTAGGATATTGGTAGGTGGGTTGTTAGAAGTTAAGGTAATGTTAGAAGGATATGTTAGAGGTTAGTTTAGAGTTAGATAGTGGTAGGTAATGGTTTGATAGGTTAGTGTCTTGGTATCTTAGGATACCAAGAGTGGTATCTCAAGGTAAATATGATTTACCTTGGTATGGGCAAGGTAATGTGAATTACCTTAGTAATGGGTATGGTAAGGTATTTGTGACACCTTCAAGATAAGGTATTGAGATACCAAGTTAAAGTATCAAGATACAAGGGTATGGTATTGGGATACCATGGTATAGGTAGAGGGTTACCTAGATACTAAGGTAGAGGTAAGTTATAGGTTTACCTTATAGGTAAGGGTTTACCTAGGCTAAGAGATTTATACCTAAACCAAGATATTGGTATCGGGATACCAATAGGGCCAAGATTTGTGGTACCTTGATAGGTAAATACTAGAAATAGGATACCTAGGCTAGGGTTGACCCCGTTTAACCATAGTTGACGATTTTGACTCAAAAGTCAACTAAAGTCAACATTGGACCTAGAATTGACTAAAACTGACCAAAATACCAAAAGTCAACTGTGCGTCAACCATTAGCCTAGTTTGACCTAAATTGGACTAGGAGTTGACCAAAAGTCAACTGTAAGTCAATCTTTGACCTAGTTTGACTTTGTGTGACCTAGTTTGACTTAGTATGACCTAGTGTGGCCTAGTTTGACTTAGTGTGACATAGTTTGACTTAGTGCGACCTAGTGTGACCTAATTTGACTTAGTTTGACTGAGCTTGACCTAGATTTGCATATTATACACTAAAAAGCATGCTAAATACTATTAAACCCTAATTAACTCTTGTATATCTCATATTTAGGTCTGTGACTATCCTCTGAGCCTCGATTCCTATTCACTACTCAGGATAGCAGGCGAGTACATTCTCTGATAGTTTTCATTGTCTTAATATATGTTATATCTGATTCGGTTGTAGTATTTTACTTGATTTTCGATACAATGGTACACGGACAAGTATACATTGGATCTCGTCATGAGAGGTTATTCCTGGTTTACCTGGTATATGAGTATATTGTTCGGTCTTGTTTCATGTACTTGTATAGACACCGATTTGGGAGTGGGCTGGCCCCTTGCTCTTTAAATCTCGTGTCATGATGTGTCATGGTTGGATCCATTATAATACTTGGGGATGGGGAGTTATTAGAGGTTATGTGATCAATACCCCTCCTGTATTTATGTTACTACTTGTATCATAGCTTTACCCTCACCTCACGTAGGATAAAGCCTGACCTGTGTTACTACTTGCCTCATAGCTTTCCATTGTGGCCGGCCTGATTCTTATTTTCTTGTATTCCTGACTCATAGTCGGTCAAATGGAAGAGCCTGATCATGTGTCCCAAGCCGATCGTATAGTGCTCTAATATTTCAATGTACGATTTATGTTTACATTATACATCAGTTATTACTGTACTGCTCTACATTTCCAGTATTTCATACCCTGACATGATATCCAGATTTATACATTTTGTTTATCCTCCAGTGTTGATATTCCATCTTGTATTTCATTATAACTGTCTTTTATAGAATTTGTCAGTTCACATGGAACTGCTATTAGCGTTTGTACTTGCTCGTATCCTGACAGGATAACTTCGTTGTATTTTACAAAGGATTCAGATACATACTACCCGACCTTCTACGGGTTTGGCGTAGACGCAGATTACCACTTGGATTCAGTCGAGCCGGAGCCTTTAGAGGACGCACCACCGATAGGGATCTAGACTAGTAGGTTTGACTGGACTACATTCCAGTTTATCTTTTTGGCTTGTAGTATATTATTATTTTGGGATATGTACATTGTGGTATACTCTCTAACTTCTGGTTGTGACTCTGTGACTTGCATCTATTTCCAGCTTTCCCATTTCCATCATATCTGTATCATTTTGTGCGTATCTTCCTTAGATTCGTGTGATTGAGTTATATATATATATATATATATATATATATATATATATATATATATATATATATATATATTCCTCCGTACGAAGATGATAGGTACATATATATATTGTTGATGTTAGATTTTATAGATGACCCATACAGCGTTCTACCGCCGACACTGCGGCGTAGGCTAGATGTACCCACGTGCTCGTGCCCCTAAACAGGGTACGGGTCGTGATACATTTTTGTGGTGGCCCATGCAGGTCTATGTCGTAACTAGTACGATCTCGTAATGGTACTCGACTTAGAGTGCTAATTACGAGCCTGCAATTAGGGTATAGGTTCTAGGTGATGATAGGAGTTACTCAGTCAGATTTTAGGAAAATTTTCGATCTTTTGATTAGCATGACAACTCTTCTTGATTTTCAATTTAATTGTTCTTCTTTGAAAATATCTTATCTTGTGCCATATTGATCTTTTGTTCGAATCTGTCTCCAGGATGACAATGACTCGAGCTCAGGCCACTGGATCTGATACAGTGCCGGAGAGGTCCAATCCATCGCGATCTATTCCTCCAGATTTGAGTGTGGCTGTCCAGGAGGCTGCCTCTACTGTTTCTACCATCCAGGTGGCAGAGGTAGCAGCACTTGGAGGTCCTCCGCAGTAGGTTCAGGGGCCTAGTGTCGTCGTGCCTAAGACTCTTCCGCCTCCACCTGCACTACCGGTATACGCTACATAGATGTTCGTACTTCTCCAGTAGATGATGGAGGCACAGCAAGCACAGGCTGAGGCGTCGCAGCGTCAAACCGTTGACGTTGAATGAACTAACTCGAGAACAATTGAATGATGACAAAATTATCAAAGACTTACATTCTTTATTTTGATTCAACAACGTACCGATAGTTCCTTGATGTTGGGTAAATGATTGAATCTTCGTCTTAGAAAAAAAAGGATTGATATTGGTTCGATCTAATCGATTATCGGGAATTAATCCCGAACCCTCCCTATCATACCTTTTTCCAGTATACGAAGTCGTAGACTTGACTAACTCAATTCTTATGAAATCGTGAATCAGATCATTTGCCCTTACCTCAACAAAGGAAGCATGAACCTCTTCTATAGAACCATTTTTTTTCTTGGTCGAGGCTTTGAGGCAGAACATGGAGAATGATTATCAATTGGCTATGGCAGCAGTCGAGAAGGTCACTGCGGCTCCGGTTTAGGGCGCTCTGGCCAGGAGCTGCATCAGCAGCTGTCGAGGCTTGGTACAGTACTGGACTTCAAGAAGATGGTCCCTCAAAAATTAAACGGAACTGAGGGCTTTTTTTATGCCGACGACTGGTTGGAGGACGTAGAGCGGAGCTTAGAGTTGGCAGAGCTTCCGAGGAGGCTGTGGGTGTCAGCAGCGGCGAGCCAGTTCTTCGACATTGCGTTGACCTGGTACAGCACAGACCCTCGTGCATCTGTTAGAGGGCTGACTTGGGAGAACTTTTGGAGGCTATTCAAGGTGAAGTTCTATCATAATATAGCTCTCAGTACGTTGGAGGGCCAGTTTGTAGGGCTGGTCCAGGAGAACTCCTTGGTGGACGAGTATACGGCGAAGTTCTTCCGCCTGAGCCGATTCGCACCGGTGATGGTTCAGAATGAGGAAGAGAATGCCCGCAAGTTCAGGAGGGGCCTAATCCAGGCTGTTCGTTCTCGCACATCTGGGCACCGCAAGGCGACTTTTGAGCAGATTCTAATGGATGCTCAGATAGCGGAGGAGGACTACAGTCTTAGGCCCAAGAGGAGCGGTGATGCTTTGGAAGCTAGTTTTAGTATGTGGCCGGCTAAGCATCCCCACATTCAGCAGAGGCTGTTCCAGCAGCCTCAGTTTCAGCAGGATTAGGCACCAGCACGTGCCCATCAGTGGCAGGGACAGAGGCAGGTTCCTCAGTGTGGTTACTGTGGGAAGTCGGGGCACACCTGAGAGGCCTGTAGGAGGAGGTTGGGCGTTTGCCTGTTCTACGGAGCTTTCGACCATCAGCTGAAGACTTACCCTATTCGTGCAGCCAAGGAAGGTCAGGACAGAGTACCACCTACTAGAGCTCCAGCTGGACCTACAGTTCAGCCGAGGGGCCTGCCACTTCAAACGCAGCAACAGCATTTTGCCCAGCATCAGAGGGGAGCACCCCAGGGCAGAACGTTCATATTGGCAGCAGAGAAGGCTGAGCCCGTAGCAGATGTCGTGGCAGGTTCTGTTCTTCACGATTTGTTTCCTGTATTAGCCTTATTTAACTTTGGTGCTACGTACAGTTTTGTGTCTGTATATTTTTCTCTTAGGCATAATATTATTGCTGAATCCTTGGATAAGACTTGCAAGATTATGACTGGAGGAGGTATTATCCTAGTCAATAATGTTTGCAAGGGACGAAGTGTTACACTGGGAGGCCGAAAATTGAGTATATGTTTGCTCGTAATGCCACTTTCGAGCTACGATATAGTACTCGGTATGGATTGGTTGAGCAGGGCACCATGCTAGTATAGATTACAGAGAAGGCATGGTTTTGTTTAGGCCACTCGGAGAGCCAGAGTTTGAGTTTGCTATGGGAGCAGCTGAGCCGGGAGATGGTTTCTGTGGAGCCTTGTCGGCAGGGCAGGATTTGCCACATCCATTGATAGCCGAGTTCATGGATGTTTTACCCGAAGAGTTGCCCGGGATGCCGCCCGACAGAGATGTTGAGTTCTTTATAGACTTGATGCCGGGCGCTGAGCCTATCTTACAGCACATCTGTAGGATCAACAACAGCAAGTTGAGATCTTTTTGGATCACAAGAGCTTGAAGTACGTGTTCACCCAAAAGGAGATGAACATGCGACAGAGACGGTGGCTCGAGCTGATGAAGGACTTCGATATCTCGTTGCAGTATCATCCAGACAAGGCCAACGTAGTTGTAGATGCCTTGAACAGTTATCCAGTCGCTATGTATTTGACGACAGATCTTTATCTTTTGGACGATTTAGATAGTTTGGGTATCGAGGTGATTGTTCCGGGCATGGAGATTCAGATATGGGGCTGACAGATGCTGTCTGAGCTGATGGACAGAGTCAGATCAGCACAGTATAATGATGTTGCCCTGAGGAGCATCAGGGAGCAGGTACGAGCAAGTTTGCTTGACGATTTCTCTATAGCCGAAGATGGGTCACTGAGGCATGGTGCTAGACTGTGCGTTCCGAGTGGAGAGCTTCGGTAGGAGGTTCTTCAGGAAGCGCATCGTTTTCAGTACTCTATGCATCCTAGAGCCCACAAGATGTACAGAGACCTGAGAGAGCACGTATGGTGGTATGGCATGAAGCGAGATGTAGCTCAGTTTGTATCTCGCTGCTTGGTGTGTCAGCAGATGAAAGCCGAGAGACAGAGGCCAGGTGGATTGGTACAGCAACTACCCATTCCAGAGTAGAAGTGGGAGCACATCACCATGGACTTTGTGTCTGGACTTCTGCGATCTCCTGGAGGGAAAGACGCGATATGGGTCATCGTTGATAGATTGATCAAATCGTCCCACTTCTTACCTTTCAAAGTGGGTTTGTCTATGGAGAAGCTGGCAAAGCTGTACGTGCGTCAGATAGTCAGATTGCACAAAGTTTCGGTGAGCATAGTCTAGGATCGGGATAGTCCGTTTACTTCCTATTGTTGGAGGAGTTTGCATACTAGTTTGGGCACCCAGCTCAAATTCAGTACCGCTTATCACCCCCAGACAGACGAGTAGTCGGAGAGGAGCATCCAGACACTTTAGGATATTCTTCGCACGCGTGTGCTAGACTTCGAGGGTTCTTAGGAGGATCATCTTCACCTGGTAGAGTTTGCTTACAATAACAGCTACCAGGCCGGTATAAAGATGTTACCATTTGAGGCTCTATACGGACGGAGATGTCGCACTTCTTTATTATGGGATGATGTTGGCGAGAGGGTGTTGCTTGGCCCAGAGATGGTGGTAGATTCAGCGGAGAAGGTTAGACTGATCAGAGATAGATTTCGGGTAGCTCAGGATAGGCAGCGATATTGGGCCGATAGCCACCGGAGACCGTTAGAGTTCGAGGTTAGTTTCAGTTTCAGTTTGTGCTTGCTTGTGAATGTTTGCTTGTGATTGGTATTGAGTCTTGATTTGTGTCTAGGTTGGAGATATGGTGTTCTTGAAGATTTCTCCAACACGGGACATGCTTCGCTTTGACCGGGGGAGGAAGCTTAGCCTACGCTACATCGGGCCTTTCACTGTCCTTGGGAGGGTCGGTGTAGTTGCCTATCGACTAGACCTGCCGTCTACGCTCGAGGGAGTGCAAAACGTATTTCATGTGTCATAACTGAGGCAGTACGTGGCAGATCCTAGCCATGTATTGGATCATTTCGCGATCGAGGTGGGGCCTACTCTCAACTATCCAGAACAGCCTTTAGAGATTCTGGATCGTAGGAAGAAGGTGCTCCGGAACCAGGTTATACCCTTGATCCGTATTGCATGGAGGCACTACTCTCCATGTGAGTCTACCTGGGAGTGGGAGGACGACATACGGGAGCGTTATCCTTATCTCTTCGAGCCTTGAAGTTTTGTTTTGTTTGTTTTTTGCTTGTCTTTCCTGTACTAGTTTTCTCTAATTTTGAGGATGAAATTTTTTTAGGAGGGTAGATTTGTCACCTCCAGTTTTCAAAATTGAGGGCAAATTTATCATTTTCAATATTCTAATATTTTTATGAATATTTATTTATTAATATTGTGTTTCGGGGTTTTATTTGATCGGGTTTGAGTTTTGTCTCATTTCGACTTGTGTTAGTGACCCGGGTCAGTTTTGGACCCAACTAGACCCGACCAACTTGTCATGACCAAATCTAGATATTTATATTTGACTAAACCTATTTTATTTTAGTGGAATTAGGGATTAGAAATAGATTTAGAACTTAGAATTAGGAGTTTCCAATTTACCATTTAGACCCCAACTCAAAATTATTATATTCTTTGACTTGGAGGGCATTTTGGTAAATTTCCAAATGCCCCCAAACACTCCAAATGGTGGCTGGCCAGAATTCACCGCCCCCATTCTTCTCATTCGCAAGAAACTCTCTCTGTCACCCCCAATTTTCTTAATAGGGCTAATATGGTCATTTGTATTATTTTATTATTTTTAATATTATTTAAATATTAATTTTTAGTGTGTTTATATTATTATTGAAATAAGTATTTTACTGATAGTGTTTTTATTTATAAAAAGTTTAATATATTTAATATATATATAAAATAAAATATTTAGTTTTGTTTATAAATAAATTCTGATTTTATTTATATATATATATTTTTTGGGTAATATTTCATTTATTGGAATATATATATATATATATATATATATATATATATATATATATATATATATATATATATATATATATATATATATATATATGTGGGTAAATATTATAGGTTTAATTTATATAAATAAATATATAGGTATACGTGTATATATATATATATATATATATATATATATATATACATACATACCCACATATATATATATATATATATATATATATATATATATATATATATATATATATATATATATATATATATATATATATTTGTATGTATGTATGTATGCATGTATGTGTGTATGTATGCATGTATTTATGGTGTGTGTATAAATATATATATAATATATATATATATATATATATATATATATATATATATATATATATATATATATTAGTCTTAAGAATAGAAAAGAAAAAAAAAGAAAAAAAAAGAAAGAAAGAATAATAACAAACCAAAACACACGCACCCGCACAAAGCAGCAACAGCTGCTCGCTCCCCCCCTTTCCTAATAAACCCGAGCGGACACATTATATATAGATATAAATTTTTAGAGAGAGAGAGAGAGATTTTCACAAAACTCAAACCCTAGTCGTCACCCCAACCCAGCGTACACCCCGACGTCGCCGGCTACCAACCTGGGGCCGTCCATCGCCGGAAAAAGTGCAACGAGCATCCCACTCACTCGCAGAAACTGTCAGCGAAGAGCCAACTTCGGAGTGACGTTGCGCCGCGCACGCTCGATCAATCTTCGAGCCGTTTCTTCCGGTATGAACCTAACATATACACCTTTAATTTCCTTCAAATAGTTCGTGCCAATTCGCACCATGTGCGACAAAAAATGAGTTCCAAAATCGAGAAAAAAACTCGATTTTCTGGGTTTAGAAATTATCCCGAAACACCAACTTCGTGGCCGATTTGCGACCAGCATGTTGCAAGTTTTCAAAATTGGTTTAAAGAGACTTGGAGAGAACCTATATGTCTTTAAAACCTTTTTTGTAGAACTGAATTTCATGTACTGTACATAAAGTTATTGATTTGTGAAGTTGGAAAAAAACTAATTTTTCAAAAGTGGTTTTTTAGAAAAATTGTCCCGATACGCCGTCCGTCTCGTCAATCCGGGCGACGTGGTCACGAACCGAAAGCATCAAAAGTTGCGTATCGACTTCGTGGTCGTGTGGACTTTGACGGAATTCAAATTGGTCGCGTGTGCGCGACAAATTTGATGCGTATCCGTCAAAAATTCACCGTATCGGCCTTTTGCATATTTGTCGATTACTTTGTGCACACTCATCAAATTGCGACAAAACTTGCGCCATTGGACTCAAAATATTTTTTTCGTCCTGTATGCCAAGTTTGGTCCGATTCGGAGACCGTTGATCGGGACGCCATTTTGGCGGGCCCACAATCCCACTCAACGGGTGATTTTGTGCACAGCCCACCGGAATCCAAAATTGGACATACCGTTGGGTTCGTCTCGTCAAACTGGACCTGTAGACATATAGTTTGATGACTTTAGAGATCGTAGATTCTGGCACGTTTTTCGGTGCAAAATGAGTCCAACGACGGACACCATTTTGACCCAAAATTACCGTTTTATCCCTGTGTCCAGAATTGGACTTATAGGTAGGCGTTTTTAGCTAATTTGACCATTCTGAGAATGTTGGTAATGTCTGTTTCAGCATTAGGAGACAGTTGTGCGAGTTGACCGTTCGTGGCTCATTGAGTGGGTTGTAGTTTCGATTTTCTCAGCTCAGGACGACAGGCGAGTACATTCTCTGATAGTTTTCATTGTCTTGATATCTACTATATCCGATTCAGTTGTAGTGTTATACTTGATTCTCGACACGAGGATACACGGACTAGTATACGTGATTTTCGTCATGAGATGTCATTCCTGGTTTACCTGGTATATGAGTACATTGTTCGATATTATTTCCTGTACTTGTATAGACACCGATTTGGGAGTGGGCTGGCCTCCTGCTTTTCGAATCCCGTGTCATGACCTGTCATGTCTGGATTCATTATACTACTCGGGGATGGGGGAGTTATTAGAGGTTATGTGATCATTACCCCTACTTGTTTATTACTTGTGCATAGCTCCACCCTCACCACACGTAGGGTGTAGCCTGACCTTATACTACTTGTGCATAGCTTTCCATTTTGGCCGGCCTGATCCCTACATTATTATACTACCTGTGCATAGCCGGTCAAATGGAACAGCCTGATCTTGACCCAAGCCGATCACATAACGCTCTAATATCTCATGGCACTTTATTTTTATGTTTACATCATACCTCAGATTATTTTCTATTGTTTATATTCCAGTTTCATCTTATATATCTCACATATGACATGATATACAGTTCTCTTGTACCTTTTACTTTCAGTCTTGATATTCCATCTTGTATTTTATTATGATTGTCTCTTATAGTATTTGTCAATTCATATGGAACTGCTATTGGCGTTTGTACTTGCTCATATCCTGACAGGATAACCCCCGTTGTTTTTCAGAGGATTTAGATGCAGATTACCCGACCTACTACGGGTTTAGCATAGATGGAGCCTACGACCAGGACCAGCCTGTGGACCCGGTGCTCGTAGAGGACGCACCGCCAGTAGTGACCTAGTTCATCTAAATTTTGTCTTGATTACATTTTAGTTTGATACTTTGAGACTTGTAGTATTTATTTTGGGATATTATTTTATGTCTTGGTCTCTGAACTTTTGATTGTGGCTCGGCACTATTTCAGACTATTTATCTCATCTTTATCTTTATCATTATCATCGTGTTTAACTTTCTTAGAATTATGTGATTGAGTTGTGGTTATATTCCTCCATACGGAGATGACAGGTTATATTTGTGTCTTAGATTCTATATATTGTAGATGACCTTTACAGCGTTCTACCGCCGATACTGCGGCGTAGGCTAGACGTACCCACGTGCTCGTGCCCCTAAATAGGGTGCGGGTCATGACACTCTCTCTCCACTTCAATCATTCCACAAAAATTCCTTTCTTTTCCTTTTGTATTTTAAGCTCAAAAGGTAAGTAAATCTCTTCTAATTCTTCTCCATACTCTATATCTCTCTAATCTTGGTGCTAATCCTTGTTTATCTCTTATTTATGGTTTTGATGTGGTGGAAGCATAGATTTTGTGCTTTGACCTAAAAAGAAGTAATTTTAGGACTTTTCCTTTAGATTCCAACTCCCAAGAGGTAAACCCTCACTCTATGTAACGCCCCAATCCCAAAATACGTAGAACTAGGAACGTAGACATGCCAGCTGTATACATACGAAGTACATATGCCTCGTATGAATACATAAGCTGTAAAATGCAGTAACCACAACTAACTAATCTCATCCACAAAATGTAAGAATAAAAGATATCATATAATCAACTATGAATTGTCATTGGTACATATAGTTGGGCGGAGACAAATCTACTACCAACTATAAAAAGAAATACATAACAAAAGAAAGATTTTGGCGAGCGAAGCGAAGACGATCTAAGTGCAATCATCATCGAAGAAATAGTAATGATCATGGCCACGACTAGAATACCTACAAAAGACAATAGCACACACCTGGCGAGATAACCAGGTCCTCAGAGGGACGTAACAAGACACATAATATCATGCCAATATAACTGAATATAAATTGCTCAAATAAACAAGTAAATTGAATTATAACATGGTCCAATACACGCCTATTGAACTAGCTTACCATCCTTCCAACCAAACAAGGACAGGAGATGGTAAACTAATTCACGATGACGTATCTTTCCATGCTATGAATCCTATATGGTATCCGGACCCCAATAAGGTTCAATACCTTCTCATCGAAGTAGTAAGTCACACCTACAACCAAACAAGGAAAAGATGTGACGAACTAATCTGCGACAATTTATTGTTCCAAGCCACGGTCAGATATAAGTACCCAAACCAAAAGTACTCATCCTTAACGGATAAGGTAGCCTAACTGTTCTAAGTGAAATGTAGTTAAGAACAATCCTTCCTACGCATGGGCCCTGGCTAAAATGGGATCGGCATGGTCCCCCCTTGGGGCACCAGAGGCCCAATCAATAAGAGCATAGTGTGTTCCGCAGAATGCCAGTGGCCGTCAGTAATCATGGGTCATCAATCCCGTATCTCCCGCGGAGCTTTCGGGTCACAAGAGAAAGTACATCGTAGCCTATACGGTAAGGAATTGTCCTCCCCGCCCAATGCCTACTATATTGTATCTACAACAGAAAACCTCTATAACCGCTAAGTCAAACTAGCATGCAATTTTATTAGCGGTTAATACTGTCGCACGACTTGTACGTACTGGTGGCCAGCCAATCATGTACGTCCGTATTCTACATGCGACACACAACCTCGTGGTACGACGTGCAAAGGCCAAATAAATGCAACACACAAGATGGTCCCTTAAATCTAGGTTTAATATGTAAGAAAAGTAATACATAACAGGAAATATAACTGAACAGTAAGTTCTAACAGGTTATGCCATGTATCACAGTTTATTTTGCATAAAGAAATTAATAAATAATGCATGAAATATGAGCTAAATAAATAAACAGCAAATGGCATGGTGTCTTGCCTGGTAGGACGTCTAGTGTGCTGCGATGATCAAGGTGGCATGAACTGCGACTTCAGTACAACAACTATGCAAGGTGACCGCTGATGGTGGCACGAAAAGTTCTATTAGGTCCAGAAGGGTCAAATTCGTTAGGGTTGATAGGAGGAAGGACAAAATTGGCAGGGGGATAGGAATAATAGGCTTAGTCTTGGACCGAAAGATAATCGAAGGAATAATATATTCTATTTTTAGAAAATATCTATAATATTAGATTTTATTAGTAAATAAAATTTAGATAAAGTACATACTTGAAAATAATAACAATATTTTTGGGCTAAACTCCAAGTTTGTTAAAATACTATTTTTAGGTAGAAATCTATATTTTTGTTACAAAATAATTTAGAAACTAATAGTATACAATTTCCAAGATAAGTAATAATAAAAATAATTACAAAGCTTATGATCAATACATGTATATACAAGGTATAATAATAAAATACTAATATATATAACTAATGCCAAAATAAAATACTGCTGACAGCAGTCTAATTGAAATCAAATAATAATAAAAAAATAAAAATAAAGTAAAGTAAAACACAATTGTTATCTCTCCCTTATTTACTTAATAATAATAATAATAATAATAATAATAATAATAATTACAATAATAATAATAATAATAATAATAATAATACTATACTTAAAGAGAGAGATTAGAAAGACAGAAAGAGGGGGTCAGGAAAGAATACTGGGAGAGAGAGAAAGAGCTCGAGTGAGAGGAAGAAAGGGAAATAGGGGGCAACGGAAGCCGTCGAGCGTGGTGGCGCTCGAGGCCGGAGCGGCACGCGGCTAGAGGGTGTGGGGTTCGGTGTGGGACAGAGCACATCCCGGAGATGGCGCCGGAGATCGGCCGGATCTCAAGATCTTGAGCCGATCCCAGTAGAAGACACGCGCGCACGTGACTCAGGGACTGCCGGAGAAGAGGGCTTGCGTCCGGCTCGTCGGTGGCGGACCACGGCGGAGGTGTCGATTTTGAGCATGGCGGCGGGGATGGCTGTCGAGGGAAGACCACGGGCGGGCGGAGCTCGAGAGAAGTTTGAGGTCGAGGAGAGAGATCAGGAGAGGGTGGCGGCGCATATGGAGGAGCGGTAGAGAGGTGCCACGCACGGCCGGCGACGGAGCCACGGGGCGGTGACTAGGCACGGCAATTTAATGTTAGGGTTTTTACTTCCCTTTCTTCTCTGGTGTTGTGATGGTGGGTGTGTGTTGTGGTGTGGTGGTTGGCCGAGAGTCGAGGAGGGTTGGCGGAGTGACGGTGGTGGTGGTTGCAATGGTAGTGGCGGGTGTTGAATTTAGAGGCAGCGGCCACATGGTGGTATTATCGGAGTGCAGGGATAGGCGACAGAGTTTTAGGGTTGTGGTGGTACTGGTCGCATAGGGGGAGGTGGTTTGGGGGTCGACTATTCGAACGTGGTGGTAGAACGGTGGCGGTGATGCTAATGCTCTGGTCGAGGTGTCAAGGTGCTAATGACGATGGTGCCAGAATCGGGTGGCCGGGGATGAGGAGATGACGGCGGTAGAGTTGGGGGTCTCGATAGTGGAAAGGGCTAGGACTGCAGCTGCTCAAAGGGGAATTTTGGGTGATAGTGAGGGTGTAGGTGGTGGGCGATCGGCACTAGACGGCTCTGCCGAGCAGATGGCTGGAGGCAGCAGTCAGGACATGGGTTAGGGTTAGGATTAGAGAATTGATTGTGTCGGGGGTGTCCGACACGGAAGAAAATAATGTATGTGTAAATTATGGAATAAGACATTGGAAAGACACCGGGGATTGGACCCGAGGCCAATCACGGCTGATACGGAAAGGATTGGACACCGACACGATGCACTCACTTTTGCGGTAGAAATTTGTGGAAGAATAATTATGGAGAAATAATGGATGAAAAACTTATGGAGGCTCCCCTATTTATAGGGTTGAGGTAATCCTTAGAAGATAAGGATTTGGATTATTTAAACCCAAAAATAGATAATTCGCTACTTAATTTAAATCAAATTTAAATCGATTCAATCAATAATAATCCAAATCAAATTTTAATTTAAATCTAGATAATCTAAACTTAAATTAAATATAAATTCTATCTTTAAATTTAAACTATTTAAAGCAAATCCATAAAAATCCAATCAAAGATTTAAATTGCCACAAAAATTTCAAAATATATTTTCTAAAAATACATATAATAATAATTTTAAAAATTATATTATTATTTAAAATAAACTAATAAAATATTTATGAAATATATGTATGCACGAAGTATTTTTATTTATTATTAATAACTGTTATAAACGAATGATTTTTTATAAATAAAATAAATAAAATAATGAACCTGGAAATTTTTGGTACGATTGCTAAAATAATTATTATATATATTATTTTGAAACAAAAATAGAAAAAATGTTTTTCTAAAAATATGTACGCTCGCACATATTCGCACTCGTCGAGCAATTACGAAAACAAAATTTCGCGCGCGACGTACAATGCAACTACGCGACGTACAAATACAAAATAAATCAGTACAAATTTATAAAAAATAGTAGAAATTTAGGGGTTTTACATCCTACCCAACTTAAAAAAAATTTGTCCTCGAAATTTAGAATAAGTAGGAGGGGTGAGAAGGTACAAGGGGTATATCGGTAATGAGAATTTGCCAAGTCTTCGGGCAAGGCAAAGAAACAACGCTTTAACATAAACAAGCATTTAGTATGTCATGATTTTGATAAATTCAAAAATAGTCATGGATATGGAGGGTTGCTAGTTAAAGCAATGAAATCATGATAACACGAATTGAGTGATAACACGAATTGAGTAGATCAAGGGAATTAATTTTAGAGTCTTTAGGAGAGGTAGTTCCTTGGAAGGAAATTGGGTAGTGGACGTCTAGGTCGAAGGCATAAAAATAGGAGAACGATTGGATTATTCAAATGATTTAGAAGGTCACGATAGTAGGTTTAGGATCAAGGGAAAAGACGAATAGTTTTAGGATGCTGATATAGCCACGGGTTGGTAATGGCTAATTACAGTGGTCAAAAGTAATCGGGCAACTAAAGGGGATACTCGGCACGAGAGATTTCGTCCTTCTAAAATAGGAGGAAGACGAAAGCGATAAAGTGTTCCAAAGGTGATATTATCGAATACGAATACGTGGTTCAAGGGCGACCGAATAATTTTAAAAAGAATTTTTCAAGGCATTCGTGGATGGGATTCTAAAGGCCAAGTTTAATTATGTTCTATCCACGTAAAATAATAGATAAAAGTGAACCAAAATGCACTAGGTTGATCAGACCATCATGCACCGATTCTGAGTAGACAATCCGTTAGTGGAGGCCTCCAATAACATATGTCATGAACAAGCTTGATAAAGAATTGAGCTTGCAAAAACTAGGCTACATTAGCATCATTAGTCTAGATAGTAAAAATATAGGCACGTGAGATTAAGATTGAAATAGAGTATAATTAGTTCAAACTCCTTAAGACTCTAAGTTATATCCTATGTTGGTCTTTATACAGTCGTCATATAGTCTTCTTGTCCAAGTCCTTGGTTGGCTAGATGGGTTAGGGTCCTCTAAATTCTAAAATTTAAGTAAACTTACTAATATAGGTCGCAAGGACAAAGGGATTGCTAGGTCATAAGGAATTATACCCAACTTAAAAGAATTAAACTAATGGTGTTTTGGGATAAAAGAAACATGTCCAACTAGTAGGGGGCACCTTCCTAACCTCTAGCAAGCACAAAAAGGAGATAAGAATAATGATAGAAGGAATCAAGCAAGATGCAAATCAATGAGTCAAATGGTAGATAAAATCTAGGAAAGAGGTCAAGTATGTGGATGAGATCCTAGACTCTAATCCTATACGTAGGCTTGCTTGGTACGGTAAAGTAACCAAATAATTTATCATGACCTGCATGGGCCACCATAAAAAAATATGTAACGCCCAGTCCCAAAATACGTAGGACTAGGAATGTAGACATGCCAGCTGTATACAAACGAAGTACATGGGCCTCGTATGAATATATAAGCTGTAAAATGCAGTAACCACAACAAACTGATCTCATCCACAAAATGTAAGAATAAAAGATATCATATAATCAACTATAAATTGTCATTGGTACATGTAGTTGGGCGGAGACAAATCCACTACCAACTATGAAAAGAAATACATAACAAAAGAAAGATTTTGGCGAGCGAAGCGAAGACGATCTAAATGCAATCATCCTCGAAGAAATAATAACAATCATGGCCACGGCTAGAACACCTGCGAAAGACAAGAGCACACACCTGACGAGATAACCAGGTCCTCAGAGGGACGTAACAAGACATAATATCATGCCAATATAACTGAATATAAATTGCTCAAATAAATAAGTAAATTGAATTATAACATGGTCCAATACACACCTATTGAACTTGCTTACCATCCCCCCAACCAAACAATGACATGAAATGGTAAACTAATTCACGATGACGTATCTTTCCATGCTATGAATCCAATATGGTATCCGGACCCCAACAAGGTTCAATACCTTCTCATCGAAGTGGTAAGTCACACCTACAACCGAACAAGGACAAGATGTGACGAACTAATCTGCGATAAGTTATTGTTCCAAGCTACGGTCAGATACAAGTACCCAAACCAAAAGTACTCATACCTAACGGATAAGGTAGCCTAACTGTTCTAAGTGAAATATAGTTAAGAACAATCCTTCCTACGCATGGGCCCTGGCTAAAATGAAATTGGCATGGTCCCCACTTGGGGCACCAGAGGCCCAATCAATAAGAGCATAGTATTCCGCAGAATGCAAGTGGCCGTCAGTAATCATGGGTCATCAATCCCGTATCTCCAGCGGAGCTTCCGGGTCACAAGAAAAAGTGCATCATAGCCCATACGCTAAGGAATTGTCCTCCCCGCCCAATGCCTACTATGTTGTATCCACAACAGAAAACCTCTATAACTGCTAAGTCAACTAGCATGCAATTCTATTAGCGGTTAATCCTATCGCACGACTTGTACGTACTGGTGGTAAGCCAATCACGCACGTCCGTGTTCTACATACGACACACAACCTCATGGTTCGATATGTCAAGGCCAAATGAATACAACACACAAGGTGGTCCCTTAAATCTAGGTTTAATGTGTAAGAAAAGTAATACATAGCAGCAAATATAACTGAACAGTAAGTTCTAACAGGTTATGCCATGTATCATAGTTTATTTTGCATAAATAAAATAATAAATAATGCATGAAATATGAGCTAAATAAATAAACAGCAAATGGCAAGGTATCTTGCCTGGTAGGACGCCTGGTGTGTTGCGTTGATCAAGGTGGCACGAACTGTGACTTCAGTACAACAACTATGTAAGATGACCTTTGATGGTGGCACGGACAGTTCCATTGGGTCTAGAAGGGTCAAATTCGTTATGTTCGATAGGGGGAAGGACAAAATTGGCAGGTGGATATGAATAATAGGCTTAGTCTTGGACCGAAAGATAATCGAAGGAATAATATATTCTATTTTTAGAAAATATCTACAATATTAGATTTTATTAGTAAATAAATTTTAGATAAAGTACATGCTTGAAAATAATAACAATGTTTTAAGGCTAAACTCCAAGTTTGTCAATATACTATTTTTAGATAGAAATCTATATTTTTGTTACAAAATAATTTAGAAACTAATATTATATAATTTCCAAGATAAGTAATAATAATAATAATTACAAAGCTTATGATCAATACATGTATATACAAGGTATAATAATAAAATACTAATACATATAACTAACGCCAAAATAAAATACTGCTGACAGCAGTCTAATTGAAATCAAATAATAATAAAAGGTAAAAATAAAATAAAGTAAAACATAATTGTTATCTCTCCCTTATTTACTTAATAATAATAATAATAATAATAATAATTATTATTACAATAATTACAATAATAATAATAATAATAATACTATACTTAAAGAGAGAGGTTAGGAAGACAGAAAGAGGGGGTATGGAAAGAATACTGGGAGAGAGAGAAAGAGCTCGAGTGAGAGGGAGAAAGGGAAAAAGGGGGCAACGGAAGCCCTCGAGCGTGGTGGCGCTCGAGGCCGGAGCGGCGCACGGCCAGAGGGTGTGGGGCTTGGCTTGGAGCAGAGCACATCCCGGAGATGGCGCCGGAGATCGACCGGATCTCAAGATCTGGAGTCGATCGCAGTAGAAGATGCGCGCGCACGTTACTTAGGGACTGCCGGAGAAGAGGGCTTGCGTCCGGCTCATCGGTGGCGGACCACGGTGGAGGTGTCGATTTCGAGCACGGCGGCAGGGATGGCTGCCGAGGGAAGACCACGGACGGGCGGAGCTCAAGAGAAGTGTGAGGTCGGAGAGAGAGATCAAGAGAGGGTGGCGGCTCGTATGGAGGAGCGGTAGAGAGGTGCCATGCACGGCCGAGGACGGAGCCACGGGGCGATGACCAGGCGCGGCGATTTAAGGTTAGGGTTTTTACTTTCCTTTCTTCTCTGGTGTTGTGATGGTGGGTGTGTGTTGTGGTGTGGTGGTTGGCCGAGAGTCGAGGAGGGTTGGCGGAGTGACGGTGGTGGTGGTTGTAATGGTGGTGGCGGGTGTTGAATTTAGAGGTGGCGGCCACGTGGTGGTATTGTCAGAGTACATGGATGGGCGACGGAGTTTTAGGGTTGTGGTGGTGTTGGTCGCATAGGCGGAGGTGGTTTGGGGGTCGAATATTCGAATGTGGTGGTAGGACGGTGGTGGTGATGCCAATGCTTTGGTCGAGGTGTCAAGGTGCTGATGGCGATGGTGCCAGAGTCGGGTGGCCGGGGATGAGGAGATGACGGTGGTAGAGTTGGGGGTCTCGATAGTGGAAAGGGCTGGGACTGCAGGTGCTCAGATGGGAATTTTGGGTGATAGTGAAGGTAAAGGTGGTGGGCGATCGGCACTGGACGGCTCTGCCGGACAGATGGCTGGAGGCAGCGGTCAGGACATGGGTTAGGGTTAGGATTAGAGAATTGATTGTGTCGGGGGTGTCCGACACGGAAAAAAAATGTATGTGTAAATTTTGGAATAAGACATTGGAAAGACACCCGAGGTCGGACCCCAGGCCAATCACGGCAGACACGGAAAGGATTGGACACCGACACGATGCACTCACTTTTGCGATAGAAATTTGTGGAAGAATAATTATGGAAAAATAATGGATAAAAAACTTATGGAGGCTTCCCTATTTATAGGGTTGAGATAATCCTTAGAAGATAAGGATTTGGATTATTTAAACCCAAAAATAGATAATTTGCTACTTAATTTAAATCAAATTTAAATCTTTTCAATCAATAATAATCCAAATCAAATTTTAATTTAAATCTAGATAATCTAAACTTAAATTAAATATAAATTCTATCTTTAAATTTAAACTATTTAAAGCAAATCCATAAAAATCCAATCAAAGATTTAAATTGCCACAAAAATTTTAAAATATATTTTCTAAAAATACATATAATAATAATTTCAAAAATTATATTATTATTTAAAATAAACTAATAAAATATTTATAAAATATATGTATGCACGAAGAATTTTTATTTACTATTAATAATTGTTATAAATGAAAGGCTTTTTATAAATAAAATAAATAAAATAATAAACTTGGAAATTTTGGTACGGTTGCTAAAATAATTATTATATATATTATTTTGAAACAAAAAAATAGAAAAAATGTTTTTTTAAAAATATGTACGCTCGCACATATTCGCACTCGTCGAGCAATTACGAAAACGAAATTTTGCGAGCGACGTACAATGCAACTATGCGACGTACAAATACAAAATAAAAAAAATCAGTACCAAATTTATAAAAAATAGTAGAAATTTAGGAGTTTTACACTCTAACCTTTGTAATTACTTCTAATTAGTGTCATTTGCATATTAGAGGATGCCCGAGGTGTAGGATAATCCATTATGAGAGATTTGGAACCCATTAGACCCGATTAGGAACTTTTGGCATAGGTTTAGTGCCAAATTTGAGGAAAACCCTATACAGACATATTTGGGTGTTGTCCCTAGACTAATTAGACCTAATTAGGTTAGTTTGGGTGAGATGAGGCTAGGTACGTGTCCATATTTGGATATGTAGGATCGTTTCGCGAGAAATCTTGAAAATAGACTTTTTCGGGATTTTCGGGTTCCAACACACGGGTGACTTTTTGCACCGACACTAGAATCGACAAGTTAGCACTTAGAATAGGTCCTAATCATTATTTATAACTCGTGGGTAGAGTTTGGGTCGAATTCGGATAGGTTTGGTGCCCGTATCGTACGGTATCGCCAATCGGACACCCTGGGGTCGCCAGAATGGCCATTTGGCCATTCGGGCCTCGTGTCTCATTTTCGCTCGCGTATGCGAGTTAGATTGCTTGTGTGGGGTACGTGTCTAAGCCCTAGTGGGTAGAATTATGAGAATTTGGGTATTCGGATAGGTTTTGGGATGTTTTGGATATATATTAGTGTTAGTGTATGTTTATATATAGAGAGAGATAAATATATGTATGTATATATACGTGTGTTAGTGTGTGTGTGTGTGTGATTGTGTTGTGAGGAGTATGTGTTGTGTGTGGATGTTAGAGAGTGTGAATAGAGGAGGAGATGTATGTATGTATGTATGTATGTATGTATGTATGTATGTATGTATCTAAGTATGTATATATTAGTGTGTGTGTGGGTGTTTACGTATATTTTTTGTTTGTGCGTGTTAGAAGTTGTGAGTGTGTTTATGGATGGATAGATAGATAGATAGATAGATAGATAGATAGATAGATAGATAGATATATGTGTGTGTGTGAGTGTCTATAGGAGAGGTTAGATAAGAGATTTTATGAGAGGTTACATAGGACGTTGTATGTTAGTTGAGTGTTAGTATCATATATGTTAGGATATTGGTAGGTGGGTTGTTAGAAGTTAAGGTAATGTTAGAGGTTATTTAGAGTTAGATAGTGGTAGGTAATGGTTAGATAGATTAGTGTCTTGGTATCTTAGGATATCAAGAGTGGTATCTCAAGGTAAATATGATTTACCTTGGTATGGGCAAGGTAATGTGAATTACCTTAGTAATGGGTAAGGTAAGGTATTTGTGATACCTTCAAGATAAGGTATTGAGATACCAAGTTAAAGTATCAAGATACATGGGTATGGTATTGGGATACCATGGTATAGGTAGAGGTTACCTAGATACTAAGGTAGAGGTAAGTTATAGGTTTACCTTATAGGTAAGGGTTTACCTAGGCTAAGAGATTTATACCTAAACCAAGATATTGGTATCGGGATACCAATAAGGCCAAGATATATGGTATCTTCGTAGGTAAATGCTAGGAATAGGATACCTAGGCTAGAGTTGACCCCGTTTGACTATAGTTTACTGTTTTGACTCAAAGTCAACTAAAAGTCAACATTTGACCTAGAATTGACTAGAACTTGACCAGAGTTGACCAGTTGACCAAAAGTCAACTGTAAGTCAACCATTAGCCTAGTTTGACCTATATTGGACTAGGAGTTGACTAGTTAACCAAAAGTCCACTGTAAGTCAATCTTTGACCCAGTTTGACCTAGTTTGACTCAGTATGACCTAGTTTGACTTAGTGTGACCTAGTATGACCTAATTTAACTTAGTGCGATCTAGTTTGACTTAGTGTGACCTAGTGTGATATAATTTGACTTAGTTTGACTAAGCTTGACCTAGATTTGTATATCATACACTAGAAAGCATGCCAAACACTATTAAACCCTAATTAACTCTTGTATATCTCATATTTAGGTCTGTGACTATCCTCTGAGCCTTGATTCCTATTGACTGCTCAGGACCGCAAGCGAGTACATTCTTTGATAGTTTTTATTGTCTTGATATCTGCTATATCTGATACAGTTGTAGTATTTTACTTGATTCTTGACACGATGGTACATGAACTAGTATACGTTGGATATCGTCAAGAGAGGTTATTTCTGTTTTACCTGGTATATGAGTATATTGTTCGGTCTTGTTTTCTGTACTTGTATAGACATCGATTTGGGAGTGGGCTGGGCCCCTGCTCTTTAAATCCCGTGTCATGTTGTGTCATGGTTGGATCCATTATATTACTCAGGAATGGGGAGTTATTAGAGGTTATATGATCAATACCCCTCCTATATTTTTGTTACTACTTGCATCATAGCTGTACCGTTGTCTCACGTAGGGTAAAGCCTGACATGTGTTACTACTTGCCTCATGGCTTTCCATTATGGACGGCCTAATTCTTGTTTTCTTGTATTTCCTGACTCATAGCTGGTCAAATGGAAGAGCCTGATCATGTGTCCCAAGTCGATCACATAGCACTCTAATATCTCAAGGTACGATTTATGTTTACATTATACATCAGTTATTACTGTACTGCTCTACATTTCTAATATTTTATACCCTGACATGATATCCAGATTTACATATTCTGTTTATACTCCAGTGTTGATATTCCATCTTGTATTTCATTATAACTGTCTCTTATAGAATTTGTCAATTCACATGGAACTGCTATTAGCATTTGTACTTGCTCATATCCTAACAGGATAACTTCGTTGTGTTTTACAGAAAATTCAGATACAGACTGCCCGACCTTCTAAGGGTTTGGCGTAGATGCAGATTACCACTTGGATTCAGTGGAGCCGGTGCCTTTAGAAGACGCACCACTGGTAGGGATCTAGACTAGTAGACTTGACTGGACTGCGTTCCAGCTTATCTTTTTGGCTTGTAGTATATTACTATTTTGGGATATATACATTGTGGTATACTCTCTAACTTTTGGTTGTGACTTTGTGACTTGCGTCTATTTCCAGCTTTTCCATTTCTATCATATCTTTATCATTTTGTTCGTATCTTCCTTAGATTCATGTGATTGAGTTTTATATATATATATATATATATATATATATATATATATATATATATATATATATATCTGTGTGTGTGTGTTGTGTGTATGTGTGTACCTGTCATCTCAGCATGGATATATATATATATATATATATATATATATATATATATATATATATATATATATATATATATATATATATATATATTGTTGATGTTAGATTTTATAGACGACCCATACAGCATTCTACCGCTGATACTGCAACGTAGGCTGGACGTACCCACGTGCTCGTGCCCCTAAACAGGGTGCGGGTCATGACAAAAAACCATCCCCAAGGTCGATCTGCTCGACTTCGTCTTCGGTAGGGGGTTCTCGCAATTCAAACGGAGACTCCTAGTGTGCGCCTAGGCGTTGAGCCCAGGTTTTTATTCGAAGAAATCTCCTGTTTGATCGTCATCTTTATCTTCTGAAGGATGTACGGATGTCATGTTGGCTGAAAACACTTTCCTAAAGACTGAGTCGACGCTGGCGTTGGAGTCCCAAGTTGAAGTTTAAGATGAGTGAGAATGTATGACATCCTTTGCTTCTAATTCTTCTGGAGTTGTTAGAGGCATGATATAGCCTACCCCCCATCGGGTATGGTGATAGTAGTCTTGCGGCTTCCCGGTTGGCACCAAAATTCGTAGGAAAAGGTGTCGACCTTTGCCATAGTTCAGACCTTGGCCGCTCTTCAAGTTGTAACCCATCTTTTGGTTGAGATACTTGGCTCGATCGTTGTACCAGTAGATTTACATTATGCCGGTGTCGGGTCCTGGCTCTGTTGGTGGGAGGTCTTGGTGACGCTCGACTTTGCCAAAGATAATGGGCTTCTCGTCCTTATTTTGAGGTAGGACTATATAACAGACTCCTTGATACAGGACGACTCGATTTGTATGACTCACAGTCATTATTTGTGTTTGCAACTACTGTAAAGCATTATCTAGAGTGTACATGGTATTCCAATATGGAAGATAAGAATAATTGAAAGACACTCTATTATTGATAAATATAGGATCTTGTCCAGAGGTATTACCTCATCGAGGGATGGGGCATTGACATTAGCCGATATGTACTCTCCAAGCTCTTTGTCAGTGAGAACTGAAGCAGCCTTGGGAGGTTCAGGAGAGTTTTTCGGGAGCTTGGCCCGTGCTGGCTCTTGGGATGTGCTGAGAAGGACGTCGAGGTCTTCTCTTGTGGCCTGATGGGTGCCGACAACTGAGGAGGCTTGCCTTTGAGCCGCACCTTGAGGGAGCCTCGGTTGGTGTGCCGAAAGCTGGAGCCTTTTACCGTAGATTGGCTACGAAGGGAGCCGCCACTTGAGGGGGCTTTCCTTTGAGGCGTATCTTCAATGGAGCTTCATTGGGTGTAGTGCCCGGAGAAGATGGCGCCTTCCCGCGGAGTTTAACTACCATAGGGGCCGATGTTTGAGGCGGTCTCCCTTTGAGTCGCACTTTTAAGGGAGCATTGACTATCATGTCCACCTCTGAGTCAGCTTCGACCTCAGCTTCTGCCTCGTCATCAGTGTCATTGGCTTTATCTTCGAGATGAATTGATTTGTATAGATTAGCATCGGTGAAGAAGGCTTCAATCCCTCTGAAGGGATCGATATCAGCAAACTCTGTTCGGATGATGTCGCTGGTGGATACATATTTCATACATTGATGGAGGGTGGATGGCACCACCATGTATTCATGTATCCATGGCCATCCCAACATGATGTTGTAGTTGACGTCTGCATCCATAATATAGCAAGTTACCTTGGTCTGGAGATCGCCGATGTGACACTTCAAGCAGATCTTCCCCAGCGGCTCACTCTTACTGGCGTTGAAGCCACTGATGGTAGTGTAAGACGCTGTCAGGCAATGCATCGGGATCCCTAACGTCTGAAGTAGAGTTCGGGGGATGATGCTGAGAGAAGACCCAGGGTCAATTTGCATTTGATCCACCTTGATGGCATCGACATACCCTGTATAATACAGGGGTCTGTTGCATCTATTGTTCTTGAACAGCATATCCTATTGAGTGAATGTGATGTTGGGGATTATCTACCCCATATTATGGCAGTGCAAACATGCTATCGGATCGTCATCAGGCTGCTTGACCTGACTGATGAAAGACTCGGCGTCCTTCAGGGCTTCATAGAGAGCCTTCCGAGTATCTTTGGATAGGCGGAGGAGCTCGAATAGGGAAAGACGTACTGGAGTACTGGCCAATTGTGCCAATATGTCGAAGTTGTGGGGCTCGGTTAACCCCGGAGTGTTGTCTTTTCGAAGAGGCTTATCGAAGCGGGCCTCCTTCTGCTTTTGTTTATCAGCTGCAGAAGGTTGGAATAAACCTTCTCCTTGGACATCTGTGGTGATGATAGGAGGCATCACTTCGGACGGAACCTCCTCTGGTTGGGCGTTCTGCTGTGAACGTGTTTGTACGGGTAGTGCTTCCTCAAGGGAGGAAGTCACCATTCGGCAAGACTTGGTCTTCTTATCTTTGTTTTTGGAGGTAAAAGGTACCCCCGGTTAAGTCAGCTCTGGAACGAGATCCGGGTGAACCCACATGATCTCTCCCTTGGATGTTATGAGTGGTGTGAGCCCACCCACGTTGTCATGGGTTGGTGGAAGGTTGACTACTTCCATTGTCGCCTTTGGGATGGGGACGACGCCATCTTGAACCGTGGTAGGGGTAAAGTGCCGAATTGGAGCGACACCATATTGGCTGAGACTATCTTTTCCTCGTAATCGACTGAGATGACGTTCGTATTGATCATGCGCTGTATGTAGTCTTTGAGGCTGTAGAAGTCTTTAGTTGGATGTCCAATGAACCGATGGTAGTGACAATACCTTGGGTTGCTGACTCTGCCTACTTCGTCAGGACGCTTGGGATCAGGTAATTTGATTTTGTCACCCTGCTTCAGCATCTCGAAGAGCTGTAAGGTATCCTCATCGTGGAAGGAGTAGACCATCTTCAGACATAGTACGGTAGAAGGCCTCTGGATAGGACCCTGCATGCTGTTAGACGCATTGACAGTCAACGCCTGCTTCCCTTTCACTTTGCGGCTGCTACTGCTAGTCGCAGGACGTTTCCTTTTGTCATCAAAGGTGGAGAAGTTAACCCCCAGAAGGCGAGCGTTATACGCCTTCTTCTCAGCAGCTTCGGCTTCAATGATCAACGAACTCCAATTGGGCCGGGGAGTGGAGTTGAGCCAGAGCTTGATCGCGGGGATCATGTTTATGCTATAGGAGTCGATAAGTGCATGTTCCGGCATGTCTGAAGGCAACCTTAGGTATGCTTGTCGGAAATGCTGGATGAATTTTCAAACTGTCTCCTTCTTTGTTTGTCGTACTTCTATTAGAGACGACATGTTCATGTCTCTACCTCCGTCGTAGAACCGATCGAGGAAGAGGCATGTCAAATCATCAAAGGATGATATGGAGTTTTTAGGGAGACTGCAGTACCAGTCGTAGGCGACTCCCTTCAGAGCCCCGATAAACAGGCTCGTGAGCAAGGTGTCTTCTTTTGGAAGATGCCCCGTCTGAGACTGAAAGTAGGTCATGTACCGACGAGGAGAGTCCTTCTCGTCGTATGGCATCAGTGTATGTGGTTTATACTTGGGGGGATAAACTACTTTGTTCTACTTAAGAGGGTAGGGTTGAGGAAGCCCCAACTTCTGACGTTCTTTCTGCCTGTTTCGGGCCTCGAAGCGTTCACGCAAGTCCCTGATCATCTTGGCCAAGTCTTTTGTCGTTCTGGGAGCAGGTGAAGGCGGTATGGCCTGAAGTTGGATATTGGAAGGAGCTGACGCTCGTGGTGCAGTATGGTGCTCCATCCCTGAAGATACCCATTGAGGGGGTATAGTCGATTCTCTGTTGGCCCGTGGATCGGGGCTATAGAGATAGGTGCCTTTGCCAGAGTGGTTCAAATGTCGAACACCGCCTGGGTCAGGATCTACATGGAGGCAAAAAGAATTTTGAGACTCCCCTCAAGAGTGTCTATGCGCTGCACATTGTCCAGCATTGGAGCGTCAGATTCTCCTTCATCACCACCCCCTGCCATGTAAGCTGTCATAACATGGGTAGAAGTGGATGGATCAGTCGAGGCTTCGCTTTTGACGTCACTTTCCTGTGGAGGTGCTTCTTCTTCTGAGGCCTCGTGTTGGCTACCCCCAGCTACTTCAGGGTCGGTTTGTCGAAGCGCTTCTTCGTCTTCGAGGAAAGGGTTGCCAGAGGCTTGACTACCCCGGCTGTTACTTCTGCCAGGGCTTTGATCCTTGCTCGGGTGCGTTCATACACACCTAGGGATGGGACCACTGTCTTGCTTTTCCTCGGCTGAGTCTTGGAAGCAGAGGCTGAGGAATTGGCAGTTGTCTTTCTAACGGATGAGTGAGAATTAGAGACAACATGACAGGAAGCAATCTTGGGCTCCGCTTCATCTTCGATTGGCACTTTCTTTTCGAGGCGACGTCGGATAGGTGCCGTAGATTATAGTCGCTGAAACACGGACTGCCTCTATGGTGGAGCTGCTGTTTTGTAACAACAGCAGTTGATGGTGACCATAGCATAGGTGTGCCCTACGAGGGACATATTATGATTATTGATCAGCTCTCCTGATCTACGTTTGTGACTGATCACATTACATAAATCATGATAGAAGAGTTTTACTTTAATACCCCTATTAGGCACATGGCAAAGCCAAGCACCAGGATGGTCATGTGAATATTGTACCCTCTGATCTGGTTCACGCGCATGAGATACGCTCAGATCATTGGTAGAGAAACATCATTTATGGCAACTTGAGTCCACTTCATACGCGTCACCCAGGTGGGTGCATGGACTCAACAACGCAGTTGCCCAGCCAGACTTGGTTCAAAACATAATAGATGCGCCCAAGTAGGACAGAAACTTTGAGAGTCGACTCCTTTCTCGCACAGATGTGCCAGAGTTGACTCGGTACAGCTTACCATCAGCAGCACGCATGATTTTGAGCGCATGCATCTGGTTTGCTGTTGGCCTAGCACGTTCGTGGCGTATAGCCTGTGCTGTCTTAGATTTCTTTGTACTAGTCCCTGAAGACGCATAGTACTCAGAATCCAATTGTGTCTCGCCATGACAATGAGTGAGTCTATTGAAGACAGATATTCTATCCTGTGTATAAGAGCTCATATGCTGGAGATTGGTTGCACCTCTGCTCCGTTGGCGTATCTTCTTCGGCTATAAAAAGACGGTTGGGGAATACAGTCAATACTGCGTTTCCCAGATTGACGCACGACACCAGTGGGCACATCCTTGTTGTTGAGAGCGTCAGCAGGAAAGGCTAGCTGCGGTGGCGTATCCCTTTCAGTGATAGTGCCAGGCGCATCGGCCTTGCGCACCCAGACTTGGCGAGTCTTCTTCGGCTTTGGCAGTCGCTTTGAAGGAATCGTGCTGCCTTTAGAGATGAACTCCTCATATGCCTGTTGATTGAGGTGCACCACAAGTATTTTGTAGGAGGAGCCGAGTTTGATGTCGTCAGATTGTGACACAACTTTCTCGTTGGAAGAGAAAGAGGTCTCCAGCAGAGTCGCCAGCTTGTTTGCATCGAAAATATGACAAGATTTTGTTGATTAAAACTTTGGTATTTCAATTACAAATAGAACAGTATACGGTGTAGGACTTAGACATAGTCCTAGGAGTACACTTTTGTTTTTATCTGGGAACTGTGTCGATGGAGCGAGTGATAATGCATTGAATCCGTTGACGATCTGACGACGATCTTGAACCCTCCGAAGGTCTGGGTTGCTCTGGATGCCAGAGCATTGCTAGAAGAAGCGGACGTTAAGTCTCTTTTGGCCTCTGTCTGTGGATGTACTTTTCTCTGTGTGTATATGTCCGTCCTTATCTGTGTGTATGGTATGAAGGAGTGATCCTTCTATTTATAGATAGCAGACGAGCTGCTTATGCGCGTATATATCGGATCTGCCTGGACATGGCAACTCCACGTGGCTGATGCTGGCGAGGGCATATGGTTGATGCGCCCTAGATTGAAGCTGAATCTGCTGAACTGCTGCGCTGGGCTGCGATGGAGCTGACACGTGGCAGTCGTAGAGATTTGGTTGTTGCTAAGATCTTGGGCGGTTAGCACCCATTCTTTGAATAAAACTGAGTCAAGGGATGCGTGGCGTATGCATGTAGCTCAGAGATCTCGATTTTGGAGGAGAGTGATCTGTAGGGGTGCGCCAAGTATCCGGCGCATGGAGCCGACTTAGTCTATGAGTTTTAGGCATCATAGATGAGTATGGGCGCGTGGCTTTTGAGGCGCATGCAAAACTTCGCATCAGGGTGCGCCTAGGATCAGGCACAGAGGAGGTGACTTGGTCTCATGACCTTTAGGAGCCATGAGCAAGTCCAGGCGCATGGCTTTCAACGCGCATGCATAGCCTAGTCTTCTGTTGCTTGGGATTAAAAGCAAACCGGGGGCACATGACCACTTGGGCACATGTCATCTTCTGGACGCATGGCCATGAGGTGTTTACGAATGATCTGTCTGCCACGTTGTCGATCCCAGGTGTCATGATGGTGCTGACATCAGTGGCATTTCGTTTTCTACACAACTAATTAGACGGCTCTTGGAATGCATTGTCGCCTTTGTCTTTCAGCATTAAATGTTTGATGGAGAGGGTTGCATTGGTTAGTGCCAATCTGGGCGCATAGCTAGGCCTACTGGGCACATCTATGGGGAGCTCATGATATCGACGGCGCATTTACCCATGTGTCGTATCCTCTTTGGCCCGCCTATTGGGTTCTTCGAGGTGTTAATTGTTTCCTTGACTTAGCCGATTACGAGACGACGGATGCATTTTCTATTTAATACAAACTAATTGTATAAAATTTGGAACGTTGGCCATTTGGCACTCGGGTGTAGGCTGTCCGTGCTTATAAATAGCCGCATAAGGAAAAAATTTGCTTTCATTCTTCATTTCGATATAAGGATGAACTTGGCTGGAGCTCCACCTTGGTGAACTATTGAACTCGAGCTCTTTTCGAGGGTGAAAATGCACTACCCCAGTCTTTCCATCGTTCTGAGCTTCCGGGATAGTGTCTATTTCATCCAAACATCGGGATCGTCGAGTTCCGACACAGGCCGATGGTGCCTGTTGTATCCAAAGATCAGGGCGGCCGCACTCTATCTTTCGTTATGCTGGCAGAGCCATAGGTTGCCGAGTGTGCCTGTTATTTTCGAAGATTGGGGCCTCATGCCATGATCTTTATCGACCTAGAAGAGCTCCTCCTCCTGCTACATAAGGGCTGATTGGTGCTGATGAGAGAGAGTGATTCGCTCTGACTATGCACGGAGATGCACATACGTTGAGATGCTGGAATGATGCGCTTTACAGATGATGTGCCTTATAGATGATGCGCCTAGCAGGGGGCATATGGCAGTTTCTACGCCTGGCTGTAGCTTTAGGATCTTTTTTTTTGTAGAATTTCTCCTTTGTAAAGTCTTTCATTAGACATGTAATAAACTTTCATATGAAATAAAAGTCTTCTTTTGAATGTCTTTAAATTTGCACTTTTCTTTACTGTGCCAAGTATTTGTTTGAGCTTCCTGGCACATTTGAGTTGGTCGTATGGTTGGGTTGAGCGCATAGGAATTATGGCCTATAGATGTGTCTAAAATTCCATGCTTCTATAATCCCTAATTAATCTCTATGTTTCCATCAATCTATCCAGATGACAGCTATGACCCGAGCACGTCGCTTGAGAGAGGCACAGATGGCAGCTGAGGAGTAGTGGTACCTCCTGCTGCTGAGGAGGTAGTGCTTCCTCCTGTTGCTGAGGAGGTAGTGGTACCTAAAACAGAGATGAAGGTCAAGGAAGAACTTCCTCCTACTATTAAGAAGAAAGTGATTCCTAAAGCTGAGATAGCTGTGAAGGAGGAGGTGGCACCAGAAGACAGTTACACCGGGAGTTCCAGTCATACAGCTCCTACGGATATTGATCTTTCTGGCGTGGATCCTACTTATGCGCAGTGGCTGAGGAGGGAGATCTCTCTGCGCCTGCGTAGAGGGTAGAGCAGTATGATATGACTTTTGACCAAATTTGTTTCCGGTAAACTTATTTTTGGGTTAGACTTGGATGTTTTTACAACTCTTGATGTTTCTTATTTTCTAGACATGATTATTATCTAGACTTGGATGTTTTTGGATGCTATAATCTGGACTTGGTTATTATCTAGAAATTCAATGGAAGGTTGCTCCGGATCTATTTTTATGAACTGTGATATGTTAAATGCATGATTATTATCTAGAAATTCAATGGAGGGTTGTTCCGGGTCTATTTTTATAAACAGTGATATGTTAAATGCATGGTTATTATCTTTTTCTATCAGGTATGGCAGGACGCAGAGGATCGTACCACCATAGTGGTAGAGGAGTATCCCGTGGAGGTAAATGTTCCACCGGTGGACGGAGTGGTACTCCATTAGTGGATGACGGTGCCGGTCCCTCGTCTCCTAGTACTCCAGTGTACCAGCTACTCAGATCTCCGTCTGCGTCGACGGTACATGGCAGTAATCTTGGTATGGACAGTTCCAGGCCTGAATCTATCCCGTCTAGCAGCATTTCTCCTATGAACGGTACTATGGAGATGGAGGAGCAGATGGAGGAGGTCGCACCTACGCCGTCTCCATATGATCCTAGCGATCCCCTATGCGCCCCTCTGGACGAGACGAGGATGGAGATTTGGTACGACGGGCCTACAAAGTAAGTTAATTAGTTAACATTTATATATACTTATATCTATATATAAATGAATTTAATTATCGTTGTGTAGATATCGTCCCCCGTCAGTTCATAGGGCATTGGGGCTATTTCTGAGGTCCAACTATGGGGGCCCTTGGATCAACTACTCGTATGCCTCAGACGAGAGGAAGGCATTCTGGTTTGCCCACTTAAAGGTAACTAAAGTATATTGTTTTTAGTATAAATCATATTTTATGCATATTGTATAGCTAACTAATTTAATTCTTGTAGAAAATATATTTTTATCCACCACATCGAGCTGAGACGATTGAGAAGCAATTTTCTGCCGTTGCCGCCAAGTTTATCCGGGATGCGATCGACGACCGAAAGGCTCAAGACCGTTCCTAAAAAGGGATCCAAGGTTGGATCACGTCCGAGCAGTGGACTGCCATGAAGGCTAGATTCGACGCTCCTAGATACAAGGAATGGTCGAAGAAGGCGAAGGTGGCTAGGACGAGGGCAGGGAAGTGGTGTGGTGGCTCGATTCCCATGACAGAACATTTTCGTCGTCTGGTACGTGTTTTACTGTAATATATTATTTTAATGAAAGAAGTAATAAAATGTTTAATTTTAATGAAAAATATTTTATTATAACAGGTAAAGAATGGTACGAACCCCATCACGGTGACGGTCTTCCTGGCTACCCATCGGAAGGACAGAAAGCTCATCGATGATCGAGCCATGCAGAGCTATGTAAGTATTACTTTACATGTCACTAACTTTATTATAACTTAAGAAATATGCAAATATATCCATAGACGTGGAACAACTAGGTTGGTAGTAAATATTATGCTTATCGAGATGCGTAGTTTTCTAGGATGAGTATCTTAGGCTACAGCGTGAGCATACTAGTACATTTACGGAGGGAGGGCTTATAATTCCTCGCAGTCCCCTCCGACTTGGACGATGGACGAGCTCTCGATGACCGCCGCTGGTGGTCTTCAGATGGCTACGTATTACGGCATGGGATCCTACGGTGCCTTTGTGGCGACGAAGTCATCCAGAGCCTCCTCTGCCAGTGTATATTCCCCACAGCCCTCAGAGGAGTCGGTCCGACTGGGGAAACTCTATCGCCAGCTTACTGAGCTGCGTGACGAGCTCTTATGGAGGATGGAGGAGCAGCTCCAGTCTCAGCCGCATACGGACGATGTGGCCCTTACCGCACGATTTGATATGCTCGAGCGCACCATTAGGAAGACGGGCGAGAGGATGGATCGTGGCGTTCAGGCGGTACAGGAGAGGACGGATCTTGTCGTTCATGTGTTGCATGGGATGCAGGCGGCCATTGGCGAGCAGGTTTTGAGGCTGGAGGTTGTTATGGATTCCACCAACTCCAGACTGCGGGCCATGGAACAGACACTTCCTGGTCGTGCTTCGGCATCCACACCGACTACAGCGGCTCTACTGCCTCTTCTTCCTTCTACTGATGGATCGTCACCTGTGATGCTGACCCTGAAGCAGTATAGGTTCCTGGTGTCCCAGATGCAGGCACTGCCTACTCCTCCTCCTTCTCCTCATCCTGACCAGGCGTAGTCCTTTATTGGACTTGTTTTCATTTGTTGTGTTGGTGACCCATTGTTGGATCTTTATGTATTTGTTGGTGACCCATTTTTTGGTCATTATGTATTTATTTTATCCCGGGTATGACTATTTATGTTATGTTATGTTGAATATTATCAGATACACTTTTGATAGTCGTTCGGTAGTGGATTTGTATCCACCTGGCTATTTCTTGTCTTTCTGATCGTTCGATTCTATTTATTTGATTATTGGTAGTGCATTATTATTATTTGTCTATATGTTGGTTTACCGGTGTTGAGTGTTCTACCGAAGGGGTGGACGAACCCAGGGAATTTTACGAAGGGTTGCTCCGGGTCTATTATTTGCAAATTGAAACTCTAAATACAGGTACAATATTTTTAATGTTACTGTTATTTTTGTGAAATGCATACTGCATTCATTTTTTTACATTTTTTTAGAATTAAAGACATTTAGCGATGCTTAGCGACGGTCAGCGACGCATACATACGTCACTAGAACGTCGTAAAACTGAGAAACAGAACGTCGCAGAAAGTCGTAGAACGTCGCAGATACGTTGCCGTGGCAAACTGTACAAGTTAGCAAATCTAGTATCCGAACGTCGGTATTCAAGTATCGTAACGTCGCAACAATGATGACATGGCAACCAAAAATTGCCAGATGTAGAGTCAAAAAATGTCGCTAATCTCTGACTGTAACGTCGATAAAACCTGAATGGACAGCGACAATCAATAACGAAATGTTACGTCGCTAATTAGTAACGTTTTTGTCGGTAAACGTCGCTAAATCTAGCGACGTCGAGCGTCGCCGAATGACGTCGCTATAGCGATGTTTTACAAGTTAGCGACCATGAATAACCCGACATGCCCGAAACGTCGCTAAAAATGTTGTTGTCAGAAGTTAGCGACGTTTTTTTTGCTGTTTAGCAATGTTGTTAGTCGTCGCTAATATGAGATATTTTGGTAGTGACAGTAGCTTCCATATAATTGGGCTTCCAATTATGGCAAGCCATTTATGATTGGATTTCCCTTAAATATATGGTTGATGCATATTAGAAGTATCCATATATATTGACCTTCCATGTATGGATTACCAAGGGCTTATAAAAGGGTGATGGATGCAAGTTGAAAAGCATCTAAAAAAAATAAGAGTGCTTTACAATCTTTGAGAGAGAGAGAGAGAGAGAGAGGATTAAGGACTATTGTGAAGGAGAGATTGCTTCGAATAATTTTTCGACATCTCTTGTTCTTCGGTGTCCGCAATCAAATTTTTTTTCTTTCAAATGAGTTATGGTAATCCGTGTTGGATCGGGAGGAGCTTGTAGAGGATGTATTCTTTTTATTAGTGGAGGTTCTTCAGGGTTAGACTTCGATCATCCCGTGGTTTTTCCAGTTTTTCACATAAAAAATCTTTGTGTCTGTGATTTGTGTTGGCGTTTTTGGTTTGTGTGCTTTTGCTCTATTCTCTCGCAGGACTTTCTGGTTTGGGGGAACGATTTCTGCGCTTCATTCCCAACATAGGAGACATGCGCAAAGGTGTAACACTGTTGTATATGGAGAGGCACAACACATGTAATCCATGCTTAAGGCACTTCCACCTCTTTGCTTTGTGTGGTTGTAGTGAAGAATCTAATTCTCACATATTTATTTATTCTAATTGGACATATGGTTTTTGGAACTACATTTTTAGTCTCTTGGGACTCAGAGTTCAGGCCCTTCTCCTTTCAAATTTTTGAGTAATTTGGGATATTCTTCTAATTTGTTTACAAAGAAACTTCTATTTTATTATTCCTTCATGGTTTTGATCTAGTTTGGGAAGAGAGAAATTTAAGAATCTTCAAAATTGTACTTTCAACTGATAAGAAATCTTTATCAAAAAGATTCAATATCATTATCTATTTTGTGTCGAGAAAGCTCAAACGCAAGAAAGTCTAAATGATCGTTTCTTAATAGTCTTCCAAGTTATTTTATTTTCAGTTGGATTACAAACTCGTTGGACAAGACTTTGGTTATGGTGAACCTTAAATCTACCATCAGGGAAGTTCTTTAACGTCATTTTGAGCTTTATATTGTAATACTATATAGTGATATTATTGCACTATGTACTACTTAGATTTTCTTTTATTATAATGAAATTCTGCTAGGTTTTACTTGATCCCATCCATTCTCTCTCAAAAAATAATAATTTATTTTTACTATTAAGATCTAGTTTGATCTAGTTCAAGTACCCTATATGTTTCCTAAGTTATCTATTCCAAATAGGGCTCAATATAAGTAATTGTGTTCTAATTTATGTACATTTTTTATAGAAGTTTATGTAGCACATATTGTTTTGTCTGCAAGCACCAAGACGAAACCAAGAGAAGAAACCAAACAATAATACAAGTAACAAAGTAAAGAACACACCAATATGGTAACGCGGTTCGTCAAAGCCTACGTTTACAGAGTAGCAAGAACTACTCAAAATTACTTTAGTAATGGAGGTTACAAAGGTGCAAGAGAACTCTCAAACTCTCACAAATGGAAGCTCACAAAAAGCTACAAAGCCTCTTACATATCAATTGTTTCTCTCAACAATATTAGAACTCTCACACAATTGATATATTCAAATGACTTTATTGGCTCATTATGTATAGCCAAAACTATAGGTATCCCACAAGTCTCCATTAAACCATTGATTAATGCAATACATTACATTAATCCTATTTCAATGCCTTGGAGAAAATAACAGTCAAATGCACCAATTAATGTGCATACATTCATGCTGGTGGAAGACTAAGAGACTCCACTAAAGAAGTTATAAATCGAGCCATTAATTCCATATCTCCACCTTGACGAGATTTGCAAAAAACATCAAAAGAGAGTTGAACCAAAATAGAGCAACCATCAAAGCTAACAAATACCACAAGTTCCATATGGCTTATCAAGCACACATAATATGAGACTTCTAACTTGACTGTAGTAACTACTTTAGTCAATATATATGATGGGTTATCTTTAGTGTCTATTTTCTGAAGGATTACCTTCCATTTTTCTGTTTCATCTCGCACCTTGTGAAGTCAAACATCTATATGTTTGGTTCTTGAGTGATACGTCTGACACTTCGCCAAATGAATTATACTTAGTCTATCACAATAAACCTCCACCTGCTTTAGATGAACCCCCAATTCATTAAGCAGTCCATGTAACCATAGAATTGGGGGTTCATCTAAAGCAGGTGGAGGTTTATTGTGATAGACTAAGTATAATTCATTTGGCGAAGTGTCAGACGTATCACTCAAGAACCAAACATATAGATGTTTGACTTCACAAGGTGCGAGATGAAACAGAAAAATGGAAGGTAATCCTTCAGAAAATAGACACTAAAGATAACCCATCATATATAATGGCGGTCAACTATTACAGCTTCTACTGCAGCTATATATTCAACTTCTGTTGTTGACAAAGCAACTATATCTTGTAAATCAAACCTCCAACTTATTACCCCTTGAGCCATAGTAAACAAATAACGTGTAGTTGACCGCCTTCTGTCTAATTCACCTGCATAGTCAGAATCAACATATCCCACTACAAGATTTCTAATAGAATAATGTTTCTCTAAACACAAACCAACATCTCTTGTCCCACGTAAGTATCTCAAATTAAATCCATTTCGCAACATTCCAATGCTCTTTACCACGATTATGCATATAAAGACTCACCATAAAAACAATATATGCAATGTTCGGTCATGAACAAACCATAGCATACATCAGAGAGACATACAAATTAGAGTACGAGAAATTTGCCATGCATGCAATGCTTTTCTTTTTCAGTTTTTGGACATATTTTAGAGCTAAGTTTGAATTGAGGGGCCAAAGGAGTACTAACTGATTTGGTTGTACTATCAACCCCAAATTTCTAAAGCAAATTTAGTAAGTAATGTTTTTGAGTCAAAAATACCAAACCCTTATTGTGATGACAAGTGATTTTCATTCCAAGTATCTTCTTTGCTTCACCAAGGTCCTTCATTCCAAACTCCTCCATCATATATGCTTTCAATATTCCAATTTTCCTCACATTCTTTGAAACAATTAACAAATCATCAAAATATAACAACAAAATATATGAAAGGCACACACTGTAACTTTTTAAAATAAACACAGTGTTCACATTTGCTTCTAAAATAATTTTGGCCTTTCAGAAAATCATCAAAATTTAAATACTATAGCATAGAACACTACTTTAAGCCATATAATGATTTCTTCAATTTGCAAACAAAATTCTCTTTTCCCTTTACCTTATACCCATCGGACTAAGACATGTAAATCTCCTCATCTAAATTGCCATGCAGAAAAGCCGTCTTGACATCAAGTTGCACCAATTCAAGGTCAAGCTATGCAACAATAGCTAACAACACACGAATAAAGCAATGTTTTACAATAGGAAAAAAGATCTCATTATAATCAATACCTTCCTTTCGTTCATACCCTTTTGTTACCAATCTTGCTTTATATCTTACACTTTTCTAGTCTTTCGACACAGTCCTTTTTTTATACACCCATTTGCAACCAATAGCCCTCTTCCCTTGGGCAATTGAACTAGTTCTCATGTCATGTTCTTCAAAAAAGAGCTCATCTCTTCATCCATGGCTTTATTCCAATCATCCTTTTCTAAGCTTGTTATGGTTCCTTACGATTAGATAGAATATCTAAATTAACAATTGGAAAAGCATAAGTAACACAATCTTGATGTTCTACAGGTTTTGTAGGTTTTGTAATTATTCTTCTTGTTCTTCTTGTGGCAATGGATTATTCTACCGAAGCGGGATCATCTTCGACGTGTGGTTATTCTTCTTCTTCTTCTTGACTTTCTTCATGTGTACTCATTTCAGCTTCAGTTTAAGCAGTTTCAGGAAAGTAGGAAGCAACTTTTTCAAGCTCCACTTGTTGAACATATTTATTATTTTCATGAACTAGTTCATTACTAGTCTTCTTGCTACTTTTTAACATATTGACTTATCAAAAGTCACATATCTTCTGATTATAAGTTTCTTCAACTTTGGGCAACGTAACCTGTTGTAACCTTTAACACCACTGCTAAAACTAATAAAAATTGCCTTCTTTTCTCTAGAGTCAAGTTTACTTTCAGTCACATGAAAATAAACGGGGCAACCAAAAAATGTAAATAATCATAATCAGGAGCAAGTGTTCTGATCCATACCTCAATAGGTGTTTTACTCTGAATTGCAGCTGAAGGTAAATGGTTGACAACATGACAAGAATAGTTGACTGCCTTTGCCAAATGACTTACTCATACCGGATTGTGCCAACAAGCCTTTTACTTTCTCAAGAAAAGTTCTTTTTAATCTTTCAACAACTCTATTTTGTTGAGGATTTTCAGGAACAGTAAAATGCCTCGCAATGTCTTAATAAGAGAACCAAAATAAAAAGTGAGTAGCTATATTATTGTCGGCTTGTTATATAGAAATATGGAATAGTATATTGTTGTTACACATAACTGAATTGATATTCACTTATTGCTATGGAAATTGTGTTTAACAGAATTGTTATATTCTGAGCATTTATAATGAAATAAAATTGTGGTAGAAGTTTGGGACAATTTGGTCACCTGTTAAGGTAACCATGGATTGGGAGTATGAAATTACGAGTTGTGGTTCGAGAAATATGGACTATAAAATGAGAATATATTGCATAGTATTATTGTAAGTTTCTATTATCATGCATGTTATATTTAACATCTAAATTACATATACATGCATATTTATGGAAAACTTGTGCACAAGATTTTGTTTTCTTGAACGGTATACGCAGCCACAGAATCAAAATGACCTAGGAGGAACATGCATACTTGGTGTTAGGAATTACAGGGCCTTTAATGAGGCTAGCTACATGCACCAAAAAGGACGTTATATTTTCCAATATAGTTCAAGATGGTGTACTCACCAGTGACATTCATATATACAGGCTAAATTACTAATGATAGGTTTTGCATAGCAGAGTACTATATTCATTGTCGACAAGGAAGGACTAACGATCGTGGGTAAGAATCACCGTGTGGTGATATATTATGTTTTACAATAATATTTTATGCATTGTTAACTGATCCTAAAGAAGTTAGAAAGATCACATAATAATATTGTACACTTTCACATGAATATGGTGTTGATTTAGGCGAGTCGGATTAATACCACTCACCAATTCATTCTCCAATGTACTGAACCTCACCCCAACATGTGTCAGATATCAATTGGACGTTCGGAGGAACTAGAAGCAAGTCCAAATTAATCAAAGCTCTTTTAGCATTTTTGAAGCTTTTTAGTTCATTTTAGAAGATTTCAGTTGAAGATCTTTTTAATTTTAAAAGGGATATGATATATGGAACAATGTATCTCATTTCAATTGCAAGTTGTAGCTAAGTTTGACACATTTCACTTGGCCAGTTGAGAGCCAATGTATACTTATGAAATATGAATAAAGATTTATTTCTTACATATCATGTTTGAATATAATTTCTCTGTTTATCCGTTACAAAATTCTATAAAAAATGCCTATTTTACAAAATATGCATGAACACATCCTGTACAAGCACAACTTAGGCTTCTACGCCATCACGTCCAGTGATGACTTATCGATTATGTAAAATCGGGATATGATAATAACTACAATATGTTTGTTGTTAAGATTTAATTAGATATGGTTTAGAAGATGAGAATTTGATTGGTTTATATTTGAAATTTTAGGAGACATGTGCAAATTAAGGTGTAACCATGTTGTATATGGCGAGGCATGACACCTCTTAAGGCACTTCCACCCCCTTTGCTTTGTGTGGTTGTAGTGAAGAATCTAATTCTCACATATTCATTTATTCTATTTGGACATCTCGTTGTTGGAACTACATTTTTAATCTCTTGGGACTCGGAGTTCGGGCTCCTTCTTTCGAATTTTTTAGCTAATTTGAGATATTCTTCTAATTTTTTTGCAAAGAAACTTCTTCTTTTTTGTTGTTCCTTCATGGTTTTGATCTGGTTTGGTAAGAGAGAACTTTAAGAATCTTCAAAATTGTTTTTGACTTGTATGATTTTTTCATCAAAAAGTTTGAATATCATTATCTATGTTGGGTGGAGAAAGCTCACACTCAAGAAAGTCTAAATGATTTTTTCTTAATAGCCTTCCAGGTTGTTCATTTTCAGTTCGATTACAAACCCTTTGGAGAAGACCTTGATGATGGTGGACCTTAATTGCACTTTCAGGTAAGTTCTTTACCATTATCTATAGTTATTTTGAGCTTTATATTGTAATACTATATCAATTTTATTATTGCACTATGTACTACTTAGATTTTATCTGTTCTTAATGAAATTCGGCAGGGTTATACTTGATTCCATCCTCCCTCTCATAAAAATAATAATTCAGTTTTACTATTAAGATCTAGTTTGATCTAGTTCAAGTACCAGATCCTATGTTTCCTAAGTTATCTATTCCACTTAGATGCTTATAGAGAGAGCTCTACATAAGTAATTGTGTTTTAATTTATGTAGCACATTTGTGAACATGTAAGTAATTGTGTTCTAGTTCCACTTCCTGCTAAAAGCATCATTGAAAGTACCTAACTGGTAAACTAGTATTTTTCCCAAATCATTTTTATCCTAATTTGTTTTTCCCATCAATCTATCCATGCATGTCTAGATCACATCAAAAGAATCAGCAATGGTACTAGCTATCCACCTACACTTCACTCATGAGATTGATGGTGCAACTTACCTAGCTAGTTCTTACGTAACCAGATGAAAAAATTGACCTCGACTCTTATTTATGTTCCAGTTTGGGAGGGTGGCCTATTGTACATAACACTTCCATGTGAAATACATAAATGGTTGTGGGGTTACGAAGTATATAAGAGGGGGTAGCTGAAACTACCTCCCAAGCACACAAGCACCTCCTTCATAATGAATGATCATAAGAGAAGAGTACCGTGATTGGCCAAAACAAGTCAAGATACATCCCTAGACAACCCAATTAATTCCCTTCTCTTTTATATGTACCTGCGTTTCAAGTTCCAGTACGAACCGAACTGAACCCATCTTTGAGTTGCTAGACACTTTTTCTACTTCTTTTCAGATTAAGTTTAAGTTAGTGCATATATATTAGATGCGCCTTCATATGTAATAACCTGAACATGGTGTTTCCAATTTTTTTAAGGTAATCATAAGGTAAAACATTGAGGACAATAGCAGATATTATACTAGTGTTTTTATATGCTAAATTCAAAACAAATGGAAAATTTTATCGAAAACTTCTGTTAGATTCTCAAACCAGTAGGACTATAGACGTACATATGATAGACCACGGGTAGCTCCATGATAAGCACATATACACATCATCACTAGTCATTGAGTGCCAGGTTAAAATGATATTGTAATTACAATCAACAAAATGATCTAGAACTGAATGATACTTGAACCGGGTTACAAAAGTGCCGAGGACAACGGGAGGCCAGTAAGGTTCTGAAAGCAATAGTATATTCCCCAAAAGAGTAAGAAACAAGTAACAGAGTTTGATAGTATACCCTCTTTTTTTCGGCCCTGTAGTGTGCCTCTGATATGTATAGCAGCTAAAAGTACAGCTTTCAGAAGATCGGTTATAGAATGTCACGTACTATAGTTCACACTCAGTAAAAAAAGTATATAATTTAGGGTCTCGAACACAAATATCATTAGCCAAGATCTACTTACGAGTAACGAATTCAGTTATCTACGAAACCATGTTTTGTCGATGATGAGTGGCTTCTACATGATACAATTTATTTGTCTCCAATACAAATAAGAAAATTAACTTACTATTACTGTAAAGAGAGTACTACTAGTACCAGTAAGCAAGATATGTTAGACTTATCTTGTTCTTTTGCTAGATGCTAAGCTAGAGTTAGTATTTTTCATCGAGTTGATTATTGATTCAAAATAAATCTAGAATGGAAATAAGTATTATCTATGTTGGACCGATATTGATACAGTACATTATATTTTTGTTTCTGAAAAGGACCTATACCTACTTCCTTGAGAGCAACTACCATCTACTGGTTACAAAGTAATCAAACATTGTGGACACACACAAAAAAGAAGAAGAAACGCTGTCTTTTCTTATTGGCACAAGGCACCACAAATCGAGTACATCTGAAAGATCTTGCACTGAGGATCTCCGAGTACAAAAAAAATTCTGGGGAATGGAACGATGGAGATCGAGCGGCAGTTGCTCCTTTACTCCGTTGACATTCCGATTACAAAAGTGGGAGAAAACCTAAAAAAATTGCTAACTTTCGGCTCACTGGCAAGAAGTGCAGCAATTTGGCTCTTAAAAATGCTCTCCGTTCTGTGCTTTGAAGAGGTATAAGATCCCTTTTTATAGTCGTTTCCATGCTGGAATGATGTTATGCGCCCACATAAGAAAACACACTGGTTTTCATGTGGGCGCATAGTCCTGCTTTGGGCGCATAGAGTGTAGGCGCATGAAGACTGCATGATCGTACGTTGACGTGGCCGTATCCTCCGGTACACGACTGCTCGTGGAGACTGATGTGGCTGTATGCTTCGGTGCACGATTGATCATGGGTTTGACTGAGTCGGGGACTGTCCTGTCTTAGGCACATAGCCGAAAATAGGGCTATGTACCCCCTTCTGGAGGAGACTAGAGTAGGCGCATAGCTCGCTCTGGTGGCTTGGGCGCATAGTATACTCTGGTGAATTGGGTGCATAGTATGCTCTGGTCACTTGGGCACATAGTATGCTCTGGTCACTTGGGCGCATAGTATGCTCGGGTCACTTGCGCGCATATGACTTCTCTAGCTTGGGCGCATATGAGTTTTCTGGCTTAGGTGCATGGTTGTCAAGACTGCTAAAATTTGTATGCTTCTACAAGACCCCCTTCAAAGTTTTTGATACTTGAACGAGTTCGAAATACTTTGAAAGAAGCATGGACCGTCTTCTCGTGATGCAGTGGGCACATATCATGACTCTCCCTTTGGGCGTATAGAGTTTGGCCAGACTGTCAAAGAGATGGCTGTTGAGATCTTTCTTGAAAATCTGAACTAACAAATTCATCAGGGTGAAATTTTGAAGAGGTCCATCCTTCATGCATTGTCCATGTCAGCAAGTGGCAGTCGCATAATGTGCAAGAGACCGGGTCTTCACGTGGGTGCATAAGTCGTAGTGGACGCATAGTGCGCAGTGGGCGCATAGGACTAGTGGGCACATAGTGTTTGGCCCATGCCTATAAATAGGCTTTTGAAGAGAGAGGAAATTTATTATTCTATTTTCCTTCAAAACTCTCAAAAAGACTTTTCATCTCTTCTCTGTACGAACCATGTCTCCCAAGGCTGCCAAGAGATCTACGAAGGGAAAGAGAGCTGCCCTGAGTGGCTCTACTCCTGCGACAGCATCCTCGCCAGTCTAAGACCCGATCCTGGATGAGGCTACGCCTCAAAACAAAGTCTTGAGCGTTAATTTGCGACGCTCAGACTTTACCTCTGCCTGGGCGCATGCGCCCACGGCAACATGCTTCTGTGAGCATTCATATGTGCCCACAGAAGCATGCGCCAACACTGTGGTGTGTTATGCGCCCACATTTTGCTATATGTTATGCGCCCACATACTGCTGCATATTATGCGCCCACATGCTGTTGTATGTTATACGCCCACTTGCTATTTTGGGCGCATAACCCTTTGGGCGCATAGCCCTTTGGGCACATAGGATTCCTCCAGTACTTAGTTTTTTCTGTAGATTTTGAGTCTAACTTTCTCTTCTGTCTTTACAGTTAACATGTTTATCCCGGAACTTGGTGGAATCACTTTCGGCTCTGCTTGCCAAGTCCTCGACACGAGTCTCATAACCAACATGGTCAGCAAGGTTTCGACCAAGATCAGTCATAACCGACCTACAGAATGGACGCTCGCCATACTCGAACAATATAGGACTTTCTTGAAGCAGATGATTAATGATGAGAAGTTCTTGTTCAGAGGGACACGTTGTTTCAAGAGGCTGTACTTCCTGTTCGGTGACTGTGTGGAGTTCGAAGATGGAGAGACGATATGCTTGAAAAACCCACTGGTGGTCAGGCTGAAAAATCAGAGGATATGGCTACCGTCGATGGAGCGTCAGTATCCTTTGTCTGCGTTTACTGTCTTAGCCGCACGGTGACAGATAAAATGGAAGCTAACCCCTGAGCTGCCTGGGGTCATCTCCGGAAGAATACAGTTCAACTCGGGAGATCGGAAGAAGGACATGTTCAAGTGTGTCCGGGGCTCTACATCTTACTCTACGAGGGGGGCTGCAACTTGGTGCCATAATGAACGATATCCCGACTGACCTCCACACTTATGCTGCCGACACGCTTTGCAACCTGATGATGTCGGGGGACGTGTCGTATCCAGTAGGGAAGATGCGGATAGAAGGCTGGAAGTATCCAACTTCATTTTGGAGCAACCTCTCTAGCTGGGTGCTTTCCACATATGAAGCCACCCTAAAGACTACTAGCCTTTTCTATGCTATTAGGGCCACCCAAAATGGCGTAAGGGTCAACTGGCCAATGTTTGTCTCTTTGGCGGAGTTATATAACCTTTACACTTGTACTTTCTTTGCTCTGGACGGAGAGATGGGATTGGCTCTCCACAAAATGCAGGAAGTGTCGAAGCTTCCTTGGGGCACAGAGCCGTATGAAGAGTACGTGTCTTATGATAAGGAGCTCCGAGACCTGGAGAACACAGAGCCATATGAAGAGTACATGCCTTGTGATAAGGAGCTCCGAGACATGGAGAATGAGAACTCCGAGATGATGGATGTATACAAGAAGTTATTCTGTCACCTCCTCATCGGCCATAGGATCAACAAGAAAGAAAGGACCGAGGGGGCCAATCCCCACACAAGAGCTTGGATGGGCTACGTCTTCGTTCAAGGAGAATGAGAGGATCCGGCCTCCTTTTTGATTTTAAAACCTATGACCAAGTCTGAGATAGAAGTTCGGATGGCAGATTATGATACGACGGATACTGAGGACAGCGATGATCCTGAGAGCTAGGTCCCTGATCGGCCACTATTTCCGTCAGGCTGGATATCTGTTGTCGGAGAAAGTTGTGCTGGCAGCTTTCTTGATGATCTGGCTTCGTGACTGCATAGTCTATAGGGTTCATAGACTATTGAAAGGATGAGCCAGAGCATAATACTTCAGGTTGTGAAGCTGGCGTTCAGATACCGTTGTGCCTTGCTTCCTGCGATGGTCTGTTCCACTGGACGGGGTCTACGGGACTTTATTAGAAATGCGGTGACTCCTGACGGCAGAGCCAACTTCGCCCGGACCGAACTTCCGTATCATTTTTTGATTGGGTGACTGCTACTGCATTGTCCTACTCGGATGAACGCTGGACCGGCGGTAGAATCTTTAGCGGGAGACGCCTTTCTTCACAGATTCCGTGACGCGGATTGGGCCGTCACTAGTGTACCCGCTTATAGAAAGGCTTTAAGCTTCTTGCAGAACTACGAGTTCTTCAGGGTATCCCCTCCGTCCGGTAGTGGTAGTACAAGAGATACCTTAGTGGATGAGGGAGTTCATGCCACTAGTTTGACTGCTAGGGCGTTTCACTAGCTTTAGTCTATTAGACCGTCGCATCTGGTGCTCAGAAACAGGAACCATGCCTATCTGGAGCCATACCTGTCGAGTCGTTTCGCACGGCAGTTTGGCTATAGCCAGCTCCTCTTGGGAAATGCTAGCCCACATTTGGAGTCGATTGGCAGCTTAATTGATGGGGCGCGTGCCTGGATATATTATAATACCGGATGCACAAGGGCAATCTTCACTCTGCCCTTGGATAAGCCCGAGACCCACCTGTGCTATACTGCCGCCAATTTTTATGTTCAGATTAATACTTTCTTAAGTATGATTGAGAACACAACATGATATTGGGGACTCAGTTTGGCCCTCCATCTGCGAAACGTGCCCAAAAGGCGCCGAAGGGCTGTAAGAAGGAGGGCGCTGCTCCAGCTGTGAAGCCAGCCACAGCACCTCGGTCGAGTGCTATCCTTAGGGAGCCGACAGTGCCACCAAAGGAGGACACGAAAGATGGTTCTGTTTTTCCCAATCCTCCTCAGAAGAGAAAAGCTTCAACTGAATTGGCCCAGGAGCCAACTTTTAAGAGGAAGAAGAAGACTGTTGCCCTAAAGAGAGCCAACGAAGTGCGTGCTGGCTCACCTCCCTTGAGAAGGTCTTCTCGACAAAATGAAAGAAGTGGAGCGGCGTTGTGGGCCTTCGGGAGGAAGATCCCTTCCTAGACTCCATAGCCATTTTGGTCAAACCATTGGAAGCTTTCTCACCCTTGCGTTTGTCCTTTACACAGGACCCAGAAGTTGCAGCTGAGGCAGGTGCCTCCTCATCTAAGGAAGTAGACATGACGACAGTGTCCCCTCCTTGTCCTCGACCGACAGATGACGTTCATCCTTCCCCAGTCAAGGAGGCTGAATTAAAGGACGATCAGGGCGAATGCCCGGATTATGGTGGCGACCAGAATGTTAGTCCTTCTTTCGATATCTTCTTGGAGGCGATGTCTAAAATCGGGGCCATAATTAAAGATTTGGACGAGAATCAAGTCCAATCGGTTCATCATCCCGTGGGTACGTTATCTTTGTGCCTCTCTTCGGATGAGATTTTTCGACTTCGATTTTGCGTGCTCCTTGTGAGGCTGACCACGATTGTATATTCCCTTGTAGACAAGGAGAAGGCACCACTCATAGAGATAGCCCAAGGCATTAGGGGAGGAACAGAGGTTGTCCCCGGCTCCTTCAACTTTGCTGGTGCGGAGGGAGCTATTAATGAGCCGATATCGACTGCAGAATAAGAGGTTGAACAACTTACTGAGGGGGCTGTTGCTGAATCTGCTCCCGGTCCTGCTGGGGTCGTATAAGATACCCATCCTGATGTTGCTCGAGGCCTTGATATTGTTCTTCTTGAACAGCCTGGGCCTGCTCTCGGTTTTCTTGAAGCCAAGATCGATAACTTAGCCTAAATTGGCGCTGAGTATGCTGAAGGTACGAAATTACAAATCTTTCGCATTCCCCATTTTTTTTGCTTACTGATGTATATACTATTTTCTTGTCAGGTTTGGCTTTTTGTTAGGCATCTCTTCCTAGAGCGGAAGAACCTCATCAAGCTTCCTCCCTAACGACCTTCACTGAAGACGACGAGATGGCCCAGGAAGTCGTAAGAGCTTTCTACTCCATTTTAAATGTAAAACTTCCTAGAGTTCTGAATCGGAACATCGCTTTTGGTCCTGTGAAGGTTGTTGCCGAATGTCAAGTGACGGCCCTTGAGAGCATTGCCGGCTATGAAGAGCGGGCTAATGCTCTAAGAAAAGTTTTGAATGATCTGGAGGATCAGGTGGCCAGATTCTGGGATGCCAAACAACGGAGCCCGACGTCGATATTTCGTACAGAAGATGAGGCTTTGATCACGGCTCTCACGAAGGAGAAGGCTACTTTCCAGGCAATAAAGGATGCCTTCATTCAAGAGATCAGTGAATTGGCTGATCAGTATGGACAGTTCAATGTTGCGAGTGAGGCACGTACTGCTTCGAAGAATAAGTTTACTGCATAGATTACTAGAAATATAATCATATTGCGCAGATCTAAAGCGATATTGCTCAATTGGAGGCCAGCTTGAGGACATCGACGTCTTAACATGAGGACTATTTGGCTCAGGCTGCCATGACCACCACTACTTCTGACCATTTAAAAGAACAGCTGGTGAAGTTGGAGGAAGAGCACATGAATCCGATCCCCTTCCAGGATGAAGCTGCTCGTCAAGAAGAGGCGCGCCACCGTGCTACTGCGAAGTCCGAAGCCGAAATTGTAGCTCTAAGGGATAATATCAATCTATTGTGTATCCCTTAGATTTTTTTTTTGTTTGTAACTATTTTTTTAGCCGTCAAGACTCTTGTATCTTTTTTTCCCGTCATTTGATAGACGTTTAAATAAAGAATAAAGAATCTTTTGGCTTTCAAAATTCATGAATGTGGTTTTGTGAAATATCAGAACTAGAGGTAATGTGGACGTAGTAAGGATATTTCTGGTAGGTTTTCCGCTTGGGAATTTGATGTGGTCTCATTATCCGTTTTACATTCAAGGTTCTTGAATATAGATAATAAGTTGAAAGAAGCTGTTAATAGAGGTAATATGGACGTAATAGCAGAGGATGTTCTATATCTGACCAGAGGTAATATGGACGTGGAAGGATATATAACATTTGGTGGGAGTGGATAATTCAGAGGTAATATGGACGTGATTATCCTTAATGAATGCTTTGCTCAGAGGTTATATCTACGTGGAAAAACGTTTCTTGATCATTCCACTGGGGAAATAATTATCGGAAAACAATTCAGAGGTAATAGGACGTGACTTGTTTTCGTCAAACCGAGTTTGGGCAGAGTCAAAAATAGAAATAATTCTACTGGGAATCTTTTTAGAGGACCTATTATCTATGGCGTATTCAAGACTCTTAAAATACGGATAATAGTTAGATAATTTTTTGAATCACGTAAACATTGCACTGTATACTTACATGACTGAAAATATGTGAACACTGTTTAAAAAAGGTTACACATAATATTTCTTCAGAAACTTGCCATTGATAGGCATCATGAGCAAGTCACCATCAGGCTTGGTTAGTCGATACGCACCGTTAGAATACACTGATTCTATAACGAAAGGACCTTCTCATTTAGGCTGGAATTTTCCTTTTGTCTTGTGCGTCATGACCATTGGTCTTCTCACTGCTAAGACTAGATCACCAACTTGGAAGATTCTTTGCTTCATCTTTTTATTGAAGGCTCTGGAAAGACGTGCTTGGTATAGCTCAATACGCTGCTGAGCTAACAAGCATTTTTTGTCTATCACTTCGAGCTCCTGTAGTCGCAGACGATAGCTTTCTTCGGTAGTCAACTCACTGGCTAAGGCTACTCGAAGAGAAAGAATCTAGATTTTTAGGGGAAGAACTGCTTCGCTTCCATAAACCAGAGAGAATGGCGTACTGCCTGTTGGAGTCCGGACCATTGTACGATAGGCCCGTAGACATTCGCCGAGCTTCTTATTCCAATCGTGCTTGTTTGAAGACACAAACTTCTTAAGAAGTTTAATGATGGTTTTATTGAAGGCTTCTGCTAACCCATTAGCCGCTGGATTCTAGGTAGTAGAGGCTACATTCTAGATTCGATTCTTATCGCAGAACCGATAGAATGCTTGGCTTACAAATTGTGGACCATTATCATGGATGATCCTGCAAGGTAAGCCGAAGCGATAGATAACGTGATGTTTGATGAAACTGATCATGTTTGACATCTTCACTTCGGTGAGCGGTATAGCTTCCGTCCATTTAGAGAAGTAATTGGTTATAGCTAGGATGAACCGATATCCTCTAAAAGATGGTGGGCTGATTAGGCCTATGTCGTCCATACCCCAGGCTTCAAAAGGCCAAGATGCTGCCGTCGGGTGTAGAAACTCTGAAGCTTGATGAATGAAGTCAGCATGGAACTGACAAGCCCTATACTTCTTTGCATATTCAACAGTAACTGCTATAATCGTGGGCCAATAATAATCCACTCGTCTGAGGCGATCTTATAATTTGGGGCTGGTTGATGTGCACCACAAACTCCGTCGTGAGCCTCCCGGAGTGCATGTTTGGCTTCTGTGTTTGATAAACATCGTAACAGTAGCCCATCGTAAGAGCGTCGGTACAGCATTTTGGTAGTTATATCATAGTAAAATTTGAGGGATCACCTTTGGACAGATACTGCTTCTTTTGGGTCCTCAGGGAGGATTCCATAGACAGTGTAGTCTATGAAAGGAAGTCTCCAGTCTTTAACATCAACATTTATTTCCGTTGTGTAACTGTGATGAATATACAAGGCATCTTTCATACAGAATAGTTCTTGACCAGACACTGTGATCGACTGCTGAGTATTGGTAGGGATGGTCAAGGAAGCAGCAAGACCGGCTAAAGCATCTGCTTCTATATTCTGTAGTTGAGGTACATGCTCAATGAAGAATCCAGCAAAAGTAGACGCCAATTCGATTATCGTTTTATGATAGGGGATGAGATCTTCGTGACGAACTTCATAATCCTCGGACCTGACTGACTATTAGCTTGGAATCACCGTAAGCTTCTAGATAGTCAACACCTAGTTGTTTTTCCAGTTGAAGGCCGATCAATAGGGTATTATATTCGACCACGTTGTTGGTGCAGGATTCCATGAGAGAATATGCATGGTATATAACCAGATGGTCGGGAGACACAAGCACGATGCATACTCCTGTCACGATATTTTCTTTGGGTCCTGTTCTTGATGCACCGTCAAAAAACATTTGCCAAATTAGGATTTCCTCAGTTGCGGTGTTAGACTCTACTACTTCATCGGGGATTTTGTCGTAGAGTTTAGAATTGGCACCGGATGAGCTGCTAGAAAATCAGCTAACACTTGGCCTTTTACTGCCTTTTGAGGGACGAACAACTTATCGTACGGAGTCAACAACATTGCCCTTGTAGCTAAACGGGAATTAAAGAGTCCGGTTTAGTCATGAGTATTCTAACAGGATTGACTTTAGATATGATGTGGATAGTCTGCCCAGACACATAGTGGCTTGTCTTCTGGATAGCAAAAACCAGTACAAGTCATTCCTTTTCTACAGGTGTGTATCTGTGCAAGGCACCCACCATTGTGCAGTTGAGGTAGTAGATTGCCTGTTCATGGCCGCCTTCATTCTTCTGAGCTAATAGTGCACTAAGGGAATGGTCCATAGCGCAGACATATAGTAAGAAGGGCTTCTCCATTATTGGAGCCACCAAACCTGGGGGGCTTGTAAGATATTTCTTGATGTCGTCAAATGTACGTTGACATTGTTCAGTCCAGATGAAAGATACGCCTTTCTTCATGAGCTAAGTAAACGGTTGACACCTTCCAAAAAGGTTCAAAATGAATCGTCTGATGTAGGCTAGCCTTTCTTGAAGTCCACGTAGCTCTTTGAGATTTCTTGGGGGATGCATATCGAAGATAGCTTTCACTTTCTCCGGGTCAAGATGTATACCCTTTGAAGTGATAAAAAAACCAAGAAACTTGCCGCTGGAGACTCCCAGAAAATACTTAGTTGGATTCATCTTGAGTTGATGTGCACGCATTAGTTCGAACACCGTTCTCAAGTTTTGGAGGTAGTTGCCCTTGAGATGACTTTTAACTGCGATATCGTCTACGTAGCATTCCACTGTTTTGTGCAAATGATCACAAAAAATTGTGTTCATAGCTCGCTGGTATGTTGCCCCTATATTTTTTAATCCGAAGGGCATCACAGTATAGCAGTATACCCCTAACGGTGTTCAAAAAGATATGTGCTTCTCATCATCAGGAAACATCTTGATTTGGTTATAGCATGAGAACCCATCCATGAAGGACATCTGCTCGAAGCTGCAAGTATTGTCGATCATTACGTCGGTGATCGAAAGAGAAAACTCATCTTTCGGGCATACATAGTTCAAATTACGGTAATCGATACAGACTCGAACTTTACCGTTCTTTTTCATGACTGGAACAATGTTAGCGACCCAGTCAGGGTATTGTTCTTCGTGAATGAATCCACTTGCAATAAGCTTCTTGACTTCACTCTCGATGGCCTCCATGATATCTGGTCGGAATCGTCGTTGCTGCTGCTTTACTGGCTTAGCTTTAGACGAAATATTTAGGCGGTGTATAGTGACTTTAGGGTCCAAGCCTGGCATGTCTTCATAGCTCCATACAAAGACGTCAATGTATTCTCTTATAAGCTGTATAAGAGATTGTCGTTCATCTCCAGATAGACTTTTGCTAATGAAGATTGGTTTAAGAGATGATTCATCTCCTAAGTTAACTTGGACGACTTCGTCTTCAGTAGGTGGTTCACGTTGTTTTCAATGTAAATCCCACCTAGTATCCATCTTTTGAGCCCATTATTCAAGCTCGATCGATTGGACATCATTTGTAATTTTGTCAACTGACACCATATTGACGGACAAAGTTGCTTTGAACATGTCTCCAATGTTGGAGTCTGAATCCCAGATGCAGGAATCAGAAGAATGAGAACAACGATCTGCTTCGACGTTTGATCTTTCAGGGGTTGTTGGAGGAGTGATATAACCCAAGCCAACACCGTTTTGTTGATAATAGTTCTCGGGTTTGCTGGGAGGAGCAAAGTGACGTAATGGCAATCGTCGTCCCCGACAGTAGTTTAGCCCCTGGTTGCTTTTTACATCATATCCCATATTCTGGATGATATTCTTGGCCTGCCAACTATATAGGAAAAGTTGTATTTTTCCAGAGTCATAGTCAGCTTCAGTGTTGTGATTGAGAGAAGTAGAGTCCAGAACGAACTATCTTTCACTAATTATTTGACCAAAGATGATTAGTTCTTCACCCTTCTTTCTAGCTAGAACGATGAAGTAGTGGATATCTTCTGGCCAAATTTTTTTCTGTAGATGAGGCGTCGTGACCGGCATGCGGAGATGTGGTCATATGCCATGTTCTAGAGCGTATATCGTATCTATGTAGTTGTTTACAGATTGGTAGACATCGGAGTAATTCAAAGATAAACCTTTACTAAGAAAATACGCAAGTTCTTCTTTAGGGATAACATCATCCATAGAAGGTACATTATTTTGAGTATTGATATACTCATTGAGAGGACTATTGTCTGGAACAGGAGTCACTGACTTGGCCAAGTTCGCCACATATGGTAACTCTTCCGGATTGGGAGGATGGACTTCAGTAGGTTCCACCTGAGGTGTCTTGCGGAGAGTGATGGTCAATGGTTTGATCTTATCAGGATTCTTCTTTTTAACCCAGATTGTGAGAGGCTTTGGAGTACTTTTTGGAGTAGTACGTCCTTTGACTCAGATAATCAGAGGACCATCACTAAAGGATAAACTCGCTTCAACTTCATCGTCAGCTTCATTGCCGTCATCCTTGGAGGGCTGAGATTGGTAAAGTATCGAATCTCCATAGTAGGCTTCAATGCCCTTAAAAGGATCAACATCGGCAAACTCCGTCTTCACGACGCCATCGCTGTTGACGTACTTGAAGCACTGGAGAAGTGTAGAAGGAACGATTATGTTCTCGTGTATCCACGGACGTCCCAACAAGACATTGTAGGATATATTGGCGTCGATTACATAACAAGAAACTTATGTTCAGAGATCACCAATCTGGCACTTAAAACGGATCTTGCCCAGCGGATGGCTTCTCCCAGCATTAAAGGCCATGATAGTTGTATTAGTTACAGAGAGCTTGTGCAGAGGGATTCCAAGAATTTGGAGTAAACTTTTAGGAATGATGCTGAGGGAGGAACCTGGATCGATGTGCATCCGATCCACCTTAATCGCCCTGATATACCCTGTATTGTATTGAGGTCTATCATGACGATTATTTTTGAGTAACATGACCTCCTGTGAAAAGGTGATGTTGGACACCACTTCCATAGTACTGTAGCAGTGAGGATAGGAGACAGGGTCTTCAGCGGGGGCTTTGACTTCAGCGAGATAAGAGTCGGCATATAGTAGTGCCTCACTTAAGGCCTTTCGCGTTTCTTTGGAGAGTCGTAATAGATCGAACAGAGACAACCTGGCAGGTGTATTAGCCAACTGTGCTAGTATGTCAAAGTTGTAAGGCCGATCCATGCCTTCGGGAGTTAGCACTTTCAGAGACTTGTCAAATCGTGTCTCCTTCTGCTTGGCTTTGTCGGTAGTTGAAGGCTTAGACTGACCGACATCTAAACTTGTAGGGGCAGCAGGAGCTTGAGAAGGTACTACTTCTTCTTGTGCGGGGTCGTAAGTCCGTAGGTAAGTCTTCCCAGATCGCGTCTCACCAGATAGGACTTCGTAGATGGGAGAAGACACCATATGGCATGACTTGTATTTTTTGCCCCTCTTTACTTTGGGAGACACCACCCGCTGCGTTATTTCTTGCACAAGGTCCGGATGGACCCACATGATCTCACCACGTTCAATCGTAAGTGGCACCAAGGTTGAGTTACAAGCTGGCGACAGGTTGACGACTTCCATTATTGCCTGGGGATCAGGACTATGCCGTCTGGGACTTCTGTGGGAGGAAAGTCACCAAATTGAAGAGAGATCATGTTAGAAGATTCGACCTTGTCTTCATCTCCAAGGTTAATCACTTGGCTGTCGATAAGTTGTTGTATCTTCTTCTTCAGGACGATGCAATCCTTGATAGAGTGATGCACATATTGTTGATAAAGACAGTACTTGGGATCGTTGAGTTGGTTCGCCTCCGCTGGACGTCGTGGTGGAGGCAATGTCAGTGTATTACCCTTCATCAATGTGTAAAAAATGGTAATAACATCGTCTTCGTCAAAGGAGAAAGTCTCCTTAGGTTTGTCAGAGGCGCCCTGAGGATTGGACGCTCCATTGGAAGTGTCGACCTTCAAGACTTCTTTCCCTTTACCCCCACGGACAGGGATAGTTTGAGGGTACTTGCCTTTGTCTTCAGATTTGGGTATTTTCAACCCCAGTAATTCTAGATTAGGGACGTCGTTTTCAGCAGCATTAGCGGCTCCAATAAAAGCGGGCCATGTATCATACTTATGTATACCCAGACAGAACTTCACTGTAGGAAGGAAGTTATGTTTACAAGTATCCATAAGTTCTGAGTCTGGTATAGCGAAGGGCATCTTCAACACTAGTCGCCTGAAGCGTTCGATGAAAGCAATGACAGACTCAGTCCTCCTTTGCTTGGTCTCGATGAGGGTGGACATACTAACATGCATGCCACTCTCATAAAATCTGTTGAGGAATAATCTCTCCAAGTCTTTAAAGGAATTGATACAACCGTCAGGCAGACTGCAGAACCATTCAAAAGCTACCCCCTGTAAGGTGCTAATAAACAGCTTTGACAAGAACGGGTCATTCCTGGGTAAGTATAGAGTCTGCGTGTTGAAATATGTCATGTATTGACGAGGAGAAGTCATCCCCTCAAATGAATTTGGCGTCAGTGGCTTGTAGTTAGGAGGGCAAGTAGCATTCTCCCATTCAGGAGGATAAGGTTGAGATATCCCCATCTTTTGAAGCTTGTCTTTGTGTGAGATGGTATCGAGACGGGCAACAAAAGAATCAATTGCATCTTGTTGATTGAGCAGGTGTTGAGAAATGGCTGTTGTACGATTGTCAGGCGTCGTTGGTGAAGGACAACCCCCAGCATTTACAAGATTTGGTGGAGGCACAACAGAATGATACTCCTTCTGTAGTGAAGGAGGGTTGTTGCTATGAGCCAGACTAACGTGTGTCGAGACATTTTATTGAGGTAGAGGAACAGCCCCAGCAGCTTGGACCGCCATGATACTGGAAAGCATATCAATGATCTTGGCAAATGTTATTTCAAAACCCACTAGCCGTTTGTTGGTCTGATCATTAGCTTCTTCAGGTCTCTCTCCATCCGCCATGTATGTAGATAACATGCGAGGGCGAACAGAGTAAATAGTACAGCTGGTACTGATACTATCTGTCTCTGAGTTAAAAAGTCCCTCGTATTCAGATAGGGGAGGTAAATAGTCACTGTCAGACTCGGAGAGATTATCGTCATCTGGAAGGCTACCCCCGGTGTGAAGGTCATCTGCTTCAGACCCTGAAGGAATACTACCCCCAGCTGAAAGGTCATCACCTCCAGCTTAGGATTCCTCGTCATCTATACAAAATCTCGTTCTTGACCGAGTACCCATATAGACTCCTTCGGATGTTGGCAGACTTCTTCTTCTTCTGTTCGTAGAACTGAGAGAAAAAGTTGGGTTCGTGGTCCACCTTCTTTGATTGGAGCTCCCGTGAGGAGCTCCCTACGAGGACATGTTGGATGAAACACACAGCGGCTCTTCATCGTCAGATCGATGCAGTCATCGGAACATGGACTGCCTCTGAGGCACTCTCTTTGCTTTAGAGCAGCAACAGTTGATGAAGATACTGGATGTACACCATGAATTGTTGTATCTTTCCTCGCTTTACGCTTATGATTTATCATGTCGCGTAAGTCAGCGGAAGGGAGTTTTTCCTTAAAATCTATGTCACATGCATCACCGAGCTTTGCATGTGGGTTTGTAAGGAGAGTTGGCACATCCGGACTTAGTTCACGTACAGGGGCAACCCCCACACCTAAGTTCTGTGATGACCTTGAAGACAGTCCCGTGCTATGCGCGTTGGGGCTTGTCTTTTTGTTGCGGACGCATAGGCTCTGGAATCTTCCATTGGGTACATACTTCCCAGAAGTCTTGGCAGCATGCCTAAGCTAACTCGATGTGGGCGCATAGTATGGGTCAGTAGAGCTTGGGCACATAGCCTTGGGCGCATGACCCTGGGTGCATAATCTGTCGAAAAAAGAAGTCTTCTGGCCAGAGTTATGCGTCCACACACCTTCTTGGGCGCATAGCTTTGGGCGCATGCTTGGTGAAGCAGCGCTGTTTCCTCTCAACTTCGCCTCTTTCGTTTGTAAGCCTCGCTGCGTTTGTCCAGAATATCGAACACTTCGATTCTTGGCATCATAGTATTTTCCTCTGCCAAGTCTCGAGTGTTGAACACTCTGTTGTTGGTTGCACAAGAGAGAAGTCGCTGGGCTAGTAGAGGCCGGAATGGTGTGTGCCTTCTTCAATTGTAGAGCCTCTATGGTAGAGTCATGCGCCCATAGAGGAGCTCTATGCGCCCATGTGACAGAGTCCTTCAGTTGCATATCTTCCATGACACTGGCAAGATATGCGCCACGAGCCTTCAGAAGCCAAGTCTTGCGAGACTTGTTTGGCTTCATGGATTTTGAGGGAGTAGAGCCGTCCGTCGAGAGCATCTCTTCGAACTCCTGTTGATCGAACTTTACGATCAACATCTTCTGAGTACTCCTAACTTTGTCGGTATCGGATTGTGTCACCACCTTCTCGTCAGAGGAAAAGGTAGTCCCCAGCATAGTCGCCATTTTTGTGGACACACAAAAAAGAAGAAGAAACGCTATTTTTTCTTATTGGCATAAGGCACCACAAATCGAGTACGCCCGAGAGATCCTGCACTGAGGATCCCCAAGTACAAAAAGAATTATGGGAAATAGGACGATGGAGATCGAGCGGAAGTTGCTCCTTTACTCCGTTAACACTCCGATTACAGAGGTGGGAGAAAACCTAAAAAAATTGCTAACTCTCGGCTCACTGGCAAGAAGTGCAGCAATTTGGCTCTTGAAAATGCTCTCCGTTCTGTGCTTTGAAGAGGTATGAGACCCCTTTTTATAGTCGTTTCCATGCTGGAATGATGTTATGCGCCCACATGAGAAAACATACTGGTTTTCATGTGGGCGCATAGTCCTACTTTGGGCGCATAGAGTGTAGGCACATGCAGACTGTGTGATCGTGGGTTGATCGTCCGTTAACGTGGCCGTATGCTCCGGTACACGACTGCTCGTGGAGACTGACGTGGCCGTATGCTTCGGTGCACGATTGATCCTGGTTTGACTGAGTCGGGGACTGTCATGTCTTGGGCGCATAGCCTGAAACAGGGCTATGCGCCCCTTCTGGAGGAGCTTAGTGTGGGCGCATGGGCGCATAGCTCGCTCTGGTGGCTTGGGTGCATAGTATACTCTGGTGACATGGGCGTATAGTATGCTCTGGTCATTTGGGCGCATAGTATGCTCTGGTCGCTTGGGCGCATAGTATGCTCTCGTCACTTGGGCGCATATGACTTCTGTAGCTTAGGCGCATATGACTTCTCTGGCTTAGGTGCATATGGTTGTCAAGACTGCTGAAATTTTCATGTTTCTACAGACATATTTAATGCTTCCATTAAGGAACCTTTTAAGTATGGTAGAGCATGACACGAGGGATTCCATCAAAGAACATACAATTAGTATCATGGATTTAAGACATGTTTTAATAGCTCTACCAACTGACAAAAGGTCTACAACTATTAATTGTCGAGTTTTTGGTCATCCGTTAAATTAAAAGTTTCTTAAGTACTGTCTGGTGAACTAAGAGAATTTCCATTCAAGATGAGGCAGGTTCAGGAAAACCATATGTTCTTACAAGTTTACACCATCTTTAACTTTTGTGACCACAAGACAAGAGTTACAAACTACAAACTCATACAGAAATTAACTGAAGCATAAGACGAATACATCACATGATTCCTTTGAAACTGCTTACTAAAAGGACTACAATCTGAAGTAAAGGACTAATTCCATATAAGCCTTGATGCGGGACGAAGGCCCAAAAATAAATTATTAGTATAAAATTAGGGATTTGAGAAGATTTGGGTGCAGAAGCTTTAATTGAAGAGTGAACAACAACTATTATAAACTTATCTCAAAACTTTATAATATAAATGCAAAATAATAATATGATTACCGTTGAAGACGTCAACGTCGAAAGCGGAGAAGCAACTAAGATAGAGAGAACCACTTTAAGGTTTTGGCAATGCACCGTAAAAATTTAAAATATATTTCTCATTCTCAATTCTTCGATGCATATATTATGAAATTATAAACTATTTATAAGCTACAAAATAATCAAAAGAAGATAAAATAAATCTCTAAATTCTTATCCATAAGATAAGTCAATCTCTAACCAACCCAAGAGATAAAATTTTCTTTAATTTGGTTTATCCTAACATACAGACTAAAAAGCCAAAATAACCGAAAATTTAAGTTGTTCTCCATCATTCTCCTCGCTGTGAAAAATTTACCTCCTGGTGAATCAAGTGTAAAATCCAAAAATTATGCTACTGTTGAAGTCCTCCAATTCGACCATGGTAGAGGCATTGGCTTTGATAACTTAGTCAACATTGAAGCTTCTGACACGACGACAAAACTCCATGATGGTACTGGGGGTTGTGGAAGTGGAAGAACTAGAATATTCAATAGGGACCAATTATGCACTTCAACAATTAGTAGATGTCTTGATGTCTCTAGAAACATAAAATGATCGTCCCTGCAATTAGGGCTGCAAATAGGCCAAGCCGTTCGCGAGCTGCTCGAAGCTCGGCTCAATAAAAGCTCGTTTGAGCTCGATTCATTTAGTAAACAAGCTGAGCTCAAGCTTCATTTTCGAGTTTGTTTAATAAACTAGCAAAGCTCAAGCTTAGAAGTACTCGGCTTGTTTGAGCTCGCGAGCTGGCTAGTTTAGAAGCTAGTTTTTTCTTTATTGAATTCTAATAATATATATATATATATATATATATATATATATATATATATATATATATATATATATATATATGACAAGAGAGATGAGCTGCTCCACGAGGCCTCGAGGCGATTCTTTCGCTTCTTGAGCCACCCCTCCCGGAGAGGCTTTGCCGGCCGCCTCCCACGGTCCTCCCTCAGGTTCGTGTTGCCTCCCTCGTCGGTTTCCCTCCTCAGGTCTCGTGGCCTTCCTCCTCCTTTCCCAGCGTGCTCCCTCTCCCCGTCTTCGTCTTCGGCGTCCGTTTGTCCGGTGCTCCTCTTCATAGCCGCGTCCCCTAGGCGGGACGACCACCGACAGGTCCCCCTTGGTCGACGGACTGTCTCTTCCTGATGGGATTGTCTGACCCCTCGTCTGCTTCAGCAGAATCTGCCCACTCTCCCTACTTACTGTCCCCTCTTCCAGCGGGATTTGCCCCTTCAGTCACTGCTGACTTGGTCACCTACCGCCGGTGGTCTCAGGAGCTTGCCTCGGTTCTGCCGCCTCCTCGGGATCCACGCTCAGGAACTCCCTCTTCCCCCCCCCCCAAATTTAATTTTGAATTTGGGTTACGCCGCTCTGGCAGACGGCCACGCCTCATTAGGGTGCGCCGACCCGCTTGGGTTTTCGCGCCCCGCGCCACCCATAATGGCGCCCTCTGCGCCTGCTGCCTCTGCGCCATCTGTAGGCATCTCCGGTTGTGCGCCTTCTTCTCCAGGTCGCGTGCCACCCGCCCCTATTTTAGGTGGCACGAGACACCTAGCGCCATTCACTCAGGCACAACCTGGGTCCGTCTCCCCTATCGCTGCGCCATTCGATGGAGCCATTGCTTGCATGTCCCCCTTTCTGGTCGCGAAACCTCCGTCCCTACGCGCAGATTAGCCCCTCCGGGTGAGCCCCATGGTGGCGCCTTTCCCTGTGGCTCCTATAATCTTCTACCTCTCGCCTCTCCGGCGCAGAACTACCTGGCGCAACTGCTCACAATGCTATCTCACACAAGTTTAGAGACGGATACATAGATCGATGGCCATGACGCATTTATCAGTGCCCCACCCCCATCATAGAGGACGCTTCGGCTCTGACCTTATCTCAGACCTGTCAGCCAGTACCTCTCTCTACGCAGGCCACCATCCAACGCTATTCGGTGATCACTCTCTCCAAACTCCCTGCAGTTTTATACTCAAAAAAGTTAAGGCCAGATTGCGCTACCAAACAACCCTCCCCAATTCCAGAAGTTACTCTGCTAGACATTGACTACCCCTCTCCGCCAGACACCACTGAGATTATGGTGCCCTTCTCCACTGCAAAAATTTCTACTTTGTCAGCCACATTCCCTTATACTTTTGTTCTCAAGTTCTCCAGTGGCTGCCCCAAAATATCCAGAGTCCAAGAAGTCATTGCTAGTTGGGGGCTAACCTCGGGGTTTAGAGTGGCTCCTATGGACCCTAAACACTTGTTCCTTCATCTCTCAGCGGAAACAGATCGCAAGAGCGTCTGGAGTAGAGTCACAGTCAAGATAGATACCCACTCTATGACAATAGTTAAATGGATCCCGGAGTTCAACCCCAAAGAGGACTCGTCGATAGTATCTGAATGGGTCACCCTCCCAAATCTCGCCCTCATAAGCTTCGCCCCTGCTGCTTTGAAGAGAATCGCCAACTCCTTTGGGACGATCGTGGCATTAGCAGAAGAAACTCGTAACCTCACCAAAGAGAACTACGCCAAAATCTGCATAGAGCTTGATTTATCGAAGGATCTTCCTAAGCTTATCCATATCAAGCTTGGCAATAAGATTCACACCAAGCAGATAATATGTGACAATAAAATCATTTACTGCAAGCACTGCCATCTGCTCGGGCACTCCATCAAGCATTGCTTACGTGCTCACCCAGAACTAAAGAGAAAAGAGTCCAGGAAGACCGCTCTATCACAACCGACTAAGAAACCTCACCAATCTCTCCTACTCCAGCTACCCAACTCCCATATAAGATATGAGGCCACGGACGATAACCTCCACAAGCATCTGCAAAAATCCCGAAGAAAGGCCATCGTCCCCTACATGCCCCCAACCTTAAACCTAGCCAACAAATTCGATATTCTCGCGGATGACACCCCAGATAAACCCCTAGCAATCGTAGGAGACCACTCGATAGAGAGACCCGAGGTCAGCAATGATTCGGACAAGGAAGTGGATATCCCTATTTCTGTGGTGCCGAACGAAGATCTCCAAGAACAGGTAGCCCCTCTTCACCTCATAAAGAGGTTGACATTCAAGCGGTCATCCGGAAAAACTTAGGGCAGGAATCAGTGGATAGGATGCAACAAGGTCTTGAAGCAGGCATCACCAACAAGGACTACTTTTTTGGAGCTCTGACAGAAATTGATAAAGAGGACTATTTACACCCCCGGAAGAGACTGTTGAGTCTGATAAGATCTATCATATCAAGGCAGTGGAGCTGGCTATAGGCACACACAAAAAACCAAAAAAAGAAGAAGTTCAAGCGAAGGAACGATTATGACTATCCAGTCAGCCGTGAAACTCACCAAACACCTCCCCAGCGTGCAAGATGCTTATCATCCTATCCTGAAATGTTAGGGGTCTCGCGAACAATCCTACCTTGAGAAGATTAATCAGTCTCAAAAAAATCCACAGAATTGACATCCTAGTAGTTATTGAACCCAAAATCCCCCATAATAAAATCAAAGCCATCCAGTTGCAATTAGGCTTCGCTGAAGCTATCGCTGGATTCCATGACATCTGGATATTATTTGCTACTGATGTTCAGTTCGGCATCATTAGTGTTACCAGGCAGGGACTCTCGTGCTGGGTGGAACACCCGATGGTTCAGTCTTGCTCCCTCTTATCTGCGGTTCACGACAGCTGTAATATTCCAGAACGTAAACAGCTTTGGGCTTCCCTCCGTGACACCTACCACCTCCACAGCAATCTTCCTTGGCTACGTGTTGGTGACTTCAATGTGGTTGCTAGTAGGGAGAAGAACACGGGGGGTCGTCCTTCCCTCTCGTCATCCATGTACGACTTTAACAACTTCATTTTTGGCGCTCACTTGTGCCCCCTCCAATTCACTGGTAGCAAATTTACGTGGTGCAACATGCAAGAAGGCGCCAGACGCCAATACTCCCGTCTGGACCGTGCCCTTATCAATGCTAAATGTTCTAACTTGGGATCACCTCCAGCCTTTCGCACCTTAACGCGATTGAATTGGATCACTCCCCCTCCTCATCAGCATTAGCAGAAACTCGAATTAGATCAAGAAAACTTTTTGATTTCTAGACCTCTGGAGCCATCATCCCCAGTTCAGGAACATAGTTGCTGCTGCATGGAATGGCCCAGATAATCTTGAACCCCTCGTCCGTGTGGTAGCCAAACTTAAAGCTAACAGAAAAGCCCTCACTAGTTGGAGCAAGAAAGCCTTTGGGGACATCTTCCAGGTTGTGTGCGCTGCTGAGGATGACGTCAGCCGCATAGAGGTGCTGTTTGCTCGTGATAGCTCGCCAGCTGCCAGAGCCTCCCTCAACTTCACCAGAGCTCTATTGAATTTCCTCATCAAGGTATAGACAGAGTTTTGAAATAAAAAGCTGGGCTTAAATGGGACTCGGAAGGGGACAAGAATTCCAATTACTTCTATTCTTACGTTAAAGGACGCAGACAGCAGCTCACCCTCCACCAGATCACAGACGAGAGCAATCACATACTTAAAGATTATCGTAACATTTAATCTGCAGCGGCGAACTTCTACTTGCAGTTGTTTACCAAAAAGGTTATCCATAGGGACGAGGATTTTCTTGCGGCCATTTCCAGCTTTATTGAAGACAGAAATAACACCTAGTTGTAGATATGCCCTCCGCGGCTGAGGTCAAAAAAGCTGTGTGGGCTCTCAACGAGCACAACGCTCTTTGTGAGGACCCTAATTTTTGGGAATTACTTTTTTCAATTTATTTTATAGTATTTCTATTTATTAGGTTATATTGTATATTTAATTATGATTATATATGCACTTTTTTGTGTCTTTGATTTTTGGAGCACAAGACATGCCCATCAATCGAAACGTCCTTCATGAATTTTGTAGTAGACATGATGACCTTCAATTTGGTGTATTATGTCCTATCCAAACTTATGCCCTAGCATTCTTTTGACTTCGCACAATTTTGGGCCAAATTTAGGCTATTTGATTATTTACCGTAATACTAGACCTAACTTCCAACTTGGGTTTATGACTCGACATTGATAAAAACTATTTGACCCAATATATAATTTTGACCCATTTTGAGTCTATAACACACATGTCAAGGATGTGCCACTCAATCGAGTTCCTATGTGTTATTTATTTGCGGATGGCACAAGAGACTCATGGGTTAACTTTTCGAGCTCGATTTGATTAGAAAATATATTTGGACCCTAACCTAGCCAACCCCACTTGGTAAGAGCCATGTTAGGTTGTCATGACTTAGTAGAAAATATTTTGGATTTATGCCAAATAGATTTAATTACTATTTTTGTATATATATATGACTATATTTATAATAGCCTAATACTATATATATATATATATATATATATATATATATATATATATATATATATATATATATATATATATATGGCCTTAATCATGGTTATGTTAGAGATGCAAATCATCTAGGAACTGTGGCATGGCTAGTGTAGTTGTTTATTTTGACTAGTGTATTAGCCATGCTAGGGGAGGCCTAGCCATAGTAGTATTTTAACTAGAAAAACCAGGCTAAGTTGTGACTTAACCACTATAGACCTTTTAATTATTTATTATTAAGATTATTGACTTTTAGGAGACCAAAATAGCCCGGACTTTACCCGAACCAAAGTCAAACCCATGTAGACAGGTAGTACGTGCAGAGACGTCTATGAAGGTGTACATTTACTATATATGAAAATATTTCGTGCTTTGTTGGGCTAATAAATATTTTTCCTATTTATTTATTATATATATAATAGGTGTTGTTGATTATTAAATTGTTATTTTATTTTATTTTATTGTATGAGGAACATTTTTTAAAATGCTATTTTAGATTTTAGGATTTTTTGGCTATATAAAACTTGTGTAGACATATATATATAAGTATAAATATTAAGCTAAATATATGTATCCTTATCTAATTCCACACATATATATATATAATACATATTAAGGTGAGCTGTGCTTCTTCTTCCTCCGAACCTAACCGAACCCAGCTGTGTTTGGGAACTTGGTTTCAAAGTTATTTGAATCAATTCAAACTTAAACCAACCCAATTAAATCTTTTGCAATATCTCGATCTCTTCAAGATTAGCTAAATCTTGATTTAATTAGGATGGAAGTCTGGATGGAATAACTAAGGCCTACCATGTATATTTATACGCTCGGAAGAACCAAAATGACCGAGAACCCCCAAATCCCTAACACTCGCGACCTTCCTCGAAGCCCACTTAAGCCAGACGAACTCCCCAATCGCCCTGACAGGAGAAAACCAGCCGAAGGCTGCCAGAGACTGTCGCCCGATTGGCCAGAGCACGTAGCAGACGCAGCAACAGCAGCTGCGAAGATCCAACTTCGTAGGATGATTTTGACATTACCAGACAACCATTCTTCGAACCATTTCTTCAGATGAAATCACAACCCTACCATCTTTTACTTACTTTAAATAGATTCGAATAAGTCTCATTAGATTGCTTAGACAATCGATATGAAGTTAACGAAAAACTGCTAAAAAATATAACAGTTTTTGGGTTCACAACCCGAGTTTGGAAGATCAATTTCGGTCAATCCATTAACAAATTTAGAAAACTACCTAACCAATCTTTTAGATAACCTATAGGGCTCCAGAACCACTTTTGTAGTTTTTGTTTTCATTAAGTATAGGCAAAGTAATTTGTTTTTTAAAATCAAGAAACACTTGTTTAAAACACTTTTGAAATTTGGAAAAAAACCATCGATACGGGGTCCATTCTGACAAACCAGGCAACGTGGACGCAAACCAAAAGCATTAAAAGATGCATATTGACTTCGCAGACGTGTGGGCTTTGACGGAACTCTAGTTGGTTGTATATGCGTGACAAATTTGAGACGTATCCGTCAAATTTTTCGTATCGACCTCTTTGTAAACTAGTCAATTACTTTGTGCACGTTCATCAACTCGAGACAAAACTTATGCCAACAAGACCATATCATTTTTTGGTTTTGTATACCAAGTTTGTTTTGATTCTGATAAGGTCGACCGGAACACTACTATGGCGGGCCCGCGACACAACTCGACGAACGAATTTGTACACGGCCCACTGGAATTCAACTTTGGACACAACGTTAGGTTTGTATCGTCAAACCAGACACATAAACATATAATTTGTTGACTTTAGAGACCATAGGCTCTGAGACACTTTTCGGGGCAAAGCGGGTCCAACGATGGACACCTTTTTGACCTAAAATTATCGTTTTGCCACTGTGTCCAGAATTAGACTTATGGGTAGTCTATTTTTGATATTTGCTTATTCCAAAAATATTGGCAATGTCTGTTTCAACATCCAGAGTTGTTTGCGGGAGTTCCGCTTTCGGGACTCTTTGACTTGACGAGTTGTTTGCAGGACTTTTTGCTGCCACCAGGCAAGTACACCTAGTCAAACTTTGTATAGTTATTTACATGCATGCTTTTATTAATCTTTTTTGTTCGTGACTCCTTTTATTTTTCTACATTTGCTATCCTGTCATGATTTATTTTTCGGTCTCTTATTTGTTATCACTTATTTTCATCATTAGTTATATTTTCACACATGCCTTCTTTAGCGTTATTTACTTAAGCGTCTTGACTTGATCTCGTATTTCATGTTACCTTGACTTGACCCTCTATCGATACTAGGGTTGACTACTTAACCACTCTCGACTCGGGAGACCCACGGCAGGGCTATGATAGAGACTCACTATAGTTAGGGAGTACCATGACAGGGCTACAGTATTCAATTCACTTTGTGGTCATTCTTAGTATTATTTTATATGACATGTCATGGTTATAGAGTCTTTCCATGAGATCCTTATTCTTGTCGTAGCAGTTGTTATCCATATTTTCTCATATGTTATTTATTGTACAGTAGGCATGTATATTATGTGTCTTGCTAGTCCCTTGAGGACCTGGTGATCTCTCCAGGTATTAGTTGAAGTTATCAAGGTAGAATGCATTGGAGGATTGATGATTGTTTCTCCGAGATTTCAGGTATATATATTTAAGTGCATATTTTTTTTCTCTCGTGTTGCATATTCTATTCTTGATATATTCTGCTTATAAGCCTACTTTATTAGACTCGTATTTCCTTTCGAGTCTATTTGGACATGTATGCTAATGGGCTGCAGACCACGAACCATATTGTTCATTTTTGATGTTTTATTATATTTGTGGATTGAGATGTAGTAGATTCTAGAACAACCAGACAGCTTATACGTATTCGAGCTGGACTGGAGTCGTCTCGGTACGTAGCTGGCATGTATACGTATCATAGTCCTACGAATTTTGGGACTGGAGCATTACATATTTTTGTGGTAGCCCATGCAGGTCAAGTTAACCATTTCAGTTACGTTACTGTACCGAGCGGGCCTGCAAAGTGACTAAACCCTTAGGAATCTCAATCCACAACTGCCTTGAAAATTCTTTTAGAAATTTCTTTAGCACCCTTGAACTTCATATTTACTCTCGATTACTCTTCCATTGATTTTTTGTATCATTGGTTCTCGTCCCTGCCTATTCCGGAGTGATGAATAATCGTGCTATATAGGATTTATCAAAAATTCTTCAGTTATAGTGTAAGTTAGCTTGCTTATTGTATTGTGATTGTTTAATAGATAAGGAGGAATAGAGATGCCATAGGGCATCATGTGTTTGATGAGGTAGTTTGACCAAAGGTGGGTAGACATTCTAGAAATAGCTAAATGATCATACTAGGTTACGCCCTTTATGGTAGTCACTTGATCAAGAATAGAGTGGTAGTTTTAGTGTTGAGACTGACCCCCTACAAGAAGAACCTAAATATAGGCTAACCCAACACATTTACTATTATGTCCTACCAGTTGTAAAGTTAGGATTAGACAGATTAGTAGGTATCACTTTGATTGATTAGGTAAAATGAGACTTATATAATTGTGATAATAATATGGTTGGGAGGACAAGCTTTCAACATGATCATAGCATGACCGTCAGTACCAAAAAGAGCAACTAGAGATAACCATCTATAGTTTTATGATAGACATATTGCAAAATTAAATGGTTTAGGATAGATTATCACTTGAGTTATTAGGAGACACCGTAGTGATCTAGCGTACCCCTCGAACTATATTCCTAGTTACACTAGCGCGGTTGTTTGTTAGTGAGTCTTATTTTAATTTTGAGGACAAAATTCTTTTAATGTGGGTATATTGTGAGGACCTTGATTTTTGGGAATTATTTTTTTCAATTTATTTTATAGTATTTCTATTTATTAGGTTATATTGTATATTTAATTGTGATTATATATGTACTTTTCTGTGTCTTTAATTTTTGGAGCACAAGACACGCCCATCTTTCGAAACGTCCTTCATAAATTTTGTAGTAGACAGGATGATCTTTAATTTGTTATATTATGTCCCATACAAACTTGTGCCCTAGCATTCTTTTGATTTCACACAACTTTGGGTCAAATTTAGGCCATTTTATTATTTACCGTAATTCTAGACCTAACTTCCAACTTGGGTTCATGACTCGACATTGATCAAAACCATTTGACCCAATATATGGCTTTGACCTATTTTGTGTCTACGACATACATGCCAAGGGTGTGCCACTCAATCGAGTCCTATGTGCTATTTATTTGCGAATGGCACAAGAGACTCATATGTTGACTTTTCGAGCTCGATTTGATTAGAAAATATATTTGGACCCTAACCTAGCCAACCCCACTTGGTAAGAGCCATGTTAGGTTGCCATGACTTAGTAGAAATTATTTTGGATGCCAAATAGATTTAATTACTATTTTTGTATATATATGACTATATTTATAATAGCCTAATACTATATATATATGGCCTTAGTCATGGTTATGTTAGAGATGCAAATCGACTAGGAACTATTGCATGGCTAGTGTAGTTGTATGTTTTGACTAGTGTATTAGTCATGCTAGGGGAGGCCTAGCCATAGTAGTGCTTTAACTAGGAAAACCAGGCCAAGTTGCGACTTAACCACTATAGACTTTTTTAATTATTTATTACTAAAATTATTGACTTTTAGGAGACCCGAATAGCCCGGACTTTACCCAAACCAAACCCAAACCCATGTATACATGTAGTACGTGCAGAGACGTCCATGAAGGTGTACCTTTACTATATGAAAATATTTTGTGTTTTATTGGGATAATAAATATTTTTCCTATATATTTATTATATATATATAATAGGTTTTGTTGATTATTAAATTATTATTTTATTTTTATTTTATTATATGAGGAACATTTTTTAAAATGCTATTTTAGATTTTGGGATTTTTTTGGCTATATAAAACTTGTGTAGACATATATATATATATATATATATATATATATATATATATATATATATATATATATATATATATATATATATATATATGCATCCTTATCTAATTCCACATTTATATATGTATATAATACATATTAAGGTGAGCTGTGCTTCTTCTTCCTCCGAACCTAACTGAACCCAGCTGTGCTTGGGAACTTGGTTTCAAAGTTATTTGAATCAATTCAAACTTAAACCAACCCAATTAAATCTTTTGTAAAATCTCGATCTCTTCAAGATTAGCTAAATCTTGATTTAATTGGGATGGAAGTCTGGATGGAATAACTAACGCTAACAGTGTATATTTATACGCTCGGAAGAATAAAAAATGACTGAAAACCCCCAAATCCCTGACACCCAAGACCTTCCTCGTTGCCCACTTAAGCCAGACCCTGACAGGAGAAAACTAGTCGGAGGCTGCCGGAGACCGCCACCCGACCGGCCAGAGCACGTAGCAGACGCAGCAGCAGCAGCCGCCAAGCCCGTTCTTCAAACCGTTTCTTCAGGTTAAATCACAACCCTACCATCTTTTATTTACTTTAAATAGATTCGAATAATTCTCATTAGATTGCTTAGACAATCGATGTGAAGTTAACGAAAAACTGTTGAAAAATATAACAGTTTTTGGGTTCAGAACCCGAGTTTGGAAGATTAATTTTAGTCAATCCTTTAACAAATTTAGAAAACTACCTAAACAATCTTTTAGATAACCTATACGGCTCCAGAACCCCTTTTGTAGTTTCTATTTTCATCAAGTATAGGCAAAGTAATTCATTTTCTAAAATCAAGAAAAACTTGTTTAAAACACTTTTGAAATTTAGAAAAAACCATTGACACGGGATCCGTCCCGACAAACCGGGCGACATGGTCGCGAACTTAAAGCATCGAAAGATGCGTATTGTTTTCACGGACGTGTGGGCTTTGACGGAACTCAAATTGGCTGCGTGTGCGCAATAAATTTGGGACGTATCCGTCAAATTTCTCCGTATCGACCTCTTTGCAAATAGTCAATTACTTTGTGCACATTCGTCAACTCGAGATGAAACTTATGCCAATAGGACCGTATTATTTTTCTGGTTCTGTATGCCAAGTTTTGTCCGATTATGAGAAGGTCGACCGGAACACTATTTTGGCGGGCCCGTGACTCGACACAACGGGCGAATTTGTGCACAGCCCACCAAAATTCAACTTTGGTCATACCGTTGGGTTTATATCGTCAAACCAGACATGTAGACATATAATTTGTAGACTTTAGAGACCATAGGCTCTAGCACGCTTTTTTGTACAAAGCGAGTCCAACGGCGGACATCGTTTTGACCCAAAATTATCGTTTTGCTTCCGTGTCCGAATTGGACTTATGGGTAGCCTATCCTAGATATTTTGCTTATTTCAAAAATATTGGCAATGTCTATTTTAGCATCCGGAGTTGTTTGCAGGAGTTTAGCTTTCGAGACTTTTTGACTTGACGAGTTGTTTGTGGAAATTTTTGCTACCACAAGGCAAGTACACCTTGCCAAACTTTGTACAGTTATTTACATGCATGATTTTATTATTCTTTCTTGTTCGTGCCTCCTTTTATTTTTCCATATTTGCTATCCTGTCAAGATTTATTTCTCGGTCTCTTATCTGTTATCACTTATTGTCGTCATTAGTTCTATTTTCACACATGACTTCGTTAGCGTTATTTACTTGAGCGTCTTGACTTGACTTAACTTGATCTCGTATTTCATGTTACCTTGACTTAACCCTCTACCGATACAAGGGTTGACTACTTAACCACTCTCGACTCGGGAGACCCACGACAGGGCAATGATAGAGACTCACTATAGTTAGGGAGTACCACGGCAGGGCTACTAGCTATAGGACCGGGAGTACCACGACAGGACTACGGTCATTCGATTCACTTTGTGTTCATTCTTAGTATTGTTTTATATGACATGTCATGGTTGTCACGCTCCGACCCGGAATCACCCGAATCATCGTCCTCGCAGTAGGCGTGATATTGCACGAGCCTGGAGTTGCGCTCGTACAAGGCAAGATGACAAGTTCTCAAATGGTTATCTTTGATTTGATATTAACAACGAAAGGAAAACAGAGTATACGAAACAATTTTCATTATTGATATTCGAACTGAGATTACAAAGGCTTTCAATAGCCCAACAATATATGCCAGATTTGGCTACAACACTCAGGTTCTCTCTTGTCCACAAAGGATTTCACCATTCTATACATTATGCTTTCTATATCTCGGCCGCATCAATCCTTTTTACAAGTCCGAGCGTCAATGCGATCGCACGCTTTAATACGCTTCAGCATTCCAAGCCTCAACACATTCAAGTGAAGCTTCGCCGCGAGCAATCCATTCCCTGCACCCTACATGAAAGCTGGTAGGGGATCAGTACATTCGTCCTCGTATGTACTGACGAAAATACCTTCCTTCTAAACCGACATTTTAGTGTTTATGTTCAATCATGCAACTTAGCTTATGATCTTGCTATGTTCTCCTTAAGGTCTATTTCATGGCATATTCGAAAGCGTAAAGCATATTATCATGGCAAGCATGTTATTCAAATTGAATAGGCAAATAGACAAGCAATCTCGTATTTGATTCGTGGTGCAACTTCTTACCAGCATGGACGCACTCGCCCTTGCACCGACGTAAGGTGAATACACCCTATTCCTTCCCTGTCATGTTATAAGTGCTCTCTATACAGGATCTATGTACGGAACACATACGTGCCTGCACTTTCAACCCATTGTTCCTTAAATATATGATGGTCGTTGGCGTATTCGCGCCAAAATAGACTAAAGGCGTTCTCTTTATCTTTTCTTTCTTTCTTTTCTCTCTTTCTTTTCTTTCTTTTCTTTCTCGAATTTGGGTAGCCCGGCGTTTCACGGGTTAGGTTGCTACCCCAAACAAACCGAAACTTACCGCGTGTCTACCATCATTTGCGACTTTTTATATCTATAACCTAGTGCTAATCAGACTTTACAGATGTGCGCCTATCAAAGATTATATCCTTCCTATGCTGAATGGTCACCGTGCCCCGGTGCACCCGTTCGGAGGAAACATTCCGTGCACGGAAGATTATCACAATTATCTCAAGTCCATTCGACCATGCAATGCCCTATTTTCAAACAACCAAACATAGTCTTGAGTTCGAGACTCAGACTTTATCAAACAACCAAACATAGTCTTGAGTCCAAGACTCAGACTTTATCATCTCGTATTTCTTCCATTTACTTTCTATGTTCTTACATTTCGTACTTCGTTTTAATGTTCAATGGCATCATGCCTCAACTCAATGTTCGTCAACCGAACGACTCGAAGGTCCTGAACACCTTTCGAGGCATCATGTCATATCCAACAGTTCCGTCACATTCATGCCACAACTATATTCTTTTGCAACGAAGCCATCTTTTATGATCTCGTGCACGTAGGCACGTTTTGACATATTTACCATCTATCCTTCGCATCGTGCACTTGCTACATGCATCGAAGCCGTATTTCCATGTTCTATTCGTTAGTGTTCAATGTTCGTGGCTTGCACGCTAGGGCGCTCACCTATTGTCTTTCAACGTGCTAGCCTTTCTAACTCGTGCACGAAGGCACGAAAATGGCTCGTGCACTAAGGCACTCGCCGAATACAGTTATCCTATGTTCTTACGGCTTGCGCACCGAGGCGCTCGCCTTTGTGATATCCAATGCCCCATAGCGACTCGTGCATTTGATGCACGTTTTATTTCAATTGATCTAACTAGTGTTCAACACACACTACAATTTATCTCTCGATCGGATCACGCTCATGGCATCGATAGGTTAACTTAGCACACAATAATATATTATGACTTAGGCATGAAGGAGTAAAAAGAAGAGTCAATCCTCCCACCTTGAGTCGATACGCCTTGTCGTTTTGCCAAGTCGATGCGGCTCGATTTCATAACTTCGTTGTACGGCCAACTCTCCTGACTTAGCTATTCGATCACTTCGTGCTTCATTGAATTATACGTCCGATTTGGCTTACCTTGCCAACGCCTCAGTCCGTCGCAAGGCGACGATTTAGTTTCGTGGACCCCTTACTGAGTAAGGTAAAATGTCGACCTCTAATATTTTTGCGTAAACGTATAGCCTGCACATGAAACCAACTAAAATTAATACTTGTATCGATTCGGACTTGCGCCTTGGTCGATTTGATTTTTTAGAATCTTCGAACCGTCTCAATGCACTTATCCTTCGGGGCAATACGGCGCTTCGCATGGATTCAATTCGATGCATTCTTTGGGACAATGTAACTCTTCGTATCGACTTAGTTCGATGCGTTGTTCGGGACAACGTAACTCTCGTATCATTTGTATCGATACATTTTATTCGGTCAACGCGACTCTTTAAGTCAACGCCTCAGCGTAATGCGCCGTGCGGAGTGGGGCATTACAGAATATACCACTCAAAACAAGGTTCGTCCTCGAACCAAAACCAACACTCCAATTAAGTGTTTTATAGATCATTTCACGATCTCATCCCACCAATATTGTTCAGTTTCATACTATCTTACAAGATTTTTATTAACATTTCAAAGTCTTTCCTATAGCTCGATTTGAATTTTGTATACAACTCGATTTGGAACCGTACCTAAATTCAAGGCGTCCCGAAGATACATATATTTCGACCAAGTCCAGTGGTAGCAAATTAGAACAAAGCTAACAGGTAATTTCAATCCTATGCTTGCCATCTCGTACTCCCTATCGGACTTATTTTTAGCAACTATTATCAAAATTTTATCGCATACATATATTCGATACATACGTGATTCATTCAATAAGTCACTGCACGCGACGTGATTCAAAATCATATTTCTTATTTCATATGTTTCGTATAGACTATCAACTCTATGCATCACGTCGAGCCATTGCACATCCAATCGCAACGATCCTTCGCAACGTCTTGCGTTCAAAGTCGCCACCCAACTATTTTCGAAGTTTGGCTATGCAACTTATCTCGATACGATTTCCTTATCAACATTCAGGACTACGCCCGCTAGGTTACTTACCTAGACACCGTGCTTAGATTCTCCCGATGCAACTCTAAATTGACGTTGCACAAAGGTCACAATCTATCCGACACAAAGTTCACATCGAGGCGACGGTGCCCAAGGCAACAATCGTTTTGACTCAACGTCTCTACGATGCATCTTACGTACGATTCCTAACGAGTGGAAATTTACTAGCCAAATTCCTAACTTATCAGTCTCGTAGCATCGAATATAAGTTCGATTCATACAAGCTCAATTGTAAGGTGAATCCAAATCTAACGACATAACTCGTAAGTCATTCCCTTATCATTCTCTCTCGTGCATAGCACGATTCTTATAATCGCCTATCCGAATTACCAAGTTCGTTGGTGAATTTTCTAGTTCGATCTTCGACCAACATAACCATTCAAGCACTCATCCGACGAATACTCAAAATCGAGCTACATCATTCTCAATCGAAAAATGTTCAAAAAAATTTGATCGCCTAGACTTATCGTCAATATGCACCATATAACATTTGTTATCGATACAATTTTATATGCGACAACGCATAGGTTATCTTATGGGTCTGCAACATTCAACTTAATCTGGCGGCCAAGCTTTCTAGGGTCAGCTGCCCCAAAGCTATCCTCGATAATTGTGGATCATCACCGAAGGACAGTTTTACTATGAACCATGCTATATCTGATTTCGGAGCCAAATCACGTTTCGACGATTTCTATGTGACTATCCAATTTCGGATAAAACTATTTCTATTGGCGCAACTGATGCGCAACTATCCTCTGAGTAAAGTCATGCACTACCGTCGATGATTCTACCATTTACGAAGCATCTCCTCGCATTGAGTTCGAGTCCATCTTATTTGCGGTTGACACACGAGATGCTATACGCATCGAATAATCATCAATAACTTATAGTCTTGTCCTGATCAATTACAAAGTTCATGATCAACCAGTTCGTTCATTCTCGTATTGTTATTTGCAAAATTTTGATAGCGCGGGGCACACTCCATTTTGTATTCTCACATCGTGCTTACGTTTCCTTACGTATCGATCTCGATACGTCATATTAATTTCGATAGCGTAAGGGTCAACTTTGATTATATTACAACGTCGACAACTTGTATTGCATACGTCCAAGTTCTCCACAAACATTTTCGTACGTCTTGAATCGTTTCTCGATTCGTTGCATTCCGTTATGCTTTGATCGTGTAAACAAGTTACCGATTATCCAACATCGAACCATCAAGTCATACGATCTCACCCTCTAAGTTTTGCACATTTTTCAGTCATACTCAAATGAGTTTTGCCGTAATGTAACCAACTATTTCTTAGGCACTATTTACCCGTATCAACCAACTCTTCATCGAAGTCGCACATCGTACGATCCGATTAAAATTTGCCTCGTCTAACATTTCTATCGAGATCGTAAGTCGTACGATTCGATTTCGATTCGTCTCGCCTAATATTTTTTATCGAGATCGTAAGTCGTGTGACTCATTTGTAAGTTCGAGTTTTCCTTTCCCCTCGATCCGATTATTGCTTCAAGGCATAATCGTTCCACTAGCCTCGGTCATCTGACCGACTTAAAATTTCCGTCCGACGTATTATTCATTGATACGAGTCTCGCCTTATCATCCCGACCGATTTTCGAAGAATACTTGCATCAACATACCGTCATACAAATTTCCAATCGAGTCTCGGTACTCTTCCATCCGTTGCGGACAAAGCTTCCACAATTCTCATAACCCGTCGATGAAATTTATCGCATAAGTGGTAGTATCCTATACCACTCAGAATCGAGTCATTCATCACATACATGGTATGGAATATACCACTCGAAAATCAAGTCATTTCCCTCGCATCATACTCGGTATGAACCAACAATCTCTTCCGACTTACGATTTCTGCAATGATCGTGCTTGATTACAACTGTAACTTTGATTAAATCAAATTCGATACAACTCGGCCAATGTTTTATTTGCCAACACAAGTTCGGTGTGTAACCGAACGATCGTTCTATCAATTTATGGTTTTAGTTCCTTCTGTTGCATCTCGTACAACGATTTTACTTTGACACACATTGCACATCTTGCAACGACTTATTTCTGACATTCATTGCACCTCGTGCAATAATTTATTTTCGACATCTGTTGTACGTCGTTCAACAATTTATTCCTGACTTTCAAAGTCAATGCTCAAATCCGTTCAACACATTCAATATTGGCTTATCACTTTCATTGCAATACATTATTTGAGTTTTCGCATTGGTGCAACCAATATTCACAACCCATTGCACTTCGTGCATCATTTTATTTCTTATTCAACTTGTTACATTGTAACAACATCTTAAATCGTATTTCACAATTTGTTGCACTTGCAGCAACTAACATTTTGTGGCTCGTGCATTCAATGCAACGAGACATTTCACGACTTTTTCTGCAACAACAAGTAAATTCGAAGTACTTGTGGCAACGTTACCCGGCTTTGTATTAGACTTATTGTATGGAACATCTAGTACGGCATCGAGTAGAGTTAAGAGTGATTTCGATTGGTAGTGGGCAACTCTTTGGAATTGAAACAAAACAAACGTCCTGAGGAAATTGAGCCTAGAGCTCTGATACCAATCTGTCACACCCCGACCCGGAATCACCCGAATCATCATCCTCGCAGGGGGAGTGATGTTGTACGAGCCTGGAGTTACGCTCGTGCAAGGCAAGATGACAAGTTCTTAAATGGTTATCTTTGATTTGATATTAACAACGAAAGAAAAACAGAGTATACGAAACAATTCTTTTTATTGATATTCGAACTGAGATTACAAAGGCTTTCAATAGCCCAACAATATATGCTAGATTTGGCTACAACACTCAGGTTCTCTCTTGCCCACAAAAGATTTCACCATTCTATACATCATGCCTTCTATATCTCGGCCGCATCAATTCTATTGCAAGTCCGAGTCAATGTGATCGCACGCTTTAATACGCTTCGGCATTCCAAGCCTCAACGCGTTCCAGCGAAGCTTTGCCACGAGCAATCCATTCCCTACACCCTGTATGAAATCTGGTGGGGGATTAGTACGTTCGTTCTCGCATGTACTGACCAAAAGACCGTCCTTCTAAACCGATATTTTAGTGTTTATGTTCAATCATGTAACTTAGCTTATGATCTTGCTATGTTCTTCTTAGGGTCGATTTCATGGCATATTCGAAAGTGTAAAGCATGTTATCATGGCAAGCATGTTATTCAAATTGAATAGGCAAGCAATCAAGCAATCTCGTATTTGATTCGTGGCGCGACTTTTTACCAGCATGGATGCACTCGCCCTTGTACCGACGCAAGGTGAATACGCCCCATTCCTTCCCTGTCATGTTATAAGTGCTCTCTATACAAGATCTATGTCCGGGACACATACGTGCCTGCACTTTCAACCCATCGTTCCTTAACTATATGATGGTCGTTGGTGTATTCGTGCCAAAATGGACTAAAGGCGTTCTCTTTATCTTTTCATTCTTTCTCTTATCTCTTTCTTTTTTTTCTCGAATTTGGGTAGCCCAGCGTTTCACGGGTTGGGTTGCTACCCCAAACACCCGAAACTTACCGTGTGCCTACCATTATTTGCGACTTTTCACATCTATAACCGAGTGCTAATCGAACTTTACAGATGTGCGCCTAATCAAAGATTATATCCCTTCTAGGCCGAACAGTCGTGGTGCACCCGTTCGGAGGGAACATTCCACGCACGGAAGATTATCACAATTATCTCAAGTCCATTCGACCATACAATGCCCTATTTTCAAACAACCAAATATAGTCTTGAGTTCGAGACTCAGACTTTATCAAACAACCAAACATAGTCTTGAGTCCGAGACCTTGACTTTATCATCTCGTATTTCTTCCATTTACTTTCTATGTTCTTACATTTCGTACTTCGTTTCAATGTTCAATGGCATCATGCCTCAACTTAATGTTCGTCAACCGAACGATCCGAAGGTCCCGAACACCTTTCGAGGCATCATGTCATATCGGACAGTTCCATCATATTCATGCCGTAACTGTATTCTTTCGCAACGAAGCCATCTTTTATGATCTCGTGCATATAGGCACGTTTCGACACATTTATCATCTATCCTTCGTATCGTGCACTTGTTGCACGCATCGAAGCAGTATTTCCATGTTCTATGCCTTAGTGTTCAATGTTCGTGACTTGCACGCTAGGGCGCTCGTCTATTGTCTTTCGATGTGCTAGCCTTTCTAACTCGTGCACGAAGGCACATAAATGGCTCGTGTACTAAGGCACTCGTTGAATACAGTTATCCCATGTTCTTGCGGCTTGCGCACCGAGGTGCTCGCCTTTGTGATATCCAATGCCCCATAGCGACTCATGCATTTGATGCACGTTTCATTTCAATTGATCTAACTAGCGTTCAACACACACTACGATTTATCTCTCGATCGGATCACGCTCGTGGCATCGATAGGTTAACTTAGCACACAATAATATATTATGACTTAGGCATGAAGGAGTAAAAAGAAGAGTCAATCCTCCCACCTTGAGTCGATACGCCTTGTCATTTTGCCGAGCCGATGCGGCTCGATTTCATAACTTCGTTGCACGGCCAACTCTTCTGACTTAGCTATTCGATCACTTCGTGCTTCATTGAATTATACGTCCGATTTGGCTTACCGTGCCAACGCCTCAGTCCGTCGCAAGACAACGATTTAGTTTTGCGGACCCCTTATTGAATAAGGCAAAATGTCGACCTCTAATATTTCTGCGTAAACGTATAGCCTGCACATGAAACCAACTAAATTCAATACTTGAATCGATTCGGACTTGCGCCATTGTCGATTCGATTTCTCAGAATCTTCGAGCCGTCTCAACGCAGTTATCCTTCAGGACAATGCGGTGCTTTGCATCGATTCAACTCGATTCATTCTTTGGGACAATACAACTCTTCGTATCGACTTAGTTCGATGCGTTGCTCGGGACAACGTAACTCTCGTATCGATTCGCATCGATACATTTGATTCGATCAACGCGACTCTTTGAGTCAACGCCTCAGCGTAATGCGTCGTACGGAGCGGGACATTACAATGGTTATAAAGTCTTTCCATGAGATCCTTATTCTTGTCGTAGCATTTGTTATCACTATTTTCTCGTATTTATTTACTATACAGTAGGTATGTATATTATGTGTCGTGCTAGTCCCCTGAGGACCTGGTGATCTCTCCAGGTATTAGTTGAAGTTATCAAGGTAGAATGCATTGGAGGATTGATGATTGTTTCTCCGGGATTTCAGGGATATATATTTAAGTTTTTTATTCTCTCGTGCTGCATATTCTATTCTTGATATATTCTGCTTATTAGCCTACTTTATTAGACTCGTATTTCCTTTCGAGTCTATTCAGACGTGTATGCTAGTGGACTGCAGACCATGAACCATATTGTTCATTCTTGATATTTTATTATATTATATGGATTGAGATGTAGTAGATTCTAGAACAACCAGACAGCTTATACGTATTCGAGCTGGACTGGAGTCCTCTCGATACATAGTTGGCATTTATACGTATCCTAGTCCTACGTATTTTAGGACTGGGGTATTACATGTTTTTGTGGTGGCCCATGCAGGTCGAGTTAACCGTTTTGATTACATCACTGTACCGAGCGGGCTAGCGAAGTGACTAAACCCTTAGGAATCTCGATCCACAACTGCCTTGACAATTCTTTTAGAAATTTCCAGCGCCATCCATGAGGCGTTCACTGCTTTTTTCCATGGAGCCAGGTACCCAGATCGATATCCATCGCCAACCTCATCCTGATCCCCAAGAAGGATAACCCGAAAACCTTCAAAGATTTCATACCCCTGAGCTTATGCCCTTTCACCAATAAAATCATCTCGAAGATCATTGCCAACCGTATGAGCGGGCTCCTTCCCAAGATTATATCTGAAGAGCAAAGCGGTTTCATTTGCGGCCGGAATATTTTAAACAACATTCTTCTGGCCCAGGAGATGGTCACTAGCATGAAGTTCCCGTTTAGGGGGCAACATTGCCTGTCACGACCCGCTCCCAATTTTGGGATACGAGTTCGTGGCCGAGTCCAGCCTATGCCGTAGAATCGGCGGTAGTACGCTTTCGATGATAACAATGGTCCACAACAAGCACAACACGTACATATATCATTCACAGCTAAGCCATCAATAATCACCAAAAATATCCAATAGTCTCAATATTATAAATATCAAATAATCCACTACAACTCAGAAAGTCTCGGGAACAAATCCAGATAGCAGAAAATAAAATAAACAACTAAACTCTATAACTATAACTACTAACTAATACAAATCCATAAGTAAAAAATATGCTAATTTGCAACAGTGCTGGAACCGGGTACGCCAGTGACGTTAGTGTTTCCAACATACTCACCGTAGACCTCGGGGCAAATCTCATTGCCTAAAGCTGAAAATTAGTTATCTAGTCAAGATTGGAACAAGATTACCATAACACAATATAGTATAAAAACATGAAGAAATGATAAAAGGAAAGTAACTGAAGATAAGTATAGGCATGATATTATATGATAAGGAAGTACCTCTGAGACATGATAACAATATGAAGGTATACTTTGACATACCACTAAGACATGATAACAATAAGAAGGTAGACTTGATGATAGAAGAACAATAGACAATAGAGTAACAACTATTAAGTCACGTGTACTCTGTGTTTTAGATTACCAACTTTCAGCATGTAGACGGCTTGGGATATCCGTCAGTCATACATGTGGTGCATGACTGATATTATGCAATCAATGTATAGGGGGTCTATATTCAATTCGTTGACCACATGCTTACTTGTTGTATTCTCCCGCCCGACTCACTCACAATACTTGTCCATTACTATAAACATTATCAATACGATAAACTGTAAACAATAAAAAATAATGAGTAAGACATGAACATGTACCTATACCCTAACGATTCTAATTCTCGTGCACAATAATAATCATGAACAATGACAACACGAATCATAAGGGAGTAATAGTGAAAAGACGACACGGATAAACATGCAATATAAAATAAAAGAAACATAGGTCATAGTGATACTTTGTAAAACCCCTAAATTTCTACTATTTTTTTATATATAAATTTGGTACTATTTTTTTATTTTATTTTTGTATTGTATGTCGCATAGTTGTATTGTACGTCGCGTAGTTGTATTGTACGTCGCGCGCGAAATTCGTTTTTCGTAATTGCTCGACGAGTGCGAATATGTGTGAGCATACATATTTTTTTGAAAAATATTTTTCTATTTTTATAGTTTCAAAATAATATATGTAATAATTATTTTTAGCTATCGTACCAAAATTTCCAAGTTTATAATTTTATTTATTAAAAGCCTTTCATTTATGCAATTATAATAATAAATAATATTCTTATAAAATGGTATACTAGAAAAGTATATTTATGTAAATATTAATTGTGCATACATGTATATTTTGTAATTATTTATTAGTTTATTCTAAATAATAATATAATTTTTGAAATTATTATTATTAGTATTTTTTGAAAATATATTTTGAAATTATTGCGGCAATTTAAATCTTGATTTGATTCTATGGATTTATTTAAATAGTTAAATTAATATCTATATTTAAAATTTGATATGATGGAATTTATATAGACTTAAATTGGATTGAATTTGGATTTGATTTGAATTATTTTTAAAAATTATTTTGAATTAAAAGTAATTATCTATTTGGATCCCAATCCTTATCTACTAAGGATTTCCTCGACCCTATATATAGGGGAGCTTTCCTTGAGTTCTCCACAACCATCTTCAAATAATTTCCACCATCCTCAACAGTGTCGTGCATCGTGTCTGTGTCCATCCAAATTCTTATTCCATATTTTACATATACAATTTCATCTTCTCCGTGTCGGACACACCCCGACACAATCAAATACCTAACCCTATTCTGAACCCTCGCTCGCCACTCGTCGATCCTGACACACCAACAACCAGCCCCAACACTCCCTCCTCCCGATCAAACCGCTACCACTATCACGCCCCGACCCGGAATCACCCAAATCATCGTCCTCGCAGGGGGCGTGATGCCGCACGAGCCTGGAGTTGCGCTCGTGCAAGGCAAGATGACAAGTTCTCAAATGGTTATCTTTTGATTTGTTATTAACAACGAAAGAAAACAGAGTATACGAAACAATTCTCTTTATTGATATCTGAAACTGAGATTACAATGGCTTTCGATAGCCTAACAATATATGCCAGATTGGCTACAACACTCAGGTTCTCTCTTGCCCACAAAGGATTTTACCGTTCCATACAGCATGTCTTCTATATCTCGGCCGCATCAATCCAGCTGCGTAGTCCGAGCGTCAATGCGATAGCACGCTTCAATGCGCTTCAGCATTCCAAGCCTCAACACATTCAAGTGAAGCTTCGCCGCGAGCAATCCATTCCCTGCACCCTACATGAAAGCTGGTGGGGGATCAGTACGTTCGTCCTCGTATGTACTGACGAAAGGACCTTCCTTCTAAACCGACATTTTAGTATTTATATTCAATCATGCAACTTAGCTTATGATCTTGCTATGTTCTCCTTAGGGTCAATTTTATGGCATCTTCGAAAGCGTAAAGCATGTTAGCATATCAAGCTTGTTATCGAATTGAATAGGCAAGCAAACAAGCAATCTCGTGTTTGATTCGCGGTGCGACTTCTTACCAAGTCGATGCACTTGCCCTTGCACCGACGCAAGGTGAATACGCCATAATCCTTCCCTGTCATGTTATATGTGCATCTCTAAGCAGGATCTCTATGCGGGACGCATCTGCGCCTACACTTTCAACCCATCGTTCCTTAACTATATGAAGGTCGTGGGCGTATCCGCGCCGGAATGGACTAAAGGAGTTTCTCTTTTATTTTTCCTTACTTTCTTTTCTCTCCTTCTTTTCTCTCTCGAAATCGAATTTGGGTAGCCCGGCGTTTCACGGGTTGGGTTGCTATCCCAACAACCGAAACTTACCGCGTGCCTACCATCATTTGCGGCTTCACCCATTTACGACCGAGTGCTAATCGGACCTCGCAAATGTGCGCCTATCAAAGATTATCATCCCTCCTAGGTCGAACGGTCCCGGTGCCCCGGTGCGCCCGTTCAGAGGGAACGTTCCGTGCACGGAAGATATCACCGTAATTATCTCAAGTCCATTCCATTCGATCATGCAACGCACTATCATTCAAACAACCAAGCATAGCCTTGAGTCCAAGACTCAGACTTTATCATCTCGCGTCTTTTTCGTTAATTTTCTGTGTTCTTACATTTCATACTTTGTTTCCATGATTCAATGGCATCGTGCCTCAACTCAATGCTCGTCAACCGAACGACCCGAAGGTCTTGAACACCTTTCGAGGCACCATGTCATATTCGACAGTTCTGCCACATTCATGCCACAACTGTATTCTCTCGCAACGAAGCCATCTTTTATTTTCCCGTGCACGTAGGCACGTTTCGACCGTATTTCCCTGTTCTATAACTTAGAATTCAATGTTCGGGGCTTGTGCGCTAGGGTGCTCGCCTATTGTCTTCCAATGTTCTAGCCGTCTAACTTGTGCAGCAAAGGCACGGTATGGTTCGTGCACTAAGGCACTCGCCGATTACAGTTATCCCATGTTCTTGCGACTTGCGTACTGAGGCGCCCGCCTTAGCGATATCCAATGTCCCATAGCGACTCGTGCATATTGATGCACGTTTCATTTCAATTGTTCTAACTTAGTGTTCGACTAACACTATAATTTATCTCCGATCGGACCACGCCCGTGGCGTCAATAGGTTAACTTTTAGCATACAATGATATATTTGACTTATCGAATGAAGGAGTAAAAAGAAGTCAATCCTCCCACCTTGAGTCGATATGCCTTCGTCGTTTCACCGAGCCGATGCGGCTCGATTCTCTAACTTTGTTGCACGGCCACTCTCCTGACTTAGCCATTCGAGCACTTCGTGCTTCATTGAATCATACGTCCGATTTGCCTTAGCGTGCCCAAGTCTTATCCCGTCGCAAGGCGACGATTTGGTTTCGCAGACCCCTTACTAATTATTGCAAAAGATCGACCTCTAATATTTTCCCGTCAAAGTATAACCTTCACACGAAACCAACTAAAATAAATACTTGCATCGATTCGGACTTGCGCCTTGGTCGATTCGATTTCTTAGAATCTTCGAGCCGATTCAACGCACTCATCCTTCGGGGCAACGCGGCACTTCGCATCGATTCAACTCGATGCATTCTTTCGGGGCAAGGCAACTCTTCGCATCAACTTAATTTGATGCATTGCTCGGGATAACTTAACTCTCGTATCGTTTTGCATCGATACATTATCGGGTCAACGCAACTCTTCGAGTCAACGACTCAGCATAATGCACCGTGCGGAGCGGGGCATTACAGAATATACCACTCAAAACAAGGTTCGTCCCGAACCGAAACCAATACTAAATTTCCAAGGGTTTCATTAGATCGTTCCACGATCTTGTCTCACTATCGTTTGGATCGTACAACTTAGTTTGAAATCATACACATATTTTAGGCGTCCCACCAATATATGCATTTCAGCCAAGCTCAGTTGTAAGATATCGAAACAACGCAACCTTGTAACTCTTATTCTCAATAGCTTGCCATCTCGTATTCTTGATCGGACATGGCTCTATTACTTGTTCTCGCAATTCTAGCGCACATGCATATTGATACATACGCGATTTATCAACAAAAGTCAAGGTACACGATGCGATTCAAAAATCGCATTTCTCACTTTGTATGTTTCATCGGGACTATCAATTCTACGCGTCGCGTCAAGCCATCGTGCATCCGATCACAACGAGTCTCCGCAATGCCTTGTATTTGAAATCGTCACCCAACTATTTTCGAAGTCTTGCTATGCAACTTATCTCGATACGACTTCCTTTGTTGACTTGCAAATACATCAACATTCAGGGCTACGCCCACTAGGTTACTTACCTAGGCATCGTGCTCAAATCCTTCCGACGCAAGTTTAAATTGACATTGCACAAAGGCCACAATCTATCCGACACGAAAGTTTACATCAAGGCGACGGTGCTCAAGGCAACGATCGCCTTAGCACGAAGGTCTTTACGACGCGTCTTACGTTCAATTTCCTAACGAGTAGGAATTCACTAGCCAAATTCCCAACTTATCCATCTCGCAACATCGAATATAAGTTCGATTCACGCAAGCTCAATTGCAAGGTGAATCCGAATCTAACGACATGACTTGTAAGTCATTCCCTTATCGTTCTCTCTCGTGCATAGCACGACTCTCACAATCGCCTATCTGGATCATCAAGTTCGTTGGTGAATTTCAAGTTCTATCGTAGACCAACATAACCATTTAAGCATTCATCCGACGAATACTCGAAATCCATTTATATTATTCTCAATCGAATGTTGTTCCAACAATTCTCGATCGCCTAGACTTGTCGTCAACATGCACCGTGTTATAATTGTTATCGGTGCAATCTTATATGCGATATCGCATGGGTCATCTTACGGTCTGCAGCATTCAATTTGATTTGGCGGTCAAGTCTTCTAGGGTTAGCTGCCCCGAAGCTACGCTCGATAATTGTGGATCATCACCGAAGGACAGTTTTACTACGAACCATGCTATATCTTATTTCGGAGCCAAATCACGTTCCGACAATTCTATGCGACTACCCAATTTCGGACAAAACCGTTTCTATCGGCGCAACTGATGGGCAACTATCCTCCGAGTCAAGTCATGTACTACCGTCGATGATTTCGTAATTTACGAAACATCTACTCGCATCGAGTTCGAGTCTATCTTATTTGCGGGTCGACACACGAGATGCTATACGCATCGAGCATTCGTCGATGACTTATAGTCTCGTCTTTGATCAATCACAAAATTTACGATCAACCAAGTTCGTTCATTCTCGTATCCTTACTTAAAAATTTTGATAGCACAAGGCGCACTCCATTTGTATTCTCACATCGTGCTTACGTTTCCTTGCATATCGATCTTGATAGTTCATATCAATTTTGATAGCAAGAGGGTCGACTTCGAATCCGTTTCAACGTCAACTTAACTCGCATCGCATACATCCAAGTTCGTAACAAACTTTTTCATATGCATCCACTCGTTCTCTGATTTGCCGCATCCCGCTATACTTTGATCGCGTAACTAAGTTACCGATTATCCAACATCGAACCCTCAAGTTATACGATCACGCCCTCTAAGTTTCGCGTGTTTTCCAGTCGTACTCAAATGAGTGTCGCCGTAACGTAACCAACTATTTCTTAGGCACGATTACTCACATCAACCAACTCTTCACCGAAGTCGCAATTCGTGCGATTCGATTACAATTTGCATCGCCTAACATTCCTATCGAAATCGCAAGTCATGCGATTCGATTCGTCCCGTCCAACATTTCTACCGAGATCGCAAGTCGTGCGAATCATTTGTAAGCTCGAGTATTCCTTTCCCGCCAATCTGATTATTGCGTCAAGGCATAATCGTTTCGCTAGTCTCGGTCATCCGACCAACTTATAACTTTCGTCCGACGTATCGTTCATCGATACAAGTCTCGCCTTATCGTTCCAACCGATTTTCGAAGAACACTTGCATCAACATATCGCCATACAAATTTTCAATCGAGTCTCGGTACTCCCCCGTCCGTTGCGGACAATTCTTCCGCAATTCTCACAACACGTCGATGCAATTCATCGCACAAGTGATATACCATATACCACTCAAAATTGAGTCATTCATCGCCTACGTGGTATGGCATATACCACTCGGAATTCAAGCCATTTCCCTTACGCTATACTTAGTGTAAACCAACGATCTCTTCCGACTCACGATTTCCGCAGTGATCGTGCTTGATCACAACCGTAACTTTGATTCTATCAAATTCGACGTAACTCGGTCAATGTTCTCGTTTGCCAACATAAGTTTGGTGTGCAACCGAACGATTCGTTCTATCGATTTACGATTTTAATTCTTTCCTTACGTTGCATCTCGTGCAACAATTTATTTGATATGCGTTGCACCCCGTGCAACAAATTTTACTTTTGATACGCGTTGCACATCGTGCTACGATTTATTTTCGACACTTTCATTTCACTTTGTACAACGATTCATTTCCAATTTCCTTTGCACTTCGTGCAACGATTAATTTGTTATGCGTTGTACCACGTGCAATAATTTTTACTTTCAATATGCGTTGCACTTCATGCAACGATTATTTCTGACATTTACCGCACCTCGTGCAACGAATTACTCTCGACTTTCCAAGTCAATGCACAATCCGTTTTAACACATTCGGTATTGGCTTATCACTTCTCAGTTTTATTTTAACGCATATTCACCATTACTCGTTGCACTTCGTACATCATTTTATTTTTCATTCAACATGTTACATTGCGACAACATCTCAAATTGTATCTCACAATTTGTTACGCTTGCAGCAACTAACATTTTTACGGCTCGTTGCATTCAATGAAATATACCCTTCGCGACTTTCTTAGCGAACATCATGAAATTTCCAAAACACATGCGGCAAAATTTTACGATTTGTATTAGACTTATTGTATGGAACATCCAGTGCGGCATCGAGTAGAGTCAAGAGTGATATCAAGTGGTGGTGGGCAACTTTTAGAATTGTAATGAAGCGAGCGTCCAGAGGAAATTGAGCCTAGAGCTCTGATACCAATTTGTCATGCCCGGACCCGGAATCACCCGAATCATCGTCCTCGCAGGGGGCATAATGCCGCACGAGCCTGGAGTTACGCTCGTGCAAGACAAGATGACAAGTTCTCAAATGGTTATCTTTTGATTTGTTATTAACAACGAAAGGAAACAGAGTATACGAAACAATTCTCTTTATTGATATCTGAAACTGAGATTATAATAGCTTTCGATAGCCTAACAATATATGCCAGATTGGCTACAACACTCAGGTTCTCTCTTGCCCACAAAGGATTTCACCGTTTCATACATCATGCCTTCTATATCTCGGCCGCATCAATCCAGCTGCGTAGTCCGAGCGTCAATGCGATAGCACGCTTCAATACGTTTCGGCATTCCAAGCCTTAACACGTTCAAGCAACGCTTCGCCGCGAGCAATCCATTCTCTGTACCCTGCATGAAGCTGGTGGGGGATCAGTACGTTCGTCCTCGCATGTACTGAAGCAAAGATCATCTTTCCAAACCGACATTTTAATATTTATGTTGAATCATGCAACTTAGCTTATGATCTTGCTATGTTCTCCTTAGGGTCAATTTTATGGCATCTTCGAAAGCGTAAAGCATGTTAGCATATCAAGCATGTTATCGAATTGAATAGGCAAGAAAACAAGCAATCTCGTGTTTGATTCGTGGTGCGACTACTTACCAAGTCGACGCACTCGCCCTTGCACCGACGTAAGATAAATATGCCGTAATCCTTCCCTGTCATGTTATATGTGCATCTCTAAGCAGGATCTCTATGCGGGACGCATCTGCGCCTACACTTTCAACCCATCGTTCCTTAACTATATGAAGGTCGTGGGCGTATCCGCGCCGGAATGGACTAAAGGAGTTTCTCTTTTATTTTTCCTTACTTTCTTCTCTCCTTCTTTTCTCTCTCGAAATCGAATTTGGGTAGCCCGGCGTTTCACGGGTTGGGTTGCTATCCCAACAACCGAAACTTACCGCGTGCCTACCATCATTTGCGGCTTCTCCTATTTACGACCGAGTGCTAATCGGACTTCGCAAATGTGCGACTATCAAAGATTATCATCCCTCCTAGGCCGAACGGTCCCGGTGCCTCGGTACGCCCGTTCGGAGGGAACGTTCCGTGCATGGAAGATATCACCGCAATTATCTCAAGTCCATTCCATTCGATCATGCAACGCACTATCATTCAAACAACCAAGCATAGCCTTGAGTCCAAGACTCAGACTTTATCATCTCGCGTCTCTTTCGTTAACTTTCTGTGTTCTTACATTTTATACTTCGTTTCAATGATTCAATGGCATCGTGCCTCAACTCAATGCTCGTCAACCGAACGACCCGAAGGTCTTGAACACCTTTCGAGGCACCATGTCATATCCGACAGTTCTGCCACATTCATGCCACAACTGTATTCTCTCGCAACGAAGCCATCTTTTATTTTTCCATGCACGTAGGCACGTTTTGATCGTATTTCCCTGTTCTATAACTTAGCATTCAATGTTCGGGGCTTGCGCGCTAGGGCGCTCGCCTATTATCTTCTAATGTTCTAGCCGTCTAACTCGTGCAGCAAAGGCGCGGTATGGTTCGTGCACTAAGGCACTCGCCGATTACAGTTATCCCATGTTCTTGCGGCTTGCGTACTGAGGCGCTCGCCTTAGCGATATCCAATGTCCCATAGCGACTCGTGCATATTGATGCACGTTTCATTTCAATTGTTCTAACTTAGTGTTCGACTAACACTATGATTTATCTCCGATCGGACCACGCCCGTGGCGTCGATAGGTTAACTTTTAGCATACAATGATATATTTGACTTATCGAATGAAGGAGTAAAAAGAAGTCAAAGCTCCCACCTTGAGTCGATATGCCTTCGTCGTTTGGCCGAGCCGATGCGGCTTGATTCTCTAACTTTGTTGCACGGCCACTCTCCTGACTTAGCCATTCGAGCACTTCGTGCTTCATTGAATCATACGTCCGATTTGCCTTAGCGTGCCCAAGTCTCATCCCGTCGCAAGGCGACGATTTGGTTTCGCGGACCCCTTACTAAATATTGCAAAAGATCGACCTCTAATATTTTCCTGTCAAAGTATAACCTTCACACGAAACCAACTAAAATAAATACTTGCATCGATTTGGACTTGCGCCTTGGTCGATTCGATTTCTTAGAATCTTCGAGCCGATTCAACGCACTCATCCTTCGGGGCAACGCGGCACTTCGCATCGATTCAACTCGATGCATTCTTTCGGGGCAAGGCAACTCTTCGCATCAACTTAATTTGATGCATTGCTCGGGACAACTTAACTCTCGTATCATTTTGCATCGATACATTATCGGGTCAACGCAACTCTTCGAGTCAACGACTCAGCATAATGCACCGTGCGGAGCGGGGCATTACAACCACCACCAGAACCAGACCCCGACCGCCCTTGCCAAACTGACACCACCCACAAACACCATAACCGCCATCGACCCCACTGTCATCACCACCCCCACAAGCCCGATCCCCTGACCTCCGGCCGTAGTCCCGTCCAGCCACCCGTACCACCTAGCCACAGTTCCCTTCCCCTTCGATGGCCCACCTCCGACCCAAACACAGCATCACCACAACCCCCTTCGCCACAACCAACCAAACGGCCGTCACCACCATATCGACTTCCCACATCTCCCTTCCACAGCAGGAAACCTCATCGACCAACCCCCGTCGAAACTACCATAGTCCCATCATCCACGACTCCATCGGGAAAAACCCCTCTCCTCCATGCATACGGCCAACCCCGGCCATATGCTTCGGCCAAACCGCTGCAGCCCCACACTCCTCAGACCATCCCACTGTCCACCCGCCGCTGTCGCCAACATCACCATTAACCATCGTCCATCTCCATCCCAAACCACCCAAAATAAAACACGACCACCACCACTTACCACCTTCCGTCGGCGTCCCGACCGCGCAACTGCACGTGAGCTTCCTCCGCTCGTGTTGGAAGATCTGCCGTCCAGATCCGGGGCCGACGTCCACGCCGGAGCGGCTCCTCCGTCGCGTAAAGCCACCCGACCTGGTCTTCTCACCCTTTCGACCAACCGCCGCGAGCGGCCAACGCCTCCTCTTTTGACCAGTGCTGTCGGAGCGGCGAGCTCTGTGTTGGCCGACCTCCGCGCTCGCCTTGACAGAGCGACCTCCCAGCCTTGAGCGCCTCCGCGCTTTGCCGCGCCCGTCCGCCGACGAGCCCGTCGACGGCCTCCACCAGTGAATCCCCGACCGGGCCGCCTCTCTCACGCCGCCGCGACGAGCGCGACGCCCGTACACGCCTCCGTCGAGCTCTCCCGCAGCTCAGCCGCCCTCTTCCCGTGCAGCGCCCCACCGCACACCTTCACCGCGCCGATGAAAACCTTCCGCCGCGACCCGAGTCCCTCTTCCTCCCTCCGCCCCTCTCGGCTTCGTCCCGACCACCCTCTCTCTCACTCACTCTCTCAGCTTCTCTCCAAACCTCTCTCTCCCCTCTCTAAATCTCTTCTCTTTCTTTGTTTTGCTGGTCACCTCGAAAGAAGAGAACCATAGAACATTATTTTTATTTTTTATTATTTTATTTTATTTTTTATTTTTTTATTTTTTTTGTTAACTATTATTATTATTATTATGTTTCTTAAATTTCATTTATACTGATTTTATTTCCTTATTATTATTATTATTATTATTATTATTATTATTATTATTATTATTATTATTATTATTATTATTATTCCTCTTTGTTTCTGTACAACTGAAGTGTAATACGATTATTAATATAATTTACTACTATTATTATTTTATGATAAAAGGGTATATGTATTTATATATAGGTGGATTTGTATATTAGTATGTTAAATACATATTTTTTATTTAATTATAATGGTATTTTTTTATTAATTATCATTATTATTTTTATTGGTTTCACTAATACCAAAAAAATTTGTTATTTTGTTCTAGGTATGTTAAAAAAATTTAGATATATTGTCATATTATTTTGTGGTAACTTACTATAAAAATAGGTTCCTACCTATAAATAAATTTTCTAGTACTACAAAGTATTTTACAAAAAAAAAATTCTAGTTTTGCCAAAACCTAGGTATTATCTTTAAAATGATTTTTAATTTTCTAGTACTTTCCTAAAAATTTATTAACTAATAAAAAGGGTAGTTTCCAATTAAAACTTATTTCAAATATGTTTTTTTTAAAATACTTTGGGGTAATAAAGTATACTTTATAAGTATTATAAATATTTTCCCTAGAATAGTACAAGTATTATTTATAAAAATATCTTCTATTATCAAGACACCTTGCCACCGTGATTATCGCAGCACACCAGGCGTCCTACCAGGCAAGACAACTTGTCATTTGTTGTTTATTTATTTAGCTCATATTTTATGCATTATTCACTATTTTCTTTATCCAAAATAAACTTCGATACATGGCATAACCTGTTAGAACTTACTGTCCATTTATATTTCCTGCTATGTATTAGTTTTCTTACACATTAAATATAGATTTAAGGGACCATCTTGTGTATTGCATTCATTTAGCCTTGACACGTTGTACCACGAAGTTGTGTGTCGCATGTAGAATACGGACGTGCATGATTGGCTGGCCACCAGTACGTACAAGCCGTGTGATAGGATTAACCGCTAATAGAATTGCATGCTAGTTTGACTTAGCTGTTATAGAGGTTTTTTGTTGTGGATACAACATGTAGGCATTGGGCGGGAAGGACAATTCCTTAGCACATGGGCTTCGATGCACTTTTTTTTGTGACCTGGAAGCCGCTGGAGATACGAGATTGACGACCCATGATTACTGACGGCCACTGACGTTCTGCGGAACGTTATAATCTTATTGATTGGGCCTCTGGTGCCCCAAGGGGGGACCATGCCGATCCCATTTTAGCCAGGGCCCATGCATAGGAAGGATTGTTCTTAACTATATTTCACTTAGAACGGTTAGGCTACCTTATCCGTTAGGTATGAGTACTTTTGGTTTGGGTACTTGTATCTGACCGTGGCTTGGAACAATAACTTGTCGCGGATTAGTTCGTCACATCTTGTCCTTGTTTGGTTGTAGATGTGGCTTACTACTCCGATGAGAAAGTATTGAACCTTGTTGGGATCCGGATACCATATTGGATTCATAGCATGGAAAGATGTGTCACCGTGAATTAGTTTACCATCTTCTGTCCTTGTTTGGTTGGAGGGATGGTATGCTAGTTCAATAGGTGTGTATTGGACCATGTTATAATCTAATTGACATATTTATTTGAGTGATTTATATTCAGTAATATTGGCATGATATTATGTGTCTTATTACGTCCCTCTGAGGACCTGGTTATCTCTCCAGGTGTGTGCTCTTGTCTTTCACAGGTATTCTAGCTCTAGTCGTGATCCTCTCTATTTCTTCGAAGATGATTGCACTTTGATCGTCTTCGCTTCCCTCACCAAATCATTCTTTTGTATATCATGTATTTCTTTTCATAGTTGGTAGTAGATTTGTCTCCACCCAACTACATGTACCAATGACAATTCATAGTTGATTATATGATATCTTTTATTCATTTATTTTGTATGGACGAGATTAGTTATGGTTCTACTGTATTTTAAAGCTTATGTATTCATACGAGGTTTCCATATAATGGAGTATACTTCGTATGTATACAGCTGGCATGTCTACGTTCCTAGTCCTACGTATTTTGGGACTGGGGCATTACATATTTTTGTGGTGGCCCATGCAGGTCAAGATAAATTGTTTGGTTACTTTACCGTACCAAGAAAGCCTACGTATAGGATTAGAGTCTAGGATCTCATCCACATACTTCACCTCTTTCCTAGATTTTATCTACCGTTTGACTCATTGATTTACATCTTGCTTGATTCCTTCTATCATTATTCTTATATCCCCTTCGTGCTTGCTAGAGGTTAGGAAGGTGACCCCTACTAGTTAGACGTGTTTCCTTGTCCCAAAACATCATTAGTTTAATTTTTTAAGTTGGGTAGTGTAGTGCCCCGTCCCTACATCGTGCCCCATACTGCGTCCACGGGGTGCGCGAGAAAGGAACACTGTCACTATCGATTCGGTCGGGACCGATAGGTCGGGATCGATCGAGTCGATCAAACGTAACTGTTGAATTAAGGTCCATTCCTCGTTATGGAATATCTTCTTCGAAACCAAGTCCCATATTCAAGGATTGACTCTGCGGCTGAGTCCGGAGAGACCTCCCGTTCCTCTGCATTTCACGCCGCTTGTGTTGGTTTTGGCTTTGTTTTTTGAATGCGTTTTCGTGAATGTTTTTGATGGTTTTCATGGATTGCATTTCGAACTCGCATTTCCTATCGAACTTCTTGAATAATGCAGTGTTCTAATCGGTTGCTTGTGCGATTTCAGGTAATCGCGTAGGCGACGTCTAGCGCGGCCAACAAGTTCTCTCGCCCGAAGTAAACTCAATGTAAGTGGCTGACCCTTCTCTTCTCGACCCCTTCTTAGGCAAATCGATGGTGTTGTTGCGGATGAAAGAATGAATGCAAGGGCACGGACACGGTAAATGATTGATTTTTCAAAGAGAATGTAGGCTATGCCTTAATAACAAAAAAATGGTCTTTGCATGGTCATGGACAACTTGTCGACAAGGTAACGGTTTCTCCGCACGGCAACCCGGGGCCACGGGACCGTTGCGGCCAAGAAAAAAAACAAATAAAAAAGCTGTGCTAGACACGAGTTAGGCGGGGACTTGCCGCGGGGCTCGCTACTCGCGCTGAAAGGTGCCCCGTCTAACAAAAGCAAAAAGGAGTCCACAATGGCTCTGGGAGCCAGTGACCAACCACACGAAATGATGCACTTGATATAAAAATGATAACAATTGACAGGGAAGAGCATGGTAAGTATCATAAGGTGCGGCGCGGTCCGCCATGGGTAAGTTCCAACGTAATTTACATTATGCTTGTCATTGCCTGTTTAAAATTCATTAGGATGGTTAGAAACATTCATAAACTAAGTCATATAAACTCTTCAACCAAATGAGAGATTGGAACTTAAATAGCCACGCACCAGTACAAAGTGTAATGTACTGATCCTCGCTCTCCACGCAGGTACCCCGAACCACGAAGGGCGTGCCACCTAAAAGCTCAAGGCAACGTGAACCCTTTTGAAGCCTCGTCCGCGTGCAAAGGCTTGTGTTCTGAAATCCTTTTGAAGACTCCACACTCAGTACAAAGAAGACAAATGGTGACTCGACTTCCTTCGATTCCAGGTGGAATGTGTAATAGTTTTTGCTTGTAAAAAGGGATGTAATGTATGGAACGACTATCTTATCGGCGTTCGTTTTGTAAGTCGAGTCATGTTGTAGCCCGCGCGGCAATGATTGTAATGGAGTCAATGTAAATAAAATATTAACATCAATGAAAAGTCCACTTCTATTTCAAATGTGTCAATCAATTTCTTTGTTTACTCTAACTTGATGTTGTGTTTCGGATGACCTTATAACTACGCCTTTTGAGATTGCACTTAGGTTCGCACGGCATCATGCCCGGGGGACGACTATCGATTCTACAGATTCGGGGTGTGACATAATGGTATCAGAGCACAGCTTTACATCCTTTGTCCTCACGTCTAGAGTTTCAAAACCTTTGACCTCGCATCGATGAGATAAGTTGTTCCATACAATGAGTCCATAATAATTTGTGACTGATGTGTTTGCCTTTGTATCGCAGAATAGCCAAAACCCACGGCCGGGCAAGGGCAGAGCGCTTCTAGCGGCTCTAGTAGTTTGCGTCATTCGCGGGACGGACCTTCTAATGATACCATCGAAAGGATGCTGCGCATGATGGTGGCGCAGCGGAACCAGTCCGAGAACCGACATCAACAGACAGAGGAACGGCAGGTACTCAGCCCGGAGCTGGTGGAGCAAACCGTGCAGAAGGTCAAGCTAATTCGGGAAAGAGTGAAGATTGCACAGAGTCGGCAAAAGAGCTACGCCGACACCCATCGAAGATCGCTTGAGTTCCAGGTGGGCGATCACGTGTTTCTGAAGGTGTCGTCCATGCGAGAAGTTACTCGGTTCGGCGCGAAGGGAAAGCTGAGTCCGAGATTCGTTGGGCCGTTCAAAATACTCGAGCGGGTCGCCCCAGTGGCCTATAAAATTACCCTACCATCGGCGCTTGAAGGTGTGCACGATGTCTTCCACGTCTCTCAATTGCGGAAGTACGTGCACGACCCTATCCACGTGGTAGATTTTGGCTAACTGGAGCTAAAGTTCGACTTATCCTACGTTGAAGAGCCAATTCAAATCTTAGAACACAAGGATAAGTTACTGCGAAGTCGAGTGATCCCTCTTGTTCGTGTCCTCTGGAGAAACCATTCGATCGAGGAGTCGACGTGGGAGCTTGAGTCGGAAATGAAGGAAAAATTTCTTTCATTGTTCTCGTAGAGGTAGGTTCTATTCTTAAGTTTCGAGGATGAAACTTTTTCTTAGTTGGTTATGGCATAGTGCCCCGTCCCTACATCGTGCCCCGTACTCCGTCCACGGGGTGCGCGAGAAAGGAACACTGTCGCTATCGATTCGGTCGGGACCGATAGGTCGGGATCGATTGAGTCGATCGAACGGGAACGGTTGAATTAAGGTCCATTCCTCGTTATGGAATGTCTTCTTCGAATCTAAGTCCCATATTCAGCGGGCTGCACCTCAAGGATTGACTCTGCGGCTGTGTCGGGAGAGACCTCCCGTTGCTCTGCTTTTCACGCCGCTTGCGTTGGTTTTGGCTTTGTTTTCTGAATGCGTTTCGTGAATGTTTTCGATGCTTTTCATGGCTTGCATTTCGAACTCGCATTTCCTATCAAACTTCTTGAATAATGCAGTGTTCTAATCGGTTGCTTATACGATTTCAGGTAATCGCGTAGGCGACTTCTAGCACGGCCAACAAGTTCTCTCGTCCGAAGTAAACTCAAGGTGAGTGGCTGACCCTTCTCTTCTCGACCCCTTCTTAGGCAAATCGATAGTGTTGTTGCGGCTGAAAGAATGAATGCATAGGCACGGACACGGTAAATGATTGAGTTTTCAAAGAGAATGTAGGCTATGCCTTAATAACAAAAAGAAAAATGGTCTTTGCACGGTCATGGACAACTTGTCGACAAGGTAAAGCTTTCCCCGTACGGCAACCCGGGGCCACGGGACCGTTGCGGCCATGAAAGGAAACAAATACAAAAGCTGTGCTGGACACGAGTTAGGCGGAGACTTGCAGCAGGGCTCGCTACTCACGCTGAAAGGTGCCCCGTCTAACAAAAGCAAAAAGGAGTCCACGATGGCTCTGGGAGCCAGTGACTAACCACACGAAATGATGCACTTAATATAAAAATAATAACAGTTGACAGGGAAGAGCATGGTAAGTATCAGAAGGTGCGGCACGGTCCGCCGTGGGTAAGTTCCAACGTAATTTACATTATGCTTGTCATTGCCTGTTTGAAATTCATTAGGATGGTTAGAAACATTCATGAACTAAGTCATATAAACTCTTCAATCAAATGAGAGCTTGGAACTTAAATAGCCACGCACCAGTACAAAGTGTAATATACTGATCTTCGCTCTCCACGCAGGTACCCTGAACCACGAAGGGCGTGCCATCTAAAAGCTCAAGGCGACGTGAACCCTTTTGAAGCCTCGTCCGCGTGTGAAGGCTTGTGTTCTGAAATCCTTTTGAAGACTCCGCACTCAGTACAAAGAAGACAAATGGCGACTCGACTTCCTTCGATTCCAGTGGAATGTGTAATAGTTTTTGCTTGTAAAAAGGGATATAATGTATGGAACGACTATCTCATCGGTGTTTGTTTTGTAAGTCGAGTCATGTTGTAGCCCGCACGACAATGATTGTAATGGAGTCAATGTAAATGAAATGTTAATATCAATGAAAAGTCCACTTCTATTTCAAATGTGTCAATCAATTTCTCTACGTACTCTAACTTAATGTTGTGTTTCGGATGACTTTATGACTATGCCTTGTGCGATCGCAACTTAGGTTCGCACGGCATCACGCCCGGGGGATGACTATCGATTCTACGGAATTGGGGCGTGACAGGTAGAATGCCTTATGACCTAGCAATCCCTTTGTCCTTGTGACCTATATTAGCAAGTTACTTAGATTCTAGAACATAGAGTATCCTAACCCATCTAGCCAACCAAGGACTTGGACAAAAAAGACTATAGACGACTGTGTAGAGACCGACACAGGTTATGACTTAGAGTCTTGCGGAGTTTGAACAAATTCTACTTTCCTCTAATCTTAGTCTCACGTGCCTATATTTTTACCAACTTGACTAATGTTGCTACTATAATCTAGTTTTGCAAACTCATCCATTTATCGAGTTTTTTCATGACATATGTTATTGAGCGCGCTCACTAACATATTTTCTAATCAGAACCGGTGCATGATGGTCTGATCAACCGAGTGCACTTTGGTTCGCTTTTATCTATTATTCTACGTGGGTGGAACATAATTAAACTTGGCGTTTAAAATTCCATCCACGACTGCCTTGACAATTCCTTTAAAATTATTCGGTCGCCTTTGAACCACGTATTCGTATTCGATAATATCGTCTTTGAACTCCTTGTTGCTTTCGCCTTCACCTATTTTAGAAGGACGAAGGCGTTGTACTAGAGCTTCTTCTAGCCCTCCTATCGACCATTATCACTCGATGTTGCTATATCTTCATCCTAAACTACTCGTCCATTTCTCGACCCTATCACGACCATCTAATCGCTTAAATTAGGTGTGAACTTAATTCGTTCTTTTAATCGTGCCATCAACCTACTCTTAAGAAAGCCCATCTTCTAAATCCCTAAATTTATTTCTCTTGATACCATGATATTCTTTATTACAGGTTATCTTGTTTTAATCTTAATCCTTACTCATTTTCCTTCTTGCGCTAACCCATGATTATCTTCGCCATTATTGAATTCACGATTACCTAATGCATCTTTTGGTTGAACGTTGTGAATTGATTTTTCCTCATCGCTACCCCTTTGTGCCTTCTCACCCCCTACTAATTCTTAATTTCGAGGACGAAATTCTTTTAAGTTGGGTAAGATGTAAAACTCCTAAATTTCTACTATTTTTTTATATATAAATTTGGTACTGATTTTTTATTTTATTTTTGTATTGTACGTCGCGTAGTTGTATTGTACGTCGCATAGTTGTATTGTATGTCGTGCACGAAATTCGTTTTTCGTAATTGCTCGACGAGTGCGAATATGTGCGAGCATACATATTTTATTGAAAAATATTTTTCTATTTTTATAGTTTCAAAATAATATATGTAATAATTATTTTTAGCTATCATACCAAAATTTCTAAGTTTATGATTTTATTTATGAAAAGCCTTTTATTTATGCAATTATAATAATAAATAATATTCTTATAAAATGGAATACTAGAAAAGTATATTTATGTAAATATTAATTATGCATACATGTATATTTCATAATTATTTATTAGTTTATTTTAAATAATAATATAATTTTTGAAATTATTATTATTAATATTTTTGGAAAATATATTTTGAAATTATTGTGGCAATTTAAATCTTGATTTAATTCTATGGATTTATTTAAATAGTTAAATTAATATCTATATTTGAAATTTGATATGATAGAATTTATCTAGACTTAAATTGGATTGAATTTGGATTTGATTTGAATTGTTTTTAAAAATTATTTTGAATTAAAAGTAATTATCTATTTGGATCCCAATCCTTATCTACTAAGGATTTCCTCGACCCTATATATAGGGGAGCTTTCCTTGAGTTCTCCACAACCATCTCCAAATAATTTCCACCATCCTCAACAGTGTCGTGCATCGTGTTTGTGACCATCCAAATTCTTATTCCATATTTTACATATACAATTTTATCTTCTCCGTGTCGGACACACCCCGACACAATCAAATACCTAACCCTATTCTGAACCCTCGCTCGCCACCCGTCGATCCCGACACACCAACAAGCAGCCCCAACACTCCCTTCTCCCGATCAAACCACTACTATCACCAGAACCAGACCCCGACCGCCCATGCCAAACTGACACCACCCACAAACACCATAACCGCCATCGACCCTACTGTCATCACCACCCCCACAGGCCCGATCCCCTGACCTCCGGCCGTAGTCCCGTCCAGCCACCCGTCCCACCTAGCCACAGTTTCCTTCCCCCTCGACGGCCCACCTCCGACCCAGACACAACATCACCACAACCCCCTTCGCCACCACCAGCCAAACGGCCGTCACCACCATATCGACTTCCCCATCTTCCTTCCACAGCAAGCAAACTCACCGACCAACCCCCGTCGAAACTGCCATAGTCCCATCATCCACGACTCCATCGGGAAAACCCTTTTTCTTCATGCAGACGGCCAACCCCGGCCATATGCTTCGGCCAAACCGCTGCAACCCCACACACCTCCGACCATCCCACTGTCCACCCGCCGCGGCCGCCAACATCACCATTAACCATCTTCCATTTCCATTCCAAACCACCCAAAATAAAACATGACCACCACCACTTACCTCCTTCCGCCGGCGTCCCGACCGTGCAACTGCACGTGAGCTTCCTTCGCCCGTGCCGGGTGGTCTGCCGCCCAGATCCGGGGCTGGCGTCCGTGCCGGAGTGCCTCCTCCGTCGCGCAAAGCCACCCGACCTTCTCTCCTCACCCTTTCGACCGACTGCCGCGAGCGGCCAACGCCTCATCTTTCGACCAGTGTCGTCGGAGCGGCGAGCTCTGTGCTGGCCGACCTCCGCGCTCGCCTCGCCAGAGCGACCTCCCAGCCTTGAGCGCCTCTGTGCTTTAGCATGCCCGACCGCCGACGAGCCCGCGGACGGCCTCCACCAGTGAATCCCCGACCAGGCCGCCTCTCTCGCGCCGCCGCGACGAGCGCGATGCCCGTACACCCCTCCTGCGAGCTTTCCCGCAGCTCAGCCGCCCTCTTCCCGTGCAGCGCCCTACCGCACATCTTCGCCGCGCCGGTGAAAACCTTCCGCCGTGACCCGAGTCCCTCTTCCTCCCTCCGCCCCTCTCGGCTTCGTCCCGACCACCCTCCCTCTCGCTCACTCTCTCAACTTCTCCCCAAACCTCTCACTCTCCCCTCTCTAAATCTCTTCTCTTTCTTTGTTTTGTTGGTCTCCTCAAAAGAGGAGAACCACACTACATTGTTTTTATTTTTTTATTTTTTTTGTTAACTATTATTATTGTTATTATGTTTCTTAAATTTCATTTATACTGATTTTATTTCCTTATCATTATTATTATTATTATTATTATTCCTCTTTGTTTCTGTACAACTGAAGTGTAATACTATAATTAATATAATTTACTACTGTTATTATTTTATGATAAAATGGTATATGTTTTTATATATAGGTGGATTTGTATATTTGTATGTTAAATACATATTTTTTATTTAATTATAATGGTATTTTGTTATTAATTTTCATTATTATCTTTATTGGTTTCACTAATACCAAAAAAATTTGTTATTTTGTTCTAGGTATGTTAAAATATTTTTAGATATATTGCCATATTATTTTGTGGTAACTTAATATCAAAATAGGTTCCTACCTATAAATAAATTTTCTAGTACTATAAAGTATTTTACAAAAAAAAAAATTCTAGTTTTGCCAAAACCTAGGTATTAGCTTTAAAATGATTTTTGATTTTCTAGTACTTTCCTAAAAATTTATTAACTAATAAAAAGGGTAGTTTCCAATTAAAACTTATTTTAAATATGTTTTTTTTAAATACTTTGGGGTAATAAAGTATACTTTATAAGTATTATAAATATTTTCCCTAGAATAGTATAAGTATTATTTATAAAAATATCTTCTATTATCAATCCTCGTTCGTGGCTAATCCCATTATTCATACTCCCTCCTGTCAATTCTGTCCTTCCTCCTATTGACCCTAACTAATTTGACCTTTCTGGACCCAATGGAACCGTATGTGCCATCATCCGAGGTCACCTTGTATAGTTGTTATACCGAAGTCGCAGTTTGTGCCACCGTGATTATCGCAGCACACCAGGCGTCCTACCAGGCAAGACACCTTGCCATTTTCTGTTTATTTATTTAGGTCATATTTTATGCATTGTTCACTATTTTCTTTATACAAAATAAACTTTGATACATGGCATAACCTGTTAGAGCTTATTTTTCATTTATATTTCCTGCTATGTATTAGTTTTCTTACATATTAAGCCTAGATTTAAGGGACCACCTTGTGTGTTGCATTCATTTGGCCTTGACACGTTGTACCACGAAGTTGTGTGTCGCATGTAGAACACGGACGTACGTGATTGGCTGGCCACCAGTACGTACAAGCCGTGCGATAAGATTAACCGCTAATAGAATTGCATGCTAGTTTGACTTAGCGGCTATAGAGGTTTTCTGTTGTGGATACAACATAGTAGGCATTGGGCAGGGAGGACAATTCCTTAGCTTATGGATTTCGATGCACTTTCTCTTGTGACCCGGAAGCTCTACTGGAGATACCGAGTTGATGACCCATGATTACTGACGGCCACTGACGTTCTGCGGAACGTTATGCTCTTATTGATTGGGCCTCTGGTGCCCCAAGGGGGAACCATACCGATCCCATTTTAGCCAGGGCCCATGCGTAGGAAGGATTGTTCTTAACTACATTTCACTTAGAACGGTTAGGCTACCTTATCCATTAGGTATGCGTACTTTTGGTTTGGGTACTTGTATCTGACCGTGGCTTAGAACAATAACTTGTCACGGATTAGTTCGTCACATCTTGTCCTTGTTTGGTTGTAGGTGTGGCTTACTACTCCGATGAGAAGGTATTGAACCTTGTTGGGGTCCGAATACCATATTGGATTCATAGCATGGAAAGATGCGTCACCGTGAATTAGTTTACCATCTCCTGTCCTTGTTTGGTTGGGGGATGGTACGCTAGTTCGATAGGTGTGTATTGGACCATGTTATAATCTAATTGACTTATTTATTTGAGTGATTTATATTCATTTATAATGGCATGATATTATGTGTCTTGTTACGTCCCTCTGAGGACCTGGTTATCTCTTCAGGTGTGTGCTCTTGTCTTTCACAGGTATTCTAGCTCTAGCCGTGTTCCTCTCTATTTCTTCGAGGATGATTGCACTTTGATCGTCTTCGCTTCGCTCGCCAAATCATTCTTTTATATATCATGTATTTCTTTTCATAGTTGGTAGTGGATTTATCTCCGCCCAACTACATGTACCAATGACAATTCATAGTTGATTATATGATATCTTTTATTCATTTATTTTGTGTGGATGAGATTAGTTATGGTTCTACTGCATTTTACAGCTTATATATTCATACGAGGTTTCCATATATTAGAGTATACTTCGTATGTATACAGCTGGCATGTCTACGTTCTTAGTCATACATATTTTGGGACTGGGGCATTACATACTTGCCTTCTCTGATAGATGATGAAATCACAACTCAAGACGTCGTATCCCGATCTACCCCGTCACAAAAACAACCATAAGTTAGATCAACAATTCCCACTCTAAAAATTCTAGAATGTGGCTAATAGGTTAAACCTAATTAATCATATTCTAATTCTGGAAAAAATCATCTAAAATCCTTTTTAACCTATTTAAATCTGAAATAAAATCTAAACACAAATATTTGGCCAAGGAAAGTCACGGTTCCAAATTTGGGACCCGTGGTACGGAAACCAAGACATATCATTGACTAACTAGTCAAATGTTACGCCTTCAGAAGTTTGAGTGTGCAACGTGTGTCACGACCCGTACCCGTTTTTCGGACGCGAGAGCGTGAGCAGGCCAGCTACGCATCAAGCGGACTCCAGTCTGACTCGAATATGTAAACGCTGTTACTACTAGGGTAAGTTGCCCAATTATGGCAAACAATATATATCTCAATCCACAATAAGAATAATAAACAATAATGAACACTATGGGTCGTGGTCTGCAGCCCACTAGCATAAATGTCCGATAAGACTCTAAAGGAAATAACAAGAGTCTAAAACAGAATCAAGAAACAGGATATCTCATGATAAGGTATGAAAGCACGAGCGGATAATAAACACGATAACGATACCTGAATCCCGCAAGCGCATCATCACATCTGTCCTCCAGAACCACTTGCTAATTCCATGCAATCCCTAAACCTGAAGAAATCATCAGGTCCTCAGAGGACATAGCAAGATACATAATATACATGTCTATCTAACAGTTTTATCATGCGCAAGAAAATAAACAAAAAAACAGGAACACGACAAATGACTACGAACACGAACACGAACACAAACACGAACACGAACACGAACACGAACACGAACACGAACAACTATGCATAAATGAACTGCTGAGTGAACAACGAACACGAGATCAATGGAAGAACCAAACCCTCATCCCGAGTGTGGACTCACGGGTTTGAAGTAATCACTAACCTTCGTCCCGAGTGAGGACTCTCTGGTTAGTACTAACCCTCGTCCCGAGTGTGGACTCTCTGGTTAGTTCATGGCAAGGCACCCTCGTTCCGAGTGTGGACTCTCTGGTGCAAGTATAACAACCTCGTCCCGAGTGTGGACTCTCTGATGTAAACACCCTCGTCCCGAGTGTGGACTCTCTGGTGCAAGTCAAGTCAACACCCTCGTTCCGAGTGTGGACTCTCTGGTGTAAATAATCGACATCCTCGTCCCGAGTGTGGACTCACGGATGTAAACAAATCAAGAAAAACACCCTCGTCCTGAGTGTGGACTCTCTGGTGCCAAGGAAACAATACAAGGATTTAGCAGTTCAATTACACGTACTCGTTCTATGACACGACTCAAGCAAGGTGCTGACGAGAAACTCCAAGTGTGAACCACAAGACCAAACATGAACACGGCTATATGCAATGAAAACAACTCAAAAGAATATAATACGAAAAGCACATGTCCATAAACAACCAAAACTGGAAAATAAAATACAATGTATGTAAATAAAACTGTAGAGGAAGGCAAGGTATACTTGCCTGAAATTTGTCCAATTCGTACTGAGATTGCAGGTAATGAAGTCGTATCCAATCCTAGGCACATGCTACCATTTCTCAAGGAATCTACCAAAGTCCAAGTCATACAATCAATAATCGACACAGTGTATACATTCACCTATACATATAAGTCGCCCTTAGAAGGTTTTATTGGGATAGTTCTATTAAGGAAATAATTTGCATATAACATTTATAATAATATATTTAGATTATGCACACACACACATATATATATATATATATATATATATATATATATATATATATATATATATATATATATATATATATATATATATGTGCTGCTAATACCATGAAGCCTTATTAAGCACTTTATGTTATTTCCAGCACAAATTAGATAACCACTATTTAAACATATATAATTACAATGCTATAATATTAATCTTGAAATTCTATTAACAAATGCTTCCTACTTACATGTAATTAATATGTAGTTGGAGGGGTTAAATGAAAAGTTACTTACCTAACAATTCTTATGCATGCACAGCTCCACGTATTCTTATTCTTCCTTCTCTTTTTAAGAAACGAACAACAGCAGCAACTTGAGCTCGGCTTGGGTTGGTCCGATTGGCATAGACAACATTTCTAGCATGCGGCGTGAAAGTGAGGACAACTCGTGCGGGGACATGTAGGCATGTGACGGTTTTCCCGACGTCTTCCGGTCGGTTGGTTGTCCATGGCGGCTGACAAAAATGGCGATGACGAAGACTCGGGGGCACTGAGGTCAGAGCGCAGCAGTTGCGAGGAGGCCGAAGACTAATCGACAGGGATCGAGGCCCACAACTCATCGAGCTCTGGACAACAGAAGAGCCTTCGACGGTAACCGAGTTGTCATGTCGAGGAGAAGTCTCATCGTGTCGTTGCTACCACGGTGATTGTTGAAGGTCGGAGGAGTAGCTCGCCTTGGCTCGTCGATCGCCTGTCCCATAAAAACTTAGGTCATGAACTGGTATGGAGGGGCTCAACTAGCGGCTAGGGTTTTTCTGTGCTAGCTATTGCTGCTATAGCAGCTTATTTATAAGGAAGGAATAAGGGTGGGTCCAGGTTCAGTCGTTGAGGCTTTGGGCCGGATATTGTAAAGGAAATGTTGGAAATATTTTCTTATTAAACCTTGAGTTGTGTCAACATGAAAATACAATCATTAGTTCAAACAAAATGAACAACAATTTGAGCCCTTCAAAGTGAAGATTAATTATTTTTATCATGTGAAAAGAGTAATGGTGAAACACAAACTAGTCATCAACAAACTGCCATCAAAAGTATAACATGTGAAGTAGAAAATATTGTTTCTTGCTTGGTAGTTCAGAAACCTCAAGAACAATGCGGTCAAGAATTATATACAATGGAAGAATCTGATGAATTCACGAAGATGACTTTTCAGTAAATAGCCCTTAACATAGTACCACGTAACTTGTATATATTGCACGTAAAAGAAATTGAAATGACTACTCCACTAGGATGTTTCACGCATGATTAATGATTAAGAGTAAAGAAAAATAAGCAATAACGGGATAGAAAATATAAAACTTGAACAGGTCTGCAAACAAGCAGCAAAGAGGTAAGTCAGAAACTGATGCATTCCTGATATGGAATAAAGATTTGTAGGAGTTCAGGAGAACAAATAATTAAATTAGTTTGAGAAAAGTTATCTAGTCAATAAATAATAAAAATAAATAAATAATCTAGAAAAATATATTTAGAATTTAGGACAGGGGGTTTACATCCTACCCACCTTAAAATAAATTTCGTTCTCGAAATTCTAATTCATAACTATTCCTTTAATTCAAAGTCTACTATTACCTTAATCTCCTCAAATTTAAATTCTCAAAATATTCTATAACCCTCTCTAGCCATTTTATAACCCCGAATACTTGAGGACTTCTACCCACCTTAGGTCACACTACTCCCTTGGAACACAAGTTACTAAAATCTTATAATCCTCTAACTAGTGACTAATAATTATACCAAAAATATCTTGGACATATGGTATCTATAATCTCTCATATCTACAAACAACCAATTGTTCAATAATCAAGCAATATTATACTATAACTTAAGAATTTCTGATGAATTCTAAACAGCACGATTATTCGTCACCTCGAAATAGGAAGGGACGAGAATCAATGGTACAAGAAGGAAAGGGAAAATAATCGAGAACGAATACGAAGTTTCAAAGGCGGTAGAGAAATTTCTAGGAGAATTTCCAAAGCAGTGTAGATTAAGATTCCTAAGGGTTTAGTCAAATTCATAGGCTCATATCAGTACAGTTATGTAACCGATACGATATGCTCTGACCTGCATAGGCTACCAAAAAAACTTGTTACGATCCGCACCCGCTTTTCGGACGCGAGAGCGTGAGCAAGCCAGCTACGCATCAAGCGGACTCCAGTCCGACTCGAATACGTAAATGCTGTCACGGCTAGGGTAAGTTGCCAAATCATGGCAAACAATATATATCTCAATCCATAATAAGAACAATAAACATGAATGAACACTATATGTCGTGGTCTACAGCCCACTAGCATAAATGTCCGATAAGACTCTAAAGGAAATAACAAGAGTCTAAAACTGAATCAAGAAAAATGATATCTCATGATAAGGTATGAAAGCACGAGTAGATGATAAACACGATAACGATACCTGAATCCCGCAAGCACATCATCACATCTGTCCTTCAGAACCACTAGCTAACTTTATGAAATTGCTAAACCTGAAGAGATCATCAGGTCCTCAGAGGATATAGCAAGATACATAATATACATGCCTATCTAACAGTTTTATTATGTGTAAGGAAATAAACAAAAAAACAGCAACACAACAAATGACTACGAACACGAACACGAACACGAACAACTACGCGTAAATGAACTGCCGAGCGAACAATGAACACGTGATCAATGGAAGAACCAAACCCTCATCCCGAGTATGGACTCACGGGTTTGAACTAATCACTAATGCTCGTCACGAGTGTGGACTCTCTGGTTAGTACTAACCCTCGTCCCAAGTGTGGACTCTCTGGTTAGTTCATGGCAAGGCACCCACGTCCCGAGTGTGGACTCTCTGGTACAAGTATAACATCCTCGCCCCAAGTGTGGACTCTCTGATGTAAACATCCTCGTCCCGAGTATGGACTCTCTGGTGCAATTCAAGTCAACACCCTCGTCCCGAGTGTGGACTCTCTGGTATAAATAATCGACATCCTCATCCCGAGTGTGGACTCACGGATGTAAACAGATCAAGAAAAATACCCTTGTCCCGAGTGTGGACTCTCTGGTGCCAAGGACACAATATCAAGGATTTAGCAGTTCAATTACACGTACTCGTTCTATGACACGACTCAAGCAAGGTACTGACGAGAAACTCCAAGTGTGAACCACAAGACTAAACATGAACACGGCTATATGCAATGAAAACAACTTAAAAGAATATAATACGAAAAGCACATGTCCATAAACAAAAAACTGGAAAATGAAATACAATGCATGTAAATAAAACTGTAGAGGAAGGCAAGGTATACTTGCCTGAAATTTGTCCAATTCGTACTGAGATTGCTGGTAATGAAGTCTTATCCAATCCTATGCACATGCTACCATTTCTCAAGGAATCTACCAAAGTTCAAGTCATACAATCAATAATCGACACAGTGTATACATTCACCTATACATATAAGTCGCCCTTAGAAGGTTTTATTGGGATAGTTCTATTAAGGAAATAATTTGCATATAACATTTATAATAATATATTTAGATTATGCACACATATATATATGTGCTGCTAATACCATGAAGCCTTATTAAGCACTTTATGTTATTTCCAGCACAAATTAGATAACCACTATTTAAACATATATAATTACAATACTATAATATTAATCTTAAAATTCTATTTGTAATGCCTGTGGTTCGTATTACATATCTTGGTATACGTGTACGTATTTTATCTCGTATTGTATGTCTTCTTGCTTGGTTTATTGGATATTTCCCTTTGCTTGGCCATGGTTCATCTTGGTTTGGGTTGTCTCGGTTCGGTTTAGGGTTGCTTTTGGTTCAATATGGACCAAGGGGAGAACCCCTACCTACCACCACCATCCCTATTTATTAGCCTCTCTCCTTTCTCTCTCCTCATTACTCTCCTTCTTTTCCACCATTAACCCCTCACCAACTTGTGAGAGAGAGAGAGAGCTTAGGCAAGTGCATCTTGCTTCATGGAGGAACCCCAATTTTATTGGTCCATTCTCTTCTTTACAGCATTCTAAAGCACTTTAGTACTTGGCATTTTCAATTTCCATGGCTCATTGCTTGTAGATCTAAGTTTATAGTATTTTCGGATTTCTTAGGTTTTGATCTATTTAACATTGTTATTTCTAATTTTTGATGGTTACATATTGTAGAGAATTTTATTCTACACCAATTTGACCTATGAAAGTTCAGATTTGGACTCTGGATGAAGGTTTTGTGAAGTTTGGAAGCATGACTTCATGGTGTTCTCCTTCTCGGAAATTTGGAGAAGAAGTACAGTCCCAGCCGCATATAGTTTTCTGCCGCATGACTTCTAGCCACATAAGTCATTTCCCTTCAGCCACATATGCTGGACCATCCCAGCCGCATGAGGCCTTGCTTTTTGCTGTCGCATGGAGACCCGATCCCGTCCAGCCGCATAAGGCTGAGGCTACTTTCAGCCGCATGGACATGACTTCTAGCCGCATTAGTCATTCCCCTTCTGCCACATAAGAGCGGGACCCCCTGAGCCGCATGTGACCTATCTATTTCTAGCCGCATGAGCGCATGCCCCTCCGACCGCATAACTTTTCCTCCTTCAGCCGCATGCGCAATTGCTTGGGTCGGGCCGCATGATCCCGACTGATTGAGCCGTATAGGCTCGATTTCCCCGCCAGCCGCAAGTGCCATGACCTATTGAGCCACATGAACTCGGGATCCCCCGTGAGCCGTATGGGCTATTTATTCCGAGCCGTATGGGTTCATATTTTCCAGGCCGCATAAGACCCAATCTACCCCGAACTGTCCTGAACTGCATGTACCCCTGATTGAATCCAGCCGCATGGACTCTTTTATCTGAGCCGCATGGCTCCTCTCTGTGCCTTGCCTTTGTTATTTTATTATTATTATTTTGTCATTTTTGCTAATTCATGTCTGGTGACACTCAGTGTACCTGGGTCTTTAATGGAATGCTTATACTAGGTTAATCTGCACTTGTAACATGAACATGACAGTGACCCGTAGTGGTGCACTCCTGATAAGTAACATGACATGATAGTGGCCCGCCGTGGCGCACTCCTGAAAAGTAACCTGACATGATATATCCTGATAAGCTGTTACGACGGCTCCATGACATGACAGGACCAGTATAAATAACCTGGACACTGTTTGCGATTGTGATTGTACAAATAAACCAGTCTTGTCTTGCATCATGCTAGGATGGGACTCCTGAGTACCACGGTCAGGAGTACCTACTGAAATGGACTAAGGCTAATAACTAGAAATAATACAATAGTCATGAAGAGATTTTCCAGCTACAGGCGACCCCGTTACCTGGGCACACCTGGGATCTGTAGCCTGCCATCGAGTAGGGCACATTTCCAGCACACTGTTATGTGTTGCACCCTTCAAGATACTTAAGGGTACATACGTTTCCTGGACGATATACCCACCTGAATTCAACCCCTAATATTTCGACCTGGGTAACCTGGATGGTCTGCAGGGCTTGTGGCTGTAGAATAATTTTGCTGCATCTTGTTAGTAACTAGGCCTGTGATAACCCTAGTTAGTTAAAGTATTAAGCTGTACTCATTGCTTGGCCGTGATTGATTGGATGGAATAACCTGTCTAGTCTTGTCTTGATCCCTGTACCAGATTGTTACATGTCCTGATTTCTTATATTATCTTGCCGATAAATGGTTGGAAACCAAGTTCCGTTCAGTTGAAGGGTTACAACCCCGGTCCTTGTTTGGTTTACGGGTTGTTACCTAGTTATCTGAATAGTTCTATGGTTATCTCGTCGTATATCATCCTAATTTTTTTGTAAATTCCAGTTCTTACTATTTATATATTCTCTTGTGCTAATTGCTGGTTTTAGTTTCTAAGTGAAGCTTCCTTTGTGGCACTTGCTCTTTCTGGGATCTGACCCTGCTGGTTTTGTATGACCAGATTTCGGAGAAGCTCCAGAAGATCTACCGACTTTCCATCCCGATGGTGACCACCAGGCGTAACCAGGACAACGAGTGGGTTATTTTTGATTTCCCACTTTATTGTAAAAAAATATATATTCTTTTGAGGCATTTAGCCGATGAGCACCTGTTTAGCTCGATTGCATTTACTTACTATCCGCCTACGGCTGTAACATGATTGACAGATCCTAGGGTCGATCATGTATGACTAAACTCTTACTAGTCCTGACATTTTGTAATGACTAGCTTCATGATCAACTGAATATATAAAGTTTGGGACACCTTACTATTGTATATTTGGTGATCTTACATCTTGTAAGATTTACTTACTTGCTTGTGATTGAGACACTAGGCTTGTTCTTGACCCTAAGAGACTGTTGGCTTGTAGTTAAACCCTCATGTATCTAGACAGCCGTGACCGTATAGTGAGGTGGGTTGCACTTCAATATACGTAGCTGGCTATGTCTGCCCCCGCTCTCTAGTATTCTGGTTCTGGGGCAAGACCTGGTTTAAGTGGTAGCCCATGCAGGTCTTGTTCATCAAGATATATGAGGGTTTATCGAATAGATGTCTCAATCAGTACTCGCCATTGATCTCTGTTCGTATCCTCTGGATCCTTGAAATTCTTATCCTGATCATATGCTTGTATCGTTGGTCTGTCCTGGTCCTTCCTTATTGTTTCCTATGTCGTCTTCTTCAGTGGTATTGTACCTGGCCCTACCGATCAGCAAGGCGGAGCACCTCCCGTAGACCAGCAGCAACCCGGAGATCAAGCCCAGCATTCGGGAGTAGCCTCCAGAGTCGTGCCTACTGGAGGAGAGCCACCAGTCCAGCCAGTTCAGCCTGCAGAACCTGATGATAGCACTTTGGTAGGTCTCATCAGGACCTTGATAGCTTGCCAAGATCGACAAGGAGCTGCCTTGTACCAGACAGTGACAGATGCTTTGACCAGAGGTGGCCATCCAGGGAACAGTGCGGCTAACAGCTTCAAGCGCTTGAACCCTCCATTCTTTGATGGCAGCAAAGATGCTATCGCCGCAGATGCTTGGCTTCAGGACACAGAGGTGATTCTAGAAGCCGCCAGGACCCCAGAGAACGAGAAGGTGGCCGTAGTACGCCTGCAGTTGTTAGATCTTGCCCGTAGCTGGTGGACGGTACAGGCCGTGGGATTAGCAGCACCCATTGCTTGGGCAGTATTCAGGGAGAGATTCCAGACCAAGTATTTCGATGCTGTAGCTCGGTACGATCTACAGACGAGGTTTACCAATCTGAAGCAGATGGGCAGGACGGTCGACGGATATGCGGCCGAGTTTTCTAGGCTCAGTCGGTTTGCTTCCACCTTGGTGGCGACCGAGTTCGATAGAGCCCCACGATTCTAGCAGGGGCTTCATCTCGAGATTTTATTGGCAGTGGAGCAGTTTGAGCATCAGACTTTTGATGCAGTCTTGAGGGCAGCTAGGAGGCATGAGTATACCTTCCAGAGGATCGTGGATAGGGCCGGAGGTCGGAAGAGATCTCACGGTCAGATAAATTAGTCATCAGCACCAGCCCCGGCAGTTAGGACTTTGACCATTGGAGCTCCGAGGCGGGCAGCCTCAGTGACATCGGTTCAGCATTCAGCCCCGACGTACCCCCAACAGCAGAAGCAGAAGCACTCTTCCGCGGTGGGATGTTCTCATTACGGAAAGCCCGACCATGTGGTGGCAGAATGTCACAGGACGCAGGAATTGTGCCTGGCTTGTGGAGCAGTAGATCATAAGGTTGGATCCTGCCCGAATAGGGGTGGTTCATCATCGTCTAACCTTTCTAGCTCTTCAGTGAGAGGACCAGCTCCAGTCCAGCAGCAGAGTATCAGCCTCAGAGGCCCTTGCCGCCTTAGTCCCAGGTATTCCAGTAGCAACACCCCCAGCAGTATGCACAAGCCCAAGCCCTGAGTCAGAACAGGCAGCGAGGATTTCAGCAGAGGGGACCGGCACCCCGAGGACATGGTCAGGTTATGGTGATGACCGCAGAGAAAGGATTGGCACCAGAAGAGGTAGTGGCAGGTACTATTCTTGTCAACTCCTTTCTAGCTTCAGCTTTATTTGATTCTGGTGTATCGCATTCATTTATGTCTGTACGATTCGCGACACGGATAGGATTGGAGACCGAGTCATTATCAGTAAGGCTCAATATACTTACTGGTAACGGACTTGTGGGAGTAGATAGAGTATTTTTCTCGTGTCGGATCGTAGTTAGCGGTAGAGAGTTTCCCACAAGATTGATAGAGTTCCCGATGGCCGATTATGATGTGGTCTTGGGGATGGATTGGTTGAGAAACCAGTATGCTAGAATAGATTGCCACATTGGCAGGGTTGCTTTTAGCATTTCAGGCAATCCAGAGTTTTTCTTTTTCCGAGGCGAAGTTGAACATTCTCCTCCAGTATTACGGATGGCAGTAGCAGCGGTGCATGTGCCTCGGATAGTTGAGGAGTTCTCAGATGTTTTCCCAGAAGAGCTTCCAGGGATGCCGCCGAAGCGGAAGATCGAGTTTACCATCGACTTGATTTCCGGGACAGCCCCAGTGTCAGAGCGATTCTACAGAATAGCACCGTCAGAGTTGAAGATATTGTACAAGATGATTGAAGAACTTAGGACCAAAGGATTCATTCGTACAAGTGGATCGCCTTGGGGAGCCCCGATGCTTCTTGTGAAAAAGAAGGATGGTACGTCCAGGATATGTGTTGATATCGTACCTTGAACTCAGTGACAATCAAGAACAGATACCCTCTCCCGAGGATAGATGACTTGTTTGATCAACTCAAAGGGGTAGTAGTATTCTCAAAGATCGACTTGCGCTCAGGATATCATCAGATTAGAGTCAGAGGGCAGGACATTTCGAAGACAGCTTTCAGATCAAGATATGGGCATTGGAAGTTCCTTGTTATGCCATTTGGAGCAACCAATACACCGGCAGTATTCATGGACCTCATGAATCACATCTTCATGCCTTACTTGGATCAGTTCGTGATCGTGTTCCAAGATGACATCCTGGTCTACAGCAAGAGTGTAGCGGAGCATGAGCAGCATCTCCGTGTGGTTCTTCAGATTCTCAGGGAGCATCAGTTATATGCCAAGTTCAGTAAATGCGAGTTCTTGCTCGATCGCATTTCGTACTTGGGTCACATCATCACCAGAGGAGGAGTAGAAGTAGATCCCCAGAAGATCGTGGCTATTGAGTCGTGGCCAATGCCCAGCACAGTTGCAGAAGTTCGTAGTTTTCTTGGATTGGCCGGCTACTACCGGCGATTTGTTTCAAACTTTGCTCAGATTTTGGCGCCCTTGACCCAGTTGACCCGCAAGGATGCACGGTTTGCTTGAACAGCAGAATGCCAGGATTTTTTTGAGAAGCTGAAGCGAGGCTTGATGAAGGCACCCATTCTCACACTTCCAGATGGAACCGAAGAATTCTCAGTGTATTATGATGCTTCAGGCAGAGGTTTAGGATGTGTTTTGATGCAGCATGGAAAGGTAATAGCTTATGCATCACGACAACTTCGTGATCATGAGAAGAATTACCCAACCTATGACTTGGAGCTGGCAGCAGTAGTGTTTGCACTTAAGTTGTGGAGGCACTACTTGTATGGAGATAGGGTAGAGATTTTCACCGACCATAAGAGCCTGAAGTATGTTTTCACCCAGAAGGATCTTAATATGCGTCAGAGAAGATGGTTGGAGCTACTTGTGGATTATGATGTCAACTTGCAGTATCATCCTGGGAAGGCCAACGTTGTAGCAGATGCATTGAGCAGGAGAGCCGGAGTTTATTTCCTAACAGCACAACCAGAGATGTTAGCAGATCTTCAGAAGATGGGTATAGAAGTTGTTCTCCCTTCCAGTGTGGCATTGATGGCCAACATGCAAGTTTAGTCCACCATAGTCGAGAGGATTCGGATGGCGTAGTCAGCAGATTCCAGGCTTCAGCGACTCAGAGCAGAGTGTGAGGCAGGATGGAGACCAGAGTTATGCATTTATGAAGATGGTACACTTCGACATGGCAATCGTCTTTGTGTACCGAGTGGAGATATCAGACAGGTACTACACCAAAACATGTAATTTGTAACACATTTTTTCCCCATTTGTAACGTTTATTACCGTGATAGACTAGTAACGATTATAACCGTGACAATAAATAAAAAATTGTTACAAAAATACTACTTATGTAATATAATTATTTTTACACTAATTATCACAGTAATAAAGCTGTGATAAATAATAGACCTGAGAAGTTTTACCCCAAAATTTCTCGCACCTTTTTTTATGTTCCCTCCCACTCCATTTTGCTGACCTCTCGAGAAAGCTAGCTCCCGCCTCTCTCCAGAAAACTCCCGCTCGAGTTCATGGGAAAACATAATCAAACTCGTTAGAGCCCACAAATCGACTCCTTCTCGAGTTCATGGGAAAACCCTAATCCAACGTGCCAGCCTGCGAAGACTTAAAGGTACATACTCTCCTCTCTCTCACAATCTAGATTTTATTAGGGTTTGATTTCCATTTGATTAGGTTTTCTTCCTCTCATTCTCTCTCACAATCTCGATTTGTCTTTGATTAGGGCTCGATTAGGCTACTGTACACGAAAGAATGGTACCATAACTTCTTAAGAACATTTCACTCGAACAAAGATGATTGCAGGGTTTATTCTTATTGTTGGCAAATATCTTATATTTTGTGCCCCATGTTCCAGTATCTGATATATTATATGTACATTCCGGCTTGAGCTTATCTTTGGCCTCATTACCTAATATATAGTTTCTTCTACTTAATTATGTTCCCTTGTATTTTTTTATAGCATGAATTTATATGTTTAATTATTTAATTATTCCAAGTTCTTAATGTCTATCTGAAATATTAACTTTTTTAAACAAATGAAAGGACATGGCACTATCATCAACCCTTTGCTGCTTTTGATTATATTAATTATATGATTCGATCAAAATTAGTAATTGTAATTAGATGTAAGAACCAATACCATGATTGTTGTTAGTTCATGATTGTTGTTAGTTTACGTTTTAGTTCAATTTACTTGACTAGTATAATCATTTTTATGCTGTGACATGTATTACTTGCTGATATATTATATTGTTGCAGAGCTACTTATATGAGAATCTATTTGAAGCAGCTATTGTATTGTCCAGTGGGGTGCATTGGGTAGATTTCGCTTACATGCACTGTGATTCACTAGTAATAGTTACATCCTGGATTAGTAGTTTGTTGCATTGCATTGCTTGTTTTTTCTTTTCTTTTTTGGATTCGAATTGTGTCCACCCTATTCTGTTTCTGTTGTATTGCCTTCCATGAGGGGAAGACCGTAGCTTGTTTCTTGGTTTCATCTCTTCATCAATTTTGTAGTTATTTTTGGTCAAAAATTTGTAGTTTGTCAAAGGTTTTGGCTTGAAGCTCCATTTAATTATATACTTGTATATTCTCTGCGAGAGAAAGGGAGATGGAGGGACAGTTAGATATATTTTTACAAAATATTAAATCATGGGATAGAAACATTTTGCCTTGTTTTAATGAATGATATGAATATATTTTTTTGCCAACAGGATTTTGTGTAAATACTGCAGATGAGATCGTAGGACAAAATTTCCATTTTTAGGATCAAAATTGTAAATGCTTAGGTTAAAAACAATCGTAATTTTATAGCTTTCTTGACCTTCATGGTCAAAATTTTGGTCGACTTGCACAAATATTCGGAAAAAGGACATGAGGGCTCTCTTGAATAAACACCAAAGGTTGTTGGTGAGAATTTTCATGAAAGATGGGAAATGTAGATAAGAATCCTTGAAAGATTATGCTTATAAAGAAAGTTGAGCATGTCTTGACTGCTATTATTCCTATATTGTAGAGAGCCATGTTCACAGGTATTTCACGGGCTTTAAAAAGGGTGAGTTGAGTTCAAAAGTTCATGGTTAAGAGTCTGACTGTTACTTTTGGCCTACCAAAACTTTCGTCTGGTTACCTTAATTTAATGTTGCCGAGGGGATTATGTTGGGTTAGGACCTATTAATCAAATTTTAGGTCTAATTGATAGGTTAATTCTATTTAAACAATATGGGAGTTCTTTCCTGAGGTCTTTATAAAATTTACTATGGTGGAAGTAGCCTCCTCTTCGTCTTGAAAAGTACATAAGCTTGAAATCATGTTTTATAAAGCATTTATTCTGACTATTTGAACACTTAATCTATATGTTTGAATCTTTTTATATTATTACTTACAAATAAAGTTTGCCTTGCTAAACTAAAAAACTCAACTACTTGTGTAGAACCGTTAACCCTGATTCGATTATTATATATTTTGTACTCCTTAGATAAATATTCGGGCTATAGCCTTTAAATCTTAGTGGAAGAAAAGATTCAAATACCACACCTGAGAAATATGGGATAGAAGGATTCTTTGCATCGTGGGAGCATGTTTTTGCTAAGTGAATGTATAACATAACCCTCATGGAATTAAGATAGGATAATAACATGTTCCTAAGCTTTCTCATAGCCTGAAATAGAATGATGTGGAAAATTTCGCCTACCAAAGATGACAAGGACAAATAAATTGAAAATGGTTGAGATGAAAGTAGGATGGTTTGATGTTGATAATGCAATATTTAAGGAAGTTCTTATATTTAGGTTTCAGCTCTAGTTTATCTATAAGGATATTGGTAGCTTGGGAAATCAAATGATGTGAAAACCTCTTTACCTATTGAATGATCACATTTATAGGATTAGCTAGTCATGGTCTGAAATAGAATAATCTGGGACGTGGCCTATCAAACATGATCGTGATAACAAATAAACGGAGTGGCAACTACAGAAGTAGGATGTAGTTGAATAAGTTTTTATATTCAGGCTTCTTGTTATACATGAGGATATCAATTCTTTGGATGTGATGTGGTAGCCCCTTTACCTATGGAGCGATTGTGTTTCTAGGATCAGCTAATCCGTTTTCACTTGTGTTGTGGTTTCAATGGGTAAATGATGCATTGCAGTTTTCTAGAAATTAGTCCTACCCTTAAATTTTGAGAAATTAAATTATTATTTTAACTTTATAGCACATTTTGTAAGAAAACAACAATGTTGCCAACATATAGTGCAGAACTGCAAATGAAAGGATCAGGAGAACTTTTTTGCCAAGATTTACAATAACAAATTGTATGTCTTAACTTATTCAACTTATTTAGTGTTCCTCGACGTTGAATGAGAAACCCCCATAGTCGATACACTCCAATACCTTAGCATAAATTATTTACCTTCAATGACCTCTTCTGTGTGGTAAGCGGTTGGATCAAATTCCTTGTCAGAAAAATTTAAAGACATGAAATGCTTCAATTACCTTGTCAAGTGATTCCAATACCTTAGCATAAATTATTTGATCAATGATGGCAAGTGATTCCATGAATTGCTTCAATTACCTTGTCAACCAAAAGACTTCCAACCTGAGCTTGACAAAATTGTTCGGTAATGATGATATTGTGTGGACATGACAATGTTTTTGCGTAACTTCAGAATTTACATGAGTGTATGCTTCTTAATATCTTTACCTTGCTAAATGTTTGTATGCGGGTATGTGGCTCTTACAGTTTCAGTTTATCTTCTTATCTAATCGGTTTAAGTTATTTTTATAGGTTGACAACAAACTTTCAGTTTATCTTGAGTATGTATCAGGTGGTTCGATCCACAAGTTGCTTCAGGAATATGATCATTTTAGGGAACCCATCATTCGCAGTTATGCTAGGCAGATTCTTTCTGGACTTGCTTATTTACATGGTATAGATACCATCCACAGGTACTTGCTCAATAAAGTTTTAAAGTGATGTATGGTTTCTTTCTCTAAAGATAAATGTATGGTTGCAATGAGAAGACCAATTACAGTAAAAACTGGCTAAAAGTGATTTTTTTACCTATTAGGGATATCAAAGGGGCAAACATACTTGTAGATCCTAACGGTGAAGTGAAGTGAAGCTCGCTGATTTTGGCATGGCCAAGCATGTATGCCTCTTTCTCAATCTATTGAAGTTAAAAGTGTTTGTCGTAGTGGATAAATTTGAAGTGTACTTTGGTTTTTCAAGCATGGCCAAGCATGTATACCTATGAAAATGAGAGCTGTATATAAGCTTTCACAGGCAATGACATACATGTACTTTGGTTTATAGACTCACACAGAAGTGTCTTGCTTTTCAGTTTTTATGAGCAAGATATTTTGATAGGTAGATTATATTATGTAGCTCATGCTATTATTTACACTTCATAACCCTGCAGTACTGCAGGAAAATAACTACATTATTAATCTGTTTGGGACAAATAGGCTTATTCAGAACTACACGAAGAATCAAGAAACATGTATAGAAATGATAATGAAGGGTTAAGATATGAAGAGTACGAGGAGCTATGAATACGTAGAAAAAAACAAAATGTTATTTAGTATATGAGAAGAAGGAAAGTGTTCCCCGGGCCCAATAATAGGAATGGTAGCTACCACTTGATGCCTCATACATGCTAGTAATATTTATTCCAGTTTCTGGTAATAATTAGCTAGTAATAAGTGGAAGTTGCTTCTTCATTTCATATTCACTTATTCTTATTTTCTTTCATTGTGAATCAGATATCATATTATACTTCGATACAGTCATTCAAAGGAAGTCCTTACCGGATGGCACCTGAGTTAGCAGCTTGTGATGACAGTTCCTCTACCAATATGTACAGTTCATCTTATATTACTAGCCACCGTTTGCATTTAACAATTTATAAAACTTATCCAGGTTATCATGAACGGGTACGGCTACAACCTCTCAGTTGATATTTGGATCCTTGGATGTACAATACTTGAGATGGAAATTACAATGTTCAAGCAAATTCAGGTGCAAGGTGACTCAAAACTTGTTTGTATGCGGGTATGTGGCTTTCTGCTTATCATGTCTATCTTTTTCTTCTGGAAGTTTCTTCTAAGTTTCTCTACCCTTGCTAATTGTTTTTTTTGTTCAATTTTTTGTATTAAATTGACTTGGAAAGAAACATACAACATCAGTATCAGTAGCGGTTGATATCGGATCGGGACATGTCAAACCATATCGATATCAGCCATATCATATCAGTATCGGCCGATACTGCAAACTATGCTTGATACATGTTATCTATACTTCAGCTCTCTCTTTGATTTTCTTGGCTAATGACCTAATGCTAGATGTTTTGGGCGATAAAGCTTGGACCTTAAGAGGTTTATGTAGGTTTCGATCATATCCTGTTGTGCTCTCTCAAATATATACTGGAATTAAAGGTATGCGCTCTTTATAGGGAGTAGGGCGCTATTTTTTTTCCTTATGTGAGGAGTTACTTCTTATGCGAGGCAAGGAAGTAGGGAGCTATTTTTTTCTTTTATGTAAGGAGTTACTTCTTTTTATTAGGATAGTGCTTGATGTGTTTGTTTTTATGATAGATTACTTTATATTGGTCCTTTTTGTTCGTTAATATGGAAGGTTTTATTTTATTTTATGAAATATTGTGGCTTGGTTGTCTTATTGCTAAGAGACACACCATTATTAATTCTAAAAGTAAGGTATTATATTTCATTGTCGGCTTCATTATCCAAGTTTTCTTCTATGAGAATGGGGTTGGTTTCCTTTCCCATTAACTAAGCACCATATCTCGTTATTTCTTACGATTAGTTTTGTTTAGTCTCTGGAAGCTCTTGCCTATTTGCCTAGCAGTATCAATGATTGATTGATTAGCAGTGCGAAAAGATTTGCAAGGCTAGTGATCTCCAATTATCCATTCTTACAAAAAGGTAAATTATTAACTAACCACTGTTTTATGGGTGTCGTAGACCCTGGTAAGATGTCCTAATCCGAGAAGATCTTTCTCCAGACTTTAAAATATATTTGCATGTTTCTTGGATGCAGATTGTTGGGGAAGCAAAGAAAGGTGATACGGTTGGGGAAAGCATACTTTGTTACAGGCCGCATGTCTTCACCGTCTGCTCCAAATGATTGTGTCAGTTGTGTGTAAATCGCACCTCGTTCCTCAACATTATTAAGACAAACATCGGGGATCTAATGATAATCATGAACAATCTTCTTCAGGTCTGTAGCTTAATTCCCCTATGTTTCATTACTTGCATTAGTCTTGTTGATTAAACAAATATTGTTTTTCACTTGACATAGCATTTGAAAGATGAGAACAATTTTATTATGGAAGAGATACTAAAAGAGATGGAGAACATGCTTGCTCGAGGCAGGCTGGAAATGCCCCACTCTATATTTTGCTGTTAGTAGAGGAGATGACTTGCTGCTTCAGCTGCTGAAGTGGTCTAGACCCGAACGAGGTAGACAACAACGAGTGCAGTACACTGGTTGGGCACTAATATGGAAGTACCCCACTATGGGAGGCCATATTTGGAGAACACAACGAGCTGGTGAACCAATTAATAGACTGGTGCAAAACTCTCGGCTGGCAACATGGCCAAGTTTGCCTGCACAACTGTTGAGAACAACTATTTTATTTTAGAGATTTCAAAATATGAACTGAAGGCATATTGTAATTTATAAATATTGTTTTAGAATTACTATGTGGTTAATGAGAATATAAAATTTGTATAAAAATAATTTATTTATTACAGTTTTGTTGTGAATTGTGTATGCAATTATTATTTTTCCATGGAAGGACTATCATTTATATTCATCAACTTATATTTCTTTGAAAGCATAACTGAATATCACATATTTATGCGTTCTCAAAGCACATTTACTAATTCTCCAATGTTACGATGATGAAGGCCTATTAAACTAGTTTTGTTGTGAAGCTGATTGAATATAGAATTATGGTAAATATAGCCAAATATTTTTTCGAAAACGATAGTTTTTGTCACAGTTATAACCGTTACATAAGTAAAGTATTTATCACAGTTATAACTGTGACAATATCTGTTACAAGAACAAAATATTGTCACGGTTAAAACCATGACAAAAAGTGTTACGAAAATTTATTACGCCCAAATGGTCACGGTTATTTCCGTGACAAAATTTTTTTGTCACGGTAATAACCGTTAGCAACCACCTCTTTTGGTGTAGTGAGGAGATCATGACCGAGGCTCACAGTTCACAGTATTCCATTCATCCTAGTGGTACGAAGATGTACCGTGATATTCGTCAGCACTTCTGGTGGAATGGCATGAAGAAGGAGATAGCCTGATTTGTCTCTTGGTGTTTGGTTTGCCAACAAGTTAAAGCTGAACATCAGAGGCCAGCTGGACTTCTTCAGCCCTTGCCGATTCCGGAATAGAAGTGGGAGCATGTGACCATGGACTTTGTGACTGGATTACCTAGATCCCTAGCTTTTCGAGATGTTATTTGGGATATACTTGATAGGCTCACGAAGGTGGCTCACTTCCTCCTGTTCAGAGTTGGTCAGTTGACGGCTCAGCTAGCAGATATGTACCTCAGGCAGATCATCAAATTGTACGGTGAGCCAGTCAGTATCATCTCGGACCGAGATTCAAGATTTACGTCGTATTTTTGGCGTAGCCTGCAAGAGAGTTTGGAAACTCACCTCCAGTTCAGCTCAGCCTATCACCTGTAGACAGATGGCCAGTCAGAACGTACGATCCAGACTCTCGAAAATATGTTGCGATCTTGTACACTCGACTTTGGAGGTTCATGGGAAGATCACCTACACCTGGTGGAGTTCTCGTATAACAATAGTTTCCAGGCCAGTATCCAGATGGCACCGTTCGAGGCACTGTATGGTAGGAAGTACAGATCCTCGCTAGCCTGGGATGATGTTGGAGAGAGGCAGATGCTTGGTCCAGAAATAATTGCCCAGATAGTTGAAGTGGTCAGAAATACCAGGGATCATCTTCGAGTTGCCCAAGATCGCCAGCGTCATTGGGCCGATTCTCATTGGCGCCCTCTTGAATTCTCGGCCGGCGATCATGTATTCCTGAGGATTTTGCCTAACCGTGGCGTCATTCATTTCGGCGTACGGGGAAAGCTTAGTCCTAGGTATATAGGGCCATTCGATATTCTAGAACGAGTAGAAGATGTATCCTATCGTCTTGCTCTTCCACCATCGCTAAGCGATGTGCATGATGTGTTCTATATATCCCAATTACGACGGTACATCTCGGACCCGAGCCATATCATGGATCAGTCAGAATTGGTTGTTGGTACCAACCTTTCGTATGAGGAAAGGCCCGTGTCTATATTGGACCGAAGAGAGAAGACACTCAAGAACAAGAATATCAAGTTAGTCCGAGTTGCTTGGGGTCATCACTCCTTGGGTGAGTCAACGTGGGAGCATGAGGATGATATCCGATTATGATATCCCGACTTGTTTGACTCGTGAGGTATAATGTCTTCCTTATGCCTCATGCCTTCGATTTCTTGCTTGCATGATTTGTTGCTTGATTGATTGCCTAGTTATAGCTTGCTTGTGATTAGTATAGCTTGTCCTTGTCCCTCTAGCCTCTTAATTAAATTCCGAGGATGGAATTCTTTTAAGGTGGGTAGAGTTGTAATACCTGTGGTTTGTATTACGTATCTTGGTATATGTGTACGTATTTTATCTTGTATTGCATGTCTTCTTGCTTGGTTTATTGGGTATTTCCCTTTGCTTGGCCATGGTTCATCTTGGTTTGGATTGGCTCGATTCGGTTTAGGGTTGCTTTTAGTTTAATATGGACCAAGGAAAGAACCCCTACCTACCTACCACCACCATCCCCATTTATTAGCCCCTCTCCTTTCTCTCTCCTCATTACTCTCCTTCTTCTCCACTATTAACCCCTCACCAACCTGTGAGAGAGAGAGAGCTTAGGCAAGTACATCTTGCTTCATGGAGGAACCCCAATTTTATTGTTCCATTCACTTTTTTACAGCATTCTAAAGCACTTTAGTACTTGGCATTTTCAATTTCCATGGCTCATTGCTTGTAGATCTAAGTTTATAGTATTTTTGGATTTCTTGGGTTTTGATCTATTTAACATTGTTATTTCCAAGTTTTGATGGTTCCATGTTGTAAAGAATTTCATTCTACCCCAATTTGACCTATGGAAGTTCAGATTAGGACTCTGGATGAAGGTTTTGTGAAGTTTGGAAGCATGACTTCATGGTGTTCTCCTTCTCGGAAATTTGGAGAAGAAGCACAGTCCCAGTCGCATATAGTTTCCTGCCGCATGACTTCTGGCTGTATAAGTGATTCTCCTTCAGCCGCATATGCTGGACCATCCTAGCCGTATGAGGCCTTGCTTTCTGCTGCCGCATGGAGACGCGATCCCGTCCAGCCGCATAAGGCTGAGGCTACTTTCAGCCGCATGGACATGACTTCTAGCCGCATAAGTCATTCCCCTTCTGCCGCATAAGAGCGGGACCCCCTGAGCCGCATGTGACCTATCTATTTCTAGCCGCATGAGCGCATGCCCCTCCGACCGTATAACTTTTCCTCCTTCAGCCGCATGCGCAATTGCTTGGGCCGGGCCGCATGACCCGGACTAATTGAGCCGTATATGCTCGATTTCCCCGCCAACCGCATGTGCCATGACCTATTGAGCCGCATGAACTCGGGATCCCCCGTGAGCCGCATGGGCTATTTATTCTGGGCCGCATGGGTTCATATTTTCCAGGCCGCATAAGACCTAATCTACCCCGAACCGCCCTGAACTGCATGTACCCCTAATTGAATCCAGCCGCATGGACTCTTTTATCTGAGCCGCATGGCTCGTCTCTGTGCCTTACCTTTGTTATTTTATTATTATTATTTTGTCATTATTGCTAATTCATGTCTAGTGACACTCAGTGTACCTGGGTCTTTAATGGAATACTTGTACTAGGTTAATCTGCACTTGTAACATGAACACGACAATGACCCGTAGTGGTACAATCCTGACAAGTAACATGACATGATAGTGGCCCGTCGTGGCACACTCCTGATAAGTAACCTAACATGATATATCCTGATAAGCTGTTGCGACGGCTCTATGACATGACAAGACCAGTATAAATAACCTGGACACCGTAGGCGATTATGATTGTACAAATGAACCAGTCTTGTCTTGCATCATGCTAGGACGGGACTCCTGAGTACCACGGTCAGGAGTACCTACTAAAACGGACTAAGGCTAATAACTAAAAATAATACAGTAGTCATGAAGAGATTTTCCAGCTACAGGCGATCCCGTTACCTGGACGCGCCTGGGATCTGTAGCCTGCCGTCGAGTATGGAACTTTTCCAGCACACTGTCATGTGTTGCACCCTTTAAGCTACTTAAGGGTACATGTATTTCCTGGACGATGTACCTATCTGAATTCAACCCCTAATATTTCGACCTGGGTAACCTGGATGGTCTACAGGGCTTGTGGCTGTGGAATAATCTCGCTGCATCTTGTTAGTAACTAGGCCTGTGATAACCCTAGTTAATTAAAGTATCAAGCCGTACTCATTGCTTGGCCGTGATTGATTGGATAGAATAACCAGTCTAGTCTTGTCTTGATCCCTGTACCAGATTGTTACATGTCCTGATTTCTTATATTATCTTGCCGATAAATGGTGGGAAACCAAGTTCCGTTCAGATGAGGGGTTACAACCCCGGTCCTTGTTTGGTTTACGGGTTGTAACCTGGTTATCTGAATAGTTCTATGGTTATCTCGTCGTATATCATCCTGATTTTTTTTGTAAATTCCAGTTCTTACTATTTATATATACTCTTGTGCTAATTGCCGGTTTTAGTTCCTAAGTGAAGCTTCCTTTGTGGCACTTGTTCTTTCTGGGATCTGACCCAGCTGGTTTTGTATGACCAGATTTTAGAGAAGCTCCAGAAGATCTACCGACTTTCCATCCCGATGGTGACCAGCAGGCGTAACCAGGGCAACGAGTGGGTTATTTTTGATCTCCCACTTTATTGTAAAAAAATATATTCTTTTGAGGCGTTTAGCCGACAAGTACCTGTTTAGCTCGATTGCATTTACTTACTGTCCGCCTACAGGCTGTAACATGATTGACAGATCATAGGGTCGATCATGTATGACTAAACACTTGCTAGTCCTGACATTTTGTAACGACTAGCTTCATGATCAACTGAATATATAAAGTTTGGGACGCCTTACTATTGTATATTTGGTGATCTTACATCTTGTAACATTTAGTTACTTGCTTGTGATTGAGACATTAGGCTTGTTCTTGACCCTAAGAGACTGTTGGCTTATAGTTAAACCCTCATGTATCTAGACAGCCGTGACCGTATAGCGAGGTGGGTTGCACTTCAATATACGTAGTTGGCTATGTCTTTCCTCGCTCTCCAGTATTCTGGTTCTGGGGCGTGACATGCAGGTTCATTCCACTATAGTCGAGAGGATTCGGATGGCGCAGTCAGCAGATTCCAGGCTTCAGTGACTCAGAGCAGAGTACGAGGCAGGACGGAGACCAGAGTTATGCATTCATGAAGATGGTACACTTCGACATGGTAATCGTCATTGTGTACCGAGTGGAGATATCAGACAGAAGATCATGGCCGAGACTCACAGTTCGCAGTATTCTATTCATCCTGGTGGTACGAAGATGTACCATGATATTCGTCAGCACTTCTGGTGGAATGGCATGAAGAGGGTGATAGCCGGTTTGTCACTCGGTGTTTGGTTTGCCAACAAGTTAAAGCTGAACATCAGAAGCCAGCTGGACTTCTTCAGCCCTTGCCGATTTTGGAATGGAAGTGGAAGCATATGACCATGGACTTCATGACTGGATTACCTAGATCTCCAGCTGGTCGAGATGCTATTTGGGTTATAGTTGACAGACTGACGAAGGTGGCTCACTTCCTTCCATTCAGAGTTGGTCAGCCGACGGCTCAGCTAGCAGATATGTACCTTAGGCAGATCGTCAGATTATACGGTGTGCCGGTCAGTATCACCTCTGACCGAGATTCAAGATTTACGTCGCATTTTTGGCGTAGCCTGCAAGAGAGTTTGGAAACTCACCTCCAGTTCATCTCAGCCTATCACCCGCAGACAGATGGCCAGTCAGAACGCACGATCCAGACTCTCGAAGATATGTTGCGGTCCTGTACACTCGACTTTGGTGGTTCATGGGCAGATCACCTGCACCTGGTGGAGTTCTCGTACAACAATAGTTTTCAGGCCAGTATCCAGATGGCACCGTTCGAGGCACTGTATGGTAGGAAGTGCAGATCCCCGTTAGCCTGGGATGATATTGGAGAGAGGCAGATGCTTGGTCCAGAAATGATTGCCCAGATAGTTGAAGTGTTCAGAAGAGCCAGGGATCATCTTCGAGTTGCCCAAGATCGCCAGCGTCATTGGGCCGATTCTCATCGGTGCCCTCTTGAATTCTCGGTCGACGATCATGTATTCCTCAGGATTTTGCCTAACCGTGGCGTCATTCATTTCGACGTACGGAGAAAGCTTAGTCCTAGGTATATAGGGCCATTCGATATTCTGGAGCGAGTAGGAGATGTATCCTATCGTCTTGCTCTTCCACCGTCTCTAAGCGAGGTACATGATGTGTTCCATGTATCCCAATTATGACGGCACATCCCAGACCCGAGCTATATCCTGGATCATTCGGAATTGGTTGTTGGTACCAACCTTTTGTATGAGGAAAGGCCCGTGTCTATATTGGACCGGAGAGAGAAGACACTCAAGAACAAGACAATCAAGTTAGTCCGAGTTGCTTGGGGTCATCACTCCTTGGGTGAGTCAACGTGGGAGCGTGAGGATGATATCCGATCGCGATATCCCGACTTGTTTGACTCGTGAGGTATAATGTCTTCCTTATGCCTCATGTCTTCGATTCCTTGCTTGCATGATTGATTGCTTGATTGATTACCTAGTTATAGCTTGCTTGTGATTAGTATAGCTTGTCCTTGTCCCTCTAGCCTCTTAATTAAATTTCGAGGACAAAATTCTTTTAAGGTGGATAGAGTTGTAATACCTGTGGTTCGTATTACGTATCTTGGTATACGTGTACGTATTTTATCTTATATTGTATGTCTCCTTGCTTGGTTTATTGGGTATTTTCCCTTGCTTGGCCATGGTTCATCTTGGTTTGGGTTGGCTCGGTTCGGTTTAGGGTTGCTTTTGGTTCAATATGGACCAAGGGGAGAACCCCTACCTACCACCACCATTCCCATTTATTAGCCCCTATCCTTTCTCTTTCCTCATTACTCTCCTTCTTCCCCGCCATTAACCCCTCAACAACCTGTGAGAGAGATAGAGCTTAGGCAAGTGCATCTTGCTTCGTGGATGAACCCCAATTTTATTGCTCCATTCTCTTCTTCACAATATTCTAAAGTACTTTAGTACTTGGCATTTTCAATTTCCATGGCTCATTGCTTGTAGATCTAAGTTTATAGTATTTTTGGATTTCTTGGGTTTTGATCTATTAAACATTGTTATTTCCAAGTTTTGATGGTTCCATGTTGTAGAGAATTTCATTCTACCCCAATTTGACCTATGGAAGTTCAGATTTGGACTCTAGATGAAGGTTTTGTGAAGTTTGGAAGCATGACTTCATGGTGTTCTCCTTCTCGGAAATTTGGAGAAGAAGCACAGTCCCATCCGCATATAGTTTCCTGCCGCATAACTTCTAGCCACATAAGTCATTCCCCTTCAGCCGCATATGCAGGACCAACCCAGCCGCATGAGGCCTTGCTTTCCGCTGCCGCATGGAGACCCGATCTCGTCCAGCCGTATAAGGCTGAGGCTACTTTCTACCACATGGACATGACTTCTAGCCGCATAAGTCATTCCCCGTCTGTCGCATAAGAGCGGGACCCCTGAGCCGCATGTGACCCATCTATTTCTAGCCGCATGAGCGCATGCCCCTCCGACCGCATAACTTTTCCCCCTTCAGCCGCATGCGCAATTGCTTGGGCCGGGCCGCATGACCCGGACTGATTGAACCGTATATGCTCAATTTCCCCGCCAGTCGCATGTGCCATGACCTATTGAGCCGCATGAACTCGGGATCCCCCGTGAGCCGCATGGGCTATTTATTCCGAGCCGTATGGGTTCATATTTTCCAGGCCGCATAAGACCCAATCTATCCTGAACCGCCCTGAACGGCATGTACCCCTGATTGAATCCAGCCGCATGGACTCTTTTATCTGAGCCGCATGGCTCCTCTCTGTGCCTTGCCTTTGTTATTTTATTATTATTATTTTGTCATTATTGCTAATTCATGTCTGGTGACACTCAGTGTACCTGGGTCTTTAATGGAATGCTTGTACTAGGTTAATCTGCACTTGTAACATGAACATGACAGTGACCCGTAGTGGTACAATCCTGACAAGTAACATGACATGATAGTGGTCCGCCGTGGCATACTCCTGATAAGTAACCTGACATGATATATCCTGATAAACTGTTGCGACGGCTCCATGACATGATAGGACCAGTATAAATAACCTGGACACCGTTGGCGATTGTGATTGTACAAATGAACCAGTCTTGTCTTGCATCATGCTAGGATAGGACTCCTGAGTACCACGGTCAGGAGTACCTACTGAAATGGACTAAGGCTAATAACTAGAAATAATACAGTAGTCATGAAGAGATTTCCCAGCTACAGGCGATCCCGTTACCTGGGCGCGCCTGGGATCTGTAGCCTGCCATCGAGTAGGGCACATTTCCAGCACACTGTCATGTGTTGCACCCTTCAAGATACTTAAGGGTATATTCGTTTCCTGGACGATGTACCCACCTGACTTCAACCCCTAATATTTTGACCTGGGTAACCTGGATGGTCTGCAGGGCTTGTGGCTGTGGAATAATCTCGCTGCATCTTGTTAGTAACTAGGCCTGTGATAACCCTAGCTAGTTAAAGTATCAAGCCGTACTCATTGCTTGGCCGTGATTGATTGGATGGAATAACCAGTCAAGTCTTGTCTTGATCCCTGCACCAGATTGTTACATGTCCTGATTTCTAATATTATCTTGCCGATAAATGGTGGGAAACCAAGTTCCGTTCAGATGAGGGGTTACAACACCGGTCCTTGTTTGGTTTACGGGTTGTAACCTGGTTATCTGAATAGTTCTATGGTTATGTCGTCGTATATCATCCTGATTTTTTTTGTAAATTCCAGTTCTTACTATTTATATATACTCTTGTGCTAATTGCTGGTTTTAGTTTCTAAGTGAAGCTTCCTTTGTGGCACTTGCTCTTTCTGGGATCTGATCCAGCTAGTTTTGTATGACCAGATTTCGGAGAAGCTCCAGAAGATCTACCGACTTTCCAGCCCGATGGTGACTACCAGGCGTAACCAGGGCAACGAGTGGGTTATTTTTGATCTCCCACTTTATTGTAAAAAAAATATTCTTTTGAGGCGTTTAGCCGACGAGCACCTGTTTAGCTCGATTGAATTTACTTACTATCCGTCTACAGGCTGTAACATGATTGACAGATCCTAGGGTCTATCATGTATGACTAAACTCTTGCTAGTCCTGACATTTTGTAACGACTAGCTTCATGATCAACTGAATATATAAAGTTTGGGACGCCTTACTATTGTATATTTGGTGATCTTACATCTTGTAACATTTACTTACTTGCTTGTGATTGAGACACTAGGCTTGTTCTTGACCCTAAGAGACTGTTGGCTTGTAGTTAAACCCTCATGTATCTAGACAGCCGTGACCGTGTAGCGAGGTGGGCTGCACTTCAGTATACTTAGCTGGCCATGTCTGCCCCCGCTCTCCAGTATTCTGGTTCTGGGGTGTGACACTATTAACAAATGCTTCCTACTTACATGTAATTAATATATAGTTGGAGGGGTTAAATAAAAAGTTACTTACTGTAGAAGCATGGAATTTTAGGGCCAGAAATCCTATGCGCCAGACACTACATGCGCCAGAGCTCGGACAGAGTACTTCACAGCAAAAACATCGAATATTGACATTGAAAATGGACTTTTTATTACATATAAAAGTCTATTACATGTCTAAGAAAAGATTGTACAAAGGAGAATTTCTACAAAGAAAAGATCCTAAAGTCTACAGCCAGAAGCCATCATGCGCCCTCAAATAGGCGCAGCGATCACCATGCGCCCCCAGTTAGGCGCATCCCACCATGCGCCCTCAGCAAGGCGCATCCTTTTCAGCAGCTCAGTTATGTGCATCCCAGTTATGTGCATCCCTTCAGTAGCCCAGTTATGTGTCGCTCTTCCAGCTAGGCTCACCGCCGTCTAAATGCTTCGACTAATGAAGCATTTATTGAGCAGAACGAGGGTGGCAATCAACCCTCTAGCCGAGGAAGAGAAAAGAACCACAAGCCAACCTGTGACCAGGGGAGGCTTCGAAAGAGCCTCCAAAGGCCAAGGAAGACCATGATCGAAACCGCAGTTAAAGGAGCAGCTTTCAACACAACCAGAATGGGCTACACCCATTTTGAAGGAAGAAAGAGCCACCAAAGCCGCAGCACCGCCATTCCGATCTACGGCTCTTCCTGCACAACGAAGACGAGGCCCGAGCATCCTATCTTTGGATGCAACAGGCACCTTCCGCCTGCCTCGGAAGCCCTCGACTCCGAATTTTGGATGTAACAGTCACCTTCAAGTGCATCAATGAAGACATTGCATCGCATCTTCACCCTCGAGAGCATCTCGTCAATCGAATGCATCCGAGTAAACAAGTTCATGTTGGAAGGAAGTGAGAGAACGAGAAACAAACTCTCTCCATGCCACTATTTATAGGCCGGGCAAATCAATCCCATGCGCCAAGTGGATGGCTCCCCGAATTCCGTATAATGAATTTGCATTAAATGGATGAACCGGATGCTTCGAATTTAGCTAAGTCAAAACAGCTATTTAAAGCACTCGAAGATCGTAACAGTCACACCATTAAAGACGTGTCACGAAGCAGATGTGCCGGCCAGACCGCGCATCACACAGACGCGCCCTTCAACATCAAGCGCATCACACAGATGTGCCCTTCAACATCATGCGCATCACACAGACGCGCCCTTCAGTACCAAGCATATCATAGGGATGCGCCCCTATGCGTCCCCATACGCCTAGTGGAACGCCAACCGATGCGCCCACTCAGCTGTCCATCTAATGTCACAAACATTAAATGCTGAACTGACAGAGTTGGCAGCACGCCTCCCGAAGTCTGAACAGTTCAGAAGACAAAGCGTCGCCAACATCAGCATCATCATTACTTTCTTCCGACGGCTACTGCCATGTGGCCACCCAACTGCTTGCATGCGCCTCTGTAGCCATGCGCCCAAATATACATGCGCCTCAAAAGCCATACGTCTCAGACTTTTCACTGATCCCTAAAGACAGAAGAAAAGTCACCATTAAAGCTCCGCATGCGCCTCAAAAGCCATGCGCCTCAAAAGCCATGCGTCTCAGACTGCTCTTTGATCCCGAAAGACAGGAGTTAAGTCACTTCTGAATCCTCGCATGCGCCTCAAAAGCCATGCGCCCCGAATGGTTCGTGACTCCTAAAGGTTACGAGTCAAAGCCTCTTCATGCGCCAAATCCTAGGCGCATCCTACCAGATCATTCCCCACCAAATCAGATATCTCCGAGCCATGGGTCGATGACACGTGTCCTTTAACTCGACTCATCCAAGATCTCAGCAACAGAAAGATCTTCTCCTCAGCTACGTGCCGGTCCACAACAGCAGTATAAAGAATTCAACCCCTCGATCAGGGCGCATCGTTCATGCGCCTCCATCAGCAATCAACACGTGGCGTCTCCGCATACAGGCGCATCCTACATGCGCGCATAAGCAGCCAGCCTGCAAAGCTATAAATAGAGGGATCATTTCCTTCTTCCGGACGGACACACCTATCTACCTACACACGGACAGAACACACAACCACCAGAGAGGCAGATACAGACACTCAACGTCTTCCTCCTCTCAGCAAGCTCCAGCACCCAGAGCAATCCAAGCCTTCAGAGAACCGATAACCGTTGTCAGATCGTCAACGGAGTCAACGTATTACCACTCACTCCATCGGCACAAGGGACCCAGATAAACAAAAGTGTACTCCTAGGACTACGTCTAAGTCCTATATTGTAACACTGTTCTATTTGTATTGAAATTTACAATAAAAGAATTTTAATGGCAAACAAGCTGGCGACTCTGCTGGGGACCTCTTTCTCCTCCACCGAGAAAGCTGTGTCGTAATCCGATGACATGAAGGTGGGCTCCTCCCACAAGACGCTGGTCGTACGCCTCAATCGACAGGCGTATGAGGAGTTCATCTCTGAAGGCAGTGCGAGTCCTTCGAAGCGGCTGCCGAAGCCGAAGAAGACCCGCCGAGTCTGGGTGCGCAAGGTCGACGCCTCGAGCACCACCACCGAAGGGGATGTGCCGATCCAGCCTTTTCTTCCTGCTGACGTTCTCAGCAACAAAGATGCGCCCGCTGGTGCAGCGCATCTCTCGGGGAAACGTACGGCTAACCACGTTCCCCAGCCATCTCCCTCTCAGGCGAGGAAGATGCGTCGACGGAGCAGGGGCGCAGCCAATGCCCCGCGCATCACCTCTGATGCGCCACAGAAGGTCTCTGTCTTTGACAGACTCACTCGCTGTAGTGGCGAGAAGAATTTGGATTCTGAGTACTACGCGCCCAGCGGCCTGGCACGAAGAAATCCAAGGCAGCACGGGCCATGCGCACCAAACGTGCTATGCCAGCAGTAAGCCAGAAGCATGCGCTCACAATCATACGCACTGCTGATGGTAAGCTGTACAAGGTCGACTTGAGTACTGCGGTGCCAGAAACGAGCCGACCTTCAAAGTCCTTGTCTCGCTTGGGCGCATCTATTGCGTGCACAACCAAGTCGAGTAAGGCAAATATAGTGGTCTTGAACTCCCGCGCCTCCTCTGGTTGTGCGTCTGAGGTCCGTTCAAGTCACTTCAAATGCTATGGTTTCCCCACTACTGATCGGGATGCCTGTTTGGTATTAGATCAGGGGGCGCAGCACTCACTTGACCATCCCGGCGCTTGGCCTTGCCATGCGCCTAAAGGGGGTGTGAAGGTAGCACTCTCCTCCAACGATCTGCGTAACATGATCACTCACAAGCACCGATCAGGAGAGTCGACTGACAAGCACGATGCATCTCTTACGGGGCATACTTATGCTGTGGTCACCATCAACTGCTGTTACAAAGCGGCAGTCCCACCAAGGCAGTCGGTGTTCCAGCGGCTGCAATCATCGACACCTCTCCGACGTCGCCTCGGGAAGAAGGTGTCAACAGAAGAAGACCCAAGGGTTGCTTCATGCAACGTGAACTCCAACTCCTCGTCAGTCCGAAAGGCGACTGGCAGTTCCTCTTCCTCGTCCAAAAGTCAGCCGAGGAAAACTAAGACAGCTGTCGCGTCCTCCGGAGTGTTCGAAGGCACTCGGGGGAGGAAGAAGATCTTGGAAGAAGCTGGGGGTAGTCAGACCCTTGTCGAGGCCGAAGACGAGGGTGTCCAAAGCACATCTGGGGCGGATCCTGTCAGCCTCCCAGGAGATGAGGATATCCCCAAGAACATAGCTGGGGGTAGTCTAGCATCTGCGAACCCGAGTTTCGGAGACGCAGAGGCCCTTCAAGACGGAGCTGAGGGTAATCAGGCCCTTGCAGATGCGCCCGTGGTGAATATTCTCCCGAACATAGCCGGGGGTAGCCAAGACGAGGCTCTAAGAGAGGCAACTCCCCCACAAGAGAGTGAGGCCGAGAGTGAAGCCCCAACCCATCCATCCACTCCCGGCCGCGTCATGACAGTAAACGTGACTGGGGCTGATATCGAGTCTGATGCGCCGCCAACGGACCTCGTCCAGCGTATGGATACCCTGGAGGGAGGACTCAAAACCCTCTCTGCCTCCATGCAAATACTGACTCAAGCGGTGTTTGAGATACGGTCAGCATTGGCCAGGGCACCTTCTGCCGGTCCCGACCCAGGGGCCAATGGAGAATCAAGTGTACCCCTTCAACGGGTATCCTCGGACATAGATCGCCGTGAAGCACCTCGGACATCGAAGCCCTCAAGTACTCAACTCCCGGTGGTACCACCTTCCCCGACTCCCAGCTCCACAGAAGCCGTGGTCGAGATGATTAGGGCCTTGTGCGAACGCTTTGAGTCCAAGACAAGACAAGAGGAGCGCCAAAAGATGGGCATCCCCCAACCTTATTCCCTCGAATGGAATAAGGTGGTTTATCCTCCTAAGTATAAACCACAAACACTGATGCCATACGACGGGAAGGACTCTCCGCGTCGCTATCTGACGTATTTCCGGTCTCAGACGGGACATCTTCCGAAGAAGGACGCACTACTTACCAGCACATTTGTTGGGGTACTGAAAGGAGTGGCGTACGACTGGTACTGCAGCCTCCCCGACAATTCTATATCCTTCTTCGACGACCTGACGCGCCTTTTTCTCGACCGTTTCTATGATAGCGGAAAGGACATGACATTGGCATCCCTTATAGAGATACGCCAGAAGGAGAAGGAAACAGTCCGAGTGTTCATCGAACGCTTTCGACAGGCCTGCTTCAGACTGCCCCCGGGCATGCCAGAAACTGCACTTCTCTCCTCCTACAGCATGAACATGCTGCCTGCAGTCAAACTCTGGCATAACTCTACTCCTCCTCCCGACTGGAGCTCCTTGATCATTGAAGCAGAAGCCGCAGAGAAGAAGGCGACCAATGCTCGTCTTCTGGGAGTCAGTTTCCCTGTCTTCGAGGACATGGGGAAACGGCCTGCAGCCAACAACCCCGGACGAGAGACAAAGGAGAAACAGGCATTGACTGTCAATGCCTCAAAAGGTGCATCGGCACCAGCTCAGAAACCTCCACTTGCACCAAGGCCGAAGGAGGTGTATTCGTTTAACGACGAAGACACCCTGCAACTCTTTGAGATACTGAAGCAGGGTGACAAGATCAAGCTTCCGGACCCGAAGCATCCCGATGAGGTTGGGAAAGTGGACAACACGAGGTACTGTCACTACCATCGGTTTGTCAGACACCCAACCAAGGACTGCTATGTCCTCAAGAATTACATCCAGCGCATGATCAATGCGGATGTAATCTCCGTCGACTACGAAGAGAAGACGGTGTCAGCCAACGTGGTATCACTCCAGTTTGGCACCCTACCGTCGACTACAACACAAGATGGTGTCATCCCCATCCCTAAGGCGACAATGGAGGTGGTTAACCTACCACCTACCCGTGACAACGTGAGTGGACTCATCCCACTCACCACATCTCGGGGAGAGATCCTATGGGTTTACCCCGATCTCGTCTCCGAGGTGACTCAACCGGAGGTACGCCCTACCTCCAAATCCAAAGGCAGGAAGATCAAGTCTTGCCGCACGGTCTCTTCTTCAGCGGAAGAGGCACTTTCTGTGCAGACGCATTCACAACAGAACGTCCAACCCGACGAAGCTGCCGTCGAGGTGGTGCCTCTTGGCACTGTCCCTGCTGTCCAGGATGAGGGTCCGTCTAAGCCTCCAGCAACCAATAAGCAGAAGCAGATAGAGGCCCGCTTCGACAGGCCTCTACGAAAGGAGAATGCTTCGGGGCTAGCCAAGCCCCACAACTTCGACATACTGGCACAACTGGCCAGTATTCCTTCCCGCCTATCTCTGTTCGAGCTCCTTCGTCTTTCCAAAGACTCCCAATAAGCTCTCTGTGAAGCCCTGAAGGATGCTGAATCCTTTCTCAGTCAGGTCAAGCATCCTGAAGATCTCCCGACTGTATGCACGTACTGTCATTGTGCAGATGAGGTTATCCCCAATATAACCTTCACCCAACAGGACATGCTGCTCAAACACAACCGACACAACAGGCCTCTGTACTACAGGGTATATCGGTTCAGTCAAGGTGAAGTGGATTCAGATCGATCCGGGGTCTTCCCTCAGCATCATCCCGAAGACGCTGCTCTCAACACTGGGGATCCCAATGTACCAACTGGCGCCCTCCAACACAACAATCAGTGACTTCAACGCCAGCAAAAGTGAACCACTGGGCAAAATACGACTAAAGTGCCACATCGGTAACCTCAGAACCAAGGTCACTTGTTATGTCGCGGACGCTGAAGTCAACTACAACCTTCTGTTGGGTCGTCCATGGCTGCATGAGTACATGGTGGTGCCGTCCATGCTCCACCAATGTATGAAGTACGTGTCCACCAACAACGTCATTCGTACGGAGTTCGCGGACATCGACCCTTTCAAAGGGATTGAAGCCTACTTCACCGATGCTGACTTATACAAATCACTTGACGGAGAGGAAGCCAATGATGCTGACGACGAAGTAGAAACGACAGCAGGGCCGGACATGGAGCCTGAGGTCACCCCCGACGCTCTTTTGAAGATCCGACTCAAAGGAAAACCGCCTCAGAAGTTGCCTCCCATGAGCATTAAGCTACCCGGGAAAGCACCAGCTGCTCCTGAAGCTCCCCTGAAGATACGGCTCAAGAGAAAGACGCCTCAAACATCGGCTCCCCTCGTGGCAAAACTACAGGGGAAGGCGCCAATCACTGGAGCTACGGTGGAGGCACCTCTGAAGGTGCATCTTAAGGGCAAGCCGCCGCCATCTCAGCCGCCAGAGAAGGCTCACGTAGTCCTCTCGAACTCCAAAGCCAACGTTGTGGTGGACTCTCCCGATCCTACTCCAGTGCTTACAGATGAAGAGTTGGGGGAATATATCTCGGCTGATGTAGATGCCCCTTCTCTAGACAATGTAATCCCGCGGGATAAAATCTCATATTTCATCAATAACATAGTGTCTTTTAATTATTCTAGTCTTCCACATTGGAATGCCATGTATACATTAGATAACGCTCTACGGTCGTTGCAAACACAAATAACGACCGTCTATCATGTAAATCGAGTAGTCCCGTCCCAAGGGGTCTGTTACATAGTCCCACCACGGAGTCGAGACGAAGAATCCATCATCTTCGGCAAGGTTAAGCGTCATCAAGACTTCCCGCCACTCGAGCCAGAACCAGATGCCGACAGAATGCAACTCTATCGGTACACGGACAAGGCAAAGTACCTCATCCAAAAGATGGGTTACGACCTAAAAAACGATAAAGGCCTGAACTACGGCAAGGGTCGACGTCTCTCTCTCCGGCTTCCAACACCTAAAGGAAAGCCGCAGGACTATTACAATCGAACTAGACGGGGGGTAGGCTATGTCACGCCGCCATCAACTCCAGAGAGTTTAGATGCGAAAGAAGTAGAACATTCTCACTCGTCTGAAGCATCAACGTGGGACTCCGATACCAGTATCAGCTCAGTCTTCAAGAGGGTTTTGTCAGCCAACATGACGTCTGCACAATCTCAAGAAGAAGAAGGCGAAGACCAAGCGTCGAAATTCTTCGAAGAAGAACCCTGGACTCAACGCCTAGGACAACAATGGGAGTCTCGTTTTGAATTACGTGAACCTCCCACCGAAGACGAAGTCAAGCAGATCGACCTTGGGGATGGATCTTCTTCCAAATCCATCTTCATTCACAAAAGCCTAAAAGAACAAGACCGAGAATCTTTAATCCAGCTGGCTAAAGATTATATCGACATCTTCGCCTGGAGCTACGAAGATATGCCGGAACTTGATCCCCAGATCGCGATGCATAGGCTGAACATCTTACCTGATGCCAAGCCTGTCAAACAACAACAGCGGCGTTTCCGTCCGGACATTATGAACGCCATCGATCAGGAGGTAGACAAACTCTTGACCAGCGGCTTCATCCGTGAAGAGCAACACCCAGATTGGGTAGCCAATGTCGTCCCCGTTACCAAGAAGAATGGGAAGATACGAGTCTGTATCGACTTCAGGGACCTCAACTCTGCTTGCCCAAAAGACGAATTCCTGCTTCCAATCACCGACGTGATGATCGACAACACATGTGGCTTCGAGCGCGTGTCTTTCATGGACGGGTATTCGGGCTACAACCAGATCAAGATGTTCCCTGATGACGTAAAATACACGTCATTCAGGACTCCAAAGGGCATTTTCTGCTACACAGAGATGTCCTTCGGCTTGAAGAATGCTGGTGCGACATACCAACGAGCTATGAGCACCATTTTCTGTCAACACCTTCGCAAGACAGTCGAATGCTATGTTGACGACATTGCAGTCAAGAGCCGTCTCAAAGGAGATCACCTGCAAGACCTCAAGACAGTCTTCGATCTCATGCGGGCGCATCAACTCAAGATGAACCCCGCTAAATCCTTCTTGGGGGTTTCTAGCGAAAAGTTCTTGGGCTTCATCATCACTGTGAAGGGCATTCATGTCGATCCCGAGAAGACCAAAGCTATCCTTGATATGGACCCTCCGAAGAATCTTCGAGAACTTCGAGGCCTACAGGGGCGTCTGGCATACATCCGGAAGTTCATAGCAAACCTTTCCGGCAAATGTCGACCCTTCACTCAGCTCATGAAGAAAGGAGTCTCTTACGTCTGGACAGAGGAATTCCAGAAAGCTTTCGATGACATCAAAGCTTACTTGACAAGCCCGCCAGTCCTGGTGGCACCAGTCGCCGGCAAACCATTCCTCCTCTACGTCCGTGCCATGGATCATTCCCTCGGCGCCCTGCTAGCTCAGAACAGTGACACAGGCTATGAGCAAGCAATCTACTACCTCAGTCGAACTCTGATCGAAGCCGAACACCAGTACAACCCCGTTGAAAAGGAGTGATTAGCTTTGGTATTTGCCATCCAAAAGACTCGACATTATGTCTCAGGACAGACAATTCATGTCGTTTTCCGAGTCAATCCGCTCAGGGTCCTCATGACGAAGCCAGGATCATTGAACTCCCGGCTAGCCACATGGGTGATCTTGCTAACACCATACAACATGGTGTTCGTTCCACAAAAAACTGTTAAGGGTCAAGCTTTGGCCGACTTTTTAGCTGCACACCCCATCCCAGAGTCCTCAAGACTCTATGAAGACATCCCGGATGAGGTCCAAGAATCAAACGTCACCGAAGAAGGCCCCGTCTAGCGGATGTTTTTCGATGGCGCTTCAAGAACAGGCCCCAAAGGCCAAATCATCGCTGGAGTAGGGGTGGTATTAGTCTCTCCTGATCAGCTAGTCATCCAGCGTGCTTACTCCCTTTCAAAGCCGTGCTCCAACAATGTTACTGAGTACAACGCGCTCATTATGGGACTCCAGCTGGCGCAACAGCTGGGGGTGAATCATCTGGAAGCCTACGACGACTCAATACTCATCGTAAACTAGATCAAAGGGCAATACGAGGTTCGCCATGAAGATCTGATCCCCTACCATGAAGTTGCATTGAACATCATTTCAACCTTCACCGGGTTCTTTGTCGAACACGTACCTCATCTGCAAAATCTAGAGGCTGATACTCTGGCCGGCCTCGCAGCCTCATTAGCAGCACCCCTCGGAACTCAACACTACGTCACGGTAATGGGTCGAGACCTGGTCTGCCCTAAAAATAACCTGTGCTCTCAAGTGGCCCATGCCATGTCAACGAGTGCTGGGGTTAATGTCCGAGACTGGAGATTCCCATTCATCGACTTTGCTGTCTACGGAATTCTTCCAGAGGACCCGAAAGAAGCCGTCTCAGTCAGGAGGCACTCTCTTCGATTCTACTACGATACGGCTACTAAAATGCTGTACCGACGCTCCTACGATGGACTTCTCCTTCGATGTTTGTCCAACGAAGAAGCAGCCAAAGCCCTTCGAGAAGCTCACGATGGAACCTGCGGGGCCCATCAACCTGGTCCTAAGTTGCAGGACCGACTGCGACGCATGGGCTACTACTGGCCAACCATGGCCGCTGACGCTGTCGAATATGCTAAGAAGTGCCATACGTGCCAGCTTCACGCAGACTTCATTCATACACCGTCAGAACCACTATATCCTACAGTCGCCTCCTGGCCCTTCGAAGCTTGGGGCATGGACATTGTGGGACCGATCACCCCTCCTTCATCGAGAGGACACCGCTTCATCCTAGCAATCACCGACTACTTCTCCAAATGGACAGAAGCAGTCCCGCTGGCAGAAGTGAAAAGCTCCAAGGTGATCAGCTTCATCAAGCACCACATCATCTACTGTTTCGGAGTACCCCGGAGGATCATCCACGACAATGGTCCTCAGTTCATTAGCCACGTTTTCAGCAGATTCTGTGACAAGAATCGCATTCAAAACATGGCATCAACCGTCTACAATCCGGTAGCAAACGGATTGGCCGAAGCGTTCAATAAAACTATCGTCAGGCTACTCAAAAAGGTCATGTCATCTAACAAATGCGACTGGGATAAAAAGCTCGGCGAATGCCTTTGGGCCTACCGTACAACGGTATAGACCCCGACAGACAACACACCATTCTCCTTGGTCTACGGGAGCGAAGCGATACGGCCTCTCGAGATCCAGATACCCTCACTCCGCGTAGCAATCACAAACCAACTCACAGAAGAGGACAATCAACGTCGTCGTCTGCGGGAACTGGAGGCACATGACGAAAAGCGTCTCCTAGCTCAACAACGCATCGAACTCTACCAAGCCCGTATATCACAGGCTTTCAACAAGAAGGTCAAGCAGAGGACTGTCCAAGTTGGCGACCTGGTTCTGGCAGTCAGGAGGCTGATGGTGTTGACTCACAAGACACCAGGAAAGTTCGAGCCCAAATGGGAAGGACCTTTCATCATAGAGACGGTATACTCAAACGGTGCTTACCGTCTCGCCAAATCCAATGGGGACTTGTTCATGATGCCCATCAACGGCAAGTTCCTAAAGAAGTACTACTCTTGACATCTCTCAGACATGTGCTTCTACCCGGGGATCTGTGGACCCAATCATCAGGACTCACAGACAATTTCCTTTCATAAAATCATACGCTTCCGGAACCCAGCTGTTCCATAGCATCCTCCAGTAGAAGGACAACCACGTCCACGTCACCTCTGAGTTGTCCCCCTACACCCTACAAAGCAGAATCTTACATCCCATAAGACTACGCTACCCACCATGTTTACCACGTCCACATTACCTCTGAGTAAACATCCCGTACAGACAACCCTTGCGTTGTCTTACATTGATCGCAGAACTCCTACGTCCACATTACCTCTGAGTAGTTCCGCATATCCCCCAGGATTATTCCTACCACGTCCATAACACCTCTGAGTAGGGAGATTCCACCACTTGAATCCCATATTTGCCATGTCCACATCACCTCTGAGCAAACATGAGGGTTCTCTCAAACTTATTATCTGTACCTAAAAACCAAGGTACGCAAGAGATAATAGGTCCACACAAATCAGCAAGTTTATGACAGCAAAAATGAACACACCACAAAAAAAAACTTTATATTCTTTATTTTTAAATAGAGAGTAAAAGTTTACATCCCCAGCAAGAGTTGCAAAAATACAAAAAAACAGAAGAGACCACAATCCCTAAACATCCCCAGGGTTGGCTGAAAGCTCTTCAATCCGACGCCTCAAGTCCGCCACTCGAGTCTCCACAGTCGCCAGGACTCGACGTTCAGCTTCTTGACGCATCGCTTTAATAGCCTCAGGAGATGTATCGTTCTCATGCTTCTCATCCAGCTGCTGCCGCTGCTGAGCCAAAGCAAGGGCCCAGTGGGTGAAAGCTGCCTCCTCCTTCTTGAATGCTACATGTTCAGCCTGGACACGTTCGGCATCTAATAGAAGTCGGGCCCGTTGGTCCTCAAGGCGGCGGATCTGGGCATCAATCTCCGCGATACTAGTGTCCAACACAGCTCGTGCCTCCACTGTCTACTGCGTAGACTGAGACAACTGCTCCACTGCAGCTTCCGTCTCAGCCACTTCACGTTCCCAGACACTCACAGTGGCCTGATAGGAAGACTCAATCTCGACGATCAGCTTCTCCTTCTCCGCATCTATCAGGACGGAGAGGTCATTTCGCTGGATGCGCTGTAATTCGAAAAGCCGCTGGTCTAACTCAGCCACCGTGGCTTCCAGAATGACGGCCATATGATCGTAGCCCTGGTGAAGACGGATCAGGTTGATATGAGGTAGCGCCAGAGTTCTTGCCGTCACAAAGCTCCCGTTGGCATCCACCACTGCCGACACCCCCCTCCGCAGCATTTTATACACTGTCTCGACGATGAATTTCACGTATTCATCCGCATCCGCCAGCACCTGCGGTGTCATGGCAGGAGTCGGAGGAGCTGCTCTAGTTAGCGGACCGCAAGAAGGCCCGCCTGCTTCAATCCGCGAGGCTGGACCCTCGACATCAACAGGCTCTTCATCAACAGGGGCTTGACTACTAGCCCGAGGAGCCACAGGAACAGAAGAAGCCGAAACAGGCATCGAGATAGTACCCCAGGTGGAAGGAGCAACATAGGGTTCCATCACACCCTTATCCTTCCCAAACTCGGAAGAACCACCGACGTCAGTGGCCACCTCTTCAGCCCCCAACATCCTATCAGCAGCCAGTACCTCCTCTGGCAGAACGGGGAGATCAACACTTGCCTCCTGACTCGCCCCTGAAGTCAGGACCGCCAGACGAGTCTCCTCATCAAATCCCTCTATAGGGACAGGATTTGTCGCTACCTCCTGATCGGTAGCCACCTCAGCTTCTGCTGCTGAGTCTGGGGTAAGGCTCGGCAATGATACAGCCGACCTCCCCTCATCGTGACAAGGAGGGGAATCAACCCTCTCCTCTGTTCCAACCACATCTGTTGCCCCTACAACAGACTCTTGTAACTCTGGAGCAATGTCATCTGAAGACGATGAACTCTACTCCACTTCATCATCACAAGGCCCTGTGTCTGCTGGACCCCCAGCGTCCAAGGCTTCCACGGCAGCTGGCACCATCCCGGAAGTGGCTGTAACCTCCGTATCTCTTTTAACAAAGTCTGGAGATACTAAAACCTCCGCAGGAACATCTTCCGAATTCTCCTCCAGTGGAGACATTACCATCGGAGGAATGCGCTCGTCAGAAGAGCTTGCCACCTTCTTCGGTTTACTGACACCCGGTTTTGAAACACGGGTCCTCTTCTTCAGTGATCCCTACAAGAAGAAAAGTACAAGTCACAAAAATGACAAGATGAGCCAAAATTACGGAGGACTCTTTACCTCGGCAAGAGCTGATTCCACTGGCATTACAGACGGCATTTTCGTATCCTTTGGAGTCATGGCTTTTCTCGGCCTTTTTGGTACAGACGAACCAGCTTCTGCGTCAGCCCGTCTCTTTCCAATAGAGGGATCTCTCACTGATGCTGCAGCAGCGGCCCAATATTCTGCCAATTCTGGTGGACGATATGACCGAACCGCTATCAACATATTTGCCGTGGCCTCCAGCTGAGTTCCAATGATGAAACTAGTCTCTCTATCATAACCTGGAGACGCAGTATTCATTGTGCAATACAGCTTAGCTGCCGAATACAGGATCTGTGGCCGAGGGTCGCGAACGGGCGTAGTAAACTGAACACCAGTACACCCGGTATTATAATATTGCCAGCCCCGGGCTCCATCCAGCAAACTCCCGATGAACCTCAGGCTATTACTGGGATTCCGTAGCATTAGCTGGGTATAGCCAAACTGGCGAGCAAACCGGCTGGGCAGATACGGCTCCAGATAACACCTATTCTGGTTCCGGTAGACCAAGTGAGAAAGCCGAATACTTTACAACCAACGAAAACCCCATTTCGGTAAAGTAATCACGTCTTCACCAGAGTCGACTAAATCTTGGTCAGCCTCAAAATCTTTGAAGATGGGGCCAACCTTGACAATCTTCCACCCCTGAAGGTAGGATAAAACTCTCCTACAAACGGGGACGCCAGTGTGTAACCACTTCCTCTTGTAGAAGCGGCGGATAAAGGCATCTCCTTCAACATGATCCTCCTTCGGACCTGGACTCATCACGTTCGGATGATGCAGAATCAACCATCCCATAAGATAATGGAATGGTAGTTCGGCTCGAGGAAAGTTTTCATTTCTACCTCTCTGTCACTCCCCAATCCTGGAATACGTATTTTAATACGTAAACCGATAAATTATATTTACCTTGTATTTATACTATATTTATTATGCTGTATTTCTTCATGCATTTTCCAAAAATATTTGACAAAATATTATTTTCTAATTTATTTTCTGCATTTGGGCCTATAGTTTTGGCTCATTTGGGTAACCTATTCTTAGTTCACCAATGGTTCATCATGAACCCATGGGTCCAAGATCTTTATATATAACTCATCTCATTCTCTCTCCTCTCATTTACTTCCTCTCATTTATTTCCTTCACCAACCAAGGCAAGTACCAACTTGGTCAAGAGATGGATCCATAATTTTGTCAATAATTTCTTACAAAACTATTTGCCAAAACATGTTCTTTTCCTCAATCTATACTAGTTTAGAACTTGGAAATTTCCATTTTGAAGCTTTGATTTTTGTAGATCTAAGTTTTAATCATTTTCGGATTTCCTTGGCCTTGATCTATTTTCGTTGGGGTTTTGTGGGTTTTTGATACTTCTATGTGGAAGAGAATTCCATTTCACCCAAGATGGAACTTTGGAAATCCGAATTTGGAGTTCGGATGGCCAAGTTGTGATGTTTTGGAGCTTTGAGTTCAACCATGGTGTTCTTGCTGTTTGGAGAAGACAGTTAGCAGTGTGCAGAGCTTCTTAGCTCACGCCACTGAGCTACGCGCGCTCCTTAGCGCTGCGTACGCAGGCTTGGGTACGCTTCCTGTTGGAAGCGTGTCACTTGCGTGCTTGACTTTTCACGCACGCTGTCCTGAGTAAGCCTGCGTGACTTTTCACGCATGCTGCCCTGAGTAAGCCTGCGTGACTTTTCACGCACGCTGCCCTGAGTAAGCCTGCATGACTTTTCACGCACGCTGCCCTGAGTAAGCCTGCGTGACTTTTCACGTACGCTGCCCTGAGTGAGCCTGCGTGACTTTTCACGCACGCTGCCCTGAGTAAGCCTGCGTGACTTTTCACGCACGCTGCCCTGAGTAAGCCTGCGTGACTTTTTACGCACGCTGCCCTGAGTAAGCCTGCGTGACTTTTCACGTACACTGCCCTGAGTAAGCCTGCGTGACTTTTTACGTACGCTGCCCTGAGTAAGCCTGTGTGACTTTTCATGCACGCTGCCCTGAGTAAGCCTGCGTGACTTTTCACACACGCTGTCCTGAGTAAGCCTGCGTGACTTTTCACGCACGCTGCCCTGAGTAAGCCTGCGTGACTTTTCACGTACGCTGCCCTGAGTAAGCCTGCGTAACTTTTCACGCACGCTGCCTTGAGTGAGCCTGCGTGACTTTTTACGTACGCTGTCTTGAGTGAACCTGCGTGACTTTCCTTACGCCTTTTGTCCCGAGCATGATATAAGTACTAATGTGACCCCGGAGAACAAAGTGTTCCTACCTGATACATGTACCTGAATGTCCCAGTTCTTGTTCATGCTCGACAAATGATTCGTAACTCCACGTGGCATATTTGTAATGATGCATTACACTAAGGAGGGTAGAACATGTTGACATACTGATTGACATGGATCCTCCTTGGGGTACTCGTACTAAAGTACGACTTTAGGAGGATAATTATGCAGGCCACAGCATGTGAGTCCAAGATTTCACCTAGGGTTAAATTAGGCAACTAAATGTACTAGATGAATAGGGAGGGCAAAATCCCTAGATCATGTTATACTAGTCGCCTTGAGATATTGTCTTGACGTGCCGGCTGGTCTCCACGGATACTGTGTCATCTGCAACGAGTGGATGACTGTATCCGATTAATTCCTGCTATATATTATATGTTTTAGCAAGGTGGCCTTACGAGGGACCTGTGCTCAATCATACCTGTCTACGCGAACCCCTGGGTTGGCTAGCCTTGCTGGAAAGATACGATCTGAGGATTTCTACATAACATGATGCGAGGATAACCTCGTCCCACTAGAAACTCGTAGACTTGATTGGCCGTGAAAACGACTTGCATGTATCCTATTACCTTCCGTAAATAACTGAGGGAAGCAGACTGTCATGGTACGTGATCCAACCCATGTTCTTGTTTGATTGTTGGGTTGGTTATCGTACTATGACAGGCTGTGGACCGAAGTTATGAACGGAAGACTTATTCTGGTTGTGAAGTGCTACTTCTGTGAATGACTGAGGAATATGGTCTATCATGGTACATGATCCAACCCATGTTCTTGTTTGATTGTTGGGTTGGTTATTGTGCTGTGATAGGCTATCGACTGAAGTCACGATCAGGAGATTTTATTGTTTATACCTTTTAACTTATGTGAAAGTTATAGAGTACGATATGTCCCGACTCCATGCGACACCTTTTGTCCTTGTTTGGTTGTAAGGGTGCCATATGGGTTCGAGGATGTTGCGCTACCCTATAATAGTAGCATAAGTATTACTATTATCAATTATTCTATTTAACTGGGTTTTTAAATCTTAACTCTTGTGCCCCTTTGGCGGTACTTGCTATTCGGGGCTGACCCCGCTGTTTTTGTTTGGCCAGATCTCGTAGCAGAGCCTGAGAACACGATCTTCCTCCCTGACATCCATGGTGTATACTAGGAGCATGGCGGTTCGGGGACTCGAGTAGGTTTCTTCTCCACCACTCCTGCTTATACTTTTGCGGCGTTTAGCCACCGGCACCTGTTAGCCGGATTACTTGATATTTTGTGTCAGTACAGAATTGTAAATAAACAGACTGCAGCTGTGTATAATTTTGTACTCCTGACTCTCTGAGATAGCTAAATTATAAAGCTAGTCTCTCATGACCATTTTGATGAAGCGTCAGGGACGCCTTACTGCTTTATCTTTAATATTCATTTAATTGCTGATATGATTTGATTGATTGAGACATAGAACTCTGTGGGACCATAGGAGACTTGATAGTAGCATGTACCCCCTAGTTTTTCGACAGCCACGATCGTCGTATGACGTTGCGTACCTCATATGGAGTAGCTGGCCTAGTCCGTCTCCGTATTTCGGTACTGGGGCGTGACAAAGTTTTAGTGGTGGCCCATGCAGGTCTAATTTTCAGACTTGTAGGATATTGCGAATTATTAGGAGTCTCAATCAAAACTTGTTCCCCTTAAAATTCTGTTTCGAATTCTCTGTCCTTGCCTTGATCTCTAACCTAACTTGCATCCTCGAAATCTTCCTCGTTCGGACTTGATAATCTTATATTCTTCTCTATAGGGGTGCTTCATTCTCAGTAGCGGGTGAGGCCCATGAGGAAGAGCAGCAAGAGCATGGCTCGACTGGGCAGTAACAGGGGAGAGAACCTTCCCCAGGGCAGACACGAGCAGAAATGGAACCAGAAGCAGTACAGCCGCAGGTTATTGAAACTCCTGCAGCACCAGCAGCGATGGAAGTACCAGACGCCGTAGCACTCCTGGAGATCATCCGGGGGTTTCTTGTCACTAACCAACAGCAACAGACTCGGCAGCAGGAGCAGAACGCGTTGCTGAACCAAGGGATTCAGTTATCTCTTGAGAGGAGTGTCGGGGCTGACTCGAGAGCATCAGAAAGGTTTCGTCGCTTGAACCCGAGGTATTTTGATGGCACGGAGGATGCCATCACTGCGGATGCCTGGATTCAAGACATCGAAGCCATTCTTGTGGCAGCCAAGGTTCCAGATGATGAGAAGGTTGATCAGGTCAAACTGGTACTTCAGGATCTTGCCCGCGACTGGTGGGCATCAGAAGAAGTTGGTACAAGATGCCCTGTTCGTTGGACCACCTTCAGTGACAGATTCAAGGCCAAGTATTTTGGCGTAGTAGCTCGATATGAGCTCCAGCAGAAGTTCATCAGTCTCAAGCAAGCAGGCAAGACCGTAGATGGTATGCAGCAGAGTTCTGCAGATTGTGCCGTTTCGTACCAGCAATAGTGGCAACGGAGCCAGAGAAAGCTATGAGGTTCCAGCAGGGACTTCTTTTGGAACTATTACAGCTTGTGGAAGGACACGACTACTAGACATTTGACGCTGTTTTGACGGCCCCTCGGAGGCACGAGCTTACCCAGCAGAGGTTGGCATCGAGGACAGGAGGTCAGAAGAGATCTCATTCCCAGGTTGGAGGAGGAGCAATTCAGCGAACATCGGCACCAGCACCCGGTGTACGTATTCATGATGCAGGAGCGCCGCGGAGGACGGCCGTGTCAACTAATACAGCGCCAGTTCGGTATCAGCTGCCGAGAAACCAGCAACAGCGTCAGGGAGCACCCCAAGGCTGTACATTCTGTAGAAAGGTAGGGCACACGAGGGAGGTGTGTCGGTCAGCGAATGGCTTATGCTTGAGGTGTGGTAGTTCAGACCACCGTATCTCCACTTGTCCTGTGATGTAGAGGCCAGGAGGGCCAGCTCAGCAGTTTCCAGCATTGCCAGCCCCGGTGGCAACCCCGAGTGGAGGGCCAGTATTACCAGTAAGGCCTCTAGCCCAGCGTCTACCAATGCAGGCTCAGATGTTCCGCCAGGCACAGGAAGCCGAAGGCCCTCAGAGGCAGCAACAGCATGGTCGAGGAAGGCCACAACAAGGGGCTCCGCGGGGCCAGGCTCTCACATTGACCTTGGAAGAGGCTCTAGCGTCTAGTGACGTGGTGGCAGGTAAAATTCTCGTTACCTCATTTCCCACTGTAGCATTATTTGATTCAGACGCTACTCATTCATTCATCTCTGCACAATATGCTATACGGATTGGATTAGAGTTTGAGGCATTGCCGGAGAGGATGGATATACTTACCGGCAATGGGCTCATAGAAGTTAGCAGAGTGCGCTTTTCATGTCCGGTAGAGGTGTGTGGGCATTTATTGCCCGCATTATTGATTGAATTCCCTATGGGGAATTTTGATGTTGTTCTTGGCATGGACTGGTTGAGAGACAGACATGCGACAATTGATTGTAGATGAGGTAGGGTCATATTCAGCGTTCCTGGGATAGAACAGTTCATCTTTACTCGAACCTTGAAGAATCAGGCCGGAGGCGTCATCTCAGCAGCCGTGTCAGAGCCAGGACAGATTCCGAGAGTGGTCGAAGATTTTCTCGACGTCTTCCCTGATGAGCTCCCAGGGATACCCCCAGTCAGAGAGGTAGAATTTAGCATTGAGTTGAACCCTGGAACGAGGCCTATTGCAGACAGAGTTTACAGAATATCGCCGTCAGAACAGGATAAGTTGTATCAACATGAAGAAGAGTTGAAGTCTAAGGGATTCATCCGAGACAGTAAATCGCCCTGGGCCGCGCCAGTGATTCTAGTTCCCAAGAAGGATGGGTCGACGAGGATGTGCATCGACTACCGCAAGCTGAATGCAGCAACAGTGAAGAATAAGTACCCACTACCAAGGATTGATGACCTGTTTGACCAGTTGAGCAAGGCCAGTATCTTTTCCAAGATCGATCTTCGGTCAGGATACTATCAAGTAAGAGTCCGGGAGCAAGACATACCGAAGACAGCATTCAGATCTAGATATGGGCATTATGAGTTTTTAGTAATGCCCTTTGGACTAACCAACGCCCCCGCAGTATTCATGGATTTAATGAACCGCATCTTTCTGCCGTATTTGGATAAATTTTTGGTGGTGTTCATAGATGACATTCTTGTCTACTCCAGCAGTAAAGAGGAGCATGAGAAACATCTTAGGACTGTCTTACAGACATTGAGGAAGCATCAACTTTATGCGAAGCTCGATAAATGTGAATTCTGGTTAGATCACATTTCGTTCCTGGGGTATGTAATTTCTGGGGCAGGAGTGTCAGTGGATCCGAAGAAGATTGAGGCCGTAGAGCATTGGCCAGTCCTGAGAACAGTTGTAGAAGTGTGAAGTTTCTTAGGATTAGCTGGTTACTACAGAAGGTTCGTGGCGGACTTTGCCAAGATCTCTGCGCCCTTAACGCGTTTGACGCACAAGGACGTAGAGTTTGTTTGGTCAGCCAGCTGTCCGGCATCATTTGAAGAATTGAAGAAGAGATTGATCTCAGCCCCGATCTTGACGCTTCCAGTAGGAGCGGGAGGCTTTACAGTATATTGTAACGCATATGGGAAGGGTCTTGGATGTGTATTGATGCAGCACGGAAAGGTGATAGCATATGCGTCTCGGCAGCTTCGAGACCATGAGAAGAATTACTCGACTCACGATTTGGAGTTAGCAGCTGTGGTGTTTTCACTCAAGTTGTGGAGGCATTATTTATACGGAGATCGGGTAAAGATCTATACTGATCATAAGAGTTTGAAATACGTATTCACGCAGCGAGATTTGAACATGAGGCAAAGAAGATGGTTAGAACTACTGAAGGATTTTGACTTAGATCTTCAGTATCATCCAGGCAAAGCGAATATAGTTGCAGATGCACTGAGTAGGAGAGACAGTGCCTTTATCTTGACCTCGCAGAAGCATATTTTAGAAGACCTTCAGAGTATGGGAATCGAAGTAGTTTTGCCAAGGGATATAGGAAGAATAACCAGTATGCAGATTCAGTCAGCCTTAGTAGAGAGGATATGGGCAGCACAAGCAGGAGATCCACAGATTCAGAAGTTGCGGTCGGAGTTTGAATCAGGCCGTAGGAAGGAGTTAGTGATTCATGAAGATGGTACGCTCAGGTTTAGAAACAGACTCTGTATACCGAGTGGAGACCTTCGGCAAGAGGTTATGTCCGAAGCTCATAGTTCTATTTACTCCATTCATCCTGGAGGAACGAAGATGTATCGAGATATCAGGCAGTACTTTTGGTGGAATAGCATGAAAAGAGAGAGAGCGAGATTTGTATCCAAGTGTCTGGTATGTCAGCAGGTGAAAGCCGAGCAGCAGAGACCAGCAGGGTTGCTACAGCCGCTTCCTATTCCAGAATAGAAATGGGAGCACATCACGATGGATTTTGTGACCGGTTTACCTAGATCCCCGACTGGTAAGAATGCAGTCTGGGTGATAGTAGATCGACTCACGAAGGTCGCTCATTTCCTTTCCTTTCGAGTTGGACAGACTACTGAGCAGTTAGCAGAAATGTACATGAAGCAGATAGTAAGGCAGCACGGTGTTCCAGTTAGTATAGTATCAGATCGGGATACGCGGTTTACTTCCTATTTTTGGCGGAGCTTACACCAAAGTTTGGGAACCAAGTTAAGATTCAGTACTGCTTATCATCCACAAACTGACGGGCAATCAGAAAGAACCATTCAGACGTTAGAAGATATGCTACGGGCATGTACCTTAGATTTTGGCGGATCTTGGGAGGATCACCTTCATCTAGTAGAGTTCTCATATAACAACAGCTATCAGGCTAGCATTCAGATGGCCCCGTTCGAAGTATTGTACGGAAGGAAGTGCAGGTCCCCTTTGGCATGGGACGACGTCGGAGAACGGAAGCTGTTGGGGCCAGAGATGATCACGCAGACTGTAGAGATAGTTAAGTTGGTCAGAGAGCGCCTTCGAGTTGCAGAGGACCGACATCGTCATTGGGCAGATCAGCATCGTAGGCCTCTAGAGTTCAGAGTTGGCGACCAAGTGTTTCTGCGGATTTCGCCTACTCGGAGTATCATCAGATTTGGAACCCGAGGAAAGCTTAGTCCAAGATACGTTGGTCCTTTTAAAATTCTCGCTCGGGTAGGTGATGTGGCTTATCGACTTGCCATTTCGCCTTCGTTGACTGGCATACATGATGTGTTTCATGTGTCCCAATTACGTGGATATGTCCCGGATCCGAGTCATGTCCTCGATCATTCTGAGTTAGTCGTTGGTACTGACCTAACTTACGAGGAACAACCCGTATCTATTTTAGACCGGCGAGAGAAGGTACTCAAGAATCGGACGATAAGCCTTGTCCGTATTTCTTGGAACCATCACTCTCCGGAAGAGTCAACCTGGAAGCGAGAGGACGAGATCAGATCTCGGTATCCGCATTTGTTTGACTAATAAGGTATATTTTTGCACCTTATTGACACGATTCCATGCTTATCTGCACCTGCTTGTTTTGCACTTTGTGATATATGATAATAACTGCTATGATAGTTAACTTGTATATGATTGAGCCTTGCTTGCCCTGATTTCACTATCCTGTCTTGGCTGGAATTTCGAGGACGGAATTTTTCTAAGAAGGGTAGAGATGTCACTCCCCAATCCTGGAATACGTATTTTAATACGTAAACCGATAAATTGTATTTACCTTGTATTTATACTATATTTATTATGCTGTATTTCTTCATGCATTTCCCAAAAATATTTGACAAAATATTATTTCCTAATTTATTTTCTGCATTTGGGCCTACAGTTTTGGCTCATTTGGGTAATCTATTCCTGGTTCACCAATGGTTCATCATGAACCCTTGGGTTCATCATGAACCCATGGGTCCAAGATCTTTATATATAACTCATCTCATTATCTCTCCTCTCATTTACTTCCTCTCATTTATTTCCTTCACCAACCAAGGCAAGTACCAACTTGCTCAAGAGATGGATCCATAATTTTGTCAATAATTTCTTACAAAACTATTTGCCAAAACATGTTCTTCTCCTCAATCTATACTAGTTTAGAACTTGGAAATTTCCATTTTGAAGCTTTGATTTTTGTAGATCTAAGTTTTAATCATTTTCGGATTTTCTTGGTCTTGATCTATTTTTGTTAGGGTTTTGTGGGTTTTTGATGCTTCCATGTGGAAGAGAATTCCATTTCACCCAAGATGGAACTTTGGAAATCCGGATTTGGAGTTCGGATGGCCAAGTTGTGATATTTTGGAGCTTTGAGTTCAATCATGGTGTTCTTGCCGTTTGGAGAAGACAGTGAGCAGTGTGCAGAGCTTCTTAGCTCACGCCACTGAACTGCGCGCGCTCCTTAGAGCTGCGTACGTAGGCTTGGGTACGCTTCCTGTTGGAAGCGTGTCACTTGCGTGCGTGACTTTTCACGTACGCTGCCCTGAGTAAGCCTGCGTGACTTTTCACGCATGCTGCCCTGAGTAAGCCCGCGTGACTTTTCACGTACGCTACCCTGAGTAAGCCTGCGTGACTTTTCACGCACGCTGCCCTGAGTAAGCCTGCGTGACTTTTCACGCACGCTGTCCTGAGTAAGCCTACGTGACTTTTCACGCACGCTGCCCTGAGTAAGCCTGCGTGACTTTTCACGCACGCTGTCCTGAGTAAGCCTGCGTGACATTTCACGCACGCTGTCCTGAGTAAGCCTGCGTGACTTTTCACGTACGCTGCCCTGAGTAAGCCTGCGTGACTTTTCACGCAAGCTGCCCTGAGTAAGCCTGCATGACTTTTCACGCACGCTGCCCTGAGTAAGCCTGCGTGACTTTTCACGCACGCTGCCCTGAGTATGCCTGCGTGACTTTTTACGCACGCTGCCCTGAGTAAGCCTACGTGACTTTTCACGCACGCTGCCCTGAGTGAGCCTGCGTGACTTTTCACGTACGCTGTCTTGAGTGAACCTGCGTGACTTTCCTTACGCCTTTTGTCCCGAGCATGATATGAGCACTAATGTGACCCCGGAGAACAAAGTGTTCCTACCTGATACATGTACCTGAATGTCCCAGTTCTTGTTCATGCTCGACAAATGACTCGTAACTCCACGTGGCGTATTTGTAATAATTTATTACACTAAGGAGGGTAGAACATGTTGACATACTGATTGACATGGATCCTCCTTGGGGTACTCGTACTAAAGTACGACTTTAGGAGGATAATCATGCAGGCCACAGCATGTGAGTCCAAGATTTCACCTGGGGTTAAATTAGGCAACTAAATGTACTAGATGCATGGGGAGGGCAAAATCCCGATATCGTGTTACACCAGTCGCCTTGAGATATTGTCTTGACGCGCCGGCTGGTCTCCACGAATACTGTGTCATCTGCAACGAGTGGATGACTGTATCCGATTAATTCCTGCTATATATTATATGTTTTAGCAATGTGGCCTTACGAGGGACCTGTGCTCAATCATACCTGTCTACGCGAACCCCTGGGTTGGCTAGCCTTGCTGGAAAGATACGATCTGAGGATTTCTACATAACATGATGCGAGGATAACCTCGTCCCACTAGAAACTCATAGACTTGATTGGCCGTGAAAACGACTTGCTTGTATCCTATTACCTTCCGTAAATAACTGAGGGAAGCGGACTGTCATGGTACGTGATCCAACCCATGTTCTTGTTTGATTGTTGGGTTGGTTATCGTACTATGACAGGCTGTGGACCGAAGTTATGAACGGAAGACTTATTCTGGTTGTGAAGTGCTACTTCTGTGAATGACTGAGGAACATGGTCTATCATGGTACATGATCCAACCCATGTTCTTGTTTGATTGTTGGGTTGGTTATTGTGCTGTGATAGGCTATCGACTGAAGTCACGATCAGGAGATTTTATTGTTTATACCTTTTAACTTATGTGAAAGTTATAGAGTACGACACGTCCCGACTCCATGCGGCACCTTTTGTCCTTGTTTGGTTGTAAGGGTGCCATATGGGTTCGAGGATGTTGTGCTACCCTATAATAGTAGCATAAGTATTACTATTATCAATCATTCTATTTAACTGGGTTTTTAAATCTTAACTCTTGTGCCCCTTTGGCGGTACTTGCTATTCGGGGCTGACCCCGCTGGTTTTGTTTGGCCAGATCTCGTAGCAGAGCCTGAGGACACGATCTTCCTCCCTGACATCCATGGTGCATACTAGGAGCATGGCGGTTCGGGGACTCAAGTGGGTTTCTTCTCCACCACTCCTGCTTATACTTTTGCGACGTTTAGCCACCGGCACCTGTTAGCCGGATTACTTGATATTTTGTGTCAGTACAGAATTGTAAATAAACAGACTGCAGCTGTGTATAATTTTGTACTCCTGACTCTCTGAGATAGCTAAATTATAAAGCTAGTCTCTCATGACCATTTTGATGAAGCGTCGGGGACGCCTTACTGCTTTATCTTTAATGTTTATTTAATTGCTGATGTGATTTGATTGATTGAGACATAGAACTCTGTGGGACCATAGGAGACTTGATTGTAGCATGTACCCCCTAGTCTCTCGACAGCCACGATCGCCGTATGACGTTACGTACCTCATATGGAGTAGCTGGCCTAGTCCGTCTCCGTATTTTGGTACTGGGGCGTGACACTCTCCCATGGATCATATCATCAGCAAAGGTCCTCAAACCCCGCAACAGGTTACACACCATCGCGGGGAGGAGAGCTAAAGGACGTCCAAAGACCAATTTTACGGTGGGCAAAATGAGGTTCCGGTGTACCCTCTCCACTGCACCAGATCCGCCCGCAAACACGCAATCCCAGAGCCATATCATCAAGTATGCCGTCAGCACCGCCTTAGACGACATCCGGTGCGCACAGTGCCAGAAGCAACTATACGCGTTCTCGCCGCTCTCATTGGAACGAGGGGTCCTCTCGTCCAGCCGGCTTATTTCAGAAGTCACTTCCGCGGGTTTCAACCCTTGTGGAGTCGTAAACCGGATCCTCGAGGAATCCACCAAATCCTGCTTAAAGACGTAATCCCTCCAAGCAGTCACATGAGGCTGGGTCTTGCCTTTGTCCTTCCGGTGCATCAGATAATGATGGCTCGCCACCTCTTTAAAAATAGCCATCATCTCCGGGTCCTTATTTTCCATAACCTGGATCTCTTCATTTGAGGGGAAATATTCCTCGTACGGTTCTGAGCCCCAAGGAAGCTTGGACACTTCATACATCTCATGAAGAGCCAACCCCAATTCCCCCACCGGAGTAAAGAAGGTGCCAGTCTGGGCATTGAACAATTCCAAGAGTGTAAGGAACATAGGCTTATTGAGGTCCACGCCAGCCTACGTGACACGGATAGCGGCTGTCAGCCCAATCTCCTTAAGCTCAGCCTTGAACTTCGAAAGCACCCAAATGGTCAATTCGTCCCATTTCGGCATGTGATGACACCAACCTTCAACTCTAAAGCCACCTTTCGGATATGTGACCCTCGATGTCAGCATCCGACTTGCAAAGGTTGAGGCGCTAAAGGCAAAAGTGTCATTAGGGACTTCACTGTAGAGGCTCCCAGGACGCATAGTTCAGTAACTAAACGAGGGACTGGTTCGTGAAGCGGCCAGGGTATCCCTCTGATTCGAGGTAGCATCAATCGAAAGAGCACCTCCCAAGGCCCCTCCTTGAGAAGGAGTAAGCTCCCAGGGCATCCTTCTCTTGGAAGCTAAACGATAGAAGGCCGTCAACGGCAACTGGCGGTCAAGTTGTCGCATGTACAGCACCATGCCTTTTGCAGAGAAGAACCAGTCTTCTTTGACCTTCAGTATCTTCGCCTCAGTGGAGATCAGGCGGTCACCGAACAAAAAGACAGGTTTTAAGAAGGTCACATCCTCGGATTCAGCAGATTTTAGTTTTTCGCTCTCCATCATACTCTGAAGGAAAATCGGCAACTGGTTCTGGATCTGCAGCACTCTCTCAGGAGGTTGATTCTGTAAGATAGCATCCTTTGCAGGGTTGATAACCGCCTCGTCAAAATCAACTCCCATTTGACAAAGGGAAGCATCCAGAAGGACCTCATTCAGCAAAGGAATTGTCATCGACACTGGCACAACGAAAATAAAAAGTCAGGCAAAAAGACAAAGTGTGTCAAAGCAACCTGGCGCATCATCAGGGTGTCAACCCATGCACCTCAGTAAAAGCTTCGGCGCATCAGTAGGGTGTAAACCCATACGCGTTAGCAGAAGATTTGGCGCATCATCAGGGTGTAAACCCATGCGCGTCAGCAGAGGCTTCGGCACATCATCAGGGTGTGAACCCATGTGCATCAGCAGAGGCTTCGACGCATCATCAGGGTGTAAACCTATGCACGTCGGCGGGACAAAACCTCGACGCATCCATACGCGCCGGCAGCAGAGAGTTAGGGCACGCCAACTCAGCCGCATGATCCGAAGTTCGTCTGAACAAAGAAAATAGAGAAAGAAAAGATACCCACCCGTCACCGCGGGTCGAACGTCGGCCGGAGTCACAATGGTGACAGGAGCATCCTCCTCGGCAAATTCCACAGCAGCCTCTACAGGCTCTTTCCCTTTGCCTCGTCCAGCACCGCCACGAGGAGTCTTGGGAGTCATTGCTTAAGAGAAGAAAGCTAGGGTTTTTGTAAAAGAACTCTAAAAAGCAAAAGCAAGGAGAAGAAGAACTATCTCTCTCTCTCCATCTCACGCCTATTTATAGGCTTGGTCGCACGCGTGAACCGATGAAGTGTGACCTCAGTCGTCGCCTCGGGTTCTGTGAAGAGATAACCGCAAATAAAACCAAAAAAATCATTATTAATCTTTCTTGGTTATCGAGGCATCATTATTTGCATTAACTGAGAGGAGCATGCGCCCCATCACTGTTGCACGGAGTATCTATGCGTCCCGACAGTCGTGCGCCCCTACCACCATGCTTCTTATTCAAAGTATTCCAAAACTTGTCCAAAAGTTTTAAAAACTTTGAAGGGGGTCTTGTAGAAGCATGGAATTTCAGGACCAGAAATCCTATGTGCCAAACACTACATGCGCCAGAGCTCGGACAGAGTACTTCACAGCAAAAATATCGAATATAGACATTAAAAATGGACTTTTTATTACATATAAAAGTCTATTACATGTCTAAGAAAAGATTGTACAAAGGAGAATTTCTACAAAGAAAAGATCCTAAAGTCTACAACCAGCAGCCATCATGCGCCCTCAAATAGGCGCAGCGATCACCATGCGCCCCCAGTTAGGTGCATCCCACCATGCGCCCTCAGCAAGGCGCATCCATTTCAGCAGCTCAGTTATGTGCATCCCAGTTATGTGCATCCCTTCAGCAGCCCAGTTATGTGCCGCTCTTCCAGCCAGGCTTACCGCCGTCTAAATACTTTGACTAATGAAGCATTTATTGAGCAGAACGAGGGTGGCAATCAACCCTCTAGCCGAGGAAGAGAAAAGAACCACAAGCCAACCTGTGGCCAGGGGAGGCTTCAAAAGAGCCTCCAAAGGCCAAGGAAGACCATGATCGAAACCACGGCTAAAGGAGCAGCTTTCAACACAACCAGAATGGGCTACACCCATTTTGAAGGAAGAAAGAGCCACCAAAGCCGCAGCACCGCCATTCCGATCTACGGCTCTTCCTGTACAACGAAGACGAGGTCCGAGCATCCCTATCTTTGGATGCAACAGGCACCTTCCGCCTGCCTCGAAAGCCCTCAACTTCGACTTTTGGATGTAACAGTCATCTTCAAGTGCATCAATGAAGACATTGCGTCGCATCTTCACCCTCGGGAGCATCTCGTCAACCGAATGCATCCGAGTAAACAAGTTCATGTTGGAAGGAAGTGAGAGAATGAGAAACAAACTCTCTCCATGCCACTATTTATAGGCCGGGTAAATCAAACCCATGCGCCAAGTGGATGGCTCCCCGAATTCCGTACAATGAATTTGCATTAAACGGATGAACCGGACGCTTCGAATTCAGCTAAGTCAAAACAGATATTTAAAGCACTCGAAGATCGTAACATTCGCACCATTAAAGACGTGTCATGAAGCAGATGCGCTGGCCAGACCGCGCATCACACAGACGCGCCCTTCAACATCAAGTGCATCACACAGACGCGCCCTTCAACATCAAGCGCATCACACAGACGCGCCCTTCAGTACCAAGCACATCACAGGGATGCGCCCCCATGCGTCCCCATACGCCTAGTGGAACGCCAACCGATGCGCCCACTCAGCTGTCCATCGAATGTCACAAACATTAAATGCTGAACTGACAGAGTTGGCAGCACGCCTTCCAAAGTCTGAACAGTTCAGAAGACGAAGCGTTGCCAACATCAGCATCATCATTACTTTCCTCCGACGGTTACTGCCACGTGGACACCCAACTGCTTGCATGCACCTCTACAGCCATGTACCCAAATCTGTATGCGTCTCAAAAGCCATGCGTCTCAGACTTTTCAATGATCCCTAAAGACAGAAGGAAAGTCAACATTAAAGCTCCGTATGCGCCTCAGACTGCTCTCTGATCCCGAAAGACAGGAGTTAAGTCACTTCTGATGCCTCGCATGCGCCTCAAAAGCCATGCGCCCCGAATGGTTCGTGACTCCTAAAGGTTACGAGCCAAAGCCTCCTCATGCGCCAAATCCTAGACGCATCCTACCAGATCATTCCCCACCAAATCAGAGATCTCCGAGCCATGGGTCGATGACACGTGTCCTTTGACTCGACTCACCCAAGATCTCAGCAACAGAAAGATCTTATCCTTTGCTACGTGCCGGTCCACAACAGCAGTATGAAGAATTCAACCCCTCAATCAGGACGCATCGTTCATGCACCTCCATCAGCAATCAACACGTGGCGTCCCCGCGTACAGGCACATCTTACATGTGCGCATAAGCAGCCAGCCTGCAAAGCTATAAATAGAGGAATCATTTCCTTCTTTCAGACGGACACACCTATCTACCTACACACGGACAGAACACACAACCACCAGAGAGGCAGATACAGACACTCAACGTCTTCCTCCTCTCAGCAAGCTCCAGCACCCAGAGCAATCCAAGCCTTCAGAGAACCGATAACCGTCGTCAGATCGTCAACGGAGTCAACGCATTACCACTCACTCCATCGGCACAAGGGACCCAGATAAACAAAAGTGTACTCCTAGGACTACGTCTAAGTCCTATATTGTAACACTGTTCTGTTTGTATTAAAATTTGCAATAAAATAATTTTAATGGAAAACACTTATCTAACAATTCTTATGCATTCACAACTCCACGTATTCTTATTCTTCCTCCTCTTTTTAAGAAACGAACAACAGCAGCAACTTGAGCTTGGCATGGGTTGGTCCGATCGGCATAGACAATATTTCTAGCATGCGGCATAAAAGTGAGGATAACTCGTGCGGGGACATGTAGGCATGTGACGGTTTTTACGACGTCTCCCGGTCGGTTGGTTGTCCGTGGCGGCTGACAAAAATGGCGATGACGAAGACTCGGGGGCACTGAGGTCAGAGCGTAGCAGTTGCAGGGTGGCCGAATACTAATCAACAGGGATCGAGGCCCACAACTCGTCGAGCTCTGGATAACAGAAGAGCCTTCGACGGTAACCGAGTTGTCGTGCCAAGGAGAAGTCCTGTCGTGTCGTTGCTACCACGGTGATCGTTGAAGGTCGGAGGAGTAGCTCGCCTTGGCTCGTCGATCGTCTGTCCCGTAAAAACTTAGGTCATGAACTGGTATGGAGGGGCTCAACTAGCGGCTAGGGTTTTTCTGTGCTAGCTATTGCTGCTATAGCAGCTTATTTATAAGGGTCTAAGGGTGGGTCCGGGTTCAGTCGTTGAGGCTTTGGGCCGGATATTGTAAAGGAAATGTTGGAAATATTTTCTTATTAAACCTTGAGTTGGGTCAACATGAAAATACAATCATTAGTTCAAACAAAATAAACAACAATTTGAGCCCTTCAAAGTGAAGATTAATTATTTTTATCATGTGAAAAGAGTAATGGTGAAACACAAACTAGTCATCAATAAACTGCCATCAAAAGTATAACATATGAAGTAGAAAATATTGTTTCTTGCTTGGTAGTTCAGAAACCTCAAGAACAAGGCGGTCAAGAATTATATACAATAGAAGAATCTGATGAATTCACGAAGATGACTTTTCAGTAAATAGCCCTTAACATAGTACCACGTAACTTGCATATATTGCACGTAAATGAGATTGAAATGACTACTCCACTAGGATGTTTCACACAAGATTAATGATTAAGAGTAAAGAAAAATAAGCAATAACGGGATAGGAAATATAAAACTTGAATAGGTCTGCAAGCAAGCAGCAAAGAGGTAAATCAGAAACTGATGCATTCCTGATATAGAATAAAGATTTGTAGGAGTTCAAGAGAATAAACAATTAAATTAGTTTGAGAAAAGTTATCTAGTCAATAAATAATAAAAATAAATAAAAAATCTAGAAAAATATATTTAAAATTTAGGATAGGGGGTTTACAACGTGGTAGATTTCAGTGCCACGAGTGCACTAGAATCGATCGTGTCACAGAATCACGATTTGGTCAAAAGTTATCGCGATTATGGCTAACCGTGACTAAATCGATGAACCGTTGACCAAATCTGGCTTCTATGAACAAAATAAAATACTAGATAAAATTTTGAATTTTTGAAAAAATTATATATTGTAGAGATCGGTGTCAGCTTTCCAAAACTTCGAACGGATCGCAAATCGGAGTTCACGATCGCTCGAAATCTCAAAAACCGTACGACGTATTGATTTTTGGACAACCGACACTCAAATAATTATCCAGAAATTTGAACACAAATTTACAAAAAATAAAGTAGATATTCGAAAACCTAACCTTGATACCCTTCTAACAAAAAAATGGCGCATGAAATGGACTTCTAGATCGACGGCAATCGCTCTACAAAGACGAAGAACCCTATTGAACTCTCCCACAAAAGGCTGCTGAAATAAATCTAGGGTTTTCAAAAATAGTAATCTATATATATATATATATATATATATATATATATATATATATATATATATATATAATACAAAACACAAAGGTTTTTGAATCCTAGGGCTGACTGTGCCAAGATAAAGAGTGGTTGCGATTTAATCTTGGTGAATCAACGGTTGTGGGGTTTTATGGGGAATCCAAAGAGTGGGGTTTGCACTCATAATGGTTGTGGATGAGCATTATTGAGAGCGGGGTTTTATGGGGAATGAGCATTATTGAGAGTGGGGTTTTATGGGAAATCCAAAGAGTGGGATTTGCACTCATAATGGTTGTGGATGAGCATTATTGAGAGTGGGGTTTTATGGGGAATCCAAAGAAAATTCACATCCAGCAGTGGTTGGGATTTAATATTTTGATGGGGGCCTCATAATTATTATTGTTCGTTTAAAATTAGGGGTCCAAGATTTTGAGGGGGAATACCTTAAATGAACCATGCCCTATGGGCACGGGTTATGACTAGTATATATATATATATATATATATATATATATATATATATATATATATATATGGAAGAGGGGTCAGTAAAGCTGCTGGAGTTGGCAGGCGCTGCCACATGGCAGAATCCCACGTACCCACAGCTGGGATCCAACGGCTCTGAGCAAGCCGGCTTAGCCGCCAACTCCAAGCCCAGCTTGGATCAGGATTACTACTGCGGCTCGGAGACCGAGCCTCACCCGCCCGCTCTGACTGCCACCTGGGCCCCGCTGCCCGGCCTGCGTGGCTGCCAGGCGGGCCCAGGCTGGGGGAGGGGTGGTTGTATGTTTTTTTCCCTATTTTCTTTTCTGATTTAGAAACTAGTTTTTAATCCCTTTTTTCCTCCAAATAATTCTAATAAATCATAAAAAATTCCTAAAGTTCCTAGAAAATTTTACAAATTATTTCTAGGTGTCGAGAGTTTATCTAAAAATGTTGGACCCAAAAATGTGTTCGTGTGATCTTACAAAAATCCTAGAAGCCTATAATAATAATAATAATAATAATAATAATAATAATAATAATAATAATAATAATAATAGATAATCACCAAAAATAATAATTGTCCACTAATCATAAGGGAGTAATAATAATAACAATTATATGTGGATCCTTCAGGCTCTATGAATTCTATAGTCTCTGTTGTCGATCCTTCAGGCTCGGTAGTACCATAAGGGTTAGCTATCCTTTTTCCCTTACGGATCGCACTGTGCCTTGTCTCAACCATTGCGAACTAAAAGGAAAGAAAGGATATGGTTAGAACGGTAGATACAAACATATCGAAGAAATCACGGACGGAATCAAGCAAGATACAATTAAGAGACAATAAGATCCTAAGATAAAATAGACTCATAGGGTTAGAAATCCTATTTGTGGATGATATGACCTCTTAACTTCACTCTATTCGCAGGCTTGCAGTAGTACGACTAACTTAAGTACTACCACGAGTTTGCAGTCTTTTGCAAAATTGGACATGCATGGGCCACCATAAAAACTTGTCACGACCTACTCCCATTTTGGGATACGAGTTCGTAGCCAAGTCCATAACAAGCACAGCACGCACATATATCATCCACAACTAAGCCAGCAATAATTACCAAAATATCCAATAGTCTCAATATTATAAATATCATATAATCTACTACAACTCAAAAAGTCTCGAGAACAAACCCAGATAGCAGAAAATAAAATAAACAACTAAACTCTATAACTATAACTACTAACTAATACGAATTCAAAAGGAAGAAAATATGTTAATTTAAATCGGTACTAGAACCGGGTACGCCAGTGACGTCAATGTCTCCAACATACTCGTCGTAGACCTCGGGACAAATCTCGTCGCCTAAAGCTGAAAAATAGTTATCCAGTCAGGATTGGAGCAAGATCACCATAACACTACATTACACAATATAGTATACAAGCATGAAGAAATGATAAAAGGAAAGTAACTAAAGATAAGTATAGGCATGACATTATATGATAAGGAAGTACCTTTGAGACATGATAACAATATGAAGGTAGACTTTGACATACCACTAAAACATGAAAACAATAAGAAGGTAGACTTGAAGAAAGAACAACAATAGACAATAGAGCAAAAACTATTAAGTCACGTGTACTGTGTGTTTTAGAATACCAACTTTCAGCATGTAGACGGCTTGGGATATCCGTCAGTCATATGTGTGGTGCATGACTGATATTATGCAATCAATGTATAGGGGGTTTGTATTCAATTCATTGCCCACATGCTTACTTGTTATATTCCTCTGCCCGACTCACTCACAATACATGTCCATTACTATAAACATTATCAATATGATAAACTGTAAACAATGGAAAACAATGAGTAAGACATGAACATGTATGTATACCCTAACGATTCTAATTCTCATGCACAATAGTAATCATGAACAATGACAACACGAATAATAAGGGAGTAATAGTGAAAAGATGACACGAATATATATGAAGTATAAAATAGAGGAAACATAGGTCATAGTGATACTTACCTTCTCCGATAGATGATGAAATCATAACTCAAGACGTCGTAGCCCGATGTACCCCATCACAAAAACAACCATAAGTTAGATCAACGATTCCCACTCTAAAAATTCTAGAAAGTGGCAAATAGGTTAAACCTAATTAATCATATTCTAATTCTAGAATAAATCATCTAAAATCCTCTTTTAACCTATTTAAATTTGAAATAATATCTAAACACAAATATTTGGCCAAGGAAAGTCACGGTTCCAAATTTGGGACCCGTGGCATACAAATCGAGACATACCGTGACTAACTAGTCAAACGTTATACCTTCAAAAGTTTGAGTATGCAACAGGGTATATTTCAGTGCCACGAGTGCACTAGAATCGACCGTGCCATAAAATCATGATTTGATCAAAAGTGATCGCCATTATGGCTAACCGTGACCAAATCGATAAACTGTTGACCAAATCTGATTTCTACGAACAAAATAAAATACTAGATGAAAATCTAAATTTCTGGAAAATTATATATTGTAGAGATCGGTGTTAGCTTTCCAAAACTTCAAACGGATAATGAATTGGAGTTCAGGATCGCTCGAAATCTCAAAAACCGTACGAAGTATTGATTTTTGGACAACCGACACTCAAATAATTATCCAGAAATTCGAATACAAATTTACAAAAAATAAAGTAGATATTCAGAAAACCTAAACTTGATACGCTTCTAACAAAAAAATGGCACATGAAACGGACTTCTAGATCGACGGTAATCGCTCTACAAAGACGAAGAACCATATTGAACTCTCCCACAAAAGGCTGTTGAAATAAATCTAGGATTTTCGAAAATAGTAGTCAATATACACATATATAGGGAAGAGGGGTCAGTGAAACCGCTGGAGTCGGTAGGCACTGCCATGTGGCAGAATCCCACGTGCCCACAGCTTGGATCCAACGGCTCTGAGCAAGCCGGCTTAGCTGCCAACTCCGAGCCCGGCTTGGATCAGGATTACTACTGCGGCTCAGAGACCGACCCTCACCCGCCCGCTCTGACTGCCACCTGGGCCCCACTGCCCGGCCTGTGTGGCTGCCAAGCGGGCCCAAGTTGGGGGTGGGGTGGTTGTATGTTTTTTCCCTTTTCTTTTCTGATTTAGAAACTTATTTTTAATCCCTTTTTCCTCCAAATAATTCTAATAAATCACAAAAAATTTCTAAAATTCCTAGAAAATTCTACAAATTATTTCTAGGTGCCTAGAGTCAATCTAAAAATGTTGGACCCAAAAATGTGTTCGTGTGATCTTACAAAAATTCTAGAAGCCTATAACAATAATAATAATAATAATAATTAATAATAATAATAATAATAATAATAATAATAATAATAATAGATAATATTATCTAAAAATCTCCGAAAAACCCAAAAAATTCTAAAATATTAAAATAATCCTCTAGAGGCTATCTAGGGACCATAGTGACCTCATATGACCTATAATCTAGGTATGCACCCTTGAGAGCTCAAAAATCAAATCTCTATTTACCTATGATTCTAACCACTCCCTACCTAATAATAATAACAAAATTTGAAAAAAAAAATATTCTACAAAATAAATAAGTAAATTTAGGGAGACAAGTGCTACAATGCCATTAAATTTGATATGGAAAAAGTATATGACAGGCTCGATTAGCAATTCATGATCTGGATATTCAGAGCCTTTGGGTTCTCTCAGGTTTGGATTGACATAGTCTGGAGATCGATCTGTGACTCGTGGTTCTCTACAGTTATCAACGAAAAAGCTGAGGGATTCTTTAATGCTAGTCGAGGTGTCAGACAAGGTGACCCCCTATCATCCACCATCTTCATTATAGCCGCTGAAGCTTTTAGTAGAAACCTAAACAGGATGGTCGGGACCCCATGGTTCCAACATTATCACACTGCCAGTGGTTGCCCAATTATCACCCACCTGGCTTATCTTGACGACATCCTCATCTTCTCGGCTGGAGACGTTGTGGAAGTAGTAAAGAACACGTTGGAGATATATGTCAGATGTTCTGGGCAGCGTGTGAATCCCAACAAGAGTGTTTTATATTTTCATCATTCGGCTAACAGAGAGCATTCTACCATCCTCACGAATATTACTTCCTTCTTCGTTACGTACCCCCTTTTTCCTACCTTGGGTGCCCATTGGTGTACGGCAGATCCAACTCTGGCATCTTTGAAGGGTTGGTAGGCATAATTAGGAAAACATTGAGGGATGGCACAACGCGACTCTTTTGCCTGGGGGGAAGATGATTCTGATCCAACATGTGCTCTCCTCCATCTCTAACTAATACCCTCGCAGACTGCTCCCCTCCCAATAAAGTTCTTAACTTCATAGATATGCTTTTCACTAACTTCTTATAGGGTCACAATGAAGGCGTTGATAAGCATCACTAGGCTAGTTGGGACACTATGGCTAAACCAACGGATGAGGGCGGTCTTGGATTCTGCAGGTTGTCCCATATTTGTGGACTCTTTTTCCATGAAATTATGGTGGAAGATTCGCAACAGTAACACCATCTGGACCAGGTTCATGAAGGCCAGATACTTCAAGCACTCTCACCCGTCGGCCGCTTCTCTGAACTGCAAAATTTTGACGTCTTGGCGCCGTATCCTGCACGGCCGTAGTCTTGCTAAACCCCTGATCCGTCTCAATCTTGGATCAGGAGCCTCGTCTATCTTCTTTGAACGTTGGGTCTTGGACGACCTTCTCCCACATCTTTCGGCCGCCCCGCTTTTTGACGAAATCAGAGACCTGTGGGGTTCAAACGGGGAATAGAACTGGGAGAAAGCTCAGGCGTGGATTGGAAAGGAAGCTGCTGGAGCATTGGTCGCTTTTGGCATGACGGTGACAATGGAACCAGACTCGTTGCGGTGGTCCCCCTCGGTCAATGGCACATTCTCTTTGGCTACTACGAGAAGGGAGGTTAGCGGCAGCGGCACGGCTTCACCCATCATCGGTCCTTTCTGGCAATCATGCATCCCCAAAAAATGGTCGTTCTACTTTGGAGAGCATTCTGTAAGAAGCTCCCCACGGACGACACCCTCACCACCATGGGCTACAGCTTAGCTCCGGCGTGCAATTGTTATGCAGAAAGACGGTCTGAATCTGTTGAACACATTTTCGCGGCTGGGGAACTAGCCTCGCAGGTTTGGCATGCTTTATCCTCTCGTTGTGAACAACCTCAGGCTGGGGGGCTTCAACGATCTTCTAGTCACTTGGGGCGGTACCTCGCACGGCCACCAGATCGTCGCAGCCGCCATCACGTACGTCATCTGGAAAAACCATAACAAATTCAGATACGAGGGTAGACAATATTCGGCCAATCAAAGTTGAGAGAGGTCATCAGACAGATTTTTAAAGTCGACAGACACTACAAGCACGTCGGAGAGGGTTTCTGGAACTCCCTAGTTAGCTGACCTGGCCTGGATTTTGTACTTTTCGTATTTTCTTTCTGTTGTGATTGCGCTTACTTGTAAAGGCTTCGACATTTTGTGCCATTTTTCTGAAAAAAATTATATATATATATATATATATATATATATATATATATATATATATATATATATATATATATATATGCATATATATATATATATATATATATATATATATATATATATAAAAAAAATATATATATATATATATATATATGCATTATATTTAATAATTGATATTAAGGAACTTTTTTAATTAAATTTTTAAATAAATTGTTAATATTATAGTTACTTGAATTCAACCTAACTTAATTGAAATCGAGCTCGTTAAGCTTGAAATCAAGCTTAATGAGCTTGAAATAAAGTTGAGAGACCTTGAAATCAAGCTTAACGAGCTTGATTTTGAGCTTGTCAAGCTTCTTTATCAAGCTTGTTTATCAAGCTTGCTTATCAAGCCAAGCTCGAGCACAAACCAAGCCAAGCTTAAGCTTAATATAAACAAGCACGAGCCAAGCTTAAGCTCTAAACTAAAAAAATTATCAAGCTCGAGGTCGAGCTGGAGCTCGTTTAATTCTAGTCAAGCCAAGCTCAAGCTTACAAAAGCTTGGCTCGTTTGCAGCCCTACCTGCAATCAATTATTATTTCTTGCAAACGGTTACAATTATTTGTAACAAATATATAATAGAAATTATTCACAAGTTTAATTGTTAGGACACCCTCAAAATATTTAATGACTTAATAGATTTTTTAAATTTATTTGTTTCATCATATGACCTATTGAATTCTTCTAATGAAAGTATATAACGTTCAAAATTTATTAATGGTTTAAATCTAGACTTATAAAGCTCAAAATTTATTACTGGTTTAAATATAGACTTAGACTCAGACTTGGATTTAACTTCTGACTCGTCTATGACAAACTCAGTAGGTTCCACTAATAATTTTTTTATGTATATAAGGTCACTGTTAGCAATAGTTTTAATTCATTTCTATTGGAAAATTCTTCAAACATTTTTTTCATTTCAGCAAGCGTCTTATCATATATATTATCGATTATCGCACAAAGTTGTTGCGATGAATTTTGTGTAGACATTCTTGAACTATTTCTAAACCAGGGTTTGGCTCTGATACCAATTTGACATGGGACGAATACCCAAAAACAAATTATTAGTATGAAATTAGGGATTTGAGAATATTTGGGTGCGGAAGCTTTAATTGAAGAGTGAACAAAAAATATTATAAATTTACCTCAAAAAATTATAATATAAATGCAAAATAATAATATGATTATCATTGAAGACATCAACGTCGAAAACGGAGAAGCAAGTAAAATAGAAAGATCCACTTTAATGTTTTGGCATCGCACCATATAAACTCAAATTAGATTCTCATTCTCAATTCTTGGATACATATCTTTTGAAATTACAAGCTATTTATAAGCTACAAAACAATCAAAAGAAGATAAACTAAATATCTAAATTCTTATCCATAAGATAAGTCAATCTCTAACCAAACCAAGTGATAAATTTTTCTTTATTTTGGTTTATCCTAACAAACAAACTAAAAAAACAAAATAACCGAAAATTTAAGTTGTTCTCCATCAAGTCTCCCAACAACACCAGAGTGTGTCTATATTGACTTAGCTCAACTGTTGTTATTAGCCGTTTTAAGTACTCTTTCTCAAAGTTGACAACATCTTATAAATTTTATGACATGGTCAAGTCCAGGCAGGCAGAAATTTTTCAAAATAAGTATTAATCTTTTATTAGATATATGTCAAAAGCAAATTGCAACACATAAGAAATGGTAAGATAGCCACTCCATGAGACAAACACACTGGGTATATATATATATATATATATATATATATATATATATATATATATATATATATATATATATATATATATAACTTGACATGATTAAAATTCAAATAAGAAGAACATGTATACTTCAATCACCAACTAGTATGATCGATCAGACATGCGCTCCTCAATCCTAGAACTTGTATGCTTCATAGCGGATGGAGCAAGTGTCGAGTACTACACGAACCCCAACAGCCAAACCACAGGTGCTGACATCACCTACTGCAGTACTGAGGCAGGAAGAGCATTCTGCCACAGTGGTGATGGCAGAGCAATTGGCATGGCCGTAGACATCAGGCTTAGTCAAGTGAATCCAGAAGTCGCGATCGTCGCTCTTTGGTGTATTCTTCTGCAGAGAGAGCAGAACTTTGTTGACATTAAGCGAAAACGGAGTGCCAGCCGTATACTTGACTGTATTGCACGCTATGAATGGATCCTGAGCATGAACGAGCACTGCGACGGCGATCAGAAGAAGCACAGTCACAATAATCTTCCTCATGGCTGACGAGTTCATCTCTGTGTTCCGTAGGTTCTTTGTTCATGGGATAATGTCAGGTATATATATAGGCATGTTAGTCTCGTTAGCTTAAGATATTGAAAGCCAAGTCTACGGTTCAAAATTTGAATAAGTATCTCTGAGATATTTGGAGTGGGCACCAAATTTCAAAAATTTCGGCACAGTTTTGACTTGGACCTGCCAAACTTGGCTGGATAATTTTTTGACCATTGTTGCTCATCTTGGTGGACTAATCTTCTCCAGAGGCATTTAGGTGTCTTGTAGATAATATTTTCAGGAAATGCATGTTTCCTTGGAAAATAAGTACTCTATGTGGTTGGCAACGAAAAACAAACTTGTAAATATTCAGTCAGGTGGCATGAATCATGATGAAATTACCAGATATTCATAAACTAAACTCAAAAGATTTGTTTCCCTTCTCTATTTCCATTTATCATTCTAATCAAACTGATGAGGGTTTCGACTAGCTAGCGCGATTGTGAGACTTGTTGCTTGCACCATGGCGGATGCTGGTTCAAGTTACGGAAACCTCCTCTCCATATATAGAGGGATAGGTTGTGTAACATCTTTATCCTCCCCATACCCTTTTTCTGGCCCTGCGTAAGCTGGGGCGGCTCGTGGTACTCAGACGCCCCATTCTAATCCTACTCGATGAGAGTTAAAAATATATTCCATATATTTTTAATTTTAAGATATTTTGGGCCTCCCTAAAAAAAATTGACTAAGGTATTACCCTCCATTTAAACAAAAATTCTGGGTCCGCCCCTGCCTACCGTATAGGTCTATGTCCTGAAGTTGTGGAACTTACTCTAGCTATATACAACTCCATTAGGCCATTTGCATCTTCAGAGTAATAGGATCATCATCCACAAGAAATTAATAGGACAATATGATCCATATACTCAGCTTATGAACTTGCCACCACTGATTATTTCTTGCTTATACAAGTAACCAAGTTGTTGTACAGCATAAATGATGTAGACTGCCTATCATCCTGACTTCAAGTAACCACGATTTTCGAATAAGAAAGCCCTCCTGGTGTACGCCAAGCATACACATAACATTCGACATTTGCAGCTCAAGAACAAATAAAAAATTATATTTATTCAAGTTCTTGAGCTGCAAATGTCTAATGGTCTGGTTTTGCATATACTTCCTTCATTCTTATTAGTTCTAGTGGGAACTATTGTTTTGAGCTAGATTACTAAGAAGGGTATGCATGTAGTGCCCCGGGACACTATAGGCTAGTGGCTCGAATAGCCAGTCGGAATGGAATCATTGTGGGAAAATTATTTCGGTGATCGATTGGTCGGGATAGTGAATAAGACCCTCTCTCGTCTATGAATTGGCTTCTTCGAAATTGAGTCCAAAATGTAGTGAATCGCGTGTCTTAGAGAATGAATTTTATATAAGAGTCTCTTCCCTAACTTTTTCATTGTTCGCTTTTCTTTGAATGCTTTTCGTTGTTGGCTTTGTTGAGTGTGTTTTCGTTGTTATTTTCGATATATGATTTTCAATATTTGTCTTCATCAATTTCTATACATTCATATCGAATACTGAGAGAAAGAGAGATGGAGAAACAAAGAAGAGTGTTGAACCTCTGTTGGTACAATTGTAGGTGAACGCGTAAGAGAGGCCCTCCTCCTTTCGAATTTTTGAGTAATTTGAGATATTCTTCTAATTGTTTGCAAAGAAACTTCTTTGTTATTGTTCCTCCACGATTTGATCTGATTTGGGAAGAGAAAAATTAATGAATCTTAAAAAATGTTTCGATTGATAAGGATTTTTTTTTTTCATCAAAAAGTTTGAATAGTATATATCCCCAAAAGAGTAAGAAACAAGTAACAGAGTTTGACAGTATACCCTCTTTTTCCCTGTAGTGTGCCTCTGATATGTATAGCAGATAAAAGTAAAGCTTTCAAAAGATCAGTTGTAGAATGTTACTGCAGTTTACTCTCAGTACAATGCATCTCATTCAATTTAGATTTTCGGACATAAATATCGTTAGCGAAGATCTACTTACAAGTAATGAATTCAGTTATATACCAAACCATGTTTTGTCGATGATGAGTGGCTTTTCCATGATGCAATTTATTTGTGTCTCCTCTCCTATACAAATAAGAAATTTAACTTACTATTACTGTAAAGAGAGTACTACTAGAAATGTTATTATCTTGTTCTTTTGCTAGATGCTAAGCTAGAGTTAGTATTTTTGACTGAGTTGATTAATGATTCAAAATAAATCTAGAATGGAAAAAAGGATTATGTATGTTGGACCGATATTGATACAATACATTATCTTGGTTTCAGAAAAGGGCCATCTACTTGTTACAAAGTAATCAGACATATTTAGTGCTTCCATTAAGGAACCTTTTAAGTATGGTAGGGCACGACACCCCGGATTCATCAAAGAACATACAATTAGTTTCATGGATTTAAGACATGTTTTAATAGCTCTAACTTCTTAGTGGGACTAGTCCCAATCATAAGCCGAAGCCAAGAACACGGGTTACTTTGGCTTTAAATGTTGAAGGCGATTTACCTATGAACTAGAAATACCAAATAAAGGAACACTTATAATCTACCAACTGACAAAAGGTCTACAACTATTAATTGTCGAGTTTTTGGTCATCGGTTAAATTAAAAGTTTCTTAAGTGTCTGATCAACTAAGAGAATTTCCATTCAATATGAGGCAGGTTCAGGAAAACCATTTATGTTATTACAAGTTTACACCATCTTTAACTTTTATGACAACAAGACAAGAGTACATACTCATACAGTATTGGCATAAGATGAATATATCACCAATCTGAAGTAAAGGAGTAATTCCATATAAGCCTCCTATTAACACCCAGAGTCTATCTGTATATATCGACTTAGCTCAACTATTATTATTAGCCGTTTAAGTACTCTTTATAAAATTAAGTTCACAACATCTTATAAGTTTTACGACATGGTCAAGTCTAGGTAGTCAGAAATTAATTTCAAGTACACTTCAAAATAAGTATTAATCTTTTATTAGATATATGTCAAAAGCAAATTGCAACACATATAAAAAAGGGCAAGATAGCCACTCCATTAAAATTCAAAAAAGAAGGACACACTTCAATCCCCAACTAGTTTGATCAGACATGCTCCTCAATCCTAGAACTTGTATGCTTCGTAGCGGATGGAGCAGCTGTCGAGTACTACGCGAACACCAACAGCCAAATCACAGGTGCTGACGTCACCTACTGCAGTACTGAGGCAGGAAGAGCATTCTGCCACAGTGGTAATGGCAGAGCAATTGGCATGGCCGTAGACATCAGGCTTAGTCAAGTGAATCCAAAAGTCGCGATCGTCGCTCTTTGGTGTCTTCTTCTGCAGAGAGAGCAGAACTTTGTCGACATTAACAGAAAACGGAGTGCCAGCCGTATACTTGACTGTATTGCACGCTACGAATGGATCCTGAGCATGAACGAGCGTTGCGACGGCGAGCAGAAGGAGCACAGTCACAATAATCTTCCTCATGGCTGATGAGTTCATCTCTGTGTTCACTCTTTTCTGTAGGTTCTTTGTTCATGGGATAATGTCAAGTATATATAGGCATGTTAGTCTCGTTAGCTTAAGATATTGAAGGCCAGGTCTTTGGTTCAAAATTTGAATGAGTTAACTTGTGCATAAGTATCTCTGAGATATTTAGAGATGGGGCGCACCAAATGTCAAAATTATCGGCACAGTTTTGACTTGGACCTGCCAAACTTGGCTGCATAAATTTTTGGTGGAGTAATTTTCTCGTGTCTTGTAGACAAGGTTTTCAGGAAATGCATATTTCCTTGGAAAAACAAGTACTCTATGTGGTTGGCAACGGGAAAAAAAAAAAACTTGTAAATATTCAGTCAGGGGGCATGAATCATGATGAAATTACTAGATATTCATAAGCTAAACTCAAAAGATTTGTTCCCCTTCTCTATTTCCTTTTCTCATTCTAATCAAACTGATGAGAGTTTTGTCTAACGCAATGGTGCAATGGTGAGCACCATGGTGGATGTTGATTCGAATCATGGAAACGACCTCTCCATATATACATGGTCAGGGTGTGTACATCTTTATCCTGATCCACTATCCTTTTTCCTATCCTACGTAAGCAAGAGCCTCGTGGTACTCGAATTCCCAAATCTAATTAACTCATGAGAGTTAAATCCTAATTGAACTCTTGGTAACTTGTATATATTATTATTTGCTTTCACCATGTTCAATTTTGCATAGTTACGTCGTCCGTAAAGCTTATCTTCACCTTTTAAAACAAGTGGACGTATCATCAGGGGTGGATCCACCTTATACGGGGGACAGCCGCAGGGGCGGCCTTGGCCTAAGACAGGCTGGACGACGGCCCAATGCCCAAAGATTAAAGGGACACCAACATGATTCTATCTAAACTAGAAGTAGTATGTACCACGGGCCACCCTTAACACAAAATATTGTGGTATAGTGGTTACCATGGTATTATTGTTGGCTTGTTATATAGTAATGTGAGATATTATACTGATGTTACAAATAAATGAATTGATGTTCAATTGTTGCTATGAAAAGTGTATTTAACAAAAAAGTTATATTCCAAACATTTATAATGAAATGGAATTGTGACAATGTTTTGGGACCGTTGGGTCGCCAGTTTAGGTGACCGTATATTGGGAGTATAAAAATACGAGTTGCGGCTCAAGGAATGTGAAATACAAAATAAAAAATGTATTGAATAATTTTTTTGCAAGTTTATGTTATCATAAATGTTATATTTTATAGTTAAGTTGCATATGCATGCATGGTCATAAACAACTTGTGTACAAATGTTTTGTTTCCTCGAACGATATGCGTGGCCACAGAACTGATTTAGCCTAGGAATACGTGGATAATTGGTGTTATGGTACGATGCACATGGATTACTGGACCTTCAGTGATTTAGAAAGATCACTTAATAATATTATATATATTCTCATGCATACTGTGTTGATTTAGGTGAGCCAAGTTAATACCGCTCACCAGTGCATTCCCTAATGTACTTACCCTCGCCCCTACATGTACCGAAAATCATTTGGACGTTCAGAGACACTAGAAGCATGTCCAACTCAATCAAAGCTCTTTCGGTGTTTTGAGCTTTTCATTTCAGTTTAGAATATTTCGGTTGAAGATATTTTATTTTATTTTAATAAAAGAATATGATGTATGCATGGAACAATGCATCTCATTTCAGTTGCAAGTTTAAAGCCCAGTTGGCACATTTCAATTGGCCAGTTGAGAGCCTATGTTTTCCCTACGAATTATCAATAAAGATTTATTTCTTACATCATGTTGTGATTCAATATTTTTTGTTTATCCACTATAAAATTCTACAAAAAGAGCTATTTTATCAAATGTGCATGAACACACCTTGTACAAGCGCAACTTAGACTTGTATAATATCACGTTCAGTGGCGACTTATCGATTTGCCAAAATTGGGACGTGACAACTACTACAACATGTTTGTTTTTAAGATTTAAGATATGGTTTAAAAGATAAGAATTTGATTGGTCTATATTTGAACCTTAAGGAGACATGTAGATGTGTAACCATGCATGTTGTATATCGCGAGGCACGACACCCGGGGGCAGAGCTACAGCTTCTACTTACGACTCATAAACATAAGGAACCAAACACAATAGCAACACAAGCACACAAAATTAACGCAGTTTAGCCTATAGATTTGACCTATGTCCATGGGGTAAGGTGAGAGGTTCTTTGTTTTTCTCATATTCACCATAGTTATCCTTAGCCATTTCACCACTAATATTAGGTTAGGAAAACCCTAATATTGCTCCCCAAAACATCCCAAAATATGGAGCCATCTTAATTGTCCCAAACAAGTGAATGAATCCGATTCAAAAAACCAACCCATAATTGAAATTCATGTCTAGGAACCGAAATTCCGATTCCAACTTCACACTAGTACTCACTACTTGCTGGAAAAACCGAAATTCCGGTTGTGTCTAACCGGTGTGATCCGATTGGCTGTGCTGACTGCATTGGCTCCAATAATTAAGCCTTGCTTGTTGTCTTTGACTTCTCATGAGCTTCTACCGACCACCGAAGGCGCTCGTCGTACTCCTTGTTTGGCGCTCGTCGTACTCCTTGTTTAAACCGAGCCACATTACAAAATTCTCCGCCATGGCTTGTGTTCAACGAGCTACCTCTTAAAAATTATTGCAAATTAAATTTTGTAACAAAACCATTAATTTTGAACTGTTAGCTGCTAGCAAAAGCTCAAAACCATTAATTTTGTAACATTTACTCTTTCATATTGTCCAGGTTCATTGAACCACATGTTACACATTTGTTTCATTGTGTAACGTCCTATTTACTGTCCTTAAATTTTTGTCCGTTGGAGAGTACCCAACATCCTTTATATTGAGGTACTTTTCATTCTTTCTCACACACCGAAATTCCTACGTAAAATCTCGCTCTGGGAAGCTCTTTGTCCTTCGTCCTTGCTCTGGGCAGAGTTAAGTCAAGAGTCACTCTCTCTACGTTGTGTGCAACAACGAGATACCGGTGGAGCGGATATTTTACCGCTAGTAGTATTCAGATAAAGTCTGCACATAGACCCGGATTAACTCTTATGACAGTGCTACGTGCGCGACTTTTCCGGAGGCCAGTAACCATTTACATTATTTTATTTTGTTGCAGATTTCAAAAGGAGGAAAAGACTAAAATTTCCAACAATCTAAGAGTTAATGTTTAGCCAACCTTTAACATAATTTGTTACGGTAACTATAAGTACAATTTTTCTGCTACTGTTAATGTTCTAAAAATTCACTCAGTTAATTTTCTGCCTGCTACTTCTAACAAGTCTGTTTTAACAGTAAGTATTTTATTACCAATTGACTCTGTTTTAACAATTGCATATACTGTTAACAATTGACTCTGATTTAACAAGTACCTTTTTTTAGCAAATTCAAATAACAATATTGCTTATGAGGCACATTTTTTTCCTTTTCCTTCCTCCTTTACATATTTGCTTCTGTTAGTATAAAATTTGCTTTCAAGCATTCCATTTAGCTTGGAAGCACATTTGGCAATACATTTCGCAATATATTCATTGATTATAAAATTTGGCAATACAGTTAGCTTGGAAGCATTCCATTTGGCAATAGATATTGTAAAATCTGCTTCTTTTCTGTGGACCAAAGATAATTTGCTTACACAAGTGAAGTCTAGAGATAATCTGTTAGATAAGTGAGGCTTGAGCTTGACCATGTAAGCTTACAAGGTCAAATTTATGACAGACATGAGCGCAGGTGTCGTTGTGAAAAGATTTTAGTGTTCTCGAACATATTACATATGAATAATGCTATTTGTTCCTCCAAATTGTACCTCCAAACCATCCTTCCTTATGTGACAGCTGACGTGACATATTGCTGTGGCAGCTGACGTGGCAAATTTTAAAATTAAAAATCAAATTAACATTAACATTAAAATTAATATTAACGTTAACATTAACAATAATATTAATATTAATATTAACATTAACATTAATATTAATATTAATATTCAAATTAACATTAAATTAACATTAAAATTAATATAAATATTAACATTAATTAATATTAATATTAACATTAAATTAACATAGGACAAAATTGGGTAATTAATTTTTTGGGTTAAAATTTGTCATGTCATCGGCCATGTCAGATGACACATAATATTATTTAACATTACACGTCAGCTGCCACATAAGGAGGGATGTGTTGGAGAGCCAATTTGGAGGTACGAATAGCATTAATCATTACATATATAGACAATTCCTCCATGGTGTGAAATGAAGAGACTACAAACTATGCATCTCGTTATTGTGAGAAAAGGTTGCCTAAATATTAATGGAACAAATAGGAACTGTTTCGATCTCTCTTAGGAACCACTTAATATATATCCGAAGTGAGCACAGCACTTATCATGGATTGATACAACAAATAGCAGATGGACTCAGCAACATAATAACTTAGTTTTAACAGGATGTTCGACAAAAGTATCCCATTGCCTTTGTGATGGGACAGTCTTTCCTTTCATGCATGTCTCGGCCAAATGTTTCTACATACCAACCGCCAATGTTATGCATACTACAGTAAGGAGATCTAAGAGCCAAAACCTACAGAAAAGGTACATTAAGCATAAGGTTGATTCTCTTCAGAGTGCAACAATATCTGTCACTAGTTTCTCAACATTGAAAGAAAACTTGTTTCATCTTAATTTTATTTGCTGCCATATATATATATACTAGTGGATAACCCGTGCCATAATGGCACGGACACGAACCCGGCCTTCTCGACGTAGTCGTGCAGGCACCAGGCCAGCGCTAGGGAGTTCTGGACGAAGACGCGGCCTCCAAACCCAGCCTTCTCGACGTAGGCGTGCCGGCACCGGGCCAGCGTCAGGGAGTTCCGGACGGAGACGCGGCCTCCGAACCCGGCCTTCTCGACGTAGGCGTGCAGGCACCGGACCAGCGCCAGGGACCCGAGCCCGGCGGAGGCGGACACGACAAAGACTACGGTGGCAGCGTTCGGGACGGCGTGGGGCCTCATGGAGGCGAAGACGCGCAGGGCCGTCGCGGGACGTCCGAGGGCGGCGAGGCCCGAGACGGCGGCGGTCCAGGAGACGACGTCCCTGTGCGGCATTCCGTCGAACACCCGCGGGGCGTGGTCGGCTCGTCGGGAGTAGGTGGTGAGCAGGACGGTCTGCACGAAGGGATCGGGCCGGAATCCGAGGAGGAGGGCGTGTGCGTGGAGCGACCTGGCGGCGGCGGTGGTGGTGTTGAGCAAGGAAGAGAAGGTGTGAGAGTCGGGAGGGACGCGGCGGCGGAGCATTTGGGAGTAGATGGAGAGTGGGTCGGCAGAGATGGCGATGGCGGTGTTGAAGGAGAAGGGGTTGGAGTTGGTAATGGCGGAGAAGAGGGAGGTGGCGAAGGAAGGGTCGGCGTCGGCGGCGCGGTGGAGGAGGCTGCTTGCGACGAAGGGGTTGCGGAAGAGGCCGGCGACGACGGCATGGGCGAGGATGGAGCGGAGGCGGCGGAGGGAGGGGCGGTGCAAGAGGAGCTGGAAGCGGGGGTGCCGTTGGAACAACCGGTTGCTCCGCACCCAACATGAGACCTCCTCCTCTCTTATAGAGAGAGGGAAAATTTAGTTCTTTCATCATCGTTGAACCAAAGCACATGGGTCGGACCAAAAATCCACTGTGCTTTATATTATAGATGAGTATTCAAAATCTTACTAAATTTTTAAAGATTCCTCAAACCATCAAAAAATGGAGTTATGAGTCCCTCCAATTATCACAACTCATTCAAAAGAAAATATTCCATTAATATTAACAAAAAATATTATTTTTTTAACCATGTTATAACCGAAAGTGATAATAAAAGTAAGAATATTGTCACTAAACGAATCACACAAAAGGGAATAATCTATGCATAATCACTATAAGTCCATGCATAGTTCAATCGCCGAATAGGCGATTAAACAAAAAGATTGCAGAAATATGCCGAAAGAATGAGCTTATTTTCTCAATGCTTGCAAGCCTTCAAAGTGTAGGTGGTACCAAAAAATGAAAGTATTTAAACTCAACATGGGACCTCCTTCTCTCTTATAAAGAGAGGGACAATTTAGTCCTTTCATCATCGTTGAACCAAAGCACATGGGTCGGACCAAAAACTCACTGTGCTTTATATTATAGATATTAATTATTTATCAAATTTCTTGTTACCAATATATTTTTTACCAAATTTATTTGCTGTCATATACATTCCTTTTGCTCCACATAGCAAACTTTTCAGTTTATCAGAACTTTCTTTGGAACATTTGCCTAGTTGAAGATTAACTTGGAATCTTCATTTTCTTTGGAACTTTCTTTGGCTGGCTGATAGCTTGGACGTCAGACAGTAACAAATTATTTATAACCATATCTTATGTTATCATTTTTCATGTCCTGGTTAATGAAGGATTTTTTTTTTAACTTTTTCCTAATTAAACTACTACCTGTATTGTGTTGTGTCATTGTTTAAATTAATTCATGCTAAATGTCTGAAGAACCACTAGAGAATTTTTAAAACAAAGATTATGACTCCAAATTTCAGAAAATTCACCATTAATTAGATGGTAAAACTTTTATATCTCCTAGTGGATTACTATCTAATCATTTTAAAAGGTGTTCACATGTTGTGTTATCCTTTTAGCCTTTTTCATTCCTAGTTAGGAGTTAAATGGTGAATACACATTGGTTCACATTTTTATTATTATCTAGATATGCTTTGTACAGAAGTATTATCTCTCAATGTCATGTTGACATCAGAACATGCGGTGGGATATAGTTTAACATATGGAATATGAATACATATTAGCCTTAGCCTTTATCTCACTGATTGAGAGTCTTGTAAGTTTTTATTCACAAAACATGTTGCCGAAAAGATCATCTTTATGTTTGGTTGGAAATGTGACTCAATTTCTAAAAATCTACTAAAAATATTCCTGTAGCAAAAAAATAAAAAATAGTATAGTCATCAATGAAATACTTATTTTTATTTCTTGCACTGTTTAAATTCATAAGATTATTGTTTAAAGTTGATAACAAAAGATAAAAGTCACTCAAGAAAGGTTAGTCAATAAGTATTTTTATAACCACTTTGATTAGTCTTTATCTGCCGATGTGTAGTACACATATTCTGATATGCCTTTCCTCGTTGAACTTTATTTTTCTAACATTCTTTGATATACTTACTTGATTCTGTGTATAATACACCATTAATATTTAGCACCCTGGTGACATATTTGAGATGGACAAATATTCATTATCCTTGGTATTTGATAAATTGACCTTTTATCCAGGAACATTAGCATTATATGTTTATATAATAGTACAAACAAATTTGGATTCTATTTGTTTTGTATACATCAGTATATCGTCAAGACATATGACACTAAGGTATATTTATGTTTCAATTCAATTCACTTGCCTCTGGGTTGTCAAGACATGTTATTGGCTTTGCTGATCCAGAATAACTAGCAAAACTTATCCTGGTTTATGTCCTTTCAGCGACATGTTTATGTTTTTCACCTAAATCTAAACATGAGTATATATGAATGAAAATCATTTTTTGTCATTTTTCTAATTTTAAAATAGACGACGAAAGCCATGCTAATAAACCTGAGTTATCGGTTCTAATTTTTTTACTAAGATTGAACAACTCTTGTTACTATTCTTGATGTTGGAATGTCCAAGCATTTGATATGAATATGGATTTGTCACCTCATTGCTATATTCGGTTAAGATCTTTATTTCTAATCCTTGTTTTCTTGAATGTAGAATCATTAAAGATATTTCAATGAGCAATTTTTTTAACGATGATAGCAATACAAATTTATTTTTGTACTTATTTATTCTTAACATGATCTTTGGAATATTATCTATCTAATTCAGAAACATTAGAGATTGTGACTTATTAGGAAAGGCTCAAACATGCCAAGGTGAAGGTAAGTAATACAAACGTATTTCGTTCTATTATTATAAACTTGATATTTGTGAATCTCATTTTCCAAATTTTGGACACTAATAGATGTTTAATAAGAATAATGGAACTATCTAAAATGATGTACAAAAATGATATTTTCTGAAGTTTTATTACTAAGCCGAAATCAAAAAGATAAATTGTTCTAATCATATGGAAAGATTTTTTTTTCATTTACAATTCACATATAATGTTCATTTCTTTTCCCGACTCCTAAGTTTAGTTGGACATATATGTTGAAATCTGTGAGTCATCTTTCTTGGTTTCTATATGTAGATTATGGTGACGATGAATAATATTTTTTTCTTGATCGGTTTACATGTTTGAACATTAAATGATCATTGCGTCACATATTAGAATTTCTACTCAGACATAGAAACCACAATATTGTTTTGTCATAATATTTAAATTATGTTATGCAAATATTGGTTTGCATATAAACAGTGACATTATAATATCCTTTGACACATTCAAACAATTTAGTCAAAAGAAAATAGTTAGTGAAATTGCAAATTCCTTCAAATTCAAGTTTTAAAAGTTGAGATTATTTTGGGTAAAAGCCGAAAGGGTCCTTCTTTCAACCGGACGTAAATAGTCCTAAGCAACACGGTACTTAATCGTCCCCCTGTGGGTCTCTGCTAGCTGGGAATCGGCCCCTACAGCTAATTACCCAAATTATTCAACACTTGATAAACTAAAGATTTCTTAAGGTTGATTAGAAAAATCACTTAAACTATTATTCTAGTACTTAGACTGTCATTTTGTAAACGTGGCTAGTAAAGATAAATCTTTAAAGCGAAGACTGAAAGTTACTGTGTCTTACTTTAAGAGGTGATAGACTCTGATGCGTTTTGGCTCACTATCTTAGGGCTTATATTAAAAGTTAGTGTGGAATCACACACTTTGATTCCGATGACACAGAATATGATTTATGAGTAACCCAAACATCTGGCTTAGTCAAATAAAAATTCCTAAAGAAATGAACTACTATTGGTTTCATAGAATCCTTAAGTGTCTTGTTGAGTCATTATATGACATTTTCTTCAGATGTAATGACACTAAAGATCATTAAGATCCAGTGTAAGGTTTTCATCTGGGGAACAACTTTGATACAAATAAGTTGATAGGTTAATGTGACAAACTATCATAGCAAGGAGAATTTAAAATTATATATACATTGCTTAAACTAAAGCTGAATGGATCAGATAGCTTACTATGTATATATCAAAAAGATCCAGGTCTAAATTTTACTCTTGCTATGACTTCATAAAGTATTGAAAAGATTAAGCATCTTATCATGCATATACATGATATACATATTTCTGTACCTGTCATTTTTATAAATTATGCTAAAGAACTGGTAAAGCATGATATTGTGAATTTTAAGATGAACAGGTACTTGCAGCTGCATTTCAAGGCACTAAAAGAGCCTAAAGTGCAAAAATGTAGTTCTTAACTATAAAAGAACTTTACAGATCTCTTGACGAAGAGTCTGTTTACACTTGACGAAGATTTTGTCTAGAAAATTATTTCTAGACTCATCGAGGGGGATGGGGTTAAGCTCACCAGCAGTGGCAACCCAACCAAGTCTGACTGGAGATCCCAAGAAACCGGTTCAATGGGTAGGAACAAGCTGGACGAGGTGACTATTATGGAACACTGACCCTGAGATTAAATTCTCTTAAAATAAAAGCCCAAGAGGTTGTACATGTGTATATTGATACCCCATCCCTATGGTGACAGTGTTTCTTGTGTGATATGGATATGGTGAGTTTAAACTCTTAATAAGTCCAAGCATGATATGCATGGTTGATTTCTATCACCAACCCTTGAGGACTTAGCTATATGAGAGGTCGTGAAGGCCGCGACTATAGGATAGGGAGATCCTAGACAACTCTCATGAATATGTAAAAGTGTGCATGACCAACCAAACGCGCCACCCGATAGACCCAAGTACCTCTAGCGTACTATGTGTGCTATTTTCTGAGTCTGGTTTAAGAATACTAATTCAAGACGTAGTCCATCAAACTCTTCTTCAGACAAAGACAATAGTCACTACATGAGATTCAAGGCTGTAGTCCATCTCATTTATGCATAGTATATAACTGCCCAGAAATTTTCCTATTCTTCCCTTGTTTTCCTTCCCTCTATTACCATGGATTTTGACCTCTCTTTTTTTTGGGGGGGTGCGTTGTTAGCTGTATATTGCTAGCAAAAGCTCAAAACCATTAATTTTGTAATGTTTACTCTTTAATATTGTCCAGGTTCATTGAACCACATATTACACATTTGTTTCATTGTGTAACGTTTGTAATGTCCTATTTATTGTCCTTAAATTTCCTATTTATTGTCCTTAAATTTCTGTCCGTTAGAGTACCCAACATCCTTTATATTGAGGTACTTTTCATTCTTTCTCACACACCGAAATTCCTACGTCAAATCTCGCTCTGTGAAGCTTCTTGTTCTTCGTCCTTGCTCTAGACAGAGCTAAGTCAAGAGTCACTCTCTCTACGTTGTATGCAACAACGAGATACCGGTGGAGCAAAAATTTTACCACTAGGAGTATTCGGATAAAGTATGCACATAGACCCGAATTAACTCTTAGGACAGTGTGCACGACTTCCACGGAGGCCGGTAACCATTTACATTATTTTATTTTGTTGCAGATTTCAAAGGAGAAAAAGACTAAAATTTCCAACATGAACTGCGATCGATACAGTTTTTGACCAGAACTACGAAACTGACACGACCGTCCTACTAAAGCCATGAACCTTTCTGATACTTAAGCACCTGAATACAAGTCAAGACTAAGTTAAACGTCTCCATACGAATAAGCTTCATTAGCATGTCATCTAGATTGACAAAGTACCTGTCATGCCATGCTCCCAAAATATGAGAGAATGGACACTTGGCAATGGCCAGCTACACACTAGTTGAACCCAAAGTCTACGTAATACATATAAGTCGTCTTATAATATGGATGTATATTAACATGCATATCTCTAAGGTTAAACCATTTATATTTATCTCAATCCACAAGAAAGCATAATACCAAAGATAGACATAATAAGAAAAGTTTGTAGCCTCATAATACATGTCTAAGCTTAAGCTCCAATACAAAATGGAACATAGCTTACTAAATACAAGTATGATATAAGTCATGAAAGAAAGTGTCCAAAAATAGGCCCATGACCTTTTTTGACCATATATATGGTAATCCTATATAAAATTGGATTTGACCATATATATGGTAATCCTATAAGGATTGAATTTCTAATATTATATGTAAGTCTACGTAGGATTGGATTTCCAATATATAATCCTAAGATTGGATTTTAAGCCTACATAGGATGGGATTTCTATGGTATATAAAGGGGCCTAAAGGTTCTCCATAATTGACACCCTCCAAGAGTACTCAATGTAAGTTGTTGAATAAGTTCAACACAAGACATCTCATTGTGCTCAAGTTGTTGAATAAGTTCAACACAAGAGAGCTAAAGTTGTTGAATAAGTTCAACACAAAAATTTGAGAGAGTTTTTTTTCTATCTTTGTGATAGAGATCGAGTTCTTGAGTGCAAGGAGAGAAGTGTTGAGAGCTATTGTAATTCTTTTTCTTCTTCATAGTGGAACTAAATCACCCTCATTTGTGGAAGTAGGCATCTTGGTCGAACCACGTAAATTATTGTCTTTGTGGTTGTGAATTTTCTCTGAGTTTCTTGGATTTATTTTTGCTATGCCACAACAAATTGGTATCAGAGCTTTGGAAGTCTAGCAAAGTTTTCGACAAAGTTCTCAGAGAAAGTTAATTGGGTGGATTCTTGATATGGCTCCGTCAAGCAGGATCGGAAAGTATAAAATTGAGAAGTTCAATGGAAAGAATAATTTTGCTTTTGGAAAAGCCAGATGAATGACGTTCTCATATCTCAAAAGCTTCACAAGGCTTTACGGGAAAAATCCAAAAAGCCCGCTGACATGACCGATGATGATTAGGATGACATGGATCTCAAAGCATGTGCCGCTATTCGTCTGTATTTGGAAAGGGATGTCGTGTACTCTGTGAAGGACGAAACCACCGTCGCTGGGCTCTGGTTGAAGTTGGAATCACTCTACATGACGAAGAATCTCACCAACCGACTTTATAGGTTAAAGTCGCTCTACAGACTAGTGATGGAGGAAGGTACGTCAATTCGGGATCACATTTCAAAATTCAATCGAATTATTTTTGACTTGAAGGATGTTGACATACATGAAGAAGATGGTCGTTTGGCGCTAATCCTATTATTTTCTTTGCCCGATACTTATGAGAATCTTATTCAAACATTATTGTACGAAAAGGACTCAATTTTCGTAGAAGAAGCTACGAGTGCCTTATTATCACGACCCGATCCCAATTTCTTGGGTCGAATCGGATCATGTCCAGCCTGCACCGTTGTTGAGACGGCGGCAGTAAGCTGTATCAAGCAGTGAAACACATGCAGATAAAATTCTAACGAAATATAAAATCTTTTATTCAATTTAAAAATTTTGAAATACAACAACCATTAATACAGCATTCAATTATTACACTTGTATCCAAAAAAAAATACTAATCCAGCTCTTAAGATTCTGGGTTCCAAGTTCCGCGGGACCAGAGTTAAACATCAGATCCTTGACGATGCAATCACCTAAAAATGTTGGTCTCCAGTCAGGAGGGAGCAAAGTACAATTCATGATAATCCAACAATTGAAATAATAATAGAGTTATGCACTTTTAAACAATTTGAAATAAACAGTTCTCCAGCAGTTAAAATATTGTGATATGAATAGGCAATGAATATGACCGGATTGGGTTATACAGTGAATGATATGGCTTATCCCCGTGTGTATGAGGGGTAAGCTAATACAGTTATAAATTATTACTTTGGATGTGGTCATACTCATTACACTACTCCCCCAGTACCCAACAGTCAATCAGTCAATGCTCTCAGAGAGAGTTTCGTGTTGCATCGTGGTTTAAACTTGCAATAAAACGATTACTAAATAATTGGTAAACTAACACAAATTTTACTTGCCTTTGTTTATGACTGGATTCGATGTTGGTTCCGGGATGATGCTAGTATAGTCCTCGAAATCCTACAATTGAGAATTTCCTGACTTAGCACCAATATTCAATCCATATCTAGGTGTGCTAGTTACAATCTCTAATATTTGTCCTAATCAAATTTTAGGTTATTTACAACTCTATTTTAGAACGCGCTTATCGATGTGAGTTACTATCTGAAGAAAAGTCAATTTAAATTGGTATTTGGAAAAACTCGTAGTAATTGATTTACTTGGTAAAACTTTGTATTTTGTATTATATATAAAATTAACATTTTTCTTTAAATGAGAAAACGTGAATTTGAAATAAATTTGTAATTTCTTAATTATTTTATTGTGAGAAAATGATATTTAAATTTTATAAAAATAATTATATTATCATTTTACGTTTTACGTCAATCAACCAACCAGAAATAAAATAAAAATTTACAATATTACAAAACCACAGATATTAAATAAAAGCTGGGCTTATGCCCTTTACAGACTTTTTACACGAATTTAAATAAGAAGAAAACATTGGTTAGTCCTAAAATTTCCTACAATTATAAAATAAGATTAATAAATTATGAGCCTCAGACTTGGTCCAATCGTCAAAATAGCTAATGCCTCAACGTCCGGGAAAAATCGGTTTCGTTTGTATTTCGCTAAGGGCCCATGGGCCGGTACGGTCGTCGCCCAAAATCTAATTTATAAATATTTTTGAAAACTGATTTGAAATCCATTTATATAATTTTATAAAAATTTCGGCAGCATTCCCTCTATATTTGGGACAACCCAAAACTGGGAAAATGCTAAAAACACAACCAATCGCTCCCAAACCAGGGATACCCATCGCCACACAAATATATCCAACCAAAAATGATAATACTAAACCAAAATCAAAACCACAGCACAGATAATCAAACCACAGAACTCTTCCGAAATAAAATTCGGAAAAACCGAATTGAAATTCGGAAAACCGAAAAGCCACAGAATCGTTCCGTAATGGAATTCGAAAAATCCGAAACCACACCCGCAACTATCAAAGTCGAGGGATCGGGACCACGTCATCATCGACACATAAACCAAAGGAACACAGGGACACGAGAATATACCTCGGATGCTCGGCTAGAGCTCTCGGATGAAATAGAAAATCCACACGGACAGCGAAAAAAACTTCTCGGAACAGCGTCCGAACAGCAGCAACCCACGGTCAGAGAAACGACAGGCCGCGGAACGCGGACAGAGAATCATCTCGGGACAGAGGGATCAGACAGCGCGAACTCAACGCGCGGGAATGGTAGGTTGGCTCCGGGAAGCACGGCCGACAGGGGTAGGACGCACGACTGCTTACGGCGGGCCCGAAGGGTCTGGGATAGCAAGGCCGCGAGGGACTCGGACGGCCGCGGCTCAGAGGAAGCATGGCGCCGAGGGGGTCGGCGCACAGGGAGGCACGGCGGCTGTAGTGCCCCGTCCCGCAATGTCACTCCTCAATCCTGGAATACGTATTTTAATACGTAAACCGATAAATTGTATTTACCTTATATTTATACGATATTTATTATGCAGTATTTCTTCATGCATTTCCTAAGAATATTCGACAAAATATTATTTTCCTAATTTATTTTCTACATTTGGGCCTACAGTTTTGGTTCATTTGGGTAACCTATTCTTGGTTCACCAATGGTTCATCTTGAACCCTTTGGTTCATCATGAACCCATGGGTCCAAGATCTTTATATATATAACTCATCTCATTCTTTCTCCCCTCATTTACTTCCTCTCATTTATTTCCTCCACTAACCAAGGCAAGTACCAACTTGCTCAAGAGATGGATCCATATTTTGTCATTGATTTCTTATAAAACTATTTGCCAAAACTTGTTCTTCTCCTCAATCTATACTAGTTTAGAACTTAGAAATTTCCATTTTGAAGCTTTGATTTTTGTAGATCTAAGTTTTAATCATTTTCGAATTTTACATGGTTTGATCTACTTTAGTTGGATTTTATGGGTTTTTGATCCTTCCATGTGGAAGAGCATTCAGTTTCACCCAAGTTGGAACTTTGGAAATCTGGATTTGGAGTTCGGATGGCCAAGTTGTGATGTTTTGAAGCTTTCGGTTCATCCATGGTGTTCTTACTGTTTGGAGAAGACAGTGAGCAGTGTGCTTCTGTTTGAGCATGCTTCCTGTTGGAAGCATGTCTGTAGGCCTCAAAAATGAAGTCACGCTGAGTTGATCAGAACAAGTCACGCAGAGTGATCCGAGAAGCAGCACAAAAGATACGCTAAGTTCTGCCTGTCCATCTCCTTTAGAAATCACGCAGAGACAGCTCAGCCATACGTCAGAATCATAATAACTGACAACACAGCAGTCGAGAAACGTCTCCTCGTATGCCACGTATGCACAGAACTCGAGAGATCACAGCCGTCTTTTGCGTGATTTTCGGAATCTTCCTTAGCAAGACTCACTCTTCACCAAGTTGGCGTGACTTTGGGTCTTGTCTTCATTAAATGCGGCTGACAATATAATCAATGTCAGAGATTTTGTGTCAGACGAAGCGTGCCAAATCAAGACAGCTGGCGGTTTGCGTGGATTCTGAACCTTCTCCTTCCTCAAGTTTGCGTGGATTTTTGAGTTATTCTTCTCAAAGCCTGCGTGAATTCTGAAGTATTCTTCTTCAAAGCTTGCGTGGATTTCGCCTTCAACGAGTCTGCGTCAACGAAACTGCGTAGATTTTTGCCTTCAGCAAGACAGCGTGGATTTTATTTCAACTGGAGTACGTGGCAGCCATGCCACCGATCTCTCTCTCGCGTGCCCAGTAACTTGCACACGACCCATGCACTAATGCCATGTGTCCAACAGTTACGGGCCACGTCCAGTAACTACTCACTAACCCTGCGTGTATTTAGAGTCTGCGTGACTTTTCAAATGCACCAGTGGTGAGGTAGTTATCTTTTTAGTTACTGTTTTGACTCTATAAATAGAGTTCTTTTTTCTCATTCATTGTACAGATACATTGATATCTACTGTCAAAATTTTGAGAGCTTTTCTTCTTCGTATAGTCCAAGGGATAAAGCGATCGTCTTCTAGATCGGATTCCTACAGTTGTAATTTTCCCAGAAACACAACAAATAAAGAGAATTTCTTTATGGAAAACAAATTGGCGACTCTGCTGGGGAAAACCATCTCCTCTTCTGAGATGGTAACAACTCAATGCGACACTTTGTCAATCGGCTCGACGAAGAAGGTGATGACGATCAAATTCGATCAACTCGTCTATGAAGAAATGTAGCGGGCTAAGGGTGGCAAGCCCATTCCAGCCTCTATCATCACTGCCAAGTCGAAGGGACACTCTGTCTATGTCCCTAAGAATCAGTTGGCAGTCAATGGTGAAGTCTCTGCCACAGTGTCTACTCCTAACACTGGCAAGAACTCCACTGCAAGCACGCACACTCTTGTGCGCTCGAAGATGACAGTAACTAAAAGTCACGTTGACAGTACTGGCTCCTTAGCCGAATCTGTTCCAGCGTGCAAATTCAATTCTAAAAGTCACGCTGACAGTACTGGCTCCTTAGCCGAATCTGTTCCAGTGTGCAAATTCAATTCTAAAAGTCACGCTGACAGTACTAGCTCCTTAGCCAAATCTGTTCCAGTGTGCAAATTCAACTCTAAAAGTCACGATGATAGTACTGGCTCCTTAGCCAAATCTATTCCAGTGTGCAATCCCACATTCAAAAGTCACGCTGACAGTACTGGCTCCTTAGCCAAATCTGTTCCAGCGTGTAATTCTAAAATCAAAAGTCACGCTAACAGCTCTGGTTCTTTAACCAAGTCTGTTTCAGCGTGTATTTCATCAGAGAAGAATAACTCCTTAGTTATCTCTTCTTCTTCACCGAGTTCTACTAGAACTGGGGGTGGTCTTCCACACAAAGTCTCTTCGAAAAGGAATAACTCTTTAGTTGTTTCTTCTGCTCCTGTAGTTTTTACTCCAGGAACAGCTTTGACTGATATTTTTGTTAGTCAAAGAAAAGGAGATGGTCTTTTGACTACTCTTCCTTCTGGACATTCTATGTCTTAACATCTGAATGAGTCTAAGAAGAAACATTCCTTAATGTCTTCCTCTTTGATTTCTTCAAATTGGGCACAGAATCTGTCCATTAAAGAGGGTCTGTTACCAACTCCTAATCAAGGGAGTGGTTTAACTCTTCCTTCTCTGCAAATATCCAGATCAATGGAAGGAAAACTCCATGTTTCCAAAATTAATATGTTACCTTCCGCTGATTTAAGAACAAAACTCAGCACTTCTGGTGTTAAGAAACCATACCAATTGGATATGAAGATAAAAGATCCAGATACAGAGTATGCAAGAAATTATGTGGCTCATATTAATCACTCTTTGTATAATCAAGAGCCATCAAGACCCAAGAACAGGAAGTATATTCCTCAATCTTCACAAACAGATTTACGGGAATATCTTCAACAGAAGAGAAGGAGTAATTCTATATCAAAGGAACATGCTGAATGTGACTTCTATCCAAGAGTCATAATTCAGTGCAGATGTGAATCAACAGTTCAAGACCATGGTGATCATGAATGTGACTTCCAGCCAAGAGTCACAATGCAATGCAGATATCAAAATAAACGACAGTCTGTCTTTAATAGGATTCAGTATGAACCTATGCCTGATAAAGATGAGCCTTTGTTTGCCTCTGTCAACATGACTTCTCGAGACACCGGGGGTAGAGTTGATAGTCTAGATGGAGTATATAGAAACACCAGAGCAAGAGTCCTGGCTTCTAGTCAAAAAAATTTGATCCCTGAAATTGATTCTGAATTTCTTGGAGAATCTAACTTCCCACCTCTTCCTACTGGGGGTAATTCTCCTATAGTTGACTTTGATACACGAAGCAATGATTCAGAGCATACAACATCTACTAGTTCATCAATAATCCCTCATACAGTCACGACTTACATAGTTGATGGGAATACTGATGAACCTTCTTCTTCCCTGACTCCTCAAGATCAAAGAATTGCTTCTTTGGAATAGCAAATGAAGTCTATGACTGACACAATGAAGTCAATGTATGAACTCATGACAGCTCAGTTGCAAAATCGACAGACTGTATCAGATGCCATACCAGTTGATACTGATATAAGTCCAGTACAAGTTCCTCCAGCAGTACAATCCAATACTCCTGGACCTGCTCAACCAAATCCTAGTCTCTCTGGAGCTGGGGGTAGTGCTTACAATGCTGTTCCTCCTCCCAACTATTCTCTACAAGCCACAACTCCACAATCTTCGGGAGTTGTCTCTGAAGAATTGAAAAATCTCAAAACTCAATTCGAGGCATTCAAACAGAAGGATGGTTTACAAAGGTTAGGCATCAAGCAGCCTTATCCGATAGAATGGAAGCAAGTATCATATCCTCCTAAATACAAGCCTCCTACTATCTCATTCTATGATGGAACCACTTCTCCAAGTCAGTTTATCAATCACTTTGAAGTGATGACTGATCAACTACAACCAAGTGATGCCCTCCTTACTCAGGTATTTATTGGATGTCTCAAGGGAACGGCTTATGAATGGTATAGAAGTCTCCCAGATGGGAGTATTACCTCATTTGCTGGTTTCAAACAGATGTTTCTTGAAAGATTCTATGAAGGGCTTAATGACATAACTATGTCTGCTCTTATTAGAATCAAGCAGAAAAATAATGAATCTATAGAGGAATACATTGAACGGTTTCGAAGAGAAGCTCTGAAGATGCCTCTTGGAACTCCTGATGCTGTCACCATTGACACGTGCAAATCAAACTTGTTGCCAATCATCAGTATGTGGACAGGATCCACTCAATTTCAAGATTGGCCTTCCTTCATAGTCAGTGCTAAAGCTGCAGAAATCAGTGCTGAAACCTTCAAAGGTTTAGGAGTGCAGATGACTCCTGAAGAAACAGGACAAGGTGCTAACAATAAAAATAATGCTCGCAAAGGAAAAGAAACTCTTGAAGTTAATCTTCAGAGCAAAGATGCATCAAATGTTCAAACTCCTGTCTCTACAACTCAACAATCAAGAACACCTCGCCCCAGAGAAGAATATTCTTTTGATGACGACGATGTCCTTGGTATCTTTGAATGTCTGCTGAAAGGTAATAAAATACAATTACCAGAGATCAAGAAACCTGATGAAGCTGGTAAGACAGATCATCCTAAATACTGTCCATATCACAGAATGCTGGGTCATACAATTCGTACATGTTATGTATTGAAAGGAAAGATCCAAGAAATGATTAAATCTGGAGCTATCTCTCTTACTCCAAAAGAGAAGACCGTCACCTCCAACGTTGTCTCTATGCAATTTGGAAATTTCCCTCCTCAACTCCTTGAAAGTGGGATTGTTCCTATTCCCAAGGCAACTCTTGACATAGTGAATCTTCCTCCTCCACAGTCTGAAGGATTAGTGCCAATCACTTTGGAAACAGGGGAAATCATATGGATCCATCCTGATCTAGTGGCAGATTTTGAATCGCCTTCTCCTCAAAAGATTTCTTCTCAAAAATCCAAGAAGGCTGGAAAGATCAAGTCATGTCATATGACTTCTCTTGGGTCTACCTCTGACACAGAGCCAAAAGACAAAGAAGAAGCACTTGTTAGTGCTACTCGAACGGGGAAACCTTACCTAAAGGATTATTCTAAAAATCCTGAAGATCCTACTGATATCCCTTCAGATGCTAAAGATGCTCCTAATGTTCCTCCCGAAGAAGAACCATCTACTGAACCTGTTCCTCCCAAGCCTACGGCTCTGGAGAAAGGCAAACAACAGGCTCGGTTTGATAAGCCAATCAAGAAGTCTTCTCCTCTTGGACTTCAGAAACCTTACAACTTCGACATTTTGGCTCAGCTTGCTAATACTCCCGCTAGAATGTCCCTTTTTGAACTTCTACGTCTTTCCAAAGAGACTCGGGAGACGTTAAGTGAAGCACTTCTACAAGCTGACTCTTGTCTTGCACAATTGAAGAAGCCGGATGCGGAACCTGCCACTTGCTTACATTGCAACAGTGTACTGGAGATTATCCCAAATATCACCTTTACACAAGACGACATGTTACTGGAGGATAATCGACATGATCGACCTCTCTACTATACTGGTTATATTGATATGATGAAGATAGATCGTATCCTCATTGACCCAGGGTATGCTATAAGCATAATGCCAAAGAGTTTATTGGATGAACTAAAAATCCCTCTTCACAAGCTCTCCAAGACGGTTACTACTATCTTGGGATTCAATCAAAGCCGAAGTGAGCCTTTGGGAAAGATTCATCTGAAGCTTCAGATAGGCAATTTCAGATCTAAAGTCACTTTCTATGTGATCGAGATCGCGGGATCCTATAATCTTCTTCTGGGGAGGCCCTTTCTTCATGAAAATAATGTGGTGCCCTCTACTCTTCATCAATGTTTTAAATACATTGATAGCAATGGAAGAGTACAAAAAGAAGTTGCTGATATAAATCCCTTCCATGGGGTTGAAGCTTATTTCAATGATTCCCGAATGTACAAAGAAGAGTATACAAGGATCATACAAGCTATGGAGAAAGAAGATGCACAAAGTGAGACTTTAATAATCCCTGTTAAATGTCGAACTACTCAGCAACAATCTCCTAAACCCTCTGGAGAAGATTATTTCATCATTCCAGTGAGTGGACGGATCTCTCCGTTACCTCAGTCATCTACTCAGAATACACTGATCATTCCTGTCAGTGGGCGTACTACAGTTCCTGTACCTTCACAAGATACTCTGCTAATTCCAGTTGGAGGGCGGACTACTCTTCCTACTCAAATTTCAAGGGAGCTCACCTCTTCTGAGCCATTTGTTATCGATCTTAATCGAAACAAAGCTTCTTCTTCTTCTCCCCCTTTAGTCATTGACTTGGCTAAAATCTCTAAGGCTCAGCCTTCTCCCAATATAAATATTGCTGCTTTTACATTTAATGAAAAGTCTCCACCTTTGCAGTACGTTGATGTGTGTAATTATGTTCATAGTTATTTACATCTGTTAGATGACTTGAACACAATAACCATAGGAGTTGTACAGACTGTTCATACAGATGTATCTCTAGAACCTGTACAATCTTCATACTTTCTAGTTCCCAGCAGAAAGCCAGGAGACATTCCAATATTCTTCTACAAAGGGCCTCAAAATCCTTCTGATATTAAAGATGATGACAAAAATGATGATACTGGAAGATTACAACTACGTCGTTATAGTCAGCAATCTAGAGACATCATCAAAAATATGGGCTATGACTTCAGGACTGGCCTTAATAATGGAAAAGGAAGAAAAATGCCTGTCCGGATTCCTCCTTTAAAATATGGAAGGACGAAATGCGGATTGGGTTATACTGCTCCTACTCCTTTTATCAACATTATCCATGAAGATCTTGAGTCTGACGAAGATAAGAGATCTGATTCTTCTAGTACCACTTCTTGGGATTCCGATACGAGTATCGGTGACTTCTATTGCAACCTTCTGTCTTCTAACATGGTTTCTATTGACCATTCTGAAGAAAGTGATGAAGATGAAGAAGAGTTTGAAATCTCACCTGAATCAGAATAGTGGGCCCAAAGATTAGATAATCAATGGGAGTTTCGTTTCGAGCAAAAAGAACCTCCGACTGAAGATAAACTTGTTCAAATAGATGTTGGCGAAGAGGGATCTCCCAAACCAATATTCATCAGTGAAAGTCTTTCAGAAACTGATAAGAAAGACATGATCAAACTCATTCGTGATTATATCGATGTCTTTGCTTGGAGTTATGAAGATATGCTAGGGCTTGATCCTCAAATTGCAACTCACAAAGCTCAATATCTTGTCGAATGCTAAACCGGTCAAACAACAACAGCGACAATTTCGTCCAGACATCATGGATGCAATTGAAGCTGAAGTCAATAAACTCATTACCTCTGGGTTTATTAGAGAGGAACAACATCCCGATTGGGTGGCTAATATTGTTCCTGTTCTTAAAAAGACTGGCAAGATCAGAGTATGCATAGACTTCCGCGATCTCAATGCGGCGTGCCCTAAAGATGAATTCCCTCTACCAATCACTGATGTCATGGTTGATAATACTTGTGGATTTGAACGAATGTCATTCATGGACGGGTATTCTGGGTACAATCAGATCAAAATGTTCCCAGAAGACGAGAAGCACACTTCTTTCAGAACGCCGATTGGTACATACTGTTATACAGTTATGCAATTCGGTCTCAAGAATGCAGGAGCAACTTATCAACGAGCTATGAGCACTATATTCCGTGAACATTTGCGGAAAACAGTCGAATGCTATGTTGATAATATTGCAGTCAAAAGTCGACAAAAGGAGGATCATATCCAAGATTTGAAGACTATATTTGATCTAATGCGTAAGCATCAATTAAAGATGAACCCTACTAAGTCCTTCTTAGGCGTCTCTAGTGGTAAATTTCTCGGCTTCGTCATTACCTCTAAAGGTATACACGTGGATCCCGAGAAGATCAAAGCCATCCAAGAGATGCGTCCTCCACGCACCTTAAAAGAGCTACGAGGATTTCAAGGAAGAATCGCATATATCAGGAGATTTATCTCTAATTTATCAGGACGCTGCAGACCATTCAACAAACTTATGAAGAAAGGTGTCTCTTTTGTCTGGAATGATGAATGTCAGAAAGCATTCGATGATATAAAACAATATCTAATGAGCCCTCCAGTATTGGTACCTTCCGTCTCAGGAATACCGTTCCTCCTCTATACTCGAGCAATGAGTCATTCATTGGGTGCATTACTCGCTCAAAAGAATCAAAATGGCCATGAACAAGCCATTTATTATCTCAGCCGCACTATGATCGGAGCTGAACCTCGATATTCACCGGTTGAAAAAGAATGTCTAGCCTTGATATTTGCTGTCCAAAAGACACGTCATTATATCATTGGCCAGACTATTCATGTCATCTCCAAGATCAATCCTATACGGATCATGATGAAGAAACCCAGTGTTTTGAATTCTCGATTGGCTAACTGGGGAATCCTACTTGCTCAGTATGACATACACTATATTCCTCAGAAATCAGTCAAAGGACAAGCTTTAGCTGATTTTCTGGCTGCTCACTCAATTCCAGAAAATTCAAAACTCTATGATGAAATCCCAGATGAAGACCTAGATTCAAATCAAATTGCTGAAGAAGATCCTACTTGGCGTCTATTCTTTGATGGAGCATCAAGAATTGGTCCTAATGGCGATATTGTTGCTGGAGTTGGAATTGTTCTTGTATCGCCAGAAGGTCTTGCCATCCAAAGAGCTTATTCTCTCGATCAGCCGTGTTCAAACAATGTAGCTGAGTACAACGCATTGCTTATTGGTCTTCAACTCGCTAAACATCTGAATATTCAACATTTGGAGGCGTATGGAGACTCTAAACTTATTGTCAATCAGATCAGGGGTACTTATGAAGTTCGCCATCAAGATCTGGTTCCTTATCATAGAGTGGCCATATCTATGGCCTCATCATTTAAGGAATTCTTCATTGAACATGTTAGGCGAGCATGTAACACAGAAGCTGATGCCCTTGCTAATCTTGCAGCGGTGCTGGCTATCCCAATCAGACGGCAACAAATGATTGTTGTTCGTAGTCGAGAATTATTTCATCTTGAAAATAACCTGACTCTAGGACTTCCAGTTGACATTGAAGAATCAACATCTCATGACGTCAACACAACAAGAGGATTTGGATTTAGTCGTAAATCGATATCATCTTCATCCGATTTCAGCATGGAATTCATCTTCAGTAACTCGACTGAGAATCAGAATACGGATAAAGATTGGAGACTTCCTTTCTTAGATCTTGTATTGTATGATATTCTTCCGGATGATCCGAGTGAGGCAGCATCTATCAGACGACGATCACTCAGATTCTATTATAATCATACAACAAAGACCTTATATCGTCGAGCTTATGATGGTTTACTTCTTCGGTGCATTGCCGGTGATGAAGCCCAACAAGTTATTCGTGAAGCATATGATAGAATTTGTGGAGCGCATCAACCTGGGCCAAAACTTCAAGACCGTATTCGACGGATGGGTTATTATTGGCCAACTATAGTATCAGATGCCATTGAATATGCAAGGAAATACAAAGCTTGCCAAATCCATGCGGATTTTATACATCAACCTTCGGAATTTCTACATCCGACGGTAGCATCATGGCCCTTCGAAGCTTGGGGCATGGACATTATCGGCCCGATCAATCCACCGTCATCTAAATGTCATCGGTTCATTCTCGCAATAACCGATTACTTCTCCAAATGGGCCAAAGCTATTCCTTTATCTGAAGTTAAGACGTCTAATGTCATCAGCTTTATTAAGCACCACGTCATTTACAGATTTGGTGTTCCTCGATACATTGTTCATGATAACGGACCACAGTTCGTCAGCCAGAAATTTACTCGATTCTGTGACGATTACCGGATCAATAATGTTGCTTCTACCGCATATAATCCAGCAGCTAACGGATTGGCAGAAGCTTTCAACAAGACTATCATCAAACTCCTAAAGAAGTTTGTCTCCACTAACAAATGTAATTGGAGTGACAAGCTCGGGGAATGCTTGTGGGCTTATCGTACTACAGTCCGTAATGCTACTAAGTGTACACCTTTCTCTCTGGTGTACGGATCTGAGGCTGTTCTCCCATTAGAGATTCAAATTCCTTCTTTAAGGATAGCAATCGCTAATGAACTCACTGCTGAAAATAATGATCGTCTTCGACTTCAAGAATTGGAGGCTCTGGATGAAAAACGATTATCTGCTCAACAGAATATTGAATTCTATCAAGCTAGAATTTCAAGGGCTTTTAACAAGAAAGTCAGAATTCGAACATTTCAGAAAGGAGAACTTGTGCTTACTGTCAGACGCCCGATGACTATGACACACATGAGTAAGGGCAAGTTTGATGCAAAATGGGAAGGTCCATTCATTGTCAATAAGATCTTTTCTAATGGGGCTTATCAACTCACTACTCTAGATGGTAAAGCCACTATGATGCCCATCAACGGCAAATTCTTGAAGAAGTACTACGTCTGATATTTCTATCAAGATTGTCCTCCCATCACTCTCCAGCTGTTTCATTGTTCTTTTCGAAGAATCATTCTGATATCTATTATCCCCAGTGGAGATAGGTATTCTACTTTGTATCGTTTTCTCAATAAATTTATATCCAGAAAATCATGTCCACATTACCTCTGAATTTTCTATCTCAATATCATATTTATGAAAGTGATATTTAGTCTTTCTGATTTCTGAGTCAAAAGATCAATGAATAAAGGCAAAAATATAAAGTGGGAAGGATATATCGTAAACAAAGTTTCCTTAAACGGAGTTTATTTGAGACAAATCCCTCAAGGAAAAAAAAAAGTACATCATCATGGACGATCACTGTGATCCCTTTCATATTTGGGACGAGGACCACATACATAATCAGCAAAAGAATTGAATACATCTTTTCCTGACCGCACCAAGAATTGACAGGCAGCCAGCCTCATTGCTTCTTCTTCTTCGGTTTCTCCTGGTTCGACCAGGAAGTCCAGGATATCTTTTGGCGGCTTGGGAGTAGACGAGCTTTCGCCCATTTCCTTCTTCTGCGGAGGTGGATGTTCTTTAACACCTTCAGTAGCTTCAAGGGCGACTTCAGCCTTCTTTATGTTCTCTTCAAAAGACATTGTGGATAAAATGCGATCCTTCTATTCAAATATATGCTCTATTTATAGGCATATGGTTACAAGGATCGAAGGGACGTATTCTTTCCCGATATTCAGTTCATCCATTCATTTCTCACATTCATCCGACGTTTCACATGTTCATTAATACTTGACGGTTCGTCCGTTCCTTTATTACATTCACTCGACAGTTCATCTGTTCATCGTTTCTTAACGGTTCATCCGTTCATAATCTTCTATCAGTTCATTAAGTGGGGATTCGTTATTTATCATGTTTTTATAACCTCTGAATCAATTCTGAATCTGCTTACTCATTTGTCATGTTTTGACCTCTGCATAGAAATCAATCTATTTTCTTTCGAGTTCCTATATATTATCATGTCCATAATACCTCTGATAATATCATATACTCTAAAAACAGAAAAGATGATTTTATTATCTATCATGTCCACAATTCATCCACAAATACAAATCATTGAAGCATAGAAGAAGTGTCATTTCCATTCCCATTTCACCACAAAAAGTCTATTATATTTTCTTAGACTTTCCTACAAATCATAATGGAAATCTATTACAAATCTTGGATTTTCATTCTATGTACAACTGAGATCTATTTCTTCTTGGATCTTCTCTGGCAATCTCGTTGTTTGTGGCAATTCCTGGGCGTCCAGCAGGAATCAAACTCTGGTCTTATCTCTCAGACGAGAGGAGAACCACAGAGTAGGGCAATACGAAAATGTGTTGCTGCCAATACAACTGGTGGATGGGGGTAACCTCTCAAGGAAGACAGGAATGTATCCAAACCTTGGGAAACGATTCCTAGTTCTGCCGTCAAAGGAACTCTACTACCCGATTTCTCGGTAGTAGAGTTAACTCCACCATCCAACTCTCGTGTATAAAGGCTCTTCCTACCATCTAAGGAAGACCCTTCTATCTCACGAAGAGTTCTGAGTTGTCTGATTTACATGTCAAAAGCGTATGAGCTCCCTGATGTGGGTGTCAGAAGAACATTGTCCACAGCATCCACATCACCAATGTCAGTTCTGAAGAAGGTTTTCAGCCAAAATTCTGCAAGAAACAGTAAAGAAAAATCAGTCAACAGAAACTGGCCAAGCAAAGACAGATGCATTCTGTTCATTTCAGGAAGATGAATTTGTCCTTAGCAAACAAAAAATTTGATGCGTGTATATTGAACTTACCGCTGAGTTTGCTGCTAAGGATTGACAGATCCATGTCTGGTAGCGTGCACAGAGATTTGACATCAGACAACATGGCTTTCCTATTTTCTTCTCATAGAAAATTCATTCTCAGAAGAGAGGAAGAAGAATGGGAAGATGAGTTTGCGTGGAGTTCATCCATCTATTTAAAGGGTCAAGTGCAGGTCTATTCTTGGAAAAGATCCGCATAAATAGCGCTCGTAAATTGTGGAATGAGTGTCACGTGTACTTCGGGAGACCGTACAACATTGGAAACAGTCAAAGAGTGCTAATTAATATTCTTCATTAAAAGGCGATACAATAGAGTCTCGAGCATTTCACGCTTCTCCATAAGGCTCCGTCCATCAGAAGAAGACGAGCCATCCAATCTAAAGTAGCTCAAGAGATTCTTGGCTAACTGCGTGGAGTCGTCCTTGAGCTCGATGACGACAGGTTCGGGTTCTTTGCCCCCAAAAGTGGGGTCACCATGGGAACAAAAGCCCAACTTGCGTGCTTCCTCTTCGGCTGCTTCCTTTGGGGTCATATTTTTGAGAGATGAATGTCAAAGCTGAGAATCTCTTCCTGTTTATATAATAGATCTCGTCGACAGTTCATATTCCACCATAAATTGGACGCAATCAGTCTCGAAGAACGAAGAGTCATTATGACATTTAATAAGTTCATTTGGATGTTTTCAAATAACTTCGAAGTCTTTTCGACTTCCGAAAAATTTTGGAGCCATCTCAGCGTGACTTTAACTCATTTTCATCATCTTTATTTTCAAAGTATTTCAAAAATATTTTATCATTTTTCGAAAACTTTGAAGGAGGTTTTGTAGGCCTCAAAAATGAAGTCACGCTGAGTTGATCAGAACAAGTCACGCAGAGTGATCCGAGAAGCAGCACAAAAGATACGCTAAGTTCTGCCTGTCCATCTCCTTTAGAAATCAGGCAGAGAAAGCTCAGCCATACGTCAGAATCATAATAACTGACAACACAGCAGTCGAGAAACGTCTCCTCGTATGCCACGTATGTACAGAACTCGAGAGATCAAAGCCGTCTTTTACGTAATTTTCGGAATCTTCCTTAGCAAGACTCACTCTTCACCAAGTTGGCGTGACTTTGGGTCTTGTCTTCATTAAATGCGGCTGACAATATAATCAATGTCAGAGATTTTGTGTCAGACGAAGCGTGCCAAATCAAGACAGCTGGCGGTTTGCGTGGATTCTGAACCTTCTCCTTCCTCAAGTTTGCGTGGATTTTTGAGTTATTCTTCTCAAAGCCTGCGTGAATTCTGAAGTATTCTTCTTCAAAGCTTGCGTGGATTTTGCCTTCAACGAGTCTGCGTCAACGAAACTGCATGGATTTTTGCCTTCAGCAAGACAGCGTGGATTTCGTTTCAACTGGAGTACGTGGCAGCCATGCCACCGATCCCTCTCTCGCGTGCCCAGTAATTTACACACGACCCATGCACTAATGCCATGTGTCCAACAGTTACGGGCCACGTCCAGTAACTACTCACTAACCCTGCGTGTATTTAGAGTCTACGTGACTTTTCAAATGCACCAGTGGTGAGGTAGTTATCTTTTCAGTTACTGTTTTGACTCTATAAATAGAGTTCTTTTTTCTCATTCATTGTACAGATACATTGATATCTACTGTCAAAATTTTGAGAGCTTTTCTTCTTCGCATAGTCCAAGGGATAAAGCGATCGTCTTCTAGATCGGATTCCTACAGTTGTAATTTTCCCAGAAACACAACAAATAAAGAGAATTTCTTTATGGAAAACAGTGTCTCCCCTTGAGTCTGCATGACTTTTCACGCAGCTCTCCCTTTGAGTCTGCGTGACTTTTCACGCAGCTCTCCCCTTGAGTCTGCGTGACTTTTCACGCAGCTCTCCCTTTGAGTCTGCGTGACTTTTCACGCAGCTCTCCCCTTGAGTCTGCGTGACTTTTCACGCAGCTCTCCTCTTGAGTCTGCGTGACTTTTCACGTACGCTGCCTTGAGTGAGCCTGCGTGACTTTTCACGCACGCTGCCTTGAGTGAGCCTGCGTGACTTTTCACGCACGCTGCCTTGAGTGAGCCTGCGTGACTTTTCACGTACGCTGTCTTGAGTGAGCCTGCGTGACTTTTCACGCACGCTGCCTTGAGTGAGCCTGCATGACTTTTCACGCACGCTGCATTGAGTAAGCCTGCGTGACTTTTTACCCCTTGAGCGTGCGTGCTTTTGTGCGTACGCTTTTAATATTTTATTAGATATTATATGCCCATTTTATATCCTTACGCCTTTTGTCCCGAGCATGATATGAGCACTAATGTGACCCCGGTGAACAAAGAGTTCCTACCTGATACATGTACCTGAATGTCCCAGTTCTTGTTCATGCTCGACAAAAGACTCGTAACTCCACGTGGCGTATTTGCAATGATGCATTATACTAAGGAGGGTAGCACATGTTGACATACTGATTGACATGGATCCTCTTTGGGGTACTCGTACTAAAGTACGACTTTAGGAGGATAATCATGCAGGCCACAGCATGTGAGTCCAAAATTTCACCTAGGGTTAAATTAGGCAACTAAATATACTAGATGCATGGGGAGGGCAAAATCCCGAGATCGTGTTACACCAGCCGCCTTGAGATATTGTCTCGACGCGCCGGCTGGTCTCCACGGATACTGTGTCATCTGCAACGAGTGGATGACTGTATCCGATTAATTCCTGTTATATATTATATGTTTTGGCAAGGTGGCCTTGCGAGGGACCTGTGCTCAATCATACCTGTCTACGCGAACTCCTGGGTTGGCTAGCCTTGCTGGAAAGATACGATCTGAGGATTTTCTAATAACATGACGCGAGGATAACCTCGTCCCACTAGAAACGCGTAGACTTGATTGGCCGTGAAAATGACTTGCTTGTATCCTATTACCTTCCGCGAATAACTGAGGGAAGCGGACTGTCATGGTACGTGATCCAACCCATGTTCTTATTTGATTGTTGGGTTGGTTATCGTACTATGATAGGCTGTGGACCGAAGTTATGAACGGAAGACTTATTCTGTTTGTGAAGTGCTACTTCTGTGAATGACTAAGGAACATGGTCTATCATGGCACATGATCCAACCCATGTTCTTGTTTGATTGTTGGGTTGGTTATTGTGCTACGATAGGCTATCGACCGAAGTCACGATCAGGAGGTTTTAATGTTTATACCTTTTTACTTATGTGAAAGTTATAGAGTACGACACGTCCCGACTTCATGCGGCACCTTTTGTCCTTGTTTGGTTGTAAGGGTGCCATATGGGTTCGAGGATGTTGCGCTACCCTATAATAATAGCATAGGTATTACAATTATCAATCATTCTATTATCTGGGTTTTTAATCTTAACTCTTGTGCCCCTTTTGCGGTACTTGCTATTCGGGGCTGACCCTGCTGGTTTTGTTTGGCCAGATCTCGTAGCAGAGCCGGAGGACACGATCTTCCTCCCTGACATCCATGGTGCATACTAGGAGCATGGTGGTTCGGGGAATCGAGTGGGTTTCTTCTCCACCACTCCTGCTTATACTTTTGCGGCGTTTAGCCACCAGCACCTGTTAGCCGGATTACTTGATATTTTGTGTCAGTATATCATTGTAATTAAACAGACTGCAGCTGTGTATAATTTTGTACTCCTGACTCTCTGAGATAGCTAAATTATAAAGCTAGTCTCTCATGACCATTTTGATGAAGCGTCGAGGACGCCTTACTGCTTTATCTTTAATGTTCATTTAATTGCTGATGTGATTTGAGTGATTGAGACATAGAACTCTGTGGGACCATAGGAGACTTGATTGTAGCATGTACCCCTAGTCTCTCGACAGCCACGATCGTCGTATGACGTTACGTACCTCATATGGAGTAGCTGGCCTAGTCCGTCTCCGTATTTCGGTACTGGGGCGTGACACGCAAAGTCAATCGGAGGAATCGAAACGCCGACGGCGTTGGAACTTAGTCTTGCAACGGCTGCTCGAAGGCTCGCTCGTCCGAGACGACTCCTCGCACAGGTGGGGTAGTTTCGTTGAACTTGCCTCATCTTAACCTTCACTTAATAATGTGCGTGTTTTCAACTTGCACAAGTAGGCTAATATAAAAGCTACGCACCAACATAGCTAAGGGAATAATCCCGTTGGGTCGGAATGTCCTAGAACATGGAAAATGGTCCCATGGTCTTCATAGAAGTCGGCTCAGCGTGCTTTCAAATGACACTCGATCCTTCGATCCCGTGGCTTGGGAGAAGGAAGTTGGCTTAAGTTGTTAAGTTGCCCCGACACTTGAAATAGCCTAAGTCATAGGCGTCGCCTGCGTGAATGCTTGAAAAGCATGCACGGTCCCGTCATTTTGTCCCAACACTTGAATTAGCCTAAGTCATAGGCGTTGTCCGCATGAATGCTTGATAAAGCATGCACGGTCCTGTCCCGCAAGGCTTGGTATAGCCTTCGTACGTCCCGCAAGTTAAGTTGTCTCGTACGGCTCGTTGGTTTAAGTCTAGGCACCCAAAAAGTTGGTTGTCCCAGTCGACCCCGTGCCTAGCACGTTCCCTCGATGCGAAGCTCGGCGTAGCCTTTGCTCATCGAGTCATTGCCCGAATAAGTTAGACAAGAGTTGTGTTGGGCTATCAAATCCATTTCTAGCACTGTCTCGCTCTATCTGCGGTTGTCAAGTCGCGTAGTCCCTCGAGAACAAGGCTCGTCGTATAAGTATATGACTTGAGCGATAGCATCGCCTAGAGAACCAGGTCTGTCTAAGGCACGAGCTACGGTCAGTTTAGTGAAAAGCTTGCCACAAACAAAGGAAGTCTATACGACTTGTTGTCGCCGAGATCGATCCCTTATACTTGGGAGTCTCGCTAAGTCTTGAAATGTCCCGCACACGAGATCGGTCCCTCGTACTTGGGAGTCTCGCTAAGTCTTGAAATGTCCCGTACACGAGATCGGTCCCTCGTACTTGGAAGTCTCGCTAAGTCTTGATAGAAAGAAGGAATGCGTGGTCATGTTAAGGAAGGATTTGATAGATCGAATTGGGTCTTACATGGTCATTGGACAACTTGCCGATAAGGTGTAGTCTTCTCGAATGATCTCCTCCGGGGCACCGGGATCATTCGCCCGGAAGAAGCGAGTATGGCTCAAAGTAGGATGCCGGATAACCGCATGGGAGTATCGACGCTTCCGGGGCTAGCTACCCTTAGAAGGGCGGACCGATACCCCTGCCGAGCCATGTCCAAGATAGCTTGAAATTGCTAGTGACCTCCTCATGTAGATGTGTCGGCAGATAGAGGCACACCGCGTGTATGCCTTTGGATTGAGTCTAGAACTTGAATGCTGGTCTAGTCTGTAATACAATGTCTGGGCCTAAGACTGGGCTGCAGCATAGGCACCGTGCTTGGCACGTTAGATGGCGTCAAAATGTTCATGGATTCGACACTACGGCTCATAAGTCTTGTCTAAGTTAACAAATGAGTTGAACATGAAGGCCGCAAGGCAGTAGCAGGCTAAGTCTTGATAAGTTGAGAGGCACGACCTAATCTTGAAATACGAACAAGTCTAAGCAAGGTCTAGAGGCACGACCTGCACGAGTCATCCTATTGCCGTCCTTGGCACTAGAATCATTGGCACGAGGATTGGTCTAGAGGCGCTTGAGTTTAAACAAAGGTCTTGGCACGGCCGAGTTCGCGTAAGTTGCTCCTCGGCATAGCGTTGTCTTGAATATGTCTAAGTTGCGAATAGAATGTGGCACGACCCTGCCATCCCGAGTTGAAGTTTGGTCAAGTACCTAGGCGATGAGGCACTGCCTCGATCGAAATACACGTTGGTATTGTTGCACGACCATGTCGTTGCACGTCGAGTTGGTTAGACATCAAGTCTTAAAATGTATCCTAAGACAAGACTAGAAAGATAATCGAAAGGGACTTAAGCTGCACAAAGTAAATGAACGTGTCGGTTATGTATGGGTGGGCGAGAAGCTCACTCCACCAGTACAGTTGAGTACTGACACCCACACAGTGTTCATGTGCAGGCACAGGTAGAAGCTCGTGGCGCAGAGCTCGCTTGGATGCGTCGAGGCACGGAGTTCCTTGGCGATTCGAAGCGTGCGGCCGTGTTGATCGAAGACTTATATAGGACATAATGTATGGACATCGCCTTCCGAAGCTTTCGCTGGATTCAAGTATTGTATCGAGAGATGAGAGAGAGCAGAGTGAATTGTAAAATAAGAGAAAAGTGAGCACGAGAGACTTGTAATTTGGCCTTGCGCCCACAAATGTAATCCTGTATTTAATATCAATAAAGAGCTTCTTTTGAATGACTTGTGTTCATGTGTGTTTGTTCTAAATTTTTGCTGCATGATTCAATGTATCTGCTTGGGACTTCTGTACGACGACCCCGTCGCCGCCGTTGTAATCGGCCGTTATGGAACCTGCCTTGCATGAGCGCAATCTAGGCTTGTACGGCATCACGTCTTAGCGAGGACGATCGCTCCTATGGGAGCGGGGCGTGACATAATGGTATCAGAGCACGGCTTTACGTCCTTGGACTTCACATCAAAATTCTCAGTTTTAAAAGCTCGTCGTTGATAAAGAAGTGCGCGCTCTCTCTCGAATGTCCCTCGGCATGTCCATACAATAAGTCTAAATATTTTCAAAAGCTCGTACAAGCGTTCACTTGAACGCATCGGTAGGCTATTGCCGAACGCATCTGTAGGCCTTTGTGCCGAACGATGTAAACTTGACTCGATAGAGAACACATGCTAAGTTAACATGTCGTGTGCGTGCCTAACTAGTCCCGCATTGACCCTAGCAATTGAGCGTACAAAATCGAATATAGTCCGCACGGAATAGCCATGCGCACGGCCTTTTGGCTAAGTTGCGTCGCGTGTCGCGCACCTCGACCTTTTGGTGCAAACGAATTTCGAGTGATATCAAGTATCGCTCGGGCGGAAACGAAGCTACACTTAGAGTGTCTACCAATAGGAACGCTATCAAGTTAACGCTTAGGCGTACACGAAGGATTGACTTGGATTTCGAGGAAATAGTACGGACAACTTAGTACGTCGATACGACGTGAGCGATTACGCTAGGGATTCGTCGAATGAATCTGAAGGATGTCTTAGCAAATGACACGAACGTGATTGTGGACTAGATCGTATAGCTCGAATCCGAGTGGTGTATGGATTTTCTTGGAAATTATTCGAGCAAGATTGAGGATTACGAGTAACGGCGAGTATGTCGGCGAGGCGATGCGATCGCGCAAAGCCATAGAACGCGTCACGCTTAGTTGGTCGTGACTTCGAATGTCCCAAACGAGTATATCGTTCGGACAACTTGAGAATAGGCAATGCATGTTAGAAAAATGATTCAGAACGATAAATAAAAATGAATGGTCGTGATCGAGAAAACTTAGAGGATCGCGCGTACGATATCGGATTAATGCAAATGAAATGTGACTTGAGTTTCGAACAACGATCTTAAAACGAGCTTGAGGAAGAGCGACTAAACTTGATCTTGAATATCGAGGAATGGTAGAATATCCAACTCGGGCGACAGCATCAACACACGACTCGGAATTGGTTGCAAAGGAAGATCGTCAGGTTACGCATATCGTCGATGGTATTGAGGCGTATCAAAGATCGATATGCGATAACTCGGGGGGTACTCTGACTCGACGAATGACGATCGTACAAAAGTCATTGTTCCAATGGATGCAATACTCGGAATATTGAAACGTGTCGAGGAAAAGAGAAACTTGGCTCGAGGATTTTCTGGTTGAACGAATGACAAACGGACTATCAAAATTGAAATCTTGACTTGGATGGAAATGAAATGTTTGGATTTACTTCGTTGATAACCACAACTTCGACATTCTTGTCTTATGCGAGCGCAACTCTAGCCTCGCACATGCGTCGCGCCGATTAGGACGATCACTCCGCGTGAGCGCTGATATGGTGATTCATACAGCGGGAGTGATTGAACTTGGATGGCGTGGCAATCTGATTGCTTCGATTTGTGGTTTGACGCGAAGGTGACTCGAGAATGGATTTGTGTGCTTGAAGAATTGAACTTGAGGATTGAGTAGGTCCAATCCGCGTATCGAAAATGAGTTAGTCTAAACTCAAACAAGAGTTACGTTCCGATGAGAATGATTATTCTGTGGGTGCGTTGTATGGTAATTCATGAACCACCGTGGATAATCGGACTCGCGTGAGATTGGGACGCAACGTATTGTCAAAGCTAGACGACCTCGTGATCGAATACATGAATTGGTTAGACTTGGTGATAAGAATGGATTCGAATACGCGCAACGAATGCGTTGATGCGAATAGGTGATCGTGCTTGATGTTTAGAAATCTGAGTGACGCGAGCTTTGGTAGAAAATCCTGTATTATCGACTTTGGTTTGACCCTAGGATTGGGGTCAGTGTTGGCACTATTGTTGGGGAACTATGATTCCAATCCTGACATGACTTAGCCTCGTAAAGATTGGCCTAGCGGTTAGGCGAAACGCCCCTGTTGCAGAGTTATTGTCACGACCCGCACCCACCGTGAGGGTACGAGTACGTAACAGCGCCCAGCCTACGCCGCAATGTCGGCGGTAGAATGCTGTTCTAGGTCATGAACTATAACTAGCTAACATGCAATACTCTCCAAAATGAGTCCAACACAGAGGTACAACTCAATCACAAACTAAGGTAGAATATAGCACGATAGAAAAAGATAAGAAACTCCTCAACTGAGGCACAACAGAAAGAATACAATCGCAACATCTACCAGTCTCAATATCTCTAGAATATACAACTCTGGAAACAAGACAACAACTAAACATGAAAAGAGAACAGACTAAGCTAACTACACTATGCAAGGGTGCCATCCTCAGCAGCTGCCTGAACCTCCCCAGGGGTCCAGGTCGCGAGTGTCATCTAGGCAAGCTCCAAAGTAAGGGGTGCAGGGTTCCTCATCATCCTCTGTAAAATTTTCAACAGGTCCAGTCAGGACGGGAGCGAGCATAATACATCTCACGCAGATCATAACAGGTTAGAAAATATAAACATGCAAGAGAGTACGATACATGAAACTGAAAGAAGATACATGATGTAAACAGGAAGAGAACTGTAATAGAAATATCTACTATAAGTAGAGAGCTACCAGTGACTAGTGATTTAGAGTACAAAGTCGACATGTGAACGGCTTAATTTGCACATAGCTATACTAAAGAGGTGTACATGGCTATTCTACTTTGGAATTGTTCACATGATTATTTATACTCCCCCAAGCCCCGATCAATACACAAGGATCCAGACAGGTTATGTTACGCACATGATTTTTCACATGGAGCCCATAGATGGGTATACATGAAGTATTCACGAGGCTCAGAGAACTGAGTGCACATGAATTCCATACGAAGGCCCACGAAGGGTACACATGAAGTATAGGTTATACATGAGATTCATGGGAAACACGACCGATCATGATAGCACATGAGAGTACACAAGCAAGCATGAACGAGCATGAAGCACATGATAAACATGGATAACATGAGAGCAAAGAATACACGATGTACATGAAACACATGGCACAATGTATCCGATGCTTCCGAGGGGGATAACATCTCAAGCAAGGATCCATATAGTATCAATCCGTGATAATGTCGTGACATCATCAAATAAGGTAAACTAGAGCAGGAATATAATTCTAAGCAAGTTATGAAATGATCAGAGAATGTACTCGCCTGGTATCTGAATAGCTGTGAAAATGTACTGTCCGAGATGAGGTACCTGGCTCCTAGTTAGAGCAACACAAGTCACAACGAGTCCAGAATGGTAATAAGATGCACTACTATGAGTTCTACATGAATCTAGGTCGATCTAGACCAAAGTTAACTCTCGGTCAACTCTAGTCAACTAGACTGGTCAACTAGGTCAAGCCTAAGCCAAACAAGTCTAACAAGTCTCACTAGGCCTAACCAAGCCTAGTCTAGCAATCACACACCAATCACAAGTCATACTAGACTACCAACACACAATCATTGGTGTAATCATAACATACATATAGGCCTTATGCCCTATAGTCCACATCACATATATTTCATATTATATAAGTCTATCTATATACACATACATGTATATATAACTATAAGAAAATCTCTATTTACCACATTAACACATTTAGCCATGTATGGTATATATTATATAGAGAGAGAGAGAGAGAGCAAGGCATGTAATGTGTTCATGTGTGTATGGCAAAGTGTCAATAGAGTGTCAATATGATGTAAACATGTGTGTATGGCATGTACAAGAGTGTTAGAGAGATACAGTGGGTGATATATATATATATGAATGAGGTGTCAAGGTGAAATGTTGTGTAGAAATACTATGTATAATAGCAATGTGATAGAGGAGTGGTACATGAGAGGCCTGTGTGTTTACACATATGAACCTATGTAACAGGAAGGGTTTAAATAAAGGGTGTGTGACAGGAAGGTGGAAAGCTAGTATAGGCTGTGTTTTGGACTGACACATGGGGTTAATAAGGACTGATTTCTGGGTGGTTAAGGGGCAGCTATGGGGGTGTACACAGGCTGGTTAAGGAGTGGGTTTTGGACAGGTAATAGTGTCAATGTATATGTGTGTATGTATAGAGTGAAGTGAAAAACAGTGAATAACAAGTAGTGTAACAGTGTACAGGTGTGTGAGACAAACAGTGAATAGCAACAATGTAACAGTGAGAAAACTCAGTTTTAAAATAGGAAAGCCTCCTCCTATAATCAGTTAACAGAATTTAGTTTAGGAATACACATTTCAGGTTTCAGTTAAGGAAGAAATCATCCATTCCTATTAATTCTTATTTAAACCAAGTCCAACCTCAATGCAACATGTGCCAATTTCCTTTCTCAGGTATTGGTCAATGCAAAAGGGAAAAGAAATCAATTCGAATATGAACTATTCATAGTTAAACTAAGGAGCAACTCAGTTAGCAGTAACAATCATTGAATTCAAGTAAGGTAAGCTCAGGTTTATAGCCTATTGGAAAGGAAACAGTTGTACAGTGACATTCTCAGGTTCAAGGGTGAACAACCATTGAAATAGTGAAAAGGAATCAATTAACAAGTAACATTATGGTTTAAAATCATTCTCAGGTTTAGCACATGAATGTAAAGGAAATTAACTTCCAGGTTCAACAGTGATTCAAAAGGAAAAGAACAACATTGCAAGTTATATGTTTCAAAAGGGAAAGAACACATCAATGCATACAGGAAAACCTCATTCTCAGTTTGTAAGAAAACTGAAAAAACAGTGGGAAGCTATACAGGGCATCATAACAGTTAAGAGGAGGAATGAAATCAGTTAACAACCTAATTAACATGGTTTAAACTATTCTCAGGTTTTAATTGACAGTTAAAAAAACTCATATTTGGATCAATACTGTCCAATCATCTCACTCAAAAATCCAATCAATTCCAGTTTGACTCATGGAACAAATATAGCAAAACAAACTCATTAACAGGTTTATAATTTTCAGAAAACAGAACTTGATATCATTCATCAACTTAACAGGAAAAAAAACAGTTAGCAAAGAATTTCAGTTTTCAGTCCCTTTCCTACAGAATCAGGACACCTAGGGCTAGATGAATATGTAATTTAAACCTAGTTTTAATGGGTAGAATAGAATGTACCTATAGGTGTTTTTCAACACAAAAAGCTCTTCAAAGAGGGAATCTCCACAAGCCACCAAATCAATTAAATCGATGCAAATCTGTGATTGGACTCCACCAACAGTAAGAGAACATTGATTAGGTCCTAATGGAAGAAATTTTATTCAAAAAGGAGTCCTATTGATTAAACTAGGAAAGAATTAAAGGAGGCTTACCTAATTCCTTAAGAGAATGAAGAACTATTAAAGAAAGAGGCTCAATCCCCAAAGAGGCATTATATAGGCAAGGGGGGTCTCTTGGCTGGTTATAAAGTTAGAGTTAGGGTTTTTAGGTTTTATCCTATGGCTAGGATTGAATCAAGGGGAAAATATATGGCCTAGAACAAAAGGTTCTATCTTAGTCCTTTGCAAATCACTTAACCATGACTAAACTTGACTTAAACCCTTAACCAACTCATCTAATTCTCAAGTGGCTCACTAAGTTAGTCATGACTCATCTAGGTTAGGTCCAATCTAGGTTAGGATAACCATAAACACAAGGCAATAATTAAATAATATTAAATCACACCATTCCAAATAATATATACATTAAATTCTAAATAATTATAATAAATTCAAATAAATTCAAGATAACCAAATACCCTCAAGCTAAATGTACTAAACAAAATCTCTACCCACATGGTTAGGCTCTAGGGCAGGCAGTCACTACGGCTTCACTAGCTGCACACCAAATCACAAGTCATGACTCAACCAGTTTTTTTTAAATAGTTTAAAAAATTATTAAAAACCACCAAAAATCATATTATTAATTTTAAATACCATAATTAAATAATTAAATACAAAATTTCAAAATTACCCTCATTTCAGAAACTGGGTGTTACAGTTATCAATCGAAGAATTGATCTTGAGGATTGGTTTGAATGGATAGCATGAATCACGAACGTAGGAAACCCTGTTCACGAGACTCGCCTGACCTGCATATATTTCAGGGATGCCTGGGTATGTGCACGAGGCGACTCGAGTAAGAATGACAAATTCTCTATCATGCGGCCTGGCTGAATGTATGTATTTTGGGGACGCTTGGAATGCATGCACGATCCAGCCAAGTGATACGTTGAATGGAAATGAGACTTGGGGAATGGAAGAGTGTCGAGAATTCGAAATTGTGTTGAAGGAAAGAATGATAATAGTGCGAGCGTGGCTCGGACTCAAGAAAACGCGTAGGCGTATCTCGCTCGACTGTTATAGTCCCGTGTCTAGGCTCGATGAAGTCTTAGCCATAGAAATGGTAGGATGGCTTGCCTTCAGGAAAGTCTCGAGGACGAGACTTGTTCTGAGTGGTGTATGTTGTAGTGCCCCGTCCCGCAAAGTCAATCGGAGAAATCGAAACGCCGACGACGTTGGAACTTAGCCTTGCAACGGCTGCTCGAAGGCTCGCTCGTCCGAGGCGACTCCTCGCACAGGTGGGGTAGTTTTGGTGAACTTGCCTCATCTTAGCCTTCACTTAATAATACGCGTGTTTTTAACTTGCACAAGTAGGCTAATATAAAAGCTACGTACCAACATAGCTAAGGGAATAATCCCGTTGGGTCGGAAAGTCCTAGAATATGGAAAATGGTCCTACGGTCTTCATAGAAGTCGGCTCAGCGTGCTTTCAAATGACACTCGATCCTTCGATCCCGTGGCTTGGGTGAAGGAAGTTGGCTTATGTAACACCCAGTTTTCTGAAATTGGAGTATTTTTGAAAAATTATTATTTTTATTATTTATTAATGGTATTTTAGTCACGATATGATTTTTGTAATTTTTAGTTAGTTAAAACTATTTCTAAGTCACGACTTATGACTTTGTGACTTTACTAGTATAACCCTAGTATAAACCCTAGAGATTTCATAACCTAGAGACTAACCATGATCATGTGAGCCTAGCCAAAGGTTTGGAACATCAAATTAGGGCTTTTTAGCCTAAAGAGTATTTTGGTAATTTTCTAGGATTTATTTGGAATTATTTGTATTTATGTGTTTTTATTATTGTTTAATTATTGTTAAGTATCATGAGAGCCCCTAACCAAGTTTAGCCTAATCTAGAGATTAGTTACTAACCTAGAATGCTAAGGGGATAGATATTTGCATTGGTTAAAGTAGGAAAAATATTTTGATATTTACTTTATTGGATATTTTGCTTAAAACACTCAAAATATCAACCCATGGCACCAAAGTCTTTGTCTTCTCCATGAAGGAAAGCCAAAGACACCCCCCCCTTTGCCATGGCCGGCCAAGGACCCCCTCTAGCAGCCACACCATTCTATATAACCCCATCACAATAATTCATGATTATTTTACATGAATTTAAACCTAGAAAAATCCCATTCCTTCAAACCTCCACAACTTGGCCATTTTTGATCTAAATTCACTCTAGTCTTTTGTATTGGGACCCTACAACATTGTCACTTCCCGTTTTCAGAATGCGTATTTTTATACATGTACAACTCATATGTATTTATTTAGTATTTATCATGTATTTATTTAATATTTATCATGTATTATCCTGTATTTAAATTCCTTTAATTTTATGTTAATCAATTAATCTGCTCTTTAAATTTTCATGTTAATTAATTTCCTGTAATTTTATTTCTGTATTTTATTTCTGCTGTTATTTTATTCTCTGCTTTAGTTAGCCTATTGTGGTTCGACCTAGGTTGGGTTCTCGGGTTGGCTTTGTTGGATCCCCCTACAACCCGGCCCATTAGCTCCCACCTACCACCCCTTCCATATTTAAAGCCACCCTCTCCATTCTCTCTCCTCATTACTCATTCTCACCATTACTCCTCTTCTTCTTCATTACTCTCTCCACCTACCAAACCGTAGGCAAGTACAACTTGCTCCCCATGAGAACCCATGTTTTTGTAGTTCATTTATCTTCCTCGTAAGATCCTAAGAGAGTTTAGAACTTGGCATTTTTCATTTCGAAGTCTTAATTTTTGTAGATCTAGAAATGAGTTATTTTCGGAGTTTGGTGGTTTTGATCTATCAAACTTCTTTGCTTTCAAGTTTTGATGGTTCCATGTTGTAGAGAAGTTTATTCTACCCAATTTTGACCTTTGAAAAGTTGGATTTGGACTTGTTTTGACCAAGTTATGGACTTTTGAAACTTGGGATACAACCATGGAGTTCTTGCTGTTTGGAGAAGACAGTGAGCAGTGTATGCTAGCTTTTTAGCTTGCGTCACTGAGCTGTGCGCGCTCTTTAGCGCAGCGCAGTATGGAGTCCATACGCTGCCTTTTTAGGTAGCGTGTGTCTTGCATACGCTACCTTTTCGGAGCGTATGACTTGCGTACGCTGACTTGGATGGTCAGGAGTCGTATGGAGTTCATACGCTACCTTTTGGGAGCGTATGACATACATACGCTGACTTGGATGGTCAGGAGTCGTATGGAGTTCATACGCTACCTTTTGGGAGCGTATGATATGCATACGCTGACTTGGATGGTCAGGAGTCGTATGGAGTTCATACGCTACCTTTTGGGAGCGTATGACATGCATACGCTGACTTGGATGGTCAGGAGTCGTATGGAGTTCATACGCTACCATTTGGGAGCGTATGACATGCATACGCTGACTTGGATGGTCAGGAGTCGTATGGAGTTCATACGCTGTCTTTTGGAAGCGTAAGACTTGCGTACACTGGCTTGGATAGAGAGGAGTCGTATGGAGTCCATATGCTAGCTTGACCTGAGCGTACGCTGACATGAGCGTAGGCTGACATGAGAGTAGCCTATTTACCCTGGATCTTCTATAGCCCTGTATATTGATATCTTATTAGATATTTAACGTCCATTTTATATCCTTACGCCTTTTTGCATAAACTTGATATAATCATAATATGTTGATATTTTTGTTAAATATAGATTGTTACGTGGGATGTACCATGTGTCGTGAATTGAGTTATAGATACCCCGATTGACTGGAATTAAACCCTGAGAGTTGTAGACTCGACCCCACTGAATACTAGTTGACTTTCATGCCTTGTCACCAATGATAATGATTGTGACTTTGACTAATAATTGATCATGCGTTCCTAGTTGGAACTAAGAGACTGGCTAGTCGTCTTATTGAATTGAATGAATGAGACACGTTCATATGAATTATGAACTATTGAAATCGACTGGCTAATCCCGAATATTGGCATACAGGCACATGCAGGCTTTAATTCATTTATTATTTATTTATCTTACCAAAGAAGCATGTGTACTTTATAGTCAAGGCATGATTACCGTGGTTATATTTGATTGTTGCATTACGCTATGTAAGACCTGCAACCTAACCGCACTGGTATCGTTGTAGAGTTGTGCATATCGTACCCCGTACGAAAGTACTCATTTGAATAACCATGATCCACGGCATGGGATTTCACTCAACGTAGAGACTATTAAGTTAAATAAAATAATGATTGTATGGAGAGAATGGATTCCCGAGTTCTTACATGGCAGCCCCCTTGGGACAAGTAGTACCCGACGGGCCGGCTGGTTCCCACAGATACTGTAAACCTGCCATACGGGCAGGGAACAGTTTCTGCTTATATTATTATTGTATATGGTATATTGACAGGCATCCTGCTAGGACTCGTCTAATTCATGCATGGCGCACATGATTAACTGGATAGACTAGCCTTGCTTGCACATAGTAAGAACTGAGGAATCCCTAATTGTATAATTCCAGGATAACTTGGGACTCAAAATAGCAAGCCGTAGGATTTGATTGGCCGTTCAAGATGATTTGTTTGTGCACTGTACCTACTCTGTTACCTAACTGGGATGATCAGAATGTCAGGACATGACGGGCCAACTTCTGTCCTTGTTTGGTTGGGAGGTTGGTTCGAAGTGTCGTGATGTGATGTGAATCCTAGTAGAAAGCAGAGATCTATTATTATATTTCTCATTACTGGTTTTAGTTCTCATGTCGTGCTTCCTTGTGGTACTTGCTATTAGAGGTCTAACCTCTCTCGTTTTGCATGGCCAGATTTAGAGCCGGTTCCTGAGGACTCAGCTTACTTCTACCTCCAAGATGGTCAACACTAGAGGGATGATCGCAGGAGGACTCGAGTGGGTTTCTTACTTTCCCGCTCGTTTTGTTATCTACTTTATACCTTGCCGTTTGGCACCGACATGTTAGTCGGATTGTCTTGTACTTACTTTTTACATAATTGTAACTAAAGTCAGGCTGCAGCTGATAACAATTGTGTATACTTTTGCTACATCAATCTGGCTATGTTTTGTAAAGCCAGATATCAAGAACATTTTGACAGAGCGTTTGGGACGCCTTACTGCTTTATCTCACATGTTCTCTATTTCTGTTTCTTGTTTGAATGATTGAGACAATAGAAGTAAAGTGACCATAGGGAGACTTTCATGTAGTATGCACCCCCTCGTCTTGTAGACAGCATTGATCGTATTATACGGTATTCATCTACCCGTAATACGTAGCTGGCTGAGTCATTCTCCTGCTCTCCAGTATTCTGGTTCTGAGGCGTGACAAGGTTTTAGTGGTGGCCCATGCAGGTCTGATTTCAGACTTGTGGGGTGTTCTGATTTATAGGATGTCTCAATCACACATGTTCGCCTTTGATCTCATGATTTGTTGATTCTCAACTCCAGCTTGACATTCCAGTATCCCTTGACTTCATTGATCCTTCATGTCCGGTCGTTTGATTGTTCTTTTGTCCCTTTTCTTAGGGGCACCTCGTCCGTACCTGTCAGAGCTGGACAGCAACAACATGGACGGCAACATGGACAACCTGACCATGTTGGTCGGCAATAAGAGCCGGTACTAACTCAAGAGACTATCCAGGAAGAAGTGATAGTGGAAGCAGCAGCTGGATCGCAGTATCCAGATGTTCCACTACCACCAACAGTTCCACCTACCCCTGTGGAGATGGACACACCAGCCCTTCTGGCGATCATGAGAGGAATGATGGCTACCCAACAACATCAGATGTTAGCCCAACAGCGCATGCACGCTCAGTTACAAAAGCAGAATGTACTACTCAACCAAGGATTACAGACGGCATTGGAAAGAGAAGCAAGGACAGATTCAGGAGCGTCAGCCCAGTTTTGCAAGTACAACTCCCGCCGTTTTGAAGGCACGGAGGATGCCATCTCAGCAGATGCATGGCTTAAGGATATTGAGGCTATTCTGACAGCCGCTAAGGTGCCGGCAGAAGAACGTGTGGATCTAGTGAAGTTGTTACTTCAGGATCTCGCACGTGATTGGTGGGAAGCAGAGGAAGTAGGCATCAGACGTCCTATTGCATGGGACGATTTTACTGCAAGGTTCAAGACGAAGTACTATGGAGTTGTGGCGCAGTTTGAGCTACAACAGAAGTTTATTAACCTCAAGCAGGCCGGCAAGACTGTAGATGCATACGCAGCGGAGTTCTGCAGATTGAGTAGGTTTGCCCCAGAGATGGTGGCGACGGAGCGTTAGAGGGCGATGAGGTTTCAGCAAGGGTTTCATCTTGAGCTCTTGCAATTGATAGAGGGGCACAATTACCAGACTTTTGATGAAGTATTGACGGCAACCCGAAGGTATGAAATCACCATTCAGAGGCTTGCGGCAAGGACTGGAGGTCAGAAGAGATCCCACAGTCAGATTGAAGGAGGAGGGGGAGCAGCGCCCCGAACAACAGCACCATCCCCTGGCATTTGTATCCACGATGTGGCGATACGGGGGCCAGCACCACCACCCAGGCAGCAGCAACAGCAACAGAGGAAGAACCAGCAACCCCCTGCGGGCGGCACTTATTGTGGGAAGATGGGGCACACTAGAGATGTGTGTCGGACATTGAACGGACTGTGTTTGATATGTGGAAATCCAGATCATCGGGTTACCATATGTCCCATGAATTCGAGGTCGGGAGGACCAGTGCAGCAGTTTCCTGCTCTGCCAGCACCAGGAGCAGGACAGTATCGAAGACCAGCAGTGACAGTGAGACCGTTGGCACAGCGCCCGTTAATGTCGCAGGCTCAGATGTTTCGGCAGCAGGGACCGCCGATACAGCAACACCAGCATAGACCACCCCAGCATCATCAAGGCAGGGGCCAGCAGCAGCACCAGGCTAGGCCACAGCATGGGAATCAGCAAGGAGGTCGAGGGCAAGCATTCACTTTGTCCTTGGAGGAGGCATTAGCATCGGAAGATGTTGTGGCAGGTAACATTCTCGTCGCCTCATATCCCGCAGTAGCATTGTTTGATTCGGGAGCATCATACTCATTTATATCTGCACAATTTGCGACACGGCTAGGAATGGAGTTCGAGGCATTGCCAGGGAGATTGAATATACTCACTGGCAATGGGCTCGTAGGAGTTAGTAGAGTTATTCTAGCGTGTAGTGTTGTAGTTTATGGGCATTCCTTACCCGCCCAGTTGATAGAATTTTCTGTTGGAAATTTCGACGTTATCTTATGCATGGACTGGCTGAAAGACAGTCATGCGACAATAGATTGTCGTAGCGGGAGTGTATCTTTTGATATTCCAGGCATGAAGAAATTCACCTTAGTCAGATCAGAGGCAACTCAGCAAGAGCAAGGAGTAATAACGACAATGGAAGAAGTTCAAGTTCCGAAGGTAGTTGAAGAATTTCTAGACGTATTTCCCGAAGAACTTCCAGGTCTACCACCGGTTAGAGATATTGAGTTCAGTATAGAATTGGCACCTGGGACTAAACCGATATCAGATCGGGTTTACAGAATGGCAGATTCGGAGTAGGCCAAGGTATATCAGCATATAGAGGAATTGAAGGAGAAGAAGTTCATCCAAGCTAGCATATCGCCATGGGCAGCACCAGTGGTACTTGTGGGGAAGAAGGATGGATCATCCAGATTGTGTATCGACTACAGGAAGCTTAACGCGGCAACAGTAAAGAACAAGTACCCATTACAAAGGATCGACGACTTATTTGATCAGTTGAGCAGGGCTAGAGTTTTTTCCAAGATAGATCTTCGTTCAGGGTACCATCAAGTGAGGGTTCGAAAGGAAGACATTCCCAAGACAGCATTCAGGTCGAAGTATGGACATTATGAATTCTTAGTAATGCCGTTTGGTTTGACCAATGCACCAGCTATATTCATGGATTTGATGAACCGTATCTTTATGTCGTACTTAGATCAGTTTGTCGTAGTGTTTCTCGACGACATTCTTGTATACTCTGCTAGTGAAGAGGAGCATGAAGACCACCTCAGGAAAGTGTTGCAGGTTCTGAGAGAGAACCAGTTGTATGCCAAGCTCAGCAAGTGTGAGTTCTGGACGGATCATATTTCATTCTTGGGTCATATCGTATCAGGAGCTGGAGTAGCAGTGGATCCCAAGAAGGTAAAAGCAGTAGAGAGTTGGCCAGTACCCAAGACCGTAGCTGAAGTACGGAGTTTCTTAGGATTGGCAGGATATTACCGAAGGTTTGTGTCAGATTTTGCAAGACTTTCAGCACCCATGACCCGCTTGACACGGAAGGATGTGCCATTCGTCTGGCCGACAGAATACATGTCATCGTTTGAGAATTTGAAGCAGAAGTTGATATCAGCGCCTATTCTTATATTGCCAGTTGGACCCAGAGGTTTTACTGTATATTGTGATGCATCAGGTAAAGGACTTGGATGTGTCCTCATGCAGCACGGGAAGGTGATAGCATATGTATCTAGGCAGCTTCGGGACCACAAGAAGAATTACCCAACTCATGATTTGGAGTTGGCGGCAGTAGTATTTGCTTTGAAGCTATGGAGACATTATTTATATGGTGACCGAGTGGACATGTACACAGACCATAAAAGTCTGAAGTACATCTTTACCCAGAAGGAACTGAACATGAGGCAGAGAAGATGGTTGGAGCTGATCAAGGATTATGACGTGGAACTTCAGTATCATCCAGGCAAGGCTAATGTGGTAGCAGACGCTCTCAGCAGAAGAGGCGGCGCATTTATGTTGACAACACAGAGGCATATCTTAGAAGACCTTCAGGAGATGGGCATCGAGGTTATACTTTCTAGTAATATAGGAGTCCTAGCGAGTCTACAAGTCCAATCTGACTTGGTAGATAGGATCAAGGCTGCTCAGGCACAGGACCCAAGGATTCAGAAGCTTAGGGCAGAATGTGAGTCAGGGCTCGGAAAAGAGATGCAAATTCACGAAGATGGTACACTTAGGTTTGGATCGCGCCTATTTGTACCTAGTGGAGATATCAGACAGGAAGTTATGATAGAAGCTCACAGTTCTCAGTATTCTATACATCCTGGAGGGACCAAGTTGTACCAAGATATCAAGCAGCACTTCTGGTGGAATGGAATGAAGAGGGAGATAGCTAGGTTTGTTTCCCATTGCTTGATATGTCAGCAAGTAAAGGCAGAACAGCAGAGGCCAGCTGGATTATTGCAATCGCATCCCATCCCGGAATGGAAATGAGAGCATATTACAATAGACTTTATGACCAGTTTACCGAGATCACCAAGTGGTAAGGATGCTATTTGGGTGATAGTAGATCGGCTTACAAAGGTAGCACACTTTCTTCTTTTCAGAGTAGGACAATCTACAGAAAAGTTGGCAGAGTTGTACATGCAACAGATAGTCAGGCAGCATGGAGTCCCTGTCAGTATTGTGTCAGACAGAGATACCCGTTTTATATCACATTTCTGGAAGAGCTTGCATCATAGTCTGGGTACCAAGTTAAGATTTAGCACGGCTTACCATCCGCAGACGGACGGGCAATCAGAAAGGACAATTCAGACTTTGGAAGATATGTTGCGAGCTTGCACTCTAGATTTTAGAGGATCTTGGGAAAGCCACCTGTACTTAGTTGAGTTCTCATACAACAACAGTTATCAAGCCAGTATCCAGATGGCGCCATTCGAAGTACTATATGGTAAGAAGTGTAGATCGCCACTAGCATGGGATGATATCGGGGAAAGGAAGATGCTAGGCCCGGAAATGATTATCCAGACGGTTGAAGTGATTAAGGGAATTACAGAGCGACTTCGTGTTGCGCAGGATCGGCATCGTCATTGGGCGGACCAGCATCGTAGGCCGCTAGAGTTTTCTATTGGGGACCACGTGTTCTTGTGGATCTCACCTACCCGTGGGGTCATTAGATTTGGCGTTCATGGGAAGTTGAGTCCACGATACGTAGGCCCATTTGTTATTCTTGATAGGGTAGGCGATGTTGCTTATCGTTTGTCCCTTCTACCTTCGTTACGAGAGGTGCATGACGTGTTTCATGTATCTCAATTGCGAAGGTATGTATCGGACCCCAGCCATATCCTCGATCATTCAGAACTGGTTGTTGGTACCAACCTGTCTTACGAGGAGCAGCCTGTGTCCATCTTGGACCGAAGAGAGAAGATACTCAAGAACCGAACAATTAACCTTGTCCGGGTTGCTTGGGGTCATCACTCTTTGGGAGAGTCAACGTGGGAACGTGAGGATGATATCCGATCATGGTATCCACATCTGTTTGACTCACAAGGTATATCTTTTTCTGTGTACCTTGATTGTCTTGATTCCTCATGCTTATCACCTTATGGGTAGAATTGCTTAATATCGTAGATTGTTAAGTATAGATATGTTACTTGTTAAGGACATTGTAAAATAATTGCTTTATTGAATTGCTTGTACTTAGATTAGTTTAGCCCCGATGTTTCTATCCTTCTTGGATTTGAAATTTCGAGGACGAAATTTTTCTAAGGAGGGTAGAGATATCACTTTTCATTCCCAGAATGCGTATTTTTATACATGTACAACTCATGTGTATTTATTTAGTATTTATCATGTATTTATTTAATATTTATCATGTATTATCCTGTATTTAAATTCCTTTAATTTCATGTTAATCAATTAATCTGCTCTTTAAATTTTCATGTTAATTAATTTTCTGTAATTTTATTTCTGTATTTTATTTCTGCTGTTATTTTATTCTCTACTTTAGTTAGCCTATTGTGGTTCGGCCTAGGTTGGGTTCTCGGGTTGGCTTTGTTGGATCCCCCTACAACCCGGCCCATTAGCTTCCACCTACCACCCCTTCCATATTTAAAGCCACCCTCTCCATTCTCTCTCCTCATTACTCATTCTCACCATTACTCCTCTTCTTCTTCATTACTCTCTCCACCTACCAAACCGTAGGCAAGTACAACTTGCTCCCCATGAGAACCCATGTTTTTGTAGTTCATTTATCTTCCTCGCAAGATCCTAAGAGAGTTTAGAACTTGGCATTTCGAAGTCTTAATTTTTGTAGATCTAGAAATGAGTTATTTTCGGAGTTTGGTGGTTTTGATCTATCAAACTTCTTTGCTTTCAAGTTTTGATGGTTCCATGTTGTAGAGAAGTTTATTCTACCCAATTTTGACCTTTGGAAAGTTGGATTTGGACTTGTTTTGACCAAGTTATGGACTTTTAAAACTTGGAGTACAACCATGGAGTTCTTGCTGTTTGGAGAAGACAGTGAGCAGTGTATGCTAGCTTTTTAGCTTGCGTCACTGAACTGTGCGCGCTCTTTAGCACAGCGCAGTATGGAGTCCATACGCTGCTTTTTTAGGTAGCGTGTGTCTTGCATACGCTACCTTTTGGGAGCGTATGACTTGCGTACGCTGACTTGGATGGTCAGGAGTCGTATGGAGTTCATACGCTACCTTTTGGAAGCGTATGACATGCATACGCTGACTTGGATGGTCAGGAGTCATATGGAGTTCATACGCTACCTTTTGGGAGCGTATGACATGCATACGCTGATTTGGATGGTCAGGAGTCGTATGGAGTTCATACGCTACCTTTTGGGAGCGTGTGACATGCATACGCTGACTTGGATGGTCAGGAGTCGTTGGAGTTCATACGCTACCTTTTGGGAGCGTATGACATGCATACGCTGACTTGGATGGTCAGGAGTCGTATGGAGTTCATACGCTGCCTTTTGGAAGCGTAAGACTTGCGTACGCTGGCTTGGATAGAGAGGAGTCGTATGGAGTCCATACGCTAGCTTGACCTGAGCGTACGCTGACATGAGCGTAGGCTGACATGAGAGTAGCCTATTTACCCTGGATCTTCTATAGTCCTGTATATTGATATCTTATTAGATATTTAACGTCCATTTTATATCCTTACGCCTTTTTGCATAAACTTGATATAATCATAATATGTTGATATTTCTGTTAAATATAGATTGTTACGTGGGATGTACCATGTGTCGTGAATTGAGTTATAGATACCCCGATTGACTGGAATTAAACCCTGAGAGTTGTAGACTCGACCCCACTGAATACTAGTTGACTTTCATGCCTTGTCACCATTGATAATGATTGTGACTTTGACTAATAATTGATCATGCGTTCCTAGTTGGAACTAAGAGACTGGCTAGTCGTCTTATTGAATTGAATGAATGAGACACGTTCATATGAATTATGAACTATTGAAATCGACTGGCTAATCCCGAATATTGGCATACAGGCACATGCAGGCTTCAATTCATTTATTATTTATTTATCTTACCAAAGAAGCATGTGTACTTTATAGTCAAGGCATGATTACCGTGGTTAGATTTGATTGTTGCATTACGCTATGTAAGACCTGCAACCTAACCGTACTGGTATCGTTGTAGAGTTGTGCATATCGTACCCCGTACGAAAGTACTCATTTGAATAACCATGATCCACGGTATGGGATTTCACTCAACGTAGAGACTATTAAGTTAAATAAAATAATGATTGCATAGAGAGAATGGATTCCCGAGTTCTTACATGGCAGCCCCCTTGGAACAAGTAGTACCCGACGGGCCGGCTGGTTCCCACAGATACTGTAAACCTGCCACACGGGCAGGGAACAGTATCTGCTTATATTATTATTGTATATGGTATATTGACGGGCGTCCTGCTAGGACTCGTCTAATTCATGCATGGCGCACATGATTAACTGGATAGACTAGCCTTGCTTGCACATAGTAAGAACTGAGGAATCCCTAATTGCATAATTCCAGGATAACTTGGGACTCAAAATAGCAAGCCGTAGGATTTGATTGGCCGTTCAAGATGATTTGTTTGTGCACTGTACCTACTCTGTTACCTAACTGGGATGATCAGAATGTCAGGACATGACGGGCCAACTTCTGTCCTTGTTTGGTTGGGAGGTTGGTTCGAAGTGTCGTGATGTGATGTGAATCCTAGTGGAAAGCAGAGATCTATTATTATATTTCTCATTACTGGTTTTAGTTCTCATGTCGTGCTTCCTTGTGGTACTTGCTATTAGAGGTCTAACCTCTCTGGTTTTGTATAGCCAGATGTAGAGCCGGTTCCTGAGGACTCAGCTTACTTCTACCTCCAAGATGGTCAACACTAGAGGGATGATCGCAGGAGGACTCGAGTGGGTTTCTTACTTCCCCGCTCGTTTTGTTATCTACTTTCTACCTTGCCGTTTGGCACCGACATGTTAGTCGGATTGTCTTGTACTTACTTTTTACATAATTGTAACTAAAGTCAGGCTGCAGCTGATAACAATTGTGTATACTTTTGCTACATCAATCTGGCTATGTTTTGTAAAGCCAGATATCAAGAACATTTTGACAGAGCGTTTGGGACGCCTTACTGCTTTATCTCACATGTTCTCTATTTCTGTTTCTTGTTTGAATGATTGAGACAATAGAAGTAAAGTGACCATAGGGAGACTTTCATGTAGTATACACCCCCTCGTCTTGTAGACAGCATTGATCGTATTATACGGTATCCATCTACCCGTAATACGTAGCTGGCTGAGTCATTCTCCCGCTCTCCAGTATTCTGGTTCTGGGGCATGACAAACATCAAGGGTACTAAGGGAGGCTAGCAATCCAGATTTTGTGAGCTTTGTGCATCACCAAGTGGAAGGAAGCACACCTCCTCCTTATTGATTTTCCATTGGAATTGTACAAATAGGTAAATGCCGTAAAACCTAGTAAATACCCTGATTTTTCTTCATAAATGCATGCATATAGGTCTACCATAACTGTGGGTCAAGTTTGGTGAAATTTAGAGTTGGTTTGGTGTCCGTATCGGACACGTATCCTAGGCTATAAAACCTTATTTGATGAAATGCCACAAAGGATTTGATTTTATTAAAATGTAAAACAAATTATATATTTTGGTAGCCCTTGGCATGCTGATCACGAAACACCATGACTGAGCACGTTTCCATGCTGTGTCCGTGTCCAAAATGGACACGAACTCACTGCACAAGGCTCGCATGCGTGCCCTGCTACCACGCTCTTCGTGCTCACTGCACAGAGCACTAGGACACGTGAAATTTGACTTGGACACGGGGGCAATGTCTGTGAGCATGCCCCCAAAGTTTTGTGTTGCGTCGTGTCGTGTCGAGTGAGAAATCTCACTCGCACTGGACACGCGCTGTCAGCGCACACGCGAACGGGGGCCAACTTCACGCGTGTCGTGTCGTGCGGACATGACACTTGGGCACCTCGTGGTGACACGAGCGTGTAGCCCATCATGTGGCGAACACGAGGACACGAGCACGAGATGTGTCGTGTCCTGTGTCATGAGCACGAGGCGCTCGACCGCGTGCACGACGCGGTCTGAACGCGCGTATCAGTCGCATTTTCCACGACTGATACGGTCTTCGTATCATGTCCTGGAGTGTCGTGGACACGTATCAGTATGTGGGTCGTGTAGCCCTATATGTGGGCTACATGTGTGCATGACCACGAGACGTGTCGTGTCTCGTGGTGTGTCCACGAGCGTGAGGACCGCGTGCACGACGCTGTGTACGTGTGTGCGTATCAGATTTTACCCGATTTGGGTTTTGAGAGTTTGGACCCATCAAATCGTGTCGTGGTGTCGTTTCAGGCCCCCTAGACACTAGAGGACACTTGGGGCATCACTTACCAACCCTTGGGTTCGAACCTTAGTTGGGTTTTGGACATGAAAATGGGTTTACCCATGTTTCGAGTACACAGTGCACATATTCCAGATTTTGGGATATTTCCCAGTTTTCAAAAATGAGTTTCAAATTGATTTTTGTTATATTTTATACATGTATTTGTATGTTCTTAGTATATGAATACATAGTATATATGTATGTGTGTGTGTAGGTGAGATTTTAGGGTGTATACATGTATATACATGTGTATATACATGTATGTATATATGTAGGGGGGTGTGTGTGTGCATTTGTGTGTGTTGTGGGGACAGAATTCTGTTTCCAGAATTCTGGAACACCCCCCCTTCCTGTCCAGTTCTCTATCACTCTCTCTCTTTCACTCTCTCTCTCACTCCATTACGCTCTCTCTCTCACTTTCTTCCCTCTCTATACATATGTAATATATATATAAGTTTTATATATATGTATATATATAAATGATATATATAATTGTATTAGAATTGTATATTGTGTCTATATATAGATACCTATAGGGTATATGAGTATTACATAGGCTATAGGCCTATTTAGTAATATTGTATATATATATATATATATATATATATATATATATATATATATATATATATATATATATATATATATATATATATATATATATATATGTAAGTTATATATATGTGTATATATATATATTATATAAGGTAGATAACTATATGATGTTAGCCTATGGAACCTAGATATACTAGCCTATGGCTAATAGGGGGTTGCCCTATACTTGGCCTAATTAGCTCTTGAATGGTTGACCTAGGTAGCCTTGTTGACCATGGTTGACTAAAGTCAACTATAGGTCAAACCTTGACCTAATTGACTTAGAATGACTTGGATGAACATAGAATGACTATTTGACTAAGGTTTGACTAAACCCTAACTAGATGCTTAGGTTAACCATATGGATTATGAGGATAGTCCTATGTAGATTAAGATATGTATGGGGTTAAGTGGAATACTTAGAGGTTGTGTCATGGTTTGAGTTAGTCTTATGGAGTATTGACTAGAAGTTAACCATTAGTCAAGATTGACCTAATTATCCTGTTGACTAGTCTTTGTTTGATCCAAAACCTTAGTTAGTCTAAATTTGACCTAGACTTGACCTAGATTGATCATGTTGACTAGTATTTGACTAGTTTGATTAGAATGTTGACCAAGAGTTGACTTTAACCTAGATTTGACTAACCTTGACTTGTTTGACCTTGTTTGACTTTATTTAACATAGTTGATTCCCTGTGACCTAGTATGACTTCCTGTGACCTAGTTTGACTGTTGAGTTGACCAAGAGTTGACTTTTGACCAGATTGACCTAGAATCATGTAGTATGCATTGTATACTCTATTTTTACCATTGTGGATACATTGTGACTTGTGTTGCTCTGATTAGGAGCCATACATCTCTCCTCAGGCAGTATATCCTCTTCAGACATTCAGTTATCAGGCGAGTACATTCTCTGACCGTTTCATACTTGCCAGGATTTATATTCTTGCTCTAGATTACTTTACTTGATGCTGACACGATTGTTATCACGGATTGGTACTATATGGATCTTTTCATGAGATGTTATCCCCCTCGGGAGCATCAGATACTTTTGTCACGTGTGTTTCACTTACATCATGTATCTCATGCTTCTATTATCATGTATCTTCATGTATCAGCTAGTGACTCATGTACTCTCATGATCACCGAGCCTTCATGAATCTTCATGAATCACTCACGTATCACCCAATTATGGGCTATCACGAATCTTAACGTAACCTGAATGGATCCTTGTATATTGATTGGGAAAACGGGGGAGTAGAAGTAGACATGTGAATAATTCCAAAGTAGTGTAATCATGTGCAAACTCAGTAGTGTAATCATGTATAAATTCTAGCCATTCACATGCCTATCTTGTGCTCTACATCACTAGCCACTTACAGATCTCTATATACAGTAGATATTTCCTTTACAGCTATCTCTTTTACTACATGTATTTTCCTTCAGCAGTTCCTGTATTTTACTCTATTGTATGCTTTATATTTCCTATCAAACTATGCACTGCGTGAGATATTTTGTGCTCGTTCCTGTCCTGACTGGACCTGTTGAAAATATTACAGAGGATGAGGATAAGGCCCTGGTGTCTACCTATTATGGAGCAGGACTAGATGATACTTATGTTGTGGACCCTCAGCAGGATCCACCTGCAGCTGAGGATGTTGCCCCAGTAGTCTAGGCTAGTTTAGCTAGACAGCCTTTTCTATATTATCATTTTGTCTCACATTCTGAGTTGTATTTTGAGATGTTGAGATGTATAGACCCTTAGACTTATTTTGTATATTGGGTTGACATTCTGGATGTTATGTTATCATAGACACTTAGACCTATTTCATCTATTGTACTGTTCTCTTTGAGTTACTGTCTATCTATCTTTCATTCTTCTACCCTAGATGTGATTGCGATTGTATTCTGTTATGTTACCTCCATTCGGAGAGTATATACTGTACAGGTACCTTTATATTATTAGATGATTGACCTAGGACAGCGTTCTACCGCCGACACTACGGCGTAGGTTGGACGTACCCACTTCTCGTGCCCTTACTCAAGGGTGCGGGTCGTTGTAATCGGCTTGGGACTTCTGTGCGACGACCCGTCGCCGCCGTTGTAATCGGCCGTTATGGAACCTGCCTTGCACGAGCGCAATCTAGGCTTGTGCGGCATCACGCCTTAGCGAGGACGATCGCTCCTACGGGAGCGGGGCGTGACAGCGGTTGGGTCGCCGTCTTGGCCGAGAGGGTGGATGGTCGGGCGGCTTGCGGGGACAGCGGCAGAGGGAGGCCGCGCGGGTGCCGGAAGGCGGCCGGCGGTGGAGCGCTGGGCTGTGGGTCGGGCCAACGGCGAGGGGTCGCCGCTTGGGGAGAACTCCGGCTGAACAGGGTCGCCGAGGCGGCTGGCGGAGCTCGACGGTGGCGGGCAGCCGAACTCGAGAAATTTGGGGGTTTAGGGATTTGAGAGAAGGAAGAATGGTGATGGAAGAATGGTAGTGAAGGGGTTTTATAGGGTGGACAAGAGGAGTTACGGGAAGGGGAGGAGGTGCCGGACGTTTCGGAAATGAAGGGGCTCGGCCATTGGCCGTTAGAGTGCGGAAAGGAAAGGTCTCTTTCCCTGGGAGAAAGAGTTTTAATGAGTGAATAATTGAGAGAAAGTTATAGTAATTAAAAGAATTTATTTGTTTTGATAATAAGGAAATGATATATATATATATATTTATAAATATACTAAGGGACTTCTGATTAAATTTCAGAAAATTGAACTTGGGTTTAAGATGGGTTCGGGCTGGGTCAGAACGGGTCAGGCCCATCAATCAAAATCCAGGACCAATAATTTTATTTTTCTCTAAAATATGGTTTTCATTAATAATAATTAACAGGTTTGACCTGAAATAATAATAATTTCAAAAAATGCATTTTCCTAAATTAACAACTAATAATGATTTATATTAATAATTAGCTAATTAAAATATTCAAATAATTAACTAAAAGTTACGGGTTTCACAACCTTTCCTCCTTAGAAAATTTCGTCCTCGAAATTAAAGGATAGGTTAGGGGTACAATCATGCAATCATGCCTGTAATCAGTTTGGACATCTTCCTTAACAGTCTTATGCCCAAGTAGGTTAACAATCCCAAAACTCATCTAATGCTATATATTCATCAATTTTTATCCATTATTTAATTTACATTCTTCCCTCCTTAGAAATAATGCTATTCTCCATGATTACTAAATTCCCGATTCCATTCCTAAATTGTCAATCACCTTAAAATTTTGTCTTCTATATTTTCAATCTTGAACACGTCTTATACTCATGCAATATGTATTTCTCCCATCTTACTAATGTATTCAATTTAATTCTATGATTTGATACTCCTAGTCTTTAATACTTCAATGTCAGGCCTTGGTGCCCAAAAAAAAATCCTACACCACGTTTCAATATTCTGATTTGTCACGATCCATAAAATTTTATCATTTCTTTCTCACAGATGATCACTCTTGTGATTTTAGACTAACATGTATATATCCTGATTTTAATTCTTTATATATTTGATCCCGAACTATTATAAAATTTTATTTATCATGATTAAGCTCAAATCCTTCATCTTGATTTTACTGTATCATTTGACTAAACATTTCTCTGTAAAAATCTTATTAAAAATTTTCCACCTTGTATTATTTACAACTTTTCTATCTATGATTTCTGATTTGTAATCATTAATTAGTTACATCTTAACTCCATAGTTTCTTGTTTCGATTGTCCCTTTCCTGATTCATCATGCATCTTCCTATAGTGCATCTCCATACTTATCATTTAACTGCCTCTAATCCACACTGTCTATTTGCTTAACATTCACATCATTAATTTATCCCTTCCTAGGTTTAAGTTCAATCACGAGTATTTCATATTTATCTCATAATTCATGTACTCCATAAGTTCCTTCAATAGATCGTTCCAATTTTAATTCATCAGGCATAATCAGATTCGAGGCATGATTGCAGGCATGATTGCTAAATATAAAGATAAAAAGTAAACATGTTTAGAATCTTCTAGATAGAGTTTAGAATATTTTGTTATGATCAAAATCATGAGTAAACATCGAGGTATAATTTAAATAATCATAACGAGTTTAAAGTTTTAAAAATGAGATCAAATAAAATAGAAAGGTCATAAAATACGACATCAATTTATTTGAGAAACAAATGATAATGTAATTTTCCAAAATGAGGGACAATTTTCAATTCAAACTGGTATGATGTATAGGAGTTTGTGACTCAGAAAGAATCAACAAGTTGTACGATTTTAAGACGGTGAGGGTGATTAAAATAGCCATGACAAGAATATAATCCGATAGAATATTTTTGGAAGTGAGAGCAAATGCTAGAATACAAATCTTCAGAATGATTGGAGATAACCATGATATGAATATAGTCTTATTAATATTCGAAAACCACTATTTTCAAGTCACTTTGTTTTCAAATTCATGCCTCGCCAGTGTGCACCTGACTGCAATGAATTTTTGACTCCATAACTTGAATAATTTAGTTTACCGAGTAATCTTCCAACTTTATACATTTTATGGCTAAGCAAACATAGAACAAAGTCTCAATAATATTTGGAAACCTAACAATTACCTGTCATTATTTCAACTTAGAGTTTATGCCTCGCTAGTGCGCAACTAGCTGCAGTAAACTTGTAGTTTTCCATAATTCAGATAAATGACTATTACGTAAATGTGCGGAGTCATGTTAGGTTGCTAAATATTTCCTCAGCTTTGTCCATGTGAATTTTAGAGGAATTTCAAAAATTCAAACGAGTTTAAAGTTCTAAACAGGATAGAAAATGTAAATGACTGTTCTTCTTAGATTGAAGGATTTATCAAAATATGTGTTTGAGATTCAAGAGACTGGGGCTAAAATCAAGAGGAGTATATGTTCTCCGATTTTCTTTTCCAAAGATGAAACGATCAACCTTGATTTGAATAATTGAGTCAAACAGATAAAATAGAAGTATCACAGATTCGAATTAAGTAAGAAAAACTAATGAAAATATTCCTGACAAATCACTCAGGGAATACAGAAAATTATTTTGAGAAGAATAATTCCATAACTAAGGAAAGTTGGAAATTTGAGAGAATATGAGTTTCTTTGATTCAAGGAAATCAAATTAAAATTGTCTAGTAACGTCAAGAAATTAAATAGCTTTGGGACAGCTAAAAATCTCCTTGACTAAAAGAAATTGAACAATAGAATGGATTGAAAAATGTGATCAATTTTCTGACCGTTCCTGCTTCATGATCATAGAAGCTTTCTAAGCCTTGATTTGATCAAGAAATTACATAGAGAGACTAGGGTTTTAAGACGAGTGGAGGAAGTCAATAGATGAGAATATTCTCGATCTTTGGGATAACTCAGGAGATACAATCAATATTGAAATTGAAAATAACCCCTTTAAGAGAATCATGAACTAAACTAATTCTTCTGGTAATAATTGACCTTAAGGTTTAAATGATCCCAGAAGAATTTTGATTCAGGATTGATTCCGAGAAAGTTAGTTAATTGGAAAGGAGATCAAGGCAAAAGGTTGGATAATGGTTGTAGATATATATTGGGTAGATAAGAATTTATTCGAAATTCTACATAGCGAACGAATCAAGATTTCAATTAAAGGTAGAGAAGTAAGATCTGATCAACCAATGAAGAAGTTAAAATTAGGTTTGATAAAGAAGAAAAAAATTGAAAAATTAAACCTTATTCCAAAAAGAATATGAATCCTAAGGTAGACTAGAACCTGAAAATTATGGTAGGAAAATAATCTCGAAAGTCATGGGACACTCAAAGGTACAATCAGCCTAATCTCGATAAAGTTTAGGTACAAACACAAACAAGGCATCCTACGAATCTATAAGCAGGCAAAAATAGATATTTAAGTAAATAATTTTTGGCCCTATAATGTAACATGGTGTATATCATCTAAGTGTTATAGTTTGTTTCTAAAGTCTATTTTTTTAAAGTCTCAACTATCCCTAGGTCAAGTTACAGAACTGCGCGATGGTCTAGACTAAGTTGACTAGACCAATTTACAGATCTGACCTGCATGGGCCACCACTAAAAACATGTCACGACCCAGTCCCAATTTCTTGGGTCGAATCGGATCATGCCCAGCCTGCACCGTTGTTGAGACGGCGGCAGTAAGCTATATCAAGCAGTGAAACACATGCAGATAAAATTCTAACAAAATATAAAATCTTTTATTCAATTTAAAATTTTTGAAATACAACAACCATTAATACAGCATTCAATTATTACACTTGTATCCAAAAGAAAAATAAATACTAATCCAGCTCTTAAGATTCTGGGGTTCCAAGTTCCGCGGGACCAGAGTTAAACATCAGATCCTTGACGACGCAATCACCTAAAAATGTTGGTCTCCAGTCAGGAGGGTGCAAAGTACAATTCATGATAATCCAACAATTGAAATAATAATAGAGTTATGCACTTTTAAACAATTTAAAATAAACAGTTCTCCAGCTGTTAAAATATTGTGATGTGAATAGGCAATGAATATGATCGGATTGGGTTGTACAGTGAATGATATGGCTTATCCCGTGTGTATGAGGGGTAAGCTAATATAGTTCTAAATTATTACTTTGGATGTGGTCATACTCATTACACTACTCCCCCAGTACCCAACAGTCAATCAGTCAATGCTCTCAGAGAGAGTTCCGTGTTGCATCGTGGTTTAAATTTGTAATAAAATGATTACTAAATAATTGGTAAACTAACATAAATTGTACTTGCCTTTGTTTATGACTGGATTCGATGTTGGTTTCGGGATGATGCTAGTATAGTCCTCGAAACCCTACAATTGAGAATTTCCTGACTTAGCACCAATATTCAATCCATATCTAGGTGTGCTAGTTATAATCTCTAATATTTGTCCTAATCAAATTTTAGGTTATTTACAACTCTATTTTAGAATGCGCTTATCGATGTGAGTTACTATCTGAAGAAAAGTCAATTTAACTTGGTATTTGGAAAAACTCGTAGTTATTGATTTACTTGGTAAAACTTTGTATTTTGTATTATATATAAAATTAATATTTTTCTTTAAATGAGAAAACGTGAATTTGAAATAAATTTGTAATTTCCTAATTATTTTATTGTGAGAAAATAATATTTAAATTTTATAAAATAATTATATTATCATTTTACGTTTACGTCAATCAACCAACCAGAAATAAAATAAAAATTTATAATATTACAAAACCACAGATATTAAATAAAAGCTGGGCTTATGCCCTTTACAGACTTTTTACACGAATTTAAATAAGAAGAAAATATTGGTTAGTCCTAAAATTTTCTACAATTATAAAATAAGACTAATGAATTACGAGCCTCAGACTTGGCCAATCGTCAAAATAGCTAATGCCTCAACGTCCGGGTAAAACCGATTTTGTTTGCATTTCGCTAAGGGCCCATGGACCGGTACGGTCGTCGCCCAAAATCCAATTTATAAATATTTTCGAAAACTGATTTGAAATCCATTTATATAATTTTATAAAAAAATTGGCAGCATTCCCTCTATATTTGGGACAACCCAAAACTGGAAAAAATGCTAAAAACACAACCAATCGCTCCCAAACCAGGGATATCCATCGCCACACAAATATATCCAACCAAAAATGATAATACTAAACCAAAATCAAAACCACAGCACAGATAATCAAACCACAGAACTCTTCCGAAATAAAACTCGGAAAAATCGAATTGAAATTCGGAAAACCGAAAAGCCACAGAATCGTTCCGTAATGGAATTCGGAAAATCCGAAACCACACCCGCAACTATCAAAGTCGAGGGATCGGGACCACGTCATCATCGACACATAAACCAAAGGAACACAGGGACACGAGAATATACCTCGGATGCTTGGCTAGAGCTCTCAGATGAAATAGAAAATCTACGCGGACAGCGGAAAAAAAACTTCTCGGAACAGCGTTCGAACAGCAGCAACCCCCGGTCAGAGAAACGACAGGCCGCGAAACACGGACAGAGAATTGTCTCGGGACAGAGGGATCAGACAGCACGAACTCAACGCACGGGAACGGTAGATTGGCTCCGGGAAGCACGGCCGACAGGGGTCGGACGCACGGCTGCTTGCGACGGGCCCGAAGGGTCTGGGATAGCAAGGCCGCGAGGGACTCGGGCGGTCATGGCTCAGGGGAAGCATGGCGCCGAGGGGGTCGGCGCCCAGGGAGGCACGGCGGCTGGGTCGCCGTCTTGGCCGAGAGGGTGGATGGCCGGGCGGCTTGCGGGGACAACGGCGGAGGGAGGCCGCGCGGGTGCCGGGAGGCGGCCGACGGTGGAGCGCTGGGCTGTGGGTCGGGCCGACGGCGAGGGATCGCCGCTTGGGGAGAACTCCGGCTGGACAGGGGTCGCCGAGGCGGCTGGCGGAGCTCGGCGGTAGCGGGCGGCCGAACTCGGGAAATTTAGGGGTTTAGGGATTTGAGAGAAGGGAGAATGGTAGTGAAGGGATTTTATAGGGTGGAGAAGAGGAGTTACGGGAAGGGGAGGAGGTGCCGGACGTTTCGGAAAGGAAGAGGCTCGGCCATTGGCCGTTAGAGTGCGGAAAGGAAAGGTCTCTTTCCCTGGAAGAAAGAGTTTTAATGAGTGAATAATTGAGAGAAAGTTAAAGTAATTAAAAGAATTCATTTGTTTTGATAATAAGGAAATGATATATATATATATATATATATATATATATATATATATATATATATATATATATATATATATATATATATATATATATATATATATATATATATATATATATATATTTATAAATATTTATAAATATACTAAGGGACTTCTGATTAAATTTCAGAAAATTGAACTTGGGTTCAAGATGGGTTCGGGCTGGGTCAGAACGGGTCAGGCCCATCAATCAAAATCCAGGACAAATAATTTTATTTTTCTCTAAAATATGGTTTTCATTAATAATAATTAACAGGTTTGACCTGAAATAATAATAATTTCAAAAAATGCATTTTCCTAAATTAACAACTAATAATGATTTATATTAATAATTAGCTAATTAAAATATTCAAATAATTAACTAAAAGTTACGAGTTTCACACTTATTGTCTAATGAGGTACGGAGGTTGGCATCTAATGGTGGAAATGATGGAGGCCAAGCCCAAGGTTTGACGGTAAGAGGAAGGACAAACGATAAAGCATCTTTAAGCAGAAGGTCAAGATCTAAGTCCAAAACACCTATTGAGAAGGTGAAGTGCTTCAACTGCAATGAGAAAGGACATTATGCAAATAAGTGTACTCATCCAAAGAAGAAGAACAAAAAAAAGGAGAATAAGACAGAGAGAGAAGGTAATAAAGCAAACTGTGCTTCAGAAGCTGATAGTGACGGAGTCTATTTTTCGGTCACACATGACAACATGAGTGACCGTTGGATTCTCGATTCCGGATGCTCGTACCATATGTGTCCAAAGAGGGAGTGATTTTCTTCCTACAAGGCGACAGATGGTGGTTCTGTGTTGATGGACAACAACAATGCATGTCGAGCTGTTGGAATTGGATCTATTAAGGTAAAAATGTATGATAAAATTGTGCGAACTTTGACCGATGTCAGACATTTTCCTGACCTCAAGAAAAATCTTATTTCTCTTGGTACGCTTGACTCGAATGGTAACAAGTTCGTCGTCGAGGGTGGAGTCTTGCGGGTTGTTCATGGTTCTTTGGTGGTGATGAAAGGTCACCGACAGAGTAACCTTTATATCTTATTAGAAAGTACTGTGACTGAAACTTTAGCAGTCAGTACATCTGATTTGTCTGATAGCACGTGTCTTTGCCATATGCGGCTTGGGCATATGAGTAAGAAAGACCTGTCCTTACTGAGCAAGCAAGGGTTACTGAAGAACTTGAAGAAACCAAGTGTGGATTTCTGTGAGCATTGCGTTTATAGCAAGCAGCACAGGGTGACCTTCAGTTCAAGCAAGAAGAATGAGTCCGATCAAGATGGTGGTGTATCTAGCAAATCTCAAAATATTAAGATTGAGTTGTCTGAGGATGCATCAGATGAGGTGGAGGTTTCTGAAGATGTTTATCAAGCCCCACAAGAGTAACAACTAGAAGAAGCGCAGCACCAGCAGCAAAATTCTTTGGCCACCACTAGGCCAAGGAGATCGGTCAAGCCAGTACAAATGTATGAATTTGAGGAACCAATAAAGTACTATGGACAGTTAAATGTGGTGGCATATACACTATCAGTGGAGGATGAAGAGCCTACCACATTCAGATAGGCTGTCAAAGATACTAGCAACGAGAACTGGATGATGGCTATGCAGGAAGAGATTGAGTCTCTCCACAAGAACTGTACATGGGATTTGGTTCTATTGTCCAAAGACAAGCGAGTTATAGGATGCAAGAGAGTGTACAAGAAGAAGGAAGCTTCTCCATAGCCAGGTAGAGAAGTTTTGCTTGAGAGCCTTTAGAGACGGGATTGACGAGTGGTTGATTTGGTGAAGCTATGCGGTGGAGAAGTGTGTCGGTTCGGTTTTGTGGTAAAACCTTGTCGAGGTGGAGATATGAAGAAAAGTGTCCAAAAATAGGCCTATGACCTTTTTTGATCATATATATGGTAATCCTATATAAAATTGGATTTGACCATATATATGGTAATCCTATAAGGATTGGATTTCTAATATATATAAGTCTACGTAGGATTGGATTTCCAATATATAATCCTAAGATTAGATTTTAAGCCTACATAGGATAGGATAAATCCAATATATAATCCTAAGATTAGATTTTAAGCCTACATAGGATGGAATTTCTATGATATATAAAGGGGTCTAAAGGTTCTCCACAATTGACACCCTCCAAGAGTACTCAATGTAAGTTGTTGAATAAGTTCAACACAAGACATCTCATTGTGCTAAGTTGTTGAATAAGTTCAACACAAGAGAGCTAAAGTTGTTGAATAAGTTCAACACAAAAATTTGAGAGAGTTTTTTTTTTCTATCTTTGTGATAGAGATCGAGTTCTTGAGTGTAAAGAAAGAAGTGTTGAGAGCTATTGTAATTCATTTTTTTCTTCATAGGAAAACTAAATCACCCTCATTTATGGAAGTAGGCATCTTGGCCGAACCACGTAAATCATTGTCTTTGTAGTTGTAAATTTTTTCTGAATTTTTTGGGTTTATTTTCATTGTGCCACAACAAGTCAAATGGAAATACGTGGAAATAAGTAAAGGCTTAGTACTCATCTAGATATATCAGAGCCCTTAGTACTTATCTACTGGTTGCTACGAGGCCTTTTTTTTCCTCTTGATTAACCATAGTTTTCCTTTGCCATGTCACCACCAATATTAGGTTAGAAAATCGTAATATAGATCTCTAAAACATTCAAACATCTAGATCTATCTTCTTCTTTTTTTGACGGAAGTAAATCTTTATTCAATCATCTAGATCTATCAGAACAGTCGAAAACAAATAAATTAATTTAGACCATTCAAAGCCCGTTGGGAACCGAAAATTCGGTCTAGGAATCGAATTTTCGGTTCAATGCCCATTACTTGAACCGAAATTCTTGTTGCCTGGATTAAACCGCTTTGGCTCCAAAAAAGAGAGAGAGCCATGATTGTTGTCTTTGAATCCTCTCGAGCTTCTCCCTTCATCAGATGATGCTTGGCGGCACATCGAGTCGTGGTGTACTAGTAACACCATCGTGTCCCAGAGGTGAGGGCCGAATTCGAGTCCTCCCTCCCACGAAGGTGGCTGGATGGCGATGGTCATGGCCTCCGAACCAAGGTCGGATGGAGTCGTCCATCGACTTTGGTTAAAAAAATGATGCTTGGCGTGCTCCTTGTTGAATCCGAGCCACATCACAAAAAAAACCACCGACTTCAAATGTGTCGTGTCAGGCTTCCTCTTGGCCATGCACCCTCTTACTCGGCACGTGATGTGCACTGGTTGTTTTCCTTGCCAGTGTCGACACGTGATTGTCATGCCATGTGGTTATGCGTCTTCTCGAATGTTGTTCTGTTAGTCCCTTGGCGAACAATCGATGGAAAAACACGAATTCAGAAACAATTATAAAGACAATGTTTCCAGCAACAACACCCTAAAGAAGGTGATGTTGTATTACGAGAATCTAAAAAGATTTCGTAATATTTCTCGAAGGCAACTGAACCGTATAACTTCTAAAGAGAAGCCACAGTATTCTCGAAGGCAACAGAGAAAGAAGAAAGCCTACTGGCGTGAAAGATCACCGGCGCTCAAAGCTATATCCGCCTTACGGACAAGCCTCCAGGAACCAGCAAGTTCGAAGAGAACTTTAGAACGCTGGCCAAAAATGTCGACGACTCCTCGGAATAGCAGCAGCACTTCTCTCTCTCTCTCTGGAAATTTTCTATGTATTTTCTGTAACCCTGGAGAGAGGAGATGCTTCTGATATTATAGGCACGAGATGGGCTTTTCAAATTCTGAACGCACGCCCTGGTTTAATGCCAGATCCGGATTTTCTGGATCTGAGCCATTTCCGGATCTGAGCCCACAAGACCAGCGGACGTTACATAACTTGAACGGCCCACTCGACCCGCTCGACCCGCTCGACCCGCACGACCCGTACGACCCGTACGCTCAGTACGCCCCGTACGCCCCGCTCGCCACGCAGGGCCGCGCAGAGGCTCGCGCACGAGCGCAACTAAAGCGCACAATGTGCCTTGCGACGAGCTGTCGTGCTAAGTGCAAAGTGCCATCAAAAAGCCACATTAAGCCTCAAAAGCCCATTAGCCCAAGCCCAAGCCCGAGCCCGAGCCCGAGTCCGAGTCCGAGTCGCTAAGCCCCTTCGGGGCTTAGCTCCAATAGATTTAAATCTATTTTCATTTGGCCAAAAGTTGGTTTCTTATTCTCACCTCTATGTAAAATTCCCCCACATGGCACCCTCCATTGGGCCTCAACCCATGTGCATCTCTCTATTCCTTCATAAGTAATATATAGAGATACATATTGGTGTGATTTTCCGATGTGGGACTATCTTTTAACAATAGAATGTTGTGAACACACAACTCATAGAATAAAACACCAATAATCCTCCACATATCTATATATATGAGTTAAGTGTTCCACATAATAACTGTCCATTATGCATTAGGATAGATGTCGCTGACGACTTGAATCTTCCCGCATGGGTTGGACAACAGTATGCTACAAGAATGGACTACGCCTTGAATTCTGTACCACAGCTGTAATTTTTTCCACTCACATAACGTAGTTATCTGTGCTTCTGGATGCACATTAAAGGCCTTGTGCCAGCCTGGATTTCAATGTATGTATTTTGGACGTCTACATATTTACCCTCAAGAGACGGCCTGATATCTCTTTGTCCATACACTATAGGTGAGTTCTTTATTAAAGAGACATGGCATGAAGCGTCCAACGCTTCCTTTGCGGTGCTACGCCGCTATGACATGGCCTTAAGTCGAGGACCTTACCCCGAATTGCCGGGAACCTCATCGTAGTGTCATACTACCCGTAGCATGAGGTCTAGCCCCTTTGTAGTGCCAAACTACCCAGCATGAAGCCTTACGCTTCTGTGCGGTGTTACGCCGCTACGACATGGCTTGCAAGGCCGAGGCTTTATTCCTAGCCGGGTTTACCTCATTGTGGTGTCGTGCCACCCGTAACATGAGGAACACCTCCTCTTTGTAGTGCTGACTATATCCCTCTTTAATTCAATATACAGCATTAGGCCAACTGCCTATTTGCGGTGCTACGTCGCTGTGACTTGGCTAACATAGCCGAGGATTTACCTCCTTCGAGAACCTCATGGTGGAGTCACCGCCACACATAGCATGGAGTCACACTCCTTGTAGTGCTGTGCTACCATGCTTCCTGTAAAGCATAACAGACCTTCACTCAGTCTGAGAACTCATTAAGGCATTATGCCATCCTTCCTACAGGATCAATTTTTCGTAGAAAATTCATAGTAGACAACAGTGGTTCTGGGTCCGAAACCCTTCCATGTTCCGCAGAATAAGTACCCACTGTTAACTAATATTTTTCCAGTCAATAGTCCTCCCTTGAATCAAAAAATTAGATATCTGGTAGATTTCTCTTTGAACCAATAACATAAAATTTATTGATAGGATTATAATGACACAAAATTAGAATGCCTTCAAACCCATCTTCCTTGCTGTGTCCTCGACCAGCTGTCGTTTGAGGCCTTTCGTGAACGGATCTGCCAGGTTCTCCTGACTCCGAACATCGATCACTGCAATGACGCCTCGTTTGATGAGATCGTTCACTGCTCTGTGCTTTAACCGCACAGTCCTCTTCTTCCCGTTAAAGAGTTCATTTGATGCTACTGCTGCTGCCGCCTGGTTGTCACAGTATATCGGGATTGCCGGTATCTGAGCTCCAACCACTGGAAGATCATACATGAGCTCCCGAAGCCACTCTGCTTCATCTGCAGCAGCATCCAATGCAAAGAATTCAGATTCCATGGAGGAGCGAGATGACATTGTCTGCTTCTTCGATTTCCACGATATAGCAGCTCCGCCCAAAGCGAATATGAATCCACATGTAGAATACTCGCTCTCCACCTCTGAACACCAGCTAGCATCACTGAAGCCTTCCACTACTGACGGATCTCCGCTGTAGTATAGTGAAAATGTTTGAGTCTTTTTTAGATATCTCATAACACGCTTCACAGCGTTCCAGTGTTCAACGCCTGGGTTGCTAGTGAACCGACTCAGCATTCCCACCGCAAAAGCTATGTCAGGCCTTGTGGCAGTAGTAGCGTACATCAAGCTTCCGATGACGCTGGCGTACTCCAACTGCTTGACGCTTTCTCTCGAATTTGGCTCCAGCTTCTGATCACTCCGGTACGGTGTATCAATTATAGAAAGATCTTGATACCCGTATCGAGTGAGCATTTTCTCAATATAATGAGATTGTGACAGTGCTATTCTCGTGCCTGTCCGGATGATCTTGAGCCCCAAGATAACATCGGCATCCCCTAAGTCCTTCATACTGAACTTGGTCGAGAGAAATTTCTTTGTCTCTGTGACACAGCTTAAATCCGTACCTAGGATTAGCATGTCATCAACGTATAGACAAACGATAACTCCTCTTCCGTCAGCAAACTTAGTATAGACACACTTGTCTGTTTCACTGACCTTGTAGCCATTTGATCTTATCACTTTGTCAAACTTCTCATGCCACATTTTGGGAGCTTGCTTCAAACCATATAGAGACTTCATCAACTTGCAGACTTTGTCTTCCAGACCTCTGACGATAAATCCTTCTGGTTGTTGCATGTAGATCTCTTCGGTTAGTTCGCCATTAAGGAATGCCGTTTTCACATCCATCTGATGTATCACTAGTTTGTGTATTGCTTCTAGAGCAATTAACAATCTGATGGTTGTCATCCGAGCTACTGGAGCATATGTATCAAAATAGTCGATCCCCTGTTTCTGAGCAAACCCTTTGGCCACTAACCTGGCCTTGAATTTGTCGATGGTTCCATCTGCTTTCATCTTCTTCTTGAAGATCCATTTGCATCCGATGGGTCTTGCTCCTTCTGGCAGGTCAACTAACACCCATGTATTATTGGAGGTGATTGAGTCAATCTTATTGTCTATCGCCTCCTTCCAGAATACAACATCTCTGGTCTTCATCGCTTCATCATAGGTAAGCGGATCTGCTTCCACATGATAGGTGACGAAGTCATCTCCGAAGTCTTTCGGCCTCCTTACTCGCTTAGTTGACGGCTCAGCGAGTTCTGGTTCAACTGGTGTCTCTTCGACAATAGCTTCTTTTTGGACTACTGGTTCTTTAAGGACTTCTGTCTGCTTTGCACTCTCATCATTCTCTGAAAGATCCGCGAGAATAATATTTTTGTGCCTTGCAAACTTGTCTTCAAAATATTCAGCATCACGAGATTCAATGATATGATTTGATTCTATATCAAGGAATCTTCGAGCATCACTCTTCTCGGCATAACCCAAGAAGATAGCCTTAGTAGTCCTAGTCCCCAGCTTCTGAATCTTCAGATCTGGGAGCTTCACATAAGCCAGACATCCCCACACTCGAATGACATTCAAGTTAGGTCTGACTTTGAACCAGAGTTCATGAGGGGTTATGTCCGAGGTTGCATACGGTACTCTATTGAGAATGAAAGTAGCCGTTAATGCAGCTTCTCCCCAGAAGCTCTTTGGAAGACCCACAGTCAACAGCATAGAGTTCATCATCTCTGTCAACATTCTGTTCTTCCTTTCTGCTACTCCGTTGGATTGAGGAGAGTACGGAGCTGTCGTCTCATTTATGATTCTATGTTCTTTACAGAATGATGAGAAATCATGAGACCGATACTCCCCGCCTCGATCACTCCTTAACCTTTTGAGTTGTTGTCCAGTTTGCCGTTCAGCCTCGGCCCTGAACTCCTTGAACTTCTCGAATGCTTCGTCTTTAGACTTGAGCAGGTAGACAAAAGCATACTTTGAGAAGTCGTCGATGAAAGTAATAAAATACTTCATCCCGACTTTTGTAGAGAATTGCTTGAAATCACAGATATCTGAGTGAACCAACTCCAGAAGATCTGTGCTACGATGGACCCTGTGAAAGGGTTTTCTTGTGATCTTCGTCTGAGCACACACTTCACATTTCTCTACCTTACCCCCACACTTGGAGATAAGTCCTAGGCTAGACATTTTGTTAATTCTTTTACAATGAACATGTCCTAGCCTATTATGCCACAACTCAAAAGAATAGTTCAAAGTAGAAATAGCATTAATATCATTTTGCTGGGTTACAACAAGCTGAATTTTGTACATTCCTTCAGTCTGGAAAGCTTTTTCGAAGAATGTACCCTTCTTGGACATCACCATCTGGCCAGCATTGATGTCCATCCTCAAGCCTGCGTTACAAAGCAGACTCTCAGAGATCAGGTTCTTAGCAATTGCAGGAACATGCTTCATTCCTTGAAGCGTCAGAGTGTTCCCCGATGTGAGTTTCAGTTCCACCGTCCCGATCCCCAGTACTTCAGCTTGTGCCTGGTTTGCCATTATGACTTTCTCGAAAGTTGGCTCATAGGAGTCGAACCATTCCTTGTCTGAGCAGACATGACATGTCGCACCAGTGTCTATCCACCAGTCCGAGTCAACCCCCACATTTGCAACCTGCGCTATCATTGCAACCAGATTAGTAACCAAAGAAACCTTACTAGGCTCACCTTTTTCTGGTTCCTTGCAGTCACTTTTGTAGTGGCCCTTCTTGCCACATTTGTAACAAGTCACATGGGACTTGGACTTCTGATTCTTGAATGAAGGACTCTTCACTTTCAGATTAGTGAAGTCCTTCTTCTTCTTATGAGGAGAAGCCGCCTGCTTCCCCTTGTACTCTCTGGTTTGGACCAGATTTGCTTTCGCCAATTGTTTGGACAGAGAATCCATCTTCTGTTGAGAGCGTATCTCGTCCTCAACATGGATCTCTTGCAGGAGATCTTCCATACATATGTCCAGCTTCTTGCGGTGCATCCTTGCATAAAAGTTGCTCCAACCCGCAGGAAGTTTAGAGACGATTCCTCCAACGACAAACTTGTCGACAAGAGGCATCTTCTCGTCATCCAACTTTTGGCGCAGCTTCAGAAACTCCTTTACGTGGGGCAGCATAGCTTTCTCATCTTCGAAGGTCCACTTGTGGTATCTTTCAACCAAGAAGATCTTGGACCGATTCTCGTCATCTTCGTACAATTTTCCCAAGGAGTCCCAAATCTCTTTGGCAGAATTCTTCTTGGAATAGGACTCTGCCAGAGAGTCTTCCATGCTATTGAGAATCAACAGTTTACAGATACTGTTTTCTCTAATCCATTTTGCCTGCTTGGATTTAGCAACGGCAATAACTTCTGCGGTTCCGGTTGTTGGAATAATCGGTTCTTCCTCATTCAGCACGTGGTCAACTTCCACGAGTTGAATGTTTAAGATCACTTTTCGTTTCCAGATAATGTTCGCCGTCGAATTTCTCCAACTTGTTAAAGTCGGTATTGACGAGCGATGCACGTGAGTTATCCATCTTTTCGATATAGCTTTGAGATTGTTAGTCCCTTGGCGAACAATCGATGGAAAAACACGAATTCAGAAACAATTGTAAAGACAATGTTTCCAGCAACAACACCCTAAAGAAGGTGATGTTGTATTACGAGAATCTAAAAAGATTTCGTAATATTTCTCGAAGGCAACTGAACCGTATAACTTCTAAAGAGAAGCCACAGTATTCTCGAAGGCAACAGAGGAAGAAGAAAGCCTGCTGGGGTGAAAGATCATCAGCGCACAAAGCTATATCCGCCTTACGGACAAGCCTCCAGGAACCAGCAAGTTCGAAGAGAACTTTAGAACGCTGGCCAAAAATGTCGACGACTCCTCGGAATAGCAGCAGCACTTCTCTCTCTCTCTCTGGAAATTTTCTGTGTATTTTCTGTAACCCTGGAGAGAGGAGATGCTTCTGATATTATAGGCACGAGATGGGCTTTTCAAATTCTGAACGCACGCCCTGGTTTAATGCCAGATCCGAATTTTCTGGATCTGAGCCATTTCCGGATCTGAGCCCACAAGACCAGCGGACGTTACATAACTTGCTCGACCCGCTCGACCCGTACGACCCTGGCTCTGAGCCCACAAGACCAGCGGACGTTACATAACTTGCTCGATCCGCTCGACCCGCTCGACCCGTACGTCCCGCTCGCCACGCAGGGCCGCGCAGAGGCTCGCACAACTAAAGCGCACAATGCGCCTTGCGACGAGCTCGACCCGGCCTTGCGACGAGCTGTCGTGCTAAGTGCAAAGTGCCATCAAAAAGCCACATTAAGCCTCAAAAGTCCAAGCCCAAGCCCGAGCCCGAGTCCGAGTCGCTAAGCCCCTTCGGGGCTTAGCTCCAATAGATTTAAATCTATTTTTATTTGGCCAAAAGTTGGTTTCTTATTCTCACCTCTATGTAAAATCCCCCCACATGGCACCCTCCATTGGGCCTCAACCCATGTGCATCTCTCTATTCCTTCATAAGTAATATATAGAGATACATATTGGTGTGATTTTCCGATGTGGGACTATCTTTTAACAATAGAATGTTGTGAACACACAACTCATAGAATAAAACACCAACATGTTCCATCATTTGTCGTTATTTGTGTTGTGGACTGCAAAATGATGTAATACATATTTTTTTCCCCCCTGATTTTTAGGATTTTTTTTTTGGTTACTACTTTAGGTTAGCTCTATTTGGAAGTTGTTTAAATTAGACTTTATTTTTATTTTTAAATCTTTCTTAATTAGGATTAGTAGTTTAAATTAGACTTTATTGTTATTTTAAAATATTTCTTGTTTAGGATTAGGATTTATCTTAAAAAGTCTATATAAAGGTCCTTTTATCATTATATTAAGGATATATAAAAATGATGTTGTTATTGACACTCCTAGAATGTCATCATGTACTTCTTTTTAATTTGCTATCATTAAAATTTTAAATCTATCACTACATTAAATTTGACATTAATTTGTACATACATTGAGGCAGGAGTGCAAGATGACATTCTAGGAGTACCAATAATATTAATGCAGAGACAAATTTGAAATTTGAATGATAGAAAAATTAAAGAGATGCATGATGGCATCCTATAAAAAACCATTAATAATATTTTGGGCTTTGTGATAACTTTAATAGTTTTTTCTGTGTTGTGGATTCGACTTCTCCCAAAATCAACATTCGTACAAAAAGTACTTATTAATACATCTTACTTTTCTGTTCTTCATTAACATGTGATGAAGAAATTTACACAAATTACCTCTGAGCAACCCAACTCGCTGCAGCAGCTTGAGTGGTATATGCCACCTAGTCATTACTTGGCTTGTTAACCCACCAAATGTGCATATCACAGCACAATATATGTCGAGAGAAAATTAAACTGTTCTTGGTGGTATATATGTTGAGACAAATCATAAATGTGTATATTTTAATATACATATTTGTGGGCAATTGAGTGGCGCCCACATGCAGCTTCATGCACGGGACAGGCTGGGCCGGGCCAGGTCACGGGCCAGGTCCGGTCGGACTTTTTTATGGACGGAGATATGATATCCGATACGTCCCAATATACTGCACCGTGCCAGTCCAGGTCCACATTTAACCGGGCTGGGTCGACACATGGGTCATTTTTCGGACTGGACTCGTGTCGGACTGGGCCGGCCCAACCCATTTGACAGGTCTACCCACCAATAGAGCACCACATGTCGCAGCTCTGCTTGTGTACATCCATGTAGTAATTTTTGCAGTTGATCCAATTATATGATGCACATGTGGTTCATGTACCGATCGTGCCTTGGTGAGCCTTAGAAGTAACAATGGTTACGGTGAAATAAAGAAGCTAGATACTCACACATGATAAGCTATATATATTATTATTTTGGAAAATTTTACTTAAAGCTTGCAAACTATGTAAAATTGTACCCAAAGTACAACTTTTGAAAATTTTGCATATCACAAGAACGCCCTTCGAAATGATGTCTACCCTTAAAATAATTTTAAAAAAACGTACGTTATATATATATATATATATAAAAGGAGAACGCCTTCTGATGGTCGTTCTCTTGCTGACATGTGTTGTTGCCACGTTGAGGCCGACTGTCTGCGGCTGTTGCAGTGGAGAGCTTTATGCAGCCTTTGACTGCATCATTCCAATGGGGTGTGAAAGTAAAGCGGGCACCCCTCTTTATTCAGTCTTTGACTACATCATTCCAATGGAATGCGGACAGGATTGTGTGCTGACAGTAGTATGAATAAAAGGGGAAGAGAATGAGAAGGAGAGGGAAGAGTTCAGAAGAAGGAGAAGCTGAAGAAAATTGAAGAAGGAAGAAATGAGGAGTGGAAGAAAGACTCCCATTGTTAACATGTAAAATTAATTTTCTTCAAAAATAATTTACTGATTATGTTCATGTTGATAAATATTTGATTGTATTATAGTAATGTTGTATACATTTTCCTATGCCAATAAAATGTTGAAACTTCTACCAAAATATTGAATGACATTTTTAATACATTAGTGGAAGAAAGACTACCATCATGTTGATAATAATATGTTTAGATTATATTTTTAGTAGGTCTATCATGTCCTACTTTTATATTCGCAAAATAATAAAACCAAATTACATATTAGTATAGATATTGTTTCATTTATGTTCATGAGACATATTACATAAGCAGAAAATTAATTAAGGAAAATTAATTACCTAACAGTATTGCCTAATCGTAGTATATTTGAATTAATTACCTAACATAAATGATTCTTTGTAAAATACTAGCAGCGTAGGAAAAATTAATTACTAAAGTAGAAAATTCATTATCTAACTAGAAAATAATTACCTAACTTAAAAAATTGCAATGGTTATTACAGATGGTTATTCAAAATGATGAAAAATACCGGGTGGTCCTACAACTCAAGCCATTACACATGAGCGAAAATCTCACATTTCTAAATTGGAATTTTTGAAAGATTTTTTAATTAATTAATTCTTTTGTTGTTATTTATATTAAAATGTAACATGTGTGTGTGTGTGTGTGTGTGTGTGTGTGTGTGTGTGTGTGTGTGTGTGATTACCCTGAAGAAAAATTATGCGAGTATGGTGAGTGACGGTCATCATGGGAGTTGACTGCACCTCAAAAGGTCTTGGTAGCGGCTTTTGGTTTTGAACATGTTGACGCTATACGCATTAAGCATTATGACAGAGACCTGATCTTGAGTCTCATTAAGCGATGGTTGTCACGCCCCAGAACCAGAATACCGGAGAGCGGGGGAGTGACTCAGCCAGCTACGTATTACGGGTAGATGAATACCGTATAATACGATCAATACTGTCTAAAAGACGAGGGGGTGCAAACTACATAAAAGTCTCGCTATGGTTACTCAACATCTATTGTCTCAATCATTCAAACAAGAAGCAATAATAGAGAACATGTAAGATAAAGCAGTAAGGCGTCCCAAACGCTTAGTCAAAATATTCTTGAGATCTGGCTGTACAAAACATAGCCAGATGGTATAGCAAGGTATACACGATCGTTATCAGCTGCAGTCTGACTTAGTTACAATTATGTAAAAATAAGTACAAGACAATCCGACTAACATGTCGGTGCCAAGCGACAAAATGTAAAATAAGTAGCAAAACGAGCAGAAAAGTAAAGAACCCACTCGTGTCCTCCTGCGATCATCCCTCTAGTATTGACCATCTTGGAGGTAGAAGTAAGCTGAGTCCTCGGAAACTGGTTCTAAATCTGGCCATACAAAACCAGAGATGTTAGACCTCTAATAGCAAGTACCACAAGGAAGCACGATATGAGAACTAAAACCAGTGATAAGAGTTAAGAATATAATAATAAGTCTCCGCTTGCTACTGGAATTCACACAACATCACGACACTTCAAACCAACTTCCCAACCAAACAAGGACATAAGTTGACCCGTCATGTCCTGACATTCTGATCATCTCAGTAGTTAATAGAGTAGGTACAATATGCAAACAAATCAATTTAACGGCAATACAACTACTACGGCTTGCTAACTGTGAGTTCCAAGTTATCCTGGAAATATGCAATAAGGATTCCTCAGTTCTTACTATGTGCAAGCAAGGCTAGTCTACCCAATAATCAGTTGCGCCAGTCATGAATTGGACGAGTCCTATCAGGACGCCCGTCATCAGTATACAGTAAATAAATATAAGCAGATACCGCTCCCTGCCCGTGTGGCAGATTTATAGTATCTATGGGAACCAGCCGGCATGTCGGGGCACTAATTGCCCCAAGGATGGCTGCCATATAAGAACTCGGGAATCCATTATCTCCATACAATCATTATTTTATTTAACTTAGTAGTCCCTATGTTAATTGAAATCCCATGCCGTGGATCATGGTCATTCAGAATGAGTACTTTCGTACAAAGTACGATATGCACAACTCTACAACGATGCCCGTGCGGTTAGATTGTAGGTCTTACATAGCGTGATGTAACAATCAAACCTAGCTACGGAATAATCATGCCTTGACTGTAAAGTACACATGTCGCTTTTGTAGAAAAATCAGTTGAAGCCTGCACGTGTCCATATGCCAATATTCGGGATCGGCTAGTCGATTGCAATGGTTCATAGTTAATATGAACGTGTCTCATTCAGTTTCAGTAAGACGACTAGCCAGTCTCTTTAGTTCCAACTAGGAACGCATGATCAATCATTTAGTCAAGATAACAATCAATGTCAATTCGTGCCAAGGCATAAAAGTCAAACTAGTATTTAGTATGGTCGAGTCTATAACTCTCAGGGTTAAGTTCCAGTCATACTGGGTATCCATAAACCAATCGGGACACAGGACACATTCTCTACCATAATTTGTATTAAAATATTAGCATATCATGATAATATCGAGTTCATGTCAAAAAGGCGTAAGGATATAATAGGAGAAATGCCATGCCGACATAAAGTAAATAAAGTATAGAGCAATAAGAACACCAAGGTTGGATTACGTCAAGGCTAATCTATACCATAACTAGTCTACGCCAAAGCTTTACGCTAAGGCCACCGGTTTACGCCAAGCTTTACGCTAAGGCAAATACGCGCGTAAAGAAAATACGCGTAAAGAAGTAATGTTACGCGTAAACTCGTACGCGCATGGGTCAAAGTTTACGCATGGATGAATACGCGTAAAGGAAGTACGCTCAAATAAAGGAACAAAGTTGCGCGTAAAAACTCGTCTTACGTCGAGCCAAAGAGTACGCGTAAAACAGAGCTACGTGTAAAGAACAGGGTTACGCGTAAGACTTGTACGCGTAAAAGAATAGAGTTACGTATGAAACACTGTACGCGTAAAGAGTCGAGTTACACGTAAAACATTGTATGCGTAAAGGGTCGAGCCATGCGTAAAAGTTGCACGCGTAAAGAGTCAAGTTTACGCACGAATGAATACGCGTAAAGGAATAATACGCCAAGCCAAGTCGACTTGCGTAAAACAGATTCACGCTGACACGAATGATCGTGGGCGTAGAGCTTGATATTACGCGGGCGCGTATGAACATGGGCGTAGAGTTTAATGCTTATGCGGGCATGTATAACGTGAGCATAAAAGTCCTTCCGAACTCTAAATTTTATGGAACCTTCATCCCAAGCAAAAATGGAACTTCCATGGGTCAGAATGGCGTATAACACGAATCTCAACAGCCTGGAACGATCAAAACTTAAAAACAAAGAAGTTTAATAGATCAAACCCACAAAATTCGAAAATGGCAATTTCTAGATCTACTAAAAACGGAACTTCAAAATAAAAAATGTAAAGTTCTAAATTATCTTAGGATTACGAGAGGAAGATAAATAAACTATAAAAATATAGGTTCTCATGTGAAGCAAGATGTACTTGCCTATGGGTTTGGTAGGTGGAGAGAGTTATGAGGAAGAAGAAGAGTAAATGAGAAAGAAAAAGTAATGAAGAGAGAAAGGATTGGGGCTTCAAATGAAGATGTGGTAGGTGGGGAGTTGGGTTCGGTTCATAATGAACCATAAAAATATGGAAACGAACCAAACCAAGCCGAACCCAACAGCCAAAAATAAAACACAGAAAAATAATTAGCAAAAAATTAAAGGAATTAAATGCATGATAAATATTAAATAAATATATTCAAGCAGTACACGTATTAAAATATATATTCTAGGAACGGGGAGTGACATCTCTACCCTCCTTAGAAAATTTCCGTCATCGGAATTTCAAATCCAAGCAGGATAGAAATATCAGGGCTAAACTAATCTAAGTACAACAATTTTAGCAAGTAAGCAATCATCTTACAATACCAAATAGCAAGTAATATATCTATGTTTATCAATCTACACCATCAAGCAATTTCTACTCATAGGGTGATAAGCATAAGGAATCAAGACAATCAAGGTACACGAAAAAAAAAAACCTTGTGAGTCAAATAGGTGCGGATACCGTGATCGGATATCATCCTCACGTTCCCACGTTGACTCTCCTAAGGAGTGATGATCCCAAGCAACACAGACAAGGCTAATTGTTCGGTTCTTGAGTAACTTCTCCCTTCGGTCCAAAATGGACACCGGCTGTTTCTCGTAAGACAGGTTGGTACCAACAACCAGCTCAGAATGATCGAAGATATGGCTTGGATCCGATACATACCTACGCAACTGAGATACATAAAACACATCATACACTTCTCGTAACGAAGGTGGAAGGGATAAACGATAAGCAACATCGCCTACCCTATCGAGGATAGCAAATGGGCCTACGTATCGCGGACTCAACTTTCCGCGAACGCCAAATCTAATGACCCTACGAGTAGGTGAGATCCGCAAGAATACGTGGTCCCCAACAGAAAATTCCAGCGACCTATGATGCTGGTCCGCCCAATGTCGATGTCGATCTTGCGCAACTCGAAGTCGCTCTCTAATTTCCTTAATCACTTCAACCGTCTGAACAATCATTTCTAAGCCTAACATCTTCCTCTTCCCGATATCATCCTATGCCAGTGGCGACCTATACTTCTTACCATATAGTACTTCAAATGGCGCCATCTGGATACTGGCTTGATAACTGCTGTTATACGAGAATTCGACTAAGTGCAGGTGACTCTCCCAAGACCCTCCAAAATCTAGGGTGCAAGCTCGTAACATATCTTCTAAAGTCTGAATTGTTCTTTCTGATTGTCCGTCTGTCTGTGGATGGTAAGCCGTACTAAATCTTAACTTGGTACCCAGATTATGATGTAAACTCTTTCAGAAATGTAACATAAAACGGGTATCTCTATCTGACACAATACTGATAGGGACCCCATGCTGCCTAACTATCTGCTGTATATATAATTCTGCCAACTTTTCTGTAGATTACCCCACTCTAAAAGGAAGAAAATGTGCCGCCTTCGTAAGCCGATCTACTATCACCCAAATAGCATCCTTACCACTTGGTGATTTTGGTAAATCGGTCACAAAGTCCATTGTGATATGTTTCCACTTCTATTTCGGGATATGAAGCGGTTGTAATAATCCAGCTGGTCTTTGTTGTTCTGCCTTCACTTGCTGATATATCAAGTAACGAGAAACGAATCTAGCTATTTCTCTCTTCATTCCGTTCCACCAGAAGTGCTGCTTGATATCTTTGTACATTTTGGTCCCTCCGGGGTGTATAGAATACTGAGAACTGTGGGCTTCTGTCATAATCTCATGTCGGATATCTCCACTAGGCACACATAGACGTGATCCAAATCTAAGTGTACCATCTTCATGAATTTTCATCTCCTTCCTGAGTCCCGACTCACATTCTGTCCTAAGCTTCTGAATCCTTGGGTCCCGTGCCTGAGCTGCTTGATCCTGTCTACCAAGTCGGATTGAACTTGTAGACTTGCCAGAATTCCCACATCACTGGGAAGTATAACCTCGATGCCCATCTCTTGAAGGTCTTCTTAGATATGTTTTTGTGATGTCAACATAAATGTGCTGCCTCTCCTGCTAAGAGCGTTTGCTACCACATTAGCCTTGCCTGGATGATACTGAAGCTCCACGTCGTAATCCTTGATCAATTCTAACCATCTTCTCTGTCTCATGTTCAGTTCCTTCTGAGTAAAGATGTACTTCAGACTCTTATGGTCTGTGTATATGTCCACTCGATCACCGTACAAGTAATGCCTCCATAGCTTCAAAGTAAATACTACTGCTGCGAACTCCAAGTCATGAGTCAGGTAATTTTTCTCGTGGTCCCGAAGTTGTCTAGATGCATACGCTATCACCTTCCCATATTGCATTAGGATACACCCAAGTCCCTTTCCTAACGCGTCACAATATACAGTAAAACCTCTGGGTCCAACTGGTAATGTAAGAATAGGCGCCGTGATCAACTTCTGCTTCAAATTCTCAAATAATGCCTGGCACTCTGCCGACCAAATGAATGGCACATCCTTCCGTGTCAAGCGGGTCATGGGTTGTCACGCCCTGATCCCGCAAAGTCCTTTCGTCCTCGCTTCGGACTCTTTGGGACCGTTCGTTCTCGCTAAGGCGTGATGCCGTGCAAGCCTATGTTGCGCTTGCACAAGGCCAAGACCTGGAACAAGACAAGATAGACAAGGTTGACAATACGCAGCGGAACATATCGCAGATAATTGAAGCAGCAGCGGACATATTTTAGAATACATGCATTGAACACAATGGTAACAAGAAACAATTCTCTTTATTGATTTCATTTGAATAGATTACAAGCTCTCGATTCTCTCTGATACAAGGTTACATTCTCTTAGAACTTTACAGATTACAATGATCCCGTTCCCATACATTACATCCTTTTATATACAAAACTAAACTCTTGCACAGATGTCATCTCTTGGCATCTCTTCTGATTTCTGGCTCCTGAGGATGAGGCTCGGGCTATCGCTTCGGACTATCCTTTTCGATGCATAGTGCACCTGCATGCAGACTGATGGTGGGTCAGTATATCAGCATACTGGTAAATTGTGGATAAAGAGCTACATTTGTCTGAAACGATCACTGTTCATTTAGTGAGAAAATGTTTCTTGTGATGTGATCTTGCTAGTTTTACCTAGATTCATTCCATGCATACAGAGTCAGTTTATATACCTTTTTGAAAATACATCTTTGAAAAGCCAACATTGGTTTCATTTCATTTCATCTCAAGCATACAAGGGACTATTCAATTTGAGCACGATGAGTATTCATTTGTGCAGTGCGCAGCGTGTTTCATGAGCATATCATTTCTTTTGTTCAAGCAACTGTTAGGGTCAGGACAAGCATGATACAATATCTTTTCTTTTGTGGAACATAACATTTCATGGCATAGATAAATCTCTGCAAGCAATTCATGTCAAAAACTTAAGCAGTACATATGTATCACTTTTCAGTGATTCTTACCATAGCCGACTGTCCATCCCTGCACAAGACAAGGATTAGCATAAACACGATAAAACCAACATTTTTCCCTGTTCGTCTCTGCATTGTTAGCTCTTAGCAAAACATTCTCTCAACTCTTATCAATATGCAGCATGACAATAACTCTTGTGGTCCATGGACAATACCCATATTAGCAGTCGGAACTTCTTGTCCAACTACTAATAGACTGACACCCCCTCTTAACTGCGGGGACTTCTAGCCCCAGGTGTCCTGTTCTCTCCTAGGCCGATCGACTCCGGGCGCCCCCAGAATCGTCGAGAGACTACCACTTGTGCACAAGCCGTCTAGACCAATGCAAATGCAACTATTATATAAACAATCATGCATCAATCAAGCAACTCGCAAACATATTCATCTTCTTCTTTTTCATGCCTTTGCAGATATACGACACGTTCAATTCGTGCCTTTCTTTTATTCAGGTCAACATGTACAAGTCCGTCGGTACATGTCTATAATTCTCAAGCATACTTAGCAGCAAGCAAATATCAAGCATTCAATTCGATTTATTTGTCTTCTTATTAGCATGCAGATTATTTCTTTTTTTTGTTCTTAGCATGGCAAGGTTCTCTTTATCAAGGCAACATTCATTTCTTAGCGGGGCAACATGTGAATTCTCTTATTGTATACTCAATGATTTACCATCTTGTTATTAACAAAAGCATTCAATCAAAAACTCAGATTCTTAAGGCGTAAGCGAATCAGCAAATGAGACTTCGTCCACTCACCCAGATCAATCGTCTTCTGTTGCAGAGCCAGCAATTCGATCTTTCTGTCTATCTAGTGCCTTCGCGGAGTGGGGCACTACATGGGTGCTGAGAGTCTTGCAAAGTCTGATACGAACCTTCTGTAATATCCTGCCAATCCCAAGAAACTCCGTACATCTGCTACGGTCTTAGGTATTGGCCAACTCTCTACTGTAGTGCCCCGTCCTACTCAATCAATCGGAGGAATTGAAACACTGACGGCATTCGGCCTTAGCCTTGTAACAACTGTTCGAAGGCTCGCTCGGTCAAGACGACCGCTCGCTCAGGTGGGATAGTTTCGGTGAACTTGCCTCATATTTGCCTTCACATAATAAATTGCGTGTTTTCAACTTGCATAAGTAGGTTTAATAATAAAAGAGATAAATCCACATAGCTAAAGGGAGTAATCCCGACGGGTCGAATTGAGTTAGAATATGGAAAGGTCCAACGATCGGCTTAGAGTTGGTGCACGGCGTGCTTTGAAAATGACACTCGGTCCTTCATTCCGTGGCTTGGGAGAAGAAAAGTTGGTATTCGACACAAAACTATGAACTTGCCTAAGTCATAGGCGTCGCCCGCGTAAACACTTGATAAAGCGTGCACGGTTCCACTACGCAGGCTTGGCATAGCCTTTGCTCGTCCCTTGGGTTAATTTATAGGCTTGAGTAAGTTAGGTAAAGTTATGTCGGTCGACCTAAGTCATTACAAGTGTTGTCCCGCTCATTCTGCGGTTGTCAAGTTAAATAGTCCCACGATCCCAAGGCCCGTCATATGAGACATGTCTTTGGCGATAGTGTTGCGTAGAACACGAGTCGGTTTAAGGCACGAGCCACGGTTGGTTCAGTGGAAAGTTAGCCATGGTCTGTCGATACTTAAGGAAACACATTATGTTCTAGTTAAGTTGGAAGGCTATGCAGTAGCCGTTCCCTGAGTTCAAAGAATGTTAAGTCTAAGCGATGGTTAGTCGTCGAGAGAAAATATGTCGAGACTGTGGTTCAGTCGCCGAGGCAACCCTGGTTTGGGCTCTGCGAAGGAAGTGTGAAAAGTGGAAGAAGTAAAGCAAAGGAACTAAGTGATGATGATGAGACCATGCATTACGTTAAGTCTAGAAGTTAGCGTAGGCGCATGGTCATAGACAACTTGTCGACAAGGGCGATGGTTTCTTCGAGCGGCAACCCAGGGCCAAGGGATCGACTCAGCCTAGAAAGAAACAGGTTATAGTCGAGCTGGGTATGAAGCAACTGGTAGGTCGAGGACTTGTATCGGGGATCACCACCTGCGATACAAGGGTCCCGAATGCCAGGCTATGTCCAAAATGGCTAGTTAATGCCAGTGACCATTCATATAGATGTGTCGGCACGGGCGGCAATCCGCGTGTGTGCCTTTGGATTGAGTTGAGTTGAAGGTGTATGCAGATAGAGAACACAATATCTGGGACTAAGATTTGGCTACAACGAAGGCGGCGTGCTTCGGCATGAGGTATGGCGTCGAGTGTTAAGTCGTTGGCATAAAGTTGCATGAGTTAGACTTGGGCTGTTGCGAGTTAAGTCGAGAAGGGCCGTAGGGCAAAGTTTGGTGAAGTTACGTTGAGTTGTTGGGCACGACCTCGAAATGTGAGGCACTGCCGTATTGTCAAAGCTAAAGTATAGGCAAGACTAAGCGAGGAGGCGCTGCCTCAGAGTTATTGAAGCACAAATCGAGTTCATGGCACGACCGAGTCGTTACGTCATAGAGTATGACACGAAAGTCAAGTATGAGTCGATGCGTTGACAATGCAAGCACGAAAAGGATCTAGAGGCAAGAAAATGGAGTACCGAGTAGTTGCATCCCTGATTATGGCCGTAAGGCAAACACGACTTGATAGGTTAACATTATTGGCACAAGAAGGGTCTAAGGCAAAGTACGAGTTAACGTCGTTGTGCAAGCACGGGATAGTCCCCAGACACAAGTCTGCCAAGGCGTCTGTCATAAAACTGATCCTAAGACAAGACTAGAAAGACAATTGATAAGTAATGGACTATATTGCACAAAGTAAATCAAACGTGTTGGTTTTGTATGTGTGGGCGAGGAGCTCATTCTACCAGTATAGTTGAGTACTAACACCCACATAGTTTATATGTGCAGGCACATATAGAAGCTCGTGGTGCGGGGCTCGCTTGGATGCGTCGAGGCATGGAGTTCCTTGGCGATTCGAAGCGTACGGCCGCGTGGAATCAAGACTTATATGGGACATAATGTATGGACATCGGCTTCCGAAGCTTCTACTGGCTCAAGCGTCGTATTGAAAGAAGAGAGAGAGCTGAGTGACTTGTAATGTGTGATGAGTGAGCTTGAATGAGCTTGAGAGACTTATAATCTTGGCCTTGCGTCCTATTGTAACCTTTGTTTTAATATCAATAAAAGACTGTTTTGTAATGACTTGTATTTTGATTCAAATTCTGCTGTTATTATCCAATGTCTCTGCTTGGAACTTCTGTGCGACGACCCCGTCGCAGCCGCTGAAATCGGCCGTTATGGAACCCGTCTTGTACGAGCGCAATCTAGGATCGTACGGCATCACGCCTTAGCGAGGACCATCGCTCCTACGGGAGCGGTGCGTGACATCTACTGCTTCCACTTTCTTAGGATCCACTGCTACTTCAGTCCCTGATATGATGTCCCAAAAATAAAATATGAACCATCCAAAACTCACACTTGCTGAGCTTGGCATACAACTGGTTCTCTCTCAGAACCTGTAACACTTTTCTGAGGTGATCTTCATGCTCTTCTTCACTAGCTGAGTATAGAAGAATATCGTCGAGAAACACAACGACAAATTGATCTAAGTACGGCATAAAGATGCGGTTCATCAAATCCATAAATATTGCTGGAGCATTGGTCAAACCGAACGGCATTACTAAGAATTCGTAGTGCCCGTACTTGGACCTGAATGTCGTCTTGGGAATATCCTCTTTCCGAACCCTCACTTGATGATACCCTGATCGAAGATCTATCTTGGAGAAAACCCTTGCTCTGCTCAATTGATCAAACAAGTCGTCGATCCTCGGTAGTGGGTACTTGTTCTTTACTGTTGTCGTATTGAGCTTTCTGTAGTCAATACACAATCTTGATGACCCATCCTTCTTTTCTACAAGTACCACTGGTGCTGTCCATGGTGATTCGCTAACTCGAATGAAATTCTTTTCCTTTAGTTCCTCTATGTGCTGATACACCTTGGCCTACTCTGAATCCGCCATTCTGTAAACTCGATCTGATATCGGTTTAGTTCTAGGTGCCAATTCTATACTGAACTCAATATCCCTAACCGGGGGTAGACTTGGAAGTTCTTCGGAAAATACATCTAGAAACTCTTCCACTATTTTTGAAACTTGAACTTCTTCCATTGCCGCTACTATTCCTTCTTTTTGTTGAGTTGCTACTGATCTGACTAAGGTGAACCGCTTCATGCCTGGAATATGAAAAGATACACTTCCTCTACAATAATCTATTGTCGAATGACTATCTTTCAGCCAGTCCATGCCTAAGATAATGTCAAAATTTCCAACAGAAAATTCTATCAACCTGGCGGGTAAGAAATGCCCTCAAATTACAACTCTACACGCTAGAATAACTTTACTGACTCCTACGAGTCCATTACCAGTGAGTATATTCAACCTCCCTGGCAATGCCTCGAATTCCATTCCTAGTCGTGTCGTAAATTGCGCAGATATAAATGAGTGTGATGCTCCCAAATCAAACAATGCTACTGCGGGATATGAGGCGACGAGAATGTTACCTGCCACAATATCTCCCGATGCCAATGCCTCTTCTAAGGACAGATTGAATGCCTGCCCTCGGCCTCCTTGTTGGTTCCCATGCTGCGGCCTAGCCTGGTGTTGCTGCTGGCCCCTGCCTTGGTGATGCTGGGGTGGTCTTTGTTGTTGCTGCTATATCGGCGGTCCCTGCTGCCGAAACATCTGAGCCTGGGACATGAACGGGCGTTGTGCCAACGGCCTCACTGCTACCGCTGGTCCTTGATGCTGGCCTGCTCCTGGTGCTGGCAGAGCCGGATACTGTTGCACTGGACCTCCTGATCGCGTGCTCATGGGACATATGGAAACCCGATGATCTGGACTTCCACATACCAAACATTGTTTGTTCAATTCCCGACACACACCTCTAGTGTGCCCTGCCTTCCCACAATAGGTGCAGCCCACTGGGGGTTGCTGGTTCTTCCTCTGCTGCTGCTGTCTGACTGTTGGTGCTGGCCCTCATATCGCCACATCGTGAATGCGAATGCCAGGGGATGGTGCTGTTTTTCGGGGCGCTACTCCCCCTCCTCCTTCAATCTGATTGTGAGGTCTCTTCTGACCTCCAGTCCTTGCTGTGATCCTCTAGATGGTGATCTTATGCCTCCGGGTTACCGTCAATACCTCATCAAAGGTCTGGTAGTTGTGCCCCTCTATCAATTGCAATAGTTCAAGATAAAATCCTTGCTGAAACCTTATAGCCCTCTGGCTCTCTGTTTCTACCATCTCTGGGTCAAACCTACTCAGTCTGCAGAACTCTGCTGCATAAGCATCCACTGTCTTGCCATCCTGCTTGAGGTTGATAAACTTCTGTTGTAGCTCAAACTGTGCCACAACTCCATAGTACTTCGTCTTGAACCTCGTAGTAAAATCATCCCAAGCTATAGGTCGTCTGATGCCTACTTCTTCTGATTCCCACCAATCACGTGCGAGATCCTGAAGTAACAACTTCACTTGATCCATACGTTCTTCTGCCGGTACCTTAGCTGCTGTCAGAATAACCTCAATATCTTTAAGCCATGCATCTGCTGAAATGGTATCTTCCGTGCCTTTGAAACGACGGAGGTTGTACTTGTAAAATCTGGTCGAGGCTTCTGAATCTGTCCTCACTCCCCTTTCCAAAGCTGTTTATAATCCTTGGTTGAGCAACACATTCTGCTCTTATAGCTGAGTGTGCATGCGTTGCTGGGCCAACGTCTGATGTTTTCGAGTAGCCATCATCCCTCTCATGATCTCCATAAGGGCTGGTGTGTCTACTTCCACGGGGGTAGGTGGAACTGTCGGTGGTGTTGGAACCTCCGGATACTGCGATCCAGCTGCTGGTTCCACTATCACCTCTTCTTGGATAGTCTCATGGGGTTGCATCGGCCCTTGTTGCTGACCAACATGATCAGGTTGTTCGTATTGCCCTTGTTGTTGCTGTCCAGCTCTGACGGATGCGGACGAGGTACCCCTAAGAAAAGGATGTAACGCCCCAGTCCCAAAATACGTAGAACCAAGTACGTGAACATGCCAGCTGCACATATACGAAGAATACTTCAATATATAGAATCCTCGCATATGCACATAAGCTGTAAATAAATAATCACAGGCCAGAATAACATATCTAATCTCATCACAGCTCAACACAGAAGATAATGAAGTCCAAATAAATAAATAAGAGTATCAAAAGATAGCCGGGTGAACATACTCACTCCAAACAGCTATGAAAAATAGTCTCACAAGATCGGAGTCCGACCTTCGCAAAATAGAAAGAAAAAGAGGTGTAAAATAATGTCTACAACTGTCTCAGATAAGAAATAGACTAGAAGTCAATAGGCACTGCCTCGTCATCAATGTAGGATAGCTCCAAAGCCGCTCCGTACTCTTGTAAAAAATCGTCTAAATCTGGAGAGATAACCAGGTCCTCAGGGGACATAGCAAGATACAAAAAAACACTATGCCATATAAACTGTGATAATATAATAAGAGAGAAAGGTATGCATGCAATCGGGTTCCTGACCATTCTACTGTGAATATGCAGTTGAGATACATTCCTTCGACGCATGAGCCCTGGCTGAATATAGGATCCGGTATAGTCCCCTCTTGGGCACCAGTGACCAAGAGCATGTCGTTGAAAAACGACAGTGGCCAACCTGAGAGGCTCATACCCGTATCTCCAGCGGAGCTTCCGGGTTACAAGGGAAGTGCAATCGAAGCCCATACATCAGGTAATGTTCTCTCCACCCAATGCCTAGTATCATCATCTCCATGACTGACATGTACCTCTAGTAACCGCCAAGTCTTCTAGCATGCAATTCTATTGGCAGTTACCCCTATCCGTCGCACGCACCATACGTATCGGTGGCCAACCGACTACGCGAATACGTGTCCTATATGTGACTCACATCACGTGATACAACAAGTGTCAAGGCCGTATGAGATATACCAATACCTCAAAATCAATGGGTGGTCAATAAGCTAAGTCAATGCAAGAGAATAAATAAAGCAAGAAAAACGACCGATAGAGTCGCTTGCACCCAAGTGTGACTTGGAGGCACCGTTTAAATATCACGAAACAAATGCTGAAAATAACAACTAAAAATAAGAATATAAAAATCACAGAGTAGGGTGGCAAGGTATCTTGCCTGATGGTGCAAAGTGGCAAGTCCAAGAGTAGCAAGTATCAGCACCAAAACTCACAAACCACAGATGACTCCAAACGCTGAAACAAACATCAAAAATGATCTCGGTGAAGAAGACATACCTAGGAAATGCCTATCCAAAAGTCAAATTCTGGAACAGGGGCAAAATCGTACTTTCGGGTCAAAACGATGTCCGCCGTTGGACCCGCTTTGCACCGAAACGCGTGCCAAAGTCTATGGTCTCTAAAGTCGTCAAACTACATGTCTACAGTTTTAGTTTGAGGAGAGGAACTCAACGGTATGTTCAGTTTTGGATTCCGAGGAGCCGTGTACAAAATCGCCCGTTTGAGTGGGTCGCGGGCCCGCCAAAAATGGGTTCCAATTCGACCTTCTCAGAATCGAACCAAACTTGGCATGCAGGACCAGAATTTCGATCCGGACCTGTTGGCACAAGTTTCGTCTCGATTTGACGACTGTACACGAAGTTATGGGTAAGTTTGCAAAACGTCGATACGGGGGTATCTCGACGGATACGCGTTGATTTCGTCGCGCACACGCGACGAAACTGAGTTCCGTCAGTTCCCACACGTCCACAACGTCCATACGCGCCTTTCGATGCATATAGCGTGCGACCACGTCGCCCGGTTTGTTGGGGCGTACGTCGTATCGGACAAAATTCTAAAATTTTATATAAATTAACGCATATTTTTCTCCAACTTCAACATCAGTTTATTTCCTACACATTAATCGAAACAACGATCCAGAAGATGCGTTGTGATCTCGATTATGTTATCTTCACATGTGTTTAATTAGTTTCTAAAAAATTTCGACACACAGATCGAAATATGGCTTCTAAGTTGTGGTTTGGGACTGGATTAAAACTCTGTTTTCAACAGTTTTTGGGGCAACTTTGCCTCGATTTTTCGAGCAATCCCTTCGGGTTCCCAGGATTCTACCAGAAGGGGATTGGAGGGGTTCATATGGGCTATGCACAGAAATTTATAGTTCGAGAAATCATTGAGCGTGCATGAAGAAAAGAGGATTGGAAGAAGGGTACCTTGCTGTTCGTAAAAACTGAGAACGCCCAATGGTGCGGCCGGCCTGAGTTGTTCGGCAGCATTTGCGCGGTGGTGCGGCACCGCCAACGGCCTAGGTAGCTCGCCTGGGGTTCGAGATAAAGAGAGCTTCAGGAGAGAGAAGATGTACGGAGGGTTAGGGTTTGGTTCGTGAGCAGTTTCAAATATATACTGCTGCCGACCTAAAATAACTAAGAATAGGTTTTCCTCGGGTTGCTATGGAGCTGCTTGGTTGTTGGTACAAGGAATAGGTGGGGTCGGGTTTTGCTAAGGGTTTGTGTTGGGTTGCTAAGGATTTGTGCTGGAGCTGCTGTTACATTTGGTATTAAGAGGGGTCGGGTGCTATAAGGGTTGCAGCTACTGCTGCTGATTATTTAAGCTGTGGGGGTCGGGCCCCCCTTCTTTCCGCAGCTGCTGCTGCATGGGGGTTCGGCCCCCCACCAACTCTTTTTTTAAAAAAAAACAATAACTAATATATATATATATATATATATATATATATATATATATATATATATATATATATATATATATCTATATATTCACAATAAAAATTTATAATTCATAATTAATATCATAAATATTTTGTAACTAAGGTAGGCTATATTTAGTAGTATTAAAATATCAAGCACACAAACTTACATATATTATACACATCTACAATTACGTACTTATACCAAATAAACTCAAAAAAATATAGAAAAATAATTTTTAATGCATTAAAATAATTAGAAAATATTGGGGTTTTACATCCTACCCAACTTGAAGAAAATTTCGTCCTCGAAATTAAACTAAGGTCGGAGGATCAAATGCAATGCAAGAAAATTGATAATAATTAAAAAAAATCAATGCAAGACATACATTCGTCTTCGAACAACTGCGGGTAGCGATTTCGGATGTCGTCCTCGCGCTCCCAAGTAGACTCCCCTGGCGAGTGATGCTTCCATGCCACGCAAACCAATAGAATAGATTGATTCTGTAACACCTTCACTCGGCGATCGAGGATACCTACTGATTGCTCTTCGTACGACAAACTCGGTCCAACTGTGATCTCGGAGTAATCAAGCACATGATTGCTGTCCGCCACGTACCTCCTCAGCTGAGACACGTGGAATACGTCATGCACTCCCTCTAGCGATGGTGGCAAGGCCAATCTATAGGCAACCTCTCCAATACGTTCCAAGACATCGAAAGGCCCGATGTACCTTGGACTCAACTTGCCACGTCCTCCGAATCGAATTGTGCCTCTAGTGGTGGATATCTTCAAGAACACATGGTCACCCTCTTTGAACTCCAAAGGTCGACGACGATTATCTGCCCACTGCTTCTGACGATCCTGCGCTACTCGCAGGTGGTCCTGAATCTTCTTTACTGTCTCCACTTTGCTCAAGACCAACTCGGGACCCAATAGATGTCGCTTTCCTATGTCGCTCCAACAAACAGGAGACCGACACTTCCTACCATACAACGTTTCAAACGGAGCCATTTAAATGCTCGCTTGATAGCTATTGTTGTAGGAAAACTCAACAAGATGAAGATGGTCCTCCCACGAACCGCCAAAATCAAGCATACACGCTCTCAACATATCCTCTAGCGTCTGAATGGTACGCTCCGACTGGCCGTCTGTCTGTGGATGGTATGATGTGCTAAACTTTAATCGAGTGCCCAAACTCTCTTGCATGCTCCTCCAAAAGTGCAAAGTAAATCTCGAGTCACAGTCCGACATAATACTAACAGGCACACCATGCAATCTCACAATCTGCTCCATATACATCTCTGCCAATACCTCTGTCGACTGGCCCACTCTAAAAGGTAAGAAATGTGCTGACTTCGTAAGTCTATCAACAATCACCCATACTGTGTCATGTCCCCTAGGACTCCGAGAAAATCCCGTGACGAAATCCATAGTAAGGTGCTCCCACTTCCACTCGGGAATGGGTAGCGGCTGCAATAATCCGACCGTCCTCTGGTGCTCCGCCTTCACTTGTTGACATACCAAGCACTTGGCAACGAAACGAGCTATCTCTCACTTCATTCCATGCCACCAATAATACTGTCGTAAGTCACGATACATCTTGGTCCCTCCGGGATGAATAGAGTAAGTCGAACTGTGAGCCTCTGCCATCAGCTCCTGTCGTAACTCTCCATTGGGTATATAAATGCGATCACCACATCGCAATGTCCCATCGGTGTGGATCGTCAATCATGTCTGCTCTCCTGCTTCCGTCCTCTCCTTCAGCCATCGAAATCTAGCATCATTGGGCAATGCTACCTTGATGCGCTCTACTAACGATGATTGCACCTGGAGGTTGGCTAATACGCCATCTGCTCCCGGTAATACTACCTCAATACCAAGCTGCTCCAAGTCTCTAATTAATTTCTTCTGTGTAGTCAAAAAGTGTGCTATGGGCTTACGGCTTAATGCATCTGCCACGATATTAGCCTTGCCCGGATGATAATGAAGCTCAATCTCATAATCCTTCATCAACTCTAACCAACGTCGCTATCGCATATTCAACTCTTTCTGTGTGAACACGTACTTGAGGCTCTTATGATCAGTGTAGATATCAACCTTCTCGCCGTACAAGTAGTGTCTCCATAGCTTCAAAGCAAAGATAACCGCTGCGAGCTCTAGATCGTGGGTCGGATAATTTTTTTCATAAACTCTTAACTGTCGCGATGCATATGCTACTACGCGACCGTGCTACATCAATACACATACTAATCCCTTTCCGGATGCGTTACTGTAGATCACAAATCCTCCTGGGCCCGATGGTAGTGTCAAGATCGGTTGTGTGGTCAATCGCTTCTTTAACTCGTCGAAAGCGGCTTGACACTCGTCTGTCCATACAAACTCCTGATCCTTGCAAGTCAATCGAGTCATGGGCCCCGCTATTCGAGAGAAATCTTCTACGAACCGTCGGTAGTAACCCGCAAGTCCGAGAAAACTTCTCACTTCAGAAGCTGTTGTGGGAGCAGGCCATGATTTGACTGCTGTGATCTTCTCTGGGTCTACTGATATACCATCGTCCGTAACAATATGACCAAGGAATAATACCTCCTTGAGAAAGAAATCACACTTGCTAAGCTTCGCAAAGAGTCTCTCCTCCTCAATGTTTCCAAAACTATCTGTAGATGCTGCTCGTGCTCCTCTTGACTCTTAGAGTAAATCAAGATATCGTCTATAAAGACTACTACAAATTTGTCCAAGTACTGGTGAAAGATCTTGTTCATTAAATTCATGAAAACTGCGAGAGCGTTGGTCAAACCGAAAGGCATGATCAAGAACTCGTAGTGTCCATACCTCGATCTAAAAGCCGTCTTGGCAATATCTTCCTTCCTAACCTTCAATTGGTGATAGCCCAATCGTAAGTCAATCTTGGAAAATACTTTTGTTCCACTTAGTTGATCGAATAAATCGTCTATACGCGGCAAGGGATACTTGTTCTTCACCGTCACTGCATTCAACGCTCTGTAGTCAATGCACATGCGCACTGTCCCGTCTTTCTTAGGCACAAAAAGAACGGGTGCTCCCCATGGTGACGCACTGGCACGAATAAATCCCTTCTCTAATAAGTCATCAATCTGCGTCTTCATCTCTACCAACTCCTTGGGTGCCAGACGATATACTCGAGATGAAATAGGCTCGGCTCCTGGAATAAGCTCAATAGAAAACTCAATATCTCGGTCAGGTGGTAGTCCTGGCAACTCCTCGGGGAATACATCCTCGAACTCGGTGATAATAGGGTGCTGAGGGGTGTCGTGCATCATCATATGAGTCCCCGCTGTGGGTGCCTCACAACTATCTCCGTCTTCTTTGGTGAACTCAAACTCTGTCGCATTCGGTGGTCTAAAGATAATACTGTCCCTATGGCAGTCTATGAGAGCAAAATGCTGGCTCAACCAGTCCATTCCAAGAACCACATCAAATGTCGACATAGGGAAAACAAGAAGCCGTGCCATCATCTCTCTGCCATTTATCACTACATGACAAAGTCTACAAATATCACTAACAGGTACAACTCCTCCTCCCGTAAGAATTTTAACATTCTTAGCTAAGGTGTGATATGAATGCTGTGTCTAGTGGCAAAACTAGTGGCTATAAATGAATGAGTGGCTCCAGTATCAAATAATGTAATAGCAGGAAAAGATACAACTAAAACCATACCTGCTATGACCTCTGCCTCTGTCTCTACATTCTCAACAGCTAGAGAGAATGCCTTTCCTTGGTTCTGTCCTGGGCCTTGAGCTCTGGCCTTGTTGTACTGTGCTGTCTGTGGAGATAATGGTGGAAGAGGTGCTGGGCCTGTAGGCCTCTAGGCCTGATGTGCCTGAACTAGAGCATGCTGCTCAGGACAATCTCTGGCCAAGTGCTGTCCTGATCCACATCTCAAACATAAGCCCAAACGAAGTCGACAGTCATCTCTAATATGCCCCTGCTTCCCGCAAAAGTTGCAGGTGGGCTTCTGATAAGGTGTGTGCCTTTGCTGGTACTGTCCTGTAGTCCTCCTGATAGGTCCACTCTGAGTAGCTCGGGCTGGTGTAGCTGCTGGGGTATGGCGCCTCGATGTCTGCTGCTGTTTCTTGCGAAGAATCTCCTGAGCATGAGCTTCTTCCAAGACAGCCGAATGGGAGACTCGAGACTGAGTAGTCGTATAAGACTTAAGCTCTGGTGCAAGCCCCTGGTAAAATCTTCTCGCCTTCTCTAACTCTGTCGGAATCAATCCCGTACCAAATCGACTCAGGCGATTGAACTCCGAGTCATACTCATCAACTGTCATATTCCCTTGCTTCAGATGGAGGAACTGGTCATAGAGACCATCTCGAACATGAATAGGGAAGAATCTCTCATAAAATGCATCATAGAACTGCTTCCAGGTGATCCCAGTGCCTAATCGTCTCTCTTCCTCCTTCTACCAGTGGTGAGCATTGTCTTCTAACAGTAAGTCCACTGCTGTCATCCAATCTCGAGCTGGCAACTGGGATGCCTTCAGTAGCTTCTCAGTACTAATAAGCTACTGTGACACCTCTAATGGCTTCTCCGTCCCTCTAAAGGTCTTGGGGTTCATATCTGTGAAATTCTTGATAGAGCCTTCATAGGGATGCAGAACCGGTGCTGGTGCTGGTACTGGAGGTGGTGGTGGAGGTCTAGCCATGGCTGCCATCATCGTCTGTCTCATCAGCTCAGTCTGCTGCCACTGAGCCTGCATCATGGCGTACATAAACTGAGTAGTAGGGCTCCCATCAGTCGGTGGTGGAGGCATCTGAGGTTCCGACTGTGGAGGAAACTGCTGAGGATATGATGGTGGAGGAGGCAGTGGTACATTCCCTCCCGGTGGCATGGTAGTAGGCTGTCCAGCCTGGCTGCCTGGGGGTGCTGCGACCTCTGGGTACTCCGTCGGTGTCGTAGTAGGCTGCGACAGTCCTGGCTGGTATGGTGTTGCGGGAGTCATGGGAGGATTCTGTCCCTCCGAAGTAATCTCCTCACCAGATGTGAGGGCCAAGGCAGAAGTGCGTCCGCTTCGTAGATTCATACTGTTGGCACGAGGAAGATAAGTTGATATTAGAAAAGATTAGATATGAAGTAAATCGAATAATCAAGAAAGTTTCAAAAAGATTGGAAGTCAAGGGATAGTAGTAGTTCTGGATGAGATATTCCTATTCCTATATGCAGGCTTGTTGGGCACAGTCATGTAACCCAACAATATTAAAGTTGACCTGCATGGGCCACCACAAAAACATGTAATGCCCCAGTCCCAAAATACGTAGGACCAAGTACGTGAACATGCCAGCTGCACATATATGAAGAATACTCCAATATATAGAATCCTCACATATGCACATAAGCTGTAAATAAATAATCACATGCCAGAATAACATATCTAATCTCATCACAGCTCAACACAGAAGATAATGAAGTCCAAATAAATAAATAAGAGTATCAAAAGATAGCCGGGTGAACATACTCACTCCAAACAACTATGAAAAATAGTCTCACAAGATCGGAGTTCGACCTCCGCAAAATAGAAAGAAAAAGAGGTGTAAAATAATGTCTACAACTGTCTCAGATAAGAAATAGACTAAAAGTCAATAGGTACTGCCTCGTCATCAATGTAGGATAGCTCCAATGCCGCTCCGTACTCCTGTAGAAAATCGTCTAAACCTGGAGAAGATAACCAGGTCCTCAGGGGACATAGCAAGATACAATAAAACACCATGCCATATAAACTGTGATAATATAATAAGAGAGAAAGGTATGCATGCAATCGGGTTCCTGACCATTCTATTATGAATATGCAGTTGAGATACATTCCTTCGACGCATGAGCCCTGGCTGAATATAGGATCCGATATAGTCCCCTCTTGGGCACCAGTGACCAAGAGCATGTCGTTGAAAAACGACAGTGGCCAACCTGAGAGGCTCATACCCGTATCTCCAGCGGAGCTTCTGGGTTACAAGGGAAGTGCAATCGAAGCCCATACGTCAGGTAATGTTCTCCCCACCCAATGCCTAGTATCATCATCTCCATGACTGACATGTACCTCTAGTAACCGCCAAGTCTTCTAGCATGCAATTCTATTGGCAGTTACCCCTATCCGTCGTACGCACCATACGTATCGGTAGCCAGCCGACTACGTGGATACGTGTCCTATATGTGACTCACATCATGTGATACAACAAGTGTCAAGGCTGTATGAGATATACCAATACCTCAACATCAATGGGTGGTCAATAAGCTAAGTCAATGCAAGAGAATAAATAAAGCAAGAAAAACGACCGATAGAGTCGCTTGCACCCAAGTGTGACTTGGACGCACCGTTTAAATATCACGAAACCAATGCTGAAAATAATAACTAAAAATAAGAATATAAAAATCACAGAGTAGGGTGGCAAGGTATCTTGCCTGGTGGTGCAAAGTGGCAAGTCCAAGAGTAGCAAGTGTCAGTACCAAAACTCACAAACCACAGATGACTCCAAACGCTGAAACAAACATCAAAAATGATCTCGATAAAGAAGATATACCTAGGAAACTCCTGTCCAAAAGTCAAATTCTGGAACAGGGGCAAAATCATACTTTCGGGTCAAAACGATGTCCGCCGTTGGACCCGCTTTGCACCGAAATGCGTGCCAAAGTCTATGGTCTCTAAAGTCGTCAAACTACATGTCTACAGTTTCAGTTTGAGGAGAGGAACTCAATGGTATATCCAGTTTTGGATTCCGAGGAGCCGTGTACAAAATCGCCCGTTTGAGTGGGTCGCGGGCCCGCCAAAAATGGGTTCCAATTCGACCTTCTCATAATCGAACCAAACTTGGCATGCAGGACCAAAATTTCGATCCGGACCTGTTGGCGCAAGTTTCGTCTCGATTTGACGATTGTACACGAAGTTATGTGCAAGTTTGCAAAACGTCGATACGGGGGTATCTCGACGGATACGCGTTGATTTCGTCGCGCACATGCGACGAAACTGAGTTCCGTCAGTTCCCACACGTCCGCAACGTCCATACGCGTCTTTCGATGCATATAGTGTGCGACCACGTCGCCCGGTTTGTCGGGGCGTACGTCGTATCGGACAAAATTCCAAAATTTTATATAAATTAACACAGGTTTTTCTCCAACTTCAACATTTGTTTATTTCCTATACATTAATCGAAACAACGATCCAGAAGATGCGTTGTGATCTCGGTTATGTTGTCTTCACATGTGTTCAATAAGTTTCTAAAAAATCTCGACACACAGATCGAAATCTGGCTTCTAAGTTGTGGTTTGGTACTGGATTAAAACTCTGTTTTCAACAGTTTTTGGGGCAACTTTGCCTCGATTTTTCGAGCAATCCCTTGGGGTTCCCAGGATTCTATCAGAAGGGGATTGGAGGGGTTCATATGGGCTACGCACATAAATTTATAGTTCGAGAAATCATTGAGCGTGCGTGAAGAAAAGAGGATTGGAATAAGGGTACCTTGCTGTTCATAAAAACTGAGAACGCCTAATGGTGCGGCCGGCCTGAGTTGTTCGGCAGCGTTTGCGCGGTGGTACGGCGCCGCCAACGGCCTAGGTAGCTCACCTGGGGTTCGAGATGAAGAGAGATTCAGGAGAGAGAAGATGTACGGAGGGTTAGGGTTTGGTTCGTGAGCAGTTTCAAATATATACTGCTGCCGACCTAATATAACTAAGAATAGGTTTTGCTCGGGTTGCTATGGAGCTGCTTGGTTGTTGGTACAAGGAATAGGTGGGGTCGGGTTTTGCTAAGGGTTTGTGTTGGGTTGCTAAGGATTTGTGCTGGAGCTGCTGTTACATTTGGTATTAAGAGGGGTCGGGTGCTATAAGGGTTGCAGCTACTGCTGCTGATTATTTAAGTTGTGGGGGTCGGGCCCCCCCTTCTTTCCGCAGCTGCTGCTGCATGGGGGTTCAGCCCCCCACCAACTCTCTTGTTTTCTTTTTTTCTTTTTTTCTTTTTTTTTAAAAACAATAACTAATATATATATATATATACATATATATATGTATATATTCACAATAAAAATTTATAATTCATAATTAATATCATATATTTTGTAACCAAGGTAGGCTATATTTAGTAGTATTAAAATATCAAGCACACAAACTTACATATATTATACACATCTACAATTACGTACTTATACCAAATAAACTCAAAAAAATATAGAAAAATAATTTTTAAAGCATTAAAATAATTAGAAAATATTGGGGTTTTACAAAGGGACAAGGGAACAATCAAACGATCGGACAGAAAAGATCAATGAAGTCAAAGGATACCAGAATGTCAAGCTAGAGTCGAGAATAATAAATCATGAGATCAAAGGAAAACATGTGTGATTGAGACATCCTATAAATTAAAACACCCTGCAAGTCTGAAATCAGACCTGCATGGGCCACCACTAAAACCTTGTCACGCCCCAGAACCAGAATACCGGAGAGCGGACTCAGCCAGCTACATATTACGGGTAGAAGAATACCGTATAATATGATCAATGTTGTCTAAAAGACGAGGGGGTGCATACTACATGAAAGTCTCGCTATGGTTACTCAACATCTATTGTCTCAATCATTCAAAGAAGAAGCAATAATAGAGAACATGTAAGATTGTCATGACCCGTTACCCAAATTGTTGGGCCGGACCGAGCCATGTCCAGCCTACGCTTGGTTAAAGCGTAGTAACTGTTCTAAGAATAGACAATAAAGGATCTAAGCTGCTAACAGTTCTAAAATCATATTTAAAGGTTCATCACAACACAACATCTATAAGCGAAGGTAACATAAGCATAGACTTAATAATGCACTTCCAAAGTATCTAACTGGAGACAAAGTCCAGTATCAAATATAAGTTCAAAACAAAGTCTAAGTCTCAAAACACATGAAAAATATCTAAGCAAGGTTCCCCGCTGGAGCCTTTTCTGGAGCTAAGGCCAGATCCTCAAAATCAGTGCCATAGTATGTATCATATAGCATTTCCTCCTCGAAAAGTGAACCTACAACGTTATCCTGTCAGGACGGGAGCAAGTACAACCTCTACAACTAAAGTACTGAATATATAATGAAAGAGATGTACAACAAGAAACATAGTGTGATAAGTCTATAAAATAGAAAATACTGGAAACATGGCTTCATGGTACAACTGGGATAACAGTATCATAGTAACATAGGGAACATGGCATATCTAGAATCATGGTATGACTGGAATCACAGTATCATAGTAACATAGGGAACATGGCATCTCATAGTCTATCATGGCAAGGACACATATGTCATATAGACAGATGTATATGTAATGTTTAAAACTGTAGCAGGTACGTGATCGTCAATAGGTGTAGAATGTGCAGGGGCACATAATAAAATGTACTTCCGTACAAGTGATAAGGCGATAGATGTACATACGCACAAATCCGCTTTGAGATAAGGCCTACGGCGCAGTAGTCATATAAAATAAAACTTTGCTTGGTACATACGTACGGAGAAGGGGTCATGATCACGTACTCTACTATCAGTTTTCCCATAACCCAGATTCTAACATGTGAGAGATACGAGAACAGTAAAAACATGTGAGAGATACGAGAACGGTATAAAACATGTGAAAGATACTGGGAGCAGTATAAGCATGGTAGGTACTGATAGCAGTATAAAGCATAGTGAAACATGTACTGAGAACCAGTAAGAAGCATGTGAAAATATAAGAACTGTTATAAGCATGGCAGGTACTGAAAGTAATATAATATGTGAAGATTTAACTTACTACCTCAAGGATCAGTATTTTAACAGGATTAATACATGTTCTAGCATTAAAGGACAGTAAATGAGTTTGTAGATGTACTTGCCTCGAGCAAAGCAAGAATACTAGTACGAAGATATAGATGTCCGGTGTCCTGTCAATAATGATATACAAACTCAGCATCTAAGTTATGTTCAAGATTACACTAGTGGTGTGACACGACTCCTAACTGGATACTAGCCAAGTGGGAACCTAGCATAAAAGTCCGATGTGGGGTGACACTATATCCAAACTAATTTTCTAGGGCCTTTACACTAGTGCGGGGTGAGGTCCAATACTATAATAACTCAAAAGAACACAAATCATTGAAAGTCGTAATTATTTAATAAATAAATCAAACTGTACACTGAGTTCCAACAATTTTTGAGATAGACAAAAAGCTCAAATATACATAAAATAAATTACCAAAATGATCCTTGTAAATTATAGAAATTTATACTAATTTTTCTGGAATTTATAAACCTTCATAAATATTTATTAAAAATCAGCAAATATATGTATCCTGAAAATGAGGTCTGTTTTCCCATTTTTATAAAATACCAAAAGTACTTATTAAATGCTAAAAAAATTATAATAAATTAGCTAAATTAACATAGTATTTAAATACAATTTTACCCAGATTTTTACAGCAATTAAAATATATATAAAAATTCAAAAACAGCCTAACCGAATCATCCGGCGGATTACTGCGGATTACCGACGAATTTTCCAATCCGTCACAGCAAGTTTTGTGGTACAAGTTCGGATTTTCCGACGGATTTTCGCGAATTTCTGACGGATTTTTCGAACCGTCACAGAAAGTTGATTTTTGAACTCAAAACTTGTTTCGGCCATAAAAACTTCGTTTTAAATCGAAATTCGAATTTTCAAAAGTTAAAATCGCATAAAATTTAATTCCCTACAACATGGGACTATTTGTTTTCACAAATCAAAATATTTGATCAAAACCTCAAAATACTCGAAAATTATATCTAGAAACTCAGATCTATGCAATACTGTCGATCAAAACCAAAAGTGCTATATACTAAACATGTTAACAATTTAAAGAAGCATATTATAGGCCAATAAAACTTTAGTTTTTATGGAAAACAAAAATAAAGTATGGTCATGACACTTTTGAGCAAGATATACTTGCCTAGGTTAAGCTCCAAGCATAATCTTCTACTCCACCACCAAGAGGGGTACGAAACCACACTCTAGACCTCAAGGCCAAGCTCTTGGCAAGCACCAAGGGAAGAGAAGGGAAAAGAAATGAAGAGAGAGTGAAGAGAATGAAAAGAGAGAGGAGAGAGAAAGTGAAATGGTATATAGAGAAGAGGGAATTAATCTTAGCCGTTGGATCATGATCCATGTGAAAGTATAGGTCAATCATGGCCATTCAAACAAAACCAATTATCCATTGGATAATAGAGTACATCTACACTATTCACGAAAATATCTAAATACTATTCATAAAAATATCTAAATACTATTCACGAAAATATCTGAAACACTATTCATGAAAATATCAGAAACCGAAAATATCTAAAGTATAGAAAACATGTCTGAGTGGGACACGAAGGTCATGGGTGTAGAGCGTCTCGAGTAGATCATTCATGAGAAGTTGGTTCTGAAAAAATGACTGGTCTTGTGTTCCTAAATTAAAAGTCACGGTAATGTACAAACGATGATCAAAGATAAAAGTGAGAATAATTATTCAACGATTAATTGGTCCTAGTTGACCCGAAGTTGTGCGATACAAAAAGAGCACAAGGGAACAAGTTTAAGTGGGACACGATATATCAAAACGAAGCTAATCTTGTCTACTACAAAATTCGTAAAGAGAGTTTACATAGATTGGCATCCCTGACGCTCCAGAAGTCAAAGTCATAGAAAGGAACATTAATGATCAAAACAATTAAATAATAAAATACTTATCGAAAATAATTCATTTAGAAAATTTAAAATATTCCTAAAATTCAGGGGGCTTACAAAGATAAAGCAGTAAGGCGTCCTAAATGTTTAGTCAAAATATTCTTGAGATCTGGCTGTACAAAATATAGTTAGATGGTATAGCAAGGTATACACAATCGTTATCACCTGTAGTCTGACTTAGTTACATTTATGTAAAAATAAGTACAAGATAATTCGACTAACATATATATCGGTGCCAAGCGACAAAATGTAAAGTAAGTAGCAAAACGAGCAGGGAAGTAAAGAACCCACTCGTGTCCTCCTGCGATCATCCCTCTAGTATTGACCATCTTGGAGGTAGAAGTAAGCTGAGTCCCCGAGAACTGGCTCTAAATCTGGCCATACAAAACCAGTGAGGTTAGACCTCTAATAGCAAGTACCGCAAGAAAGCACGATATGAGAACTAAAACCAGTGATAAGAGTTAAGAATATAATAATAAGTCTTCGCTTGCTACTGGAATTCACACAACATCACGACACTTCAAACCAACTTCCCAACCAAACAAGGATAGAAGTTGATCCGTCATGTCCTGACATTCTGATCATCTCAGTAGTTAATAGAGTGGGTACAATATGCAAATAAATCAATTTACGACAATACAACTACTACGGCTTGCTAACTGTGAGTTCCAAGTTATCCTGGAAATATGCAATAAGGATTCCTCAGTTCTTACTATGTGCAAGCAAGGCTAGTCTACCCAATAATCAGTTATGCCAGTCATGAATTAGACGAGTCCCATCGGGACGCCCGTCATCAGTATACAGTAAATAAATATAAGCAGATACCGCTCCCTGCCTGTGTGACAGATTTACAGTATCTATGGGAACCAGCCGGCATATCGGGGCACTAATTGCCCCAAGGATGGCTTCCATGTAAGAACTCGGAAATCCATTCTCTCAATGCAATTATTATTTTATTTAACTTAGTAGTCCCTATGTTAATTGAAATCCCATGCCGTGGATCATGGTCATTCAGAATGAGTACTTTCGTACAAAGTACGATATGCACAACTCTACAACGATGCCCGTGCGGTTAGGTTGTAGGTCTTACATAGCGTGATGCAACAATCAAACCTAGCCATGAAATAATCATGCCTTGACTGTAAAGTACACATGCCGCTTTTATAGAAAAATCAGTTGAAGCCTGCACGTGTCCATATGCCAATGTTCGGGATCGGCTAGTCGATTGCAATGGTTCATAGTTAATATGAACGTGTCTCATTTAGTTTTAGTAATACGACTAGCCAGTCTCTTTAGTTCCAACTAGGAACACATGATCAATCATTTAGTCAAGATAACAATCAATGTCAATTCGTGCCAAGACATGAAAGTCAAACTAGTATTTAGTATGGTTGAGACTATAACTCTCAGGGTTAAGTTCCAGTCATACTGGGTATCCATAAACCAATCGGGACACAGGGCACTTTTCCCACCACAATATGTATTAAAATATTAGCATATCATGATTATATCGAGTTCATGTCAAAAAGGCGTAAGGATATAATAGGAGAAATGTCATGCCGACATAAAGTAAATAAAGTATAGAGCAATATGAACACCAAGGTTGGATTATGCCAAGGCTAATCTATACCATGACTAGTCTACGCCAAAGTTTTACGCTAAGGCCACCGGTTTACGCCAAGCTTTACGCTAAGGCAAATACGCGCGTAAAGAAAGTACGCGTAAAGAAGTAATGTTACGCGTAAACTCGTACGCGCAAGGGTCAAAGTTTACGCATGGATGAATACGCGTAAAGGAAATACGCTCAAATAAAGGAACAAAGTTGCGCGTAAAAACTCGTCTTACACCGAGCCAAGGAGTACGCATAAAACAAAGCTACGCGTAAAGAACAGGGTTACGCGTAAGACTTGTACGCGTAAAAGAATAGAGTTACGCATGAAACACTGTACGCGTAAAGAGTCGAGTTACATGTAAAACATTGTATGCGTAAAGGGTCGAGCCATGCATAAAAGTTGCACGCGTAAAGAGTCAAGTTTACGCACGAATGAATACGCGTAAAGGAATAATACGCCAAGCCAAGTCGACTTGCGTAAAACAGATTCACGCTGACACGAATGATCGTGGGTATAGAGCTTGATATTACGCGGGCACGTATGAACGTGGGCGTAAAGTTTAATGCTTACGCGGACACGTATAACGTGAGCGTAAAACTCCTCCCGAACTCCAAATTTCATAGAACCTTCATCCCAAGCAAAAATGGAACTTCTATGGGTCAGAATGGCGTATAACACGAATCTCAACAGCCTGGAATGATCAAAACTTGAAAACAAAGAAGTTCAATAGATCAAACCCACAAAATTCGAAAATGGCAATTTTTAGATCTACTAAAACGGAACTTCAAAATAAAAAATATAAAGTTATAAATTATCTTAGGATCACGAGAGGAAGATAAATGAACCATGAAAATATAGGTTCTCATGTGGAGCAAGATGTACTTGTCTATGGGTTTGGTAGGTGGAGAGAGTTATGAGGAAGAAAAAAAGTAAATGAGAAAGAAGAAGTAATGAAGAGAGAGAAAGGATTAGGGCTTTAAATGAAGATGTGGTAGGTGGGGAGTTGGGTTCGGTTCATAATGAACCATAAAAATATGGAAACGAACCAAACCAAGCCGAACCCAAGAGCCAAAAATAAAACACAGAAAAATAATTAGCAAAAAATTAAAGAAATTAAATGCATGATAAATATTAAATAAATATATTCAAGCAGTACACGTATTAAAATACGTATTCTGGGAACGGAGAATGACAATGGTGGCCAATACGCAACACATTTTAGCTATCTTTTAGAGAGACGACCATCACGTTAGCTGACATAGCACAGATTCTAGGATTACCTATCGAGGGTTACCTTGTATATTTTGACGAGGGGATGGATGCTTCTTATATCATTAGGACATACCTCAGTGTGGAGCCACCGTCTGATATAGGAGGTCGCAGCATTATCAGACTCACTTGGCTCCGGTCCACTTTTATGCATCTTGATCGCATCGACGTTACGACAGCTGTTGTCGATGATTCACGGGTATTTTTTCTATATTAATTATCAGAACATACCTCGGTGCGGTGTATTTTTATTTTTCGATGCCACAAAAAATATGATCAACGTGCGACTGCTGCCTTTTTTCAAGATTTGGGTACATGTACACGGCAAGCATAAGGTGCAGCAGTATTAGCACATTTATACCACTCGATGACAACTCTTGTGATATGGTATCAAAAAGTAAAACAACAAAAATATTGGTGGATGTCTAACACTTATAATGTATCTTTATACTGCTGGTAGAATACATTTATCAATTATATTTATTTGGACGTCATGCACATTATACCACTCGAGGGCACAACACATGACACTTCTCATACCTTTGATTGGGATTATTATATGCAGATGACCGGATCTTCATTATTTGGCCAAGTCCATCTTGATCAAACTAGCCAATTATATTTGACTCCATGAGTACCGATACATTCACAAGTGGAGGAGCCACCGGAGGTTACTGAGGAAAGGAGAAGAAGACTAGGTCTAAGACAAGTATATCGTAGAGACTATATAAGGGATGATAGAGGGGGGTAGTTATTTATTTAAAAATTCATGTATGAAAATAGTTTATTTTATTAGAAATTCATATATAAAAATTTCAGCAACTTCAATTACCATCTTGTCAATAATCAACTTCTATTACTTTATTTCATATAATCTAATTCTATTCATCTACACCATAGCATGTATCCATCCCACCCAACAGCAATCCTATAGCATGTACCCATCCCATCCAACAACAGACAAAACCAATTCCTTAACCCCAACCCCCAACCCACTCAACAGCAGCCCTAGCATGTACCCATGCCACCCAACAGGCAAAACCAATTCCTTAAACCCCAACCCCCAACCCACTGAGCTGAAAAAAATATAAAAAATAAAACGAGCAAGGAAAACGTCCTTCCCAAGGGTTTTTTCCTTTTTTAATCTTATAGTTTTCCGCTTGTTTTTTATGGAAGAAAGTTAACGACAGTTGCATAAAATAATTAAAAAAAAACTTTTGAAACGCCGTTGGTAATGACGTTTTCCATTTATTATTTATTTTATAGATAGAACATCCTTCGGAAAGGGCGTTCTTATGCTTCTTGTGTAAATTTACCAAAGTTGATGCTTTTAATATTAATTTATATATTTTACGCTTTGACTGAAAATTTTCTTCTTTTTTTTTGTTTTTGCCATTATTGTTGTTTTCCAAAAAGCAAAAGAAAGCCGCCTAAAAGCTACATCTAAATATAACCAACTTTTCAAAAGTCTGGCATCACTTATCATGAATGATTTTCCTTTTTTTGTGAAGATACTCACGATGATTTTTGTAACATGAGCCTATGAAAACTCCTGTAGAAAACTACTTCATTTTAAGCAGTTTTTGAAAGTGAAGGGATGCTACTTTAGAAAGTTGCTTATACTTATATTTTTTTTATATCTTGGTTAGCCTTGGAAGTAACAATGATTATGGTGAAATAAAGAAGTAGGATGCTCACACGTGATAGCTATAAATTACTCTTTTTTTGGTCATTATTGTTGTTTTTCGAAAAGCAAAAGCAAGCAATCTAAAAGCTGCCTCTAAATATAACTAACTTTTCAAAAGTCTGACATCGCTTATCATAAATGCTTTTCCTTTTTTTGGGAAGGCAGTCACTAGGGTTTTTTTTGTAACATCAGCCTGAAAACTCCTTCAGAAAGCTACTTCATTTTGGACAGCTTATGAAAGAAAAAGGATGCTGCTGTAGAAAGCTGCTTCTACTCATGTTTTTTGAAAAGCCCAAACCAGGCCAAAATCGGCTTCTGCTTTTTGAAAAGCAGCAGCAGTGCCAAATCAGGCCTAATATGACTCGTAATTAGGGAAGTCCTGAACAAATAAAATAAAATTTCACACTGAAAAGAAAGAATAGAACGCTAACCCTCTCCCCCAAAATTCTCCAAACGCTAACCCTAATTCTCGACGAAGAGACGACGACGATTGATCGTTCGTCACAGGAGTCACTTGAGATCTCTTTCCTGTTCCAGTTAGTCTTCATATCGAGATCGGCCCAAGCTCTACGAAAAGTCTTTTTCCACCGAGATCAGTCGCCAATTGAGGCCTTGGGATTTCGGTTAAAAAAAAGGTGGGATTTTTCTTCAATTTCTTGCGCTTTTAAGTAATCTAAATGTTATTAGGGCTTTCTTGTATCTGATTTATGTAAATTTTTCGTTGTGTTGAAATTTGGTTGTGGCTTCGGGCTGGGGGCTTTCGATTCCCCAAAAAAAGGTGAATTTTTTTTCTTCAATTTCTTAAGCTTTTACATGATCCAAATATTTTTAAATATTGATGGGAATTGAAAGATGAGGAATTAAGAGTTAGCCAATCTTTGTTGTATCAAGTAATTCTTCAATTTGGATCGGAGAATCGAATATATGCTGTAAAGTTCTATATTCGTGTTCGAAGTGCATGCCTAAAGTTTTTGTTTTTGTTTTTTATTCTTGCTTGTTTATTTGGGGTTTCCTAGTTCTAGAGGGATTTAGCATTCAGTCTATAGTTTAATTACTTCAACAATACAATAGGGGTGTATAAGAGTACTTGTGATGCACGTATACGCTGAAAAGGTTGTCATACCTGTGTATTCAGCTCTAATCCGATACGGCTATACACTGGAGGTTGTTGTTTTTTTTTTTATCAAACACGATCGCCGCAATATTCAGCATTGTGTAGGATTGGAGGCGGGGATGGCATGGTTTTGCGGCGGAAAAGGCGTAATACCCTTTCCCTAGGGTTTGGCGAGAAATGTAACCCTATGGTTGAAGCTCAAAAATTGATATTTGGTATATTACAGTCTTTTACCCATTTAACTTATGTTAGGGCTCATGTACCCACTGACCAAAATGGTCCCAAGTCGAAGATAAGACTCCCAACTTCCAAAAGCCTAAGCCTTTTATCCTCCAACCCCTCACTCTACCTATCACCCTGAGTCGTATTTTGCAGCTATATTGCCGTATACGTGCAAGAGAATAATACTTGATTCCATATTTGCTGCTTTAGGGTTCACCATTCTTTTTTTTCTTCTCTATGTTTTCTCGAGTTTCAATATTGAACCATGGAAGTTGGCTTGATAAAGTTGAATAGTGCAGTTGCCCATTGTTCTAGTAGGAGAACCAATGCTGATTTTGTGAGGGATGAAATTTTGGCACGATCTTCTCCATGGGAAATGTATTATCTCACACTGGGAAATATGAATCTGAAATACGTATATATCATTCAAGGAACGGAATCAGTTCAAACATCGAAAATTTAGAAGTGATGTTGGACCTACCAAATGGGACTTCAGAAGGGAAATGCTGACTCACAAATTTTGTCGGTAAGAATGTTAGAGAGAATTTATTTCTGTGCAACAAGCCTACTTCATTTACTAGCTACAACATTTAGGCAAGGGTGCATCCTATGCTTAGCATCTACTATTTTTTCGCTTGTGTATTTGATGTTCTTAGTGCTGACTCACAAATTTTGTTGGTAAGAATGTTAGAGAGTATTTATTTCTGGGCAACCAGCCTACTTCATTTACTAGCTACAACATTTAGGCAAGGGTGCATCCTATGGTTAGCATCTACTATTTTTTTGCTTGTGTATTTGATGTTTTTAGTTCCACGTTATCTGTAATGTCTGATACGTTTTCATGTTTTTTGTAACAATTTTCTTAGGGAATTTTATTAAGACGTTTACGATTAAACCGGCTATTAGATAGACCAACAAGACAGTTTTGAAAAACTAGGATATTGCAAGAATATAACAAAGAATAAATATGTGAATGATACTATATGTGTTATTTCATATAGATGATAGGGGTTACATGTAAAAGTTTTTTTTTTTACGAGAACTATATTCCAAATTCAGGAGAACCTGATCTGGAACCCAGCCAAAATATTAGTAATAAGCAACTGGAACTACATCTTGTCTCATATCCTGATGCAATACTGCATTATTAGTTTAGTACATCACCACGACAACAGACTAAGTCCAAATCTAGTGTCACCCCAACAAAAATTATTATGAAGCCTCTTGCTTGTTGCCAGTTAAAACTACTGAAAGCCAAATAACAAAAACTATACTCAATGTTGTCCTCCATTCAACTAAAGCCTTAAAATCCCTGATTCCCCAAGCCTCAAATTCCTTGTAGCCTTGATGAATTCTTCATTTCAGGCATCACCACTAGAGTTTTTTTTCCCTTCCATTACCCCTGTCTATAGTTTAACAAGATATAAAGTGTTCGTAAACAAAAATTACAATGTGACTTTTTTTTCTTCTGAAAACACCTTTTATTTCTCTCCTCCCCAATAGTCCAAATATGTGCTGCCATAACCATATCCCAAGTATACTTAAGAATCAAACTAATGTTAACTTTTTTCCACTGTAACACCATTTCTCATTACTTTCTGGCCCATTTTTCACATTGAACTATCTGAGATAGCTCTCCATATAGGCATGATAGTACTGCAGGTTAAAAAAGATGTTTCACCCATGGTTTAAAATATCGGCTGATACCGATCCGATACGGCCGATACCGATACGGTTTGGCATGTCCCGATCCGATACCGACTGATACCCGATACTGACCGATACCGACATTGGGGGTCTCCTTTTCGGTCGATTCGGCAAAGAAAATTAAACGAAGAAGACAAACCAGCAAAGGTTTAAAGCATAATAAGGTTGTAAAAGCATGTAAAAGAAGAAAATCAATCTATTGTATGTAAACCAATCGGTAAGGGTGACTACTATTTCATTTAATTTCAAAACTACTAAGAAATAACACTGAAAATACTTAAAATTATGCCTAAATGTATAACATATATGTTTTTAAATGTAAATAATTTACTAATAATTATTTGTTTTCCGTTACCAAAAAAATCCGATACTCCGATCCGAAACCGCCGATACTACCGATATCGCCGATACCAATACTCATAGGAATTGTCCGATACCGATACTGTGAACCTCACCGTTTCATCCTCTTTACTTCAAAACAGACAAATACTATCACTTTGGACATTCTTCTCTCTCGAAGATAGTTACATGGAAATACTTTGAACTGAATGACATGATATGTAAAATAGAGGGCATTGTTGATTGAGTGGATGTTGGAAGGAAAAAAAAAAAGGGAGGGGGGTCTGTTTGTTAGAAATGTTTTATAAAACGAACTCATGCTTCATATCTTAGAACATCATTTCATGTTCCTAACATCATTTTGTTTTCTTTCTCCTTTGAATGACAATGGGATCAAATTCTACAAGTATCTCATATGTCTTGGACAGGCCTTGGATATGCTAACTAATGCTTAAATTGATAAGTGTATCAGGCACATATCTGCTAGTATTTGACTGTCGAAGTGTTCAATATTTACCCACATAGACGTGACACCTCCAGTGTAGTTTGTCCATGCAACATATGATCTCAACAATGGTTTTGGACGTACAATATTTGGTGTTTTGCTGCAATATTTTGCTGTGTTCTGTTGTTAGGTACTCACTTGGCAAGTGAGAAAATATATGCTGTTGCTCATTTATACTAGTAAGAAATTAAGAATATTGGTTGCCCAAGAGTATTCTGTTGACCCCAAGACCAGTTGTTTCTTCGACCATTTTAAAGTTTTTGAGATGAGTGTTTGTACATTGCTAAACTAATTATGTTTATCAGGATAGACTATCAATGGATCTAGAGACAGAGAACCGCCTGGCTGCCTTGCTGATGGAAGAAGCAAGGAGATTGCGTGCTCAAGCTGATAAAGAAGGTGTCCATGCTTATCTTTGTAAGCCTAATGTGAGGGGTCGACCAAATTCACGTTTCCTCACTGCTACTGTTCTTGGAGTGGAACAAGGTCAGTTCTATCTTTTCCAGGATTTCTTGTTCAACTATCCTGCAATCTGATTGGCTGAATACCTGCATCATATCCCATTTAAATGATAACCAGGAATTAAAGAATCTTGCTATAACCCATCATTTAAATGGCAAACTTGTCTAATACTCTGATGTAGCTTTTATTAAGCCAAGTTTATGCTCTTGATCTGAAAATGAGCTTGAAAATGTCACACAATTGGCAATCAAAGCTTTCCCCAAAAAAAGGCAAGCTAAGCTTTAAGAATTCAGTCTCATGTGGCATGGGTCATCTTCACCCTACCTAATAATAGTACTCTGTAACAGAATCAATAGCAACCTTTTGAATTTCACTAGACTATTGCTCTGTTATTTACTCCTTCGCTCCGCCAATTGAGACTTGTTACTTGTAAGACCCTCCAAAGCTTCAGGAGTTTGGCTTTAAACGGGGCTTGCACCTCAGAGTTTGCATATTCAATACATAAAGTCTTCAAAACTCCTAGAGGTAGTTTTTAGGTGAAGAATGGATGACTTGTACTAGTACTTTTTAATGCTGTAAATGTTAGTCTTGACAAGTTCGAACCCGCCAGGCAGTGACAACATGTTAATCTTCCACTCACCTGTTTCTTACATCTGGCTGGAAGGCTTTTGCAATGGATTTCTTTAATATCGTCAAGATCGTATCAGGCTTCCCGCCAGGCAGTGACAACATGTTAATCTTCCACTTACCTGTTTCTTACATCTGGCTGGAAGGCTTTTGCAATGGATTTCTTTAATATCGTCAAGATCGTATCAGGCTTAAAACATAACTGGTTGGTAGCTTTTTGTTAACCCTAAAGCAGTAGTTCAATCTTTTTTTATCAACAAAGCTTAGAAGGAACAAATTACTTTTCTTCAAATTTAGTCTATACTCTGCAACTTTGACAAAGCTCTAGAGTGGAAGACCTAAAGAGCTAGTATGTCATCAGCAGAGTGAACATGAGAGAACTATAGATAATCCTTCACATCACTAGACATCACCAGTTCCTGGCAGTTCCTGAATGCGTCATAGTAGAGAATCCTAGATGGACGGTTAGAGACAGGGAGCAAGTGAGCATATCCTTGTTTTAAACTTTAGTGCTCTAACAGAAAAGTTAATGTTTTCCTGAATCCATCATAGTAGAGAACCCTACATGGACGGTTAGAGACAGGGAGCAAGTGAGCATATCCCTGTTTTACACTTTAGTGCTCTAACAGAGGAGTTAATGTTTTCGAACCTCCCTTGCTGAGGTTGCAATTGTGGCTTAGGATGAATCTCTTTGAACTTGTGCAATAGGTTTTGGTTCAAACTTCAAAACTGCTAACTAGATATAAAATATCAAAAGCCAGGTGCTTTTCAAATCTTCAGATATCAAAAGCCAATTAGTTTTTTCTACTAGACATCAAATCCCATTTTGATCTGAACCGCTCAGAACTTGCGCAATATATCTTGATACATAACATTCTGATATACTCCAGAGTCCAGAGGCCCACAAAATGTTGCAACTTTCGCACATTACAATGCTTATTCACAAATCCTTTGTACACATGTGCAACAATAAAAGTAATAATATAGCTTTTATTCACGGATACTTGTACGATCACTTTCCTCCTTTTCTACCTGAGATCCATGTCCTCTGTAATTAAATGAGATTTTCCACACATGAATTAAGTTGCGACTTTAATAATTAAGAATCTATGTGAACCTTACACTCCCCTGACCATTAAAATGCACTTTTGCCTTTCAACTATTCCGACTAACCATGTCCTGTTGAGTCCGTATCAGTGCATAGGCCAATCCCCTTCCCTTGAGACCAACAATCTGCAGCACACACGTGCGTGCCAACGCACAAACAGACATAATTATAAGCTGTTGATTTTAATTGAGCCTATGTTATGTTTATCTCTTTTCAGCAAACCGAGCCGTTGAGGTTAGTGAACTGTGGCGTGCTCGGGAGAAGGAGTTGGAGCTCGATGGGAAGATAAAAAGCAGGGAAAAGAATAAGAACGTACGCAATGGTGACAAGAGGCACCGTGGAGATTCACATCACAAAAGTTCTTCGCGACGTGGGCAAGAACAAGCCATGAGAAGGGCTACTTGTTCATCGAGCAACCATGTCTATGACGAGGACAGTTACCATTCGAGCGACGATGGTGGTCTTAGGGACGATGAAGTGGAGGAATTCCTTCGATCAAGGTTAGTATATATTTTCAATGTGCAATTGAGATTTTCCATAAAAATGGGATTATTTGTGAATTTAGATATTATTCTCTCTTGATTCTCCTATGTTCTAATAAACTGTTATTTTGTTGGATTTGTGCAATTAAATCTTTTGTGCAATTTTAGTTTAAATGAGCATATGTTTCTGTTTTCCCAGAACAGACTTACAGGACCTGGGAATACCCCATCATCAAATCTAGTGTGTGTCTGTATGTGCGTATGTGTGATGTTTCAATAGTAATAATAAGAATAAGAATAAGAATACTTATTATTATTAATAAAGTAGATATATAGATATATTTATAGTCCTGCTGGATGCAGGTTTAACTATGCATTCTTCAATTTTTCTAAACATTTTTCTCGCCACTATTCCAGGGCAAAGAGAGGCAGAGGTGCAATTGGTTCAAGGATGGATGAACCTGGCCCTTATCCTTCGTCCGCATCTTCAAAACCTGATGTGGATGGGAAAAATTTAGTCAACCCTGACACTAGATCTAAAGAAGAATGGGAATGCCGAATACTTGGTCCAGAGAAGCCATCTTTCATTAAGTCCCATGAGCCACCACAGGAAGAACTTGCTGGTGCACATAGCTCAGAAAAGAAGCATCACTCTAAACAGAAGAGGTCAGAAACAAGTAAGAGGAGAGAGGAGAGAAAATCCAAGCACCGCCACCATAAGAGTCGGAGAAGAAGAGGAAGCAACTCAGAATGATGGAGTAACAAGTCGGGTGCAAATTGTTGATTGTTGTCTTAACTTGTGCAATTCTGCAATTGTTGGATAGAGGCATAGAGCTGAATGGCTCTTAACAGCAAATAATAAGTTGCATAAAGTGAATAGAGTTGTATGAAGAAATTTGTGCCTACCTGCCAATGTAAGGCCTTGTTTTTTTTTTTTTTTTTCCCTTTTGGTGGGAGGGTTTGTATTTGTGTGTGCTTATCTTATCAGAAACTTTATAGACTTTATAATGCAGGCTTTTGTATTGCATGTATGTTCACTTTCCTGGTTTCTCAATATAAGATTTAAAACTTAATACATGTAATGTTCTATAGAGCATTTCCATGTTGATTAATTATGTCAATTTCCACTATGTACTAATTCAAAGTACTCTTAAGAATGATCAGAAAAGTTGAGATTTTTGGTGCAAGAAATTGTTTTTGTAGCAAATTCTTGGCTGCCGTGTTTCCAAGGCTGTGCACTGGTGCTGTGATTGTTCAGCATCACCAAAGTGGCATGATGTATGTGAGAACATTTCGAGTCTATTTGAGATCCTATGAGTCGAAACCGAATAAACTACTCACCCCTAACCAACACAATATAATATGAATGTTTGAAATGATGTTTTTTAAATATCAAAACCATGTCATATAAATTAAGGAATTATTGCAACCTCGTGAAAGAAAGAAAAAAATAGAGAGTATATATCTTGAATGAACCTGTGTCTGTGCAAATGCTAACAAAAGCCACATAAAATAGGAGAAGAAGCTTTTCTAATTATTGTCTTTATAGAGTTAGGAAGTGGCGCCATCTGAGATGGCGTCTACCTTTTATTTTTTAAATACTCAGTGCCATCTACCAAACACATTTTGGAATTTGGCGCCATGCGCCCAACAAAATAAACCCTATAACTTCATGTTTGTTTTTATATCTATCAAAATAAACCCTATAACTTCATGTTTTTTATATCTATCAGAACAATGTGTCTTTCCCTAGTGGCACATTTTCCCACATCCATCCTGAAAAGTGGTAAAACATCTAATATAAGAATAAACGTGAAGTTATATAATTTATTTGAAGAGAATCAAACATGAGCTCTGGACCATCACTATTTCCAACCACATTCAAATTGGATAGAGCCAATCAAATTGGACGTCATCTCAGATGGCGCCTGTAGTGCCCCGACCCGCAAAGTCAATCGGAGGAATCGAAACGCCGACGGCGTTGGAACTAAGCCTTGCAACGGCTCGCCCGGAGACATCGTTCAGGTGGGGGAGTTTCGGTGAACTTACTCCATCTTAGCTTGCACATAATAAATCGTGTTTTCAACTCGCACAAGTAGGCTAATATAAAAGCTACGCACCAACATAGCTAAGGGAGTAATCCCGTCGGGTCGGAAGTGTCCTAGAATATGGAGATGGTCCAACGATCAACATAGAAGTCAGCTCAGCGTGCTTTCAAATGACACTCGATCCTTCAATCCCGTGGCTTGGGAGAAGGAAGTGGCCTAAGTTGCTAAATTGCCCCGACACTTGAAATAGCCTAAGTCTTAGGCGTCGCCTGCGTAACTGCTTGCTGAAGCAGGCACGGTCCCGTTGTGCAAGGCTTGGCATAGCCTTCGCATGTCCCGTTGGTCCCGTCGACTTGTCCCGATACTTGAATAAGCCTAAGTCATAGGCGTCGCCCGCACGAATGCTTAATAAAGCATGCACGGTCCGGTCCCGCAAGGCTTGGCATAGCCTTCGCACGTCCCGCAAGTTAAGTCATCTTTGTACGGCTTGTTGGCTTAAGTCTAGGCACCCAAGACTTGGTTGTTAAGTCGACCCCGTGCCTAGCACATTCCCTCGATGCGTAGCTCGGCGTAGCCTTCGCTCGTCGAGTCATTGCCCGTATAAGTCAACAAGAGTTGCTCTAGGCTAACGAAGCCATTCCTAGCGCTATCCCGCTCTAGCTGCGGTTGTCAAGTCAAGTAGTCCCTTGAGAACAAGGCTCGTCGTATAAGTATATGACTTGAGCGTTAGCATCGCCTAGAGAACCATGCCTGTCTAAGGCACGAGCCACGGCCGAATACTTTTAAGCATGCCGGTCCCGTCCGGTCATGTCCTGCTGGAATACTTTTAAGCATGCCGGTCCCGTCCGGTCATGTCCTGCTTGAATACTTTTAAGCATGCCGATCCTGCCCGGTCATGTCCTGCCTGAATACTTGATAAGTCCCGCGCACGAGATTGGTCCCGCGGCTTGGGAGTCTCGATAGAATAAAGGAATGCATGGTCATGTTAAGGAAAGACTGGATAGATTGGATAGATCGAGTCTTGCATGGTCATAGACAACTTGTCGACAAGGTATAGTCTTCTCGGGTGATCTCCTCCGGGGCACCGGGATCATCCGCCCGGGAGAAGCGAGTGTGGCTCAAAGTAGGATGCTGGATGACCGCATGGGAGTATCGGCGCTTCCGGGGCTAGCTACCCTTAGAAGGGCAGACCGATACCCCCGCCGAGCCATGTCCAAGATAGCTTGAAATTGCTAGTGACCACTCATGTAGATGTGTCGGCAATAGCGGCACACCGCGTGTGTGCCTTTGGATTGTGTCTAGAACTTGAATGCTTGTCTTGTCGGGAGCTCAATGTTGGGCCTAAGACTGGGCTGCAGCATAGGCACCGTGCTTGGCACGATAGATGGCGTCGGAATGTAAATGGAAAGTGATACTATGGTTCACAAGTCTTGTCTAAGTTAGCAAATGGGTCTAACGGGAAGGCCGCAAGGCGGTAACACGATAAGTCTGGATAACTTGCGAGGCGCGGCCTCAATCTTGAAGTACGAGCAAAGTCTAAGTAAAGTCTAAGGCACGGCCTGCATGAGTCGTCCCATTGCCGTCCCTGGGCACTTGAATCGTTAGCACAAGAATTGGTCTAGTGGCGCTTGAGTTTAATCAAAGGTCCTGGCACGGCCGAGTTCACGTGAATTGCCCCTCGACAAAGCACAGTCTTGAACAAGTCTAAGTTTGGAATAGAATGTGGCACGACCCTGCCGTCCCGCCTTGAAGTTTGGTCAAGTACCTAAGCGATGAGGCACTGCCTCGATCAAAACACACGTTGGCAAGATAGCGTGACCCTGTCGTTACACGACCTTGTCGTTGCATCGCTAGTTATCAACTGAGACGTCCTTGTCCTAAAATGAATCCTAAGGCAAGACTAGAAAGACAATTGAAAGGGTTTAAGCTGCACAAAGTAAATAAAACGTGTCGGTTATGTATAGGTGGGCGAGAAGCTCACTCCACCAGTACAGTGGTACTGACACCCACATAGTGTTTCATGTGCAGGCACAGGTAGAAGCTCGTGGCACGGAGCTCGCTTGGATGCGTCGAGGCATGGAGTTCCTTGGCGAGTCGAAGCGTGCGGCCGCGTGACCCGAAGACTTATACAGGACATAATGTATGGACATCGCCTTCCGAAGCTTCCGCTGGATTCAAGTATTGTATCGAGAGAGAGAGAGCAGAGTGACTTGTAACATGAGTGAAAAGTGAGCCTGAGAGACTTGTAATCGGCCTTGCGCCCACAATGTAATCTTGTATTCAATATCAATAAAGAGATTCTTTTGAGTTACTTGTGTCCATGTGTTCTTCTTTAAATTCCGCTGCAATGTTTTCAATGTTTCTGCTTGGGACTTCTGTGCGACGACCCCGTCGCCGCCGATGTAATCGGCCGTTATGGAATTGCCTTGCACGAGCACAATCTAGGCTCGTGCGGCATCACGCCTTAGCGAGGACGATCGCTCCTACGGGAGCGGAGCGTGACATAATGGTATCAGAGCACGGCTTTACGTCCTTGGACTTCACGTCGAAATTCTCAGTTTTGAAAGCTCGTCGTTGGAAAATAAATGTGCGCTCTCTCTCGAATGTCCCTCGGCATGTCCATACAATAAGTCTAAATATTTTTGAAAGCTCGTACAAGCGTTCACTCAAACGCATCGATAGGCAAGGCCTTTGTGCCGAACGTTGCAAACTTGACTCGATTGAAAACACGTGCTAATGTTAGCAAGTCGCGCGTGTGCCCGAATAGTACTACGTCGACCTTAGCAAGTCGCATGCATGCCTAATTAGTCCAAACGTCGACCCTAACAAATGAGTTTGCAAACTCAACATTTAGTCCGCACGGGATAGCTATGCACACGGCCTTTTGGCTAAGTTGTGTTTCGCGTCGCGCACCTCGACCCTTGGTGCAACGAATCGCGAACGATATCAAGTATCGCTCGGTCGGGGGTGGAGATGCACTTAGAGTATCTGTCGATAGGAATGCTATCGAGTTAACGCTTAGGCGTACACGAAGGATTGACTTGGATTTCGAGATATAGTGCGAACGACTTTGTGCGTCGGTACGACGCGAGCGACTACGCTAGTGATTCGCCGAACGAGTCTAAGAGATGTCTTAGCGAATGACGCGAACATGATTGTAGGCTAGATCATATGGCTCGAATTCGAGTGGTGTATGGATTTTCTTGGAAATCATTCGAGCAAATATTGAGGATTACGAGTATGTCGGCGAGGCGATGCGATCGCGCAAAGCCTTAGAGCGCGTCACGTTTAGTTGGACGTGACTTCGTGTGTCTCGAACGAGCATCTCGTTCGGACGACTTGCGAGTAGGCAACGCGAGTAGAAATCGATATCGAAATGATTCGAACCGATGAATGAAAATGAATGGTCTTGATCGAGGAAACTTAGAGGAATCGCACGTACAATTTTGGATTGATACAAATGAAATGTGACTTGGGTTTTGAACGACGATCTTGAAATGAGCTTGAGGAATAGTGATCGAGCTTGATCTTGAATATCGAGGAAATTGTGGGATATCCAACTCGGACAATAGCATCAGTCGCACGATTCGAAATTGGTTGCAAGGAAGATCGTCAGGTTACACATATCGTCGATGGTATTGAGGCGTATCAGAGACCGATATGCGATAACTCGGGGGTACTCTGACTCGGCAAATAACGAACGTGCAAATGTCATTGTTCCGATGGATGTTGTAATCGGGATATTGAAATGTATCGAGGAAAAGATAAACTTGGCTCGAGGATTTTCTGGTTGAACAAATGACGGGTAGACTGTCGAATCGAAATCTGTCTCGGATGAAAATGAAAATGCTTGGATTTACTTCGACGATAACCCCAACGTCGACATTCTTGTCTTATGCGAGCGCAATTCCAGCCTCGCACATGCGTCGCGCCGATTGGGGCGATCACTCCGCGTGAGCGCTGGTATGGTGATTCATACAGCGGGAGTGATCAAACTTGCTTGGCGTGGCAATTTGTATGCTTCGACTTGTGGTTTGACGCGAAGGTGACTCGTGAATGAATCAGTGTGCTTGAGGATTGTGTAGGTCCAATCCGCGTATCGAGAATGAATGAGTCTAGACTCAAACAAGAGTTACGCCCCGATGAGAACGATTATTCTGCGGGCGCGTTGCATGGTGATTCATAAACCGTCGTGGATAATCGGACTCGCGTGAGATTGGGGCGCAACGTATTGTCGAGCTAGATGACCTTGTGATCGAGTACACGAATTGTTTAGAGTTGGAGATTGAACGGATTTGAATTCCGTGCAACGAATGTGTTGATGCGAATAGGTGATCGTGCTCGATGTTTAGAAATCTGAGTGACGCGAGCTTGGGTAGAAAATCCCGTATTACCGACTATGGTTTGACCCTAGGATTGGGGTCAGTGTTGGCATTATTGTTGGGGAACTATGATTCCAATCCTGACATTGACTTAGCCTGGAAAAGATTGGCCTAGCGGTTAGGCGAAACGTCCCTGTTGCAAGTGTTATCAATCGAAGGATTGATCTTGAGGATTAGTTTAAATGGATAGTGTAAATCATGAATGTAGGAAATCCTGCTCACGAGACTCGGCTGACATGCATATATTTCAGGGACGCCTGGGTATGTGCACGATGCGACTCGAGTGAGAATGACAACTCTCTATCATGCGGCTTGGTTGAATGCATGTATTTTGGGGACGCTTGGAATGCGTGCACGATCCAGCCAAGTGATACATTGAGTTCAAACACGACTGGGGAACGAGAGTGTCGAGATCTTGAAATCGTGTTAACGGAAAGATTGATAAGTCGTGCGAGCGTAGCTCGGAATCGAAGGAACGCGTAGGCGAGATGCATACGAATAAGTCTTGGCCATAGAAATGGTAGGATGGCCTGCCCTCAGGAAAGTCTCGAGGACGAGACTTGTTCTGAGTGGTGTATGTTGTAGTGCCCCGACCCGCAAAGTCAATCGGAGGAATCGAAACGCCGACGGCGTTGGAACTAAGCCTTGCAACGGCTCGCCCGGAGACATCGTTCAGGTGGGGGAGTTTCGGTGAACTTACTCCATCTTAGCTTGCACATAATAAATCGTGTTTTCAACTCGCACAAGTAGGCTAATATAAAAGCTACGCACCAACATAGCTAAGGGAGTAATCCCGTCGGGTCGGAAGTGTCCTAGAATATGGAGATGGTCCAACGATCAACATAGAAGTCAGCTCAGCGTGCTTTCAAATGACACTCGATCCTTCAATCCCGTGGCTTGGGAGAAGAAAGTGGCCTAAGTTGCTAAATTGCCCCGACACTTGAAATAGCCTAAGTCTTAGGCGTCGCCTGCGTAACTGCTTGCTGAAGCAGGCACGGTCCCGTTGTGCAAGGCTTGGCATAGCCTTCGCATGTCCCGTTGGTCCCGTCGACTTGTCCCGATACTTGAATAAGCCTAAGTCATAGGCGTCGCCCGCACGAATGCTTAATAAAGCATGCACGGTCCGGTCCCGCAAGGCTTGGCATAGCCTTCGCACGTCCCGCAAGTTAAGTCATCTTTGTACGGCTTGTTGGCTTAAGTCTAGGCACCCAAGACTTGGTTGTTAAGTCGACCCCGTGCCTAGCACATTCCCTCGATGCGTAGCTCGGCGTAGCCTTCGCTCGTCGAGTCATTGCCCGTATAAGTCAACAAGAGTTGCTCTAGGCTAACGAAGCCATTCCTAGTGCTATCCCGCTCTAGCTGCGGTTGTCAAGTCAAGTAGTCCCTTGAGAACAAGGCTCGTCGTATAAGTATATGACTTGAGCGTTAGCATCGCCTAGAGAACCATGCCTGTCTAAGGCACGAGCCACGGCCGAATACTTTTAAGCATGCCGGTCCCGTCCGGTCATGTCCTGCTGGAATACTTTTAAGCATGCCGGTCCCGTCCGGTCATGTCCTGCTTGAATACTTTTAAGCATGCCGGTCCTGCCCGGTCATGTCCTGCCTGAATACTTGATAAGTCCCGCGCACGAGATTGGTCCCGCGGCTTGGGAGTCTCGATAGAATAAAGGAATGCATGGTCATGTTAAGGAAAGACTGGATAGATTGGATAGATCGAGTCTTGCATGGTCATGGACAACTTGTCGACAAGGTGTAGTCTTCTCGGGTGATCTCCTCCGGGGCACCGGGATCATCCGCCCGGGAGAAGCGAGTGTGGCTCAAAGTAGGATGCTGGATGACCGCATGGGAGTATCGGCGCTTCCGGGGCTAGCTACCCTTAGAAGGGCGGACCGATACCCCCGCCGAGCCATGTCCAAGATAGCTTGAAATTGCTAGTGACCACTCATGTAGATGTGTCGGCAATAGCGGCACACCGCGTGTATGCCTTTGGATTGTGTCTAGAACTTGAATGCTTGTCTTATCGGGAGCTCAATGTTGGGCCTAAGACTGGGCTGCAGCATAGGCACCGTGCTTGGCACGATAGATGGCGTCGGAATGTAAATGGAAAGTGATACTATGGTTCACAAGTCTTGTCTAAGTTAGCAAATGGGTCTAACGGGAAGGCCGCAAGGCGGTAACACGATAAGTCTGGATAACTTGCGAGGCGCGGCCTCAATCTTGAAGTACGAGCAAAGTCTAAGTAAAGTCTAAGGCACGGCCTGCACGAGTCGTCCCATTGCCGTCCCTGGGCACTTGAATCGTTAGCACAAGAATTGGTCTAGTGGCGCTTGAGTTTAATCAAAGGTCCTGGCACGGCCGAGTTCACGTGAATTGCCCCTCGACAAAGCACAGTCTTGAACAAGTCTAAGTTTGGAATAGAATGTGGCACGACCCTGCCGTCCTGCCTTGAAGTTTGGTCAAGTACCTAAGCGATGAGGCACTGCCTCGATCAAAACACACGTTGGCAAGATAGCGTGACCCTGTCGTTACACGACCTTGTCGTTGCATCGCTAGTTATCAACTGAGACGTCCTTGTCCTAAAATGAATCCTAAGGCAAGACTAGAAAGACAATTGAAAGGGTTTAAGCTGCACAAGTAAATAAAACGTGTCGGTTATGTATGGGTGGGCGAGAAGCTCACTCCACCAGTACAGTGGTACTGACACCCACATAGTGTTTCATGTGCAGGCACAGGTAGAAGCTCGTGGCGCGGAGCTCGCTTGGATGCGTCGAGGCATGGAGTTCCTTGGCGAGTCGAAGCGTGCGGCCGCGTGACCCGAAGACTTATACAGGACATAATGTATGGACATCGCCTTCCGAAGCTTCCGCTGGATTCAAGTATTGTATCGAGAGAGAGAGAGCAGAGTGACTTGTAACATGAGTGAAAAGTGAGCCTGAGAGACTTGTAATCGACCTTACGCCCACAATGTAATCTTGTATTCAATATCAATAAAGAGATTCTTTTGAGTTACTTGTGTCCATGTGTTCTTCTTTAAATTCCGCTGCAATGTTTTCAATGTTTCTGCTTGGGACTTCTGTGCGATGACCCCGTCGCCGCCGATGTAATCGGCCGTTATGGAATTGCCTTGCACGAGCACAATCTAGGCTCGTGCGGCATCACGCCTTAGCGAGGACGATCGCTCCTACGGGAGCGGGGCGTGACATAATGGTATCAGAGCACGGCTTTACGTCCTTGGACTTCACGTCGAAATTCTCAGTTTTGAAAGCTCGCCGTTGGAAAATAAATGTGCGCTCTCTCTCGAATGTCCCTCGGCATGTCCATACAATAAGTCTAAATATTTTCGAAAGCTCGTACAAGCGTTCACTCAAACGCATCGATAGGCAAGGCCTTTGTGCCGAACGTTGCAAACTTGACTCGATTGAAAACACGTGCTAATGTTAGCAAGTCGCGCGTGTGCCCGAATAGTACTACGTCGACCTTAGCAAGTCGCATGCATGCCTAATTAGTCCAAACGTCGACCCTAACAAATGAGCTTGCAAACTCAACATTTAGTCCGCACGGGATAGCTATGCACACGGCCTTTTGGCTAAGTTGTGTTTCGCGTCGCGCACCTCGACCCTTGGTGCAACGAATCGCGAACGATATCAAGTATCGCTCGGTCAGGGGTGGAGATGCACTTAGAGTATCTGTCGATAGGAATGCTATCGAGTTAACGCTTAGGCGTACACGAAGGATTGACTTGGATTTCGAGATATAGTGCGAACGACTTTGTGCGTCGGTACGACGCGAGCGACTACGCTAGTGATTCGCCGAACGAGTCTAAGAGATGTCTTAGCGAATGACGCGAACATGATTGTAGGCTAGATCATGTGGCTCGAATCCGAGTGGTGTATGGATTTTCTTGGAAATCATTCGAGCAAATATTGAGGATTACGAGTATGTCGGCGAGGCGATGCGATCGCGCAAAGCCTTAGAGCGCGTCACGTTTAGTTGGACGTGACTTCGTGTGTCTCGAACGAGCATCTCGTTCGGACGACTTGCGAGTAGGCAACGCGAGTAGAAATCGATATCGAAATGATTCGAACCGATGAATGAAAATGAATGGTCTTGATCGAGGAAACTTAGAGGAATCGCACGTACAATTTCGGATTGATACAAATGAAATATGACTTGGGTTTTGAACGACGATCTTGAAATGAGCTTGAGGAATAGTGATCGAGCTTGATCTTGAATATCGAGGAAATTGTGGGATATCCAACTCGGACAATAGCATCAGTCGCACGACTCGAAATTGGTTGCAAGGAAGATCGTCAGGTTACACATATCGTCGATGGTATTGAGGCGTATCAGAGACCGATATGCGATAACTCGGGGGTACTCTGACTCGGCAAATAACGAACGTGCAAATGTCATTGTTCCGATGGATGTTGTAATCGGGATATTGAAATGTATCGAGGAAAAGATAAACTTGGCTCGAGGATTTTCTGGTTGAACAAATGACGGGTAGACTGTCGAATCGAAATCTGTCTCGGATGAAAATGAAAATGCTTGGATTTACTTCGACGATAACCCCAACGTCGACATTCTTGTCTTATGCGAGCGCAATTCCAGCCTCGTACATGCGTCGCGCCGATTGGGGCGATCACTCCGCGTGAGCGCTGGTATGGTGATTCATACAGCGGGAGTGATCAAACTTGCTTGGCGTGGCAATTTGTATGCTTCGACTTGTGGTTTGACGCGAAGGTGACTCGTGAATGAATCAGTGTGCTTGAGGATTGTGTAGGTCCAATCCGCGTATCGAGAATGAATGAGTCTAGACTCAAACAAGAGTTACGCCCCGATGAGAACGATTATTCTGCGGGCGCGTTGCATGGTGATTCATAAACCGTCGTGGATAATCGGACTCGCGTGAGATTGGGGCGCAACGTATTGTCGAGCTAGATGACCTTGTGATCGAGTACACAAATTGTTTAGAGTTGGAGATTGAACGGATTTGAATTCCGTGCAACGAATGTGTTGATGCGAATAGGTGATCGTGCTCGATGTTTAGAAATCTGAGTGACGCGAGCTTGGATAGAAAACCCCGTATTACCGACTATGGTTTGACCCTAGGATTGACTTAGCCTGGAAAAGATTGGCCTAGCGGTTAGGCGAAACGTCCCTGTTGCAAGTGTTATCAATCGAATGATTGATCTTGAGGATTAGTTTAAATGGATAGTATAAATCATGAATGTAGGAAATCCTGCTCACGAGACTCGGCTGACATGCATATATTTCAGGGACGCCTGGGTATGTGCACGATGCGACTCGAGTGAGAATGACAACTCTCTATCATGCGGCTTGGTTGAATGCATGTATTTTGGGGACGCTTGGAATGCGTGCACGATCCAGCCAAGTGATACATTGAGTTCAAACACGACTGGGGAACGAGAGTGTCGAGATCTTGAAATCGTGTTAACGGAAAGATTGATAAGTCGTGCGAGCGTAGCTCGGAATCGAAGGAACGCGTAGGCGAGATGCATACGAATAAGTCTTGGCCATAGAAATGGTAGGATGGCCTCCGTCCACGGGGTGCGCGAGAAAGGAACACTGTCGCTATCGATTCGGTCGGGACCGATAGGTCGGAATCGGCCGAGTCGATCGAACGGGAACGGTTGAATTAAGATCCATTCCCCGTTATGGAATGGCTTCTTCGGAACCAAGTCCCATATTCAGCGGGTTGCGCCTCGAGGATTGGCTCTGCGGCTGAGTCGGGAGAGACCTCCCGTTGCTCTGGTTTTCATGCCGCACTTGAATTGGCTTTGGCTTTCATTTTCGTGAATGCTTTCGATGGGTTTTCGTGACGCATTTTTGAGCTCGCATTCATATCGAAATTCTTTGAAATACACAGTGTTCTAATCAGTTGCTTATGCGATTGCAGGTGATCGCGTAGACGACGACAGCGCAGCCAACCGGTCGCTCGCTTGAAGCAAGCCTAAGGCGAGTGGCTGACCTCCTTCGCCCCGTCCCTCTACTTCAAAACTCAATATGTGAAGTAAATAAAATGCTTGTCATAATAATAATGTAGAATCAATAAAATCGTGCCACGATACTTCATGAAACACTTGTTAACGAACTGCCGATTTTGGTAATGGAAAACATGCTTCCCTATGCAATTATACTTGGGCTATGCAACCAACGAATGAATCAATTAATGTTTATCGCAACGATACGGCTAAATGACCAAATCAACTAAGTTCAAAGGAAAACGGTCATTGGACAACTTGTCGACAAGGTGTAGTTTCCTCGAACGGTTACCTAGGCCAAGGGACCGATTCGGCCCGGGAGGAACGAGTGTATAGTAAGCGCCAGCCCTTCATCGGCGCGAGTTATGCGGGAACTTTCGTACAGGGCTCGCTACCCGACGCGTAAGGGTCGCCGTCTAACTCAGCTATATGTCCGCGATGGCTTGCAATTGCCAGTGGCCCCCACACCCTTTACACTGCTTAACAAACGCACATGGCACGGGATGATTTTGATAGTTGCTCAATGTTATACAATTTCATATGCTTGCCTCAGAACATGTTAACATGCAAACCGAACAGGATGGTTAGAAAGATCATTGAACTAGCTAGCTAACATGTTTACAAATTTCTTGAATCAAATGCAGAGCTTGGATTTAATTAGCCATTCGCCAGTGCATGTGTATCGTGCTGATCCTCGCTCTTTGCAGGTCCCGCGAACCAGGAAGGACGCGCCAACTAGCTCGGTGACGTTCGTGATTTTTGAAGCTTCGGCCGTGCGTCGAAGACTCTCTTTCAGCGACTCTACTTTTGAAGGCTCTCGACAGTCCAAGGAAAATGACTCAGCGTCCCTCCCATCCAGGTCAATGGAGTACTTGTGAATATTGAGGGATGTGTGCAATGTATGGAACGGCTATCTCATCGGTACTCTTTTGTAATCGAGTCATGTTGTAGCCCGCGCGGCAAAGAGTCTTGTATCGGAGTCTGTAAAAAGATGTTCATTATCAATAAAGATCAAGTTTCCTTTAATTATTGTGTGTATCAATTTGTCTGCGTACTCTCTTAGATCTCGTGTCTCGGATTACCTTATGACTAGGCCTTGTGCGATCGCAAATTAGGTTCGCACGGCATCACGCCCGGGGGACGACTATCGATTCGACGGAATCGGGGCGTGACATAATGGTATCAGAGCACGGCTTTACGTCCTTGGCCTCCAGTGTCGAGTTCTAGTCTCCAACCGTTGACCTCGTGTCGATGAGAAGAGTTGTTCCATACGCTGAACCCAGGACATTTTCTGAAACTAACGAGAGTTGCTTTCCTTTTCCTTGCAGTTACGGGAGCTCAGGCAGAAGACGAGACGAGCGCTTCCAGCGGCTCGAGTGCTTCTGGACCCGAGCATTCCGTCAACCCAACGGGAATGACGCCTACTGTAGCCGGACCTTCCGGCGACCCGATGCAACGTATGCTGCAAATGCTTGAAATACAGCAGCGTCAAAACGAGCTCCATCGTCAGCAAGCGTAGGCTCGTCAGGCTCAATTTGAGAATCGGTGCGAGGCTCAATTCAAGCTGCAGCAGCAGCAGCTGAATACCCTCCAGCAGATCGTACAGTCGGTCGTCGGCAACAACAACTCAACGATGACACCTGCCGTGACCCAGCCTGCGGTTCGATCCAACGAAGCTGAACCAGAGGCGCCCGTGCTCTCATCTGCAGCACCGAGAAGTTCTAACTTCGACGTGTCAAAATTCACGAAAAGCTGCCGCACTTCCTTCAACGGCACAGAAGATCCCGCAGTGGCGATCGACTGGCTGGAGGAGCTGGAAGATAAGTTCGAGCTTCTGGGTGTCGAGGACTCAAAGAAAGTCGCGTGTGCTCAACTTCTACTTCGAATGAACGCGCACGATTGGTGGGCTGTGCAGAAGCGGGCAATTCGATGTGAAGACGAGACGGCGGCGATCTCATGGACGACATTCAAAAAGGCGTTCGAGACTGAATATCTTTCCGCAGCCGTGTGACAGGAGAAAGAAGATGAGTTCATGCAGTTAAAGTAGGGCAATATGACGGTACGACAATATGCGGCCAAATTCAACAAACTGGCCAAATTTGCTGGGGACTTCCTACCTACCACCGCCAGCCGAGCTCGACGATTCGAAGTGGGCCTGCGTTCAACCATCCGTGCGCATGTTTCGGTGGCCGAATACAAAACCATGGGCGAGGCACTCAACCACGCCATCCGTCTGGAGTTCGAGTATCCTCCTACTACTACCGGCGCTGTTCACTTTAATAACAAACGCCATAGTAATGCGGGAGGCAACAACGCACACAAGCGTCAAAATCGTGGCAACGGAGGCGGCAACCAGACGAAGGATCGAGTGGTCTGCACTTTCTGCGCCAAGGAGGGACACTTGATCAGCGAGTGCCGACTGAAGAACGGTACGTGCCTCGGGTGCGGCCGAGCCGACCATACCGTACGCAACTATCCGAAGAAGAACCGAGGCCAAGCACCTCGGGCTCCACCGACCGCACAACAGAATGGCCAAGACCGTCGCCCCAATGCTCAGGGCCGTGTCTACGCCATGACCCGAGATGAAGTGTTCGCATCCGATACAGTCGTGACAGGTATACTACAATTCAATAATAAACCTGCTCGTATATTGTTTGATTCAGGTGCCACGCATAGTTTCATATCGGCGGACTTTGCCGCCGAGCACAAATTTCCTCTGACCCCGCTCGGTCTCGAGCTCACTGTTAACATCCCGTCGGGCATGCCACTAGCTGCGAGTTTAGACTGCAGAGACGGAATCATCTGTATAGGTGGTCAAAAGGTCAGTCTCGATGCGATAGTTCTAAATATTAAGGACTATGATATCATTCTGGGGATGGATTGGCTCGGTCCGTGCAACGCAACCATAGACTGCGCTAAAAAGAAGGTCACATTCCGCATACCGGGAGTGCCCGAATTCTGCTACTCGTGTGGTGAGGCGTCACCGACCTGCATGGTGATCTCTGCAATATCTGCTCGACGGATGCTGTATTCCGGGTGCGAAGGCTATCTAGCTTCCGTTCGAGACATGCGATAGGATGGTGCAAACGCGGGTCAGACCAACGTTGTGGCAGAATTCCCCGATGTGTTCCCGGACGAGCTGCCCGGCATGCCGCCCGATCGAGAGATTGAGTTCACTATCGATACCTTCCCCGACACTCGACCGATCTCGAAGACCCCGTACAGAATGGCCCCTACAGAGCTTAAAGAACTCAAGGTGCAGTTACAGGAATTGCTCGACAAGGGATTCATCCGACCCAGCGTCTCGCCATGGGGAGCGCCTGTACTATTTGTCAAGAAGAAGGACGGCTCTATGCGTCTTTGTATCGACTACCGCGAGCTGAGTAAAGCCACTGTCCGGAACAAATACCCCCTGCCCCGCATAGATGATCTGTTTGATCAACTCCAAGGTGCCACGGTGTTCTCTAAAATTGATTTGCGTTCGGGTTACCATCAACTCAAGATCAAGCCGGACGATGTACCGAAGTCTGCCTTCCGTACTCGATATGGCCATTACGAGTTCCTGGTAATGTTGTTCGGCCTAACGAACGCCCCTGCTGCTTTTATGGATTTAATGAATCGGGTGTTCCGTCCATTCCTCGACAAGTTCGTAGTAGTCTTTATCGACGATATACTCGTCTACTCGAAGAATCGGCAGCAACACACTGAGCATCTGCGGACCGTGCTTCAGACCCTTCGAGAAAACCAACTATATGCGAAGCGAAGCAAATGTGAATTTTGGCTTAGCAGCGTCTCATTCCTCGGACACATCATTTCTGCTGAAGGCATTGCGGTCAACCCAAAGAAAGTTGAAGCCGTCGTCGATTGGAAACGGCCAGCGTCCGTCGGCGAGATTCGAAGTTTCCTTGGCTTAGCGGGATACTACCGACGCTTCGTGAAAGACTTCGCGAAGATCGCATCGCCTCTGACTCGCCTCACCCAGAAAGGAGTCGCATTCGAATGGTCGGACGACTGCGAAGCTGCTTTCCAAGAGTTGAAGCAACGGCTCGTCTCGGCCCTGATACTCGCACTTCCAGAAGGGACAGAGGGTTTCCAGATATTCAGCGACACGTCCGGTCAGGGCTTGGGGTGTGTGCTGATGCAACGGAACAAGGTGATATCTTTTGCTTCCCGACAGCTAAAGCCGCACGAGAAAAATTATCCCACGCACGACCTGGAGTTAGCGGCGATTGTGTTTGCGTTGAAATTGTGGCGCCACTATCTCTATGGTGTGGCATGCACGATCTATACCGATCACAAGAGCCTCAAGTATCTATTCACACAGAAGGAGCTGAACTTGCGGCAAAGGCGTTGGCTGGAACTAATCAAGGATTACGACTTGACTATCGACTACACGCCGGGAAAGGGAAATGTTGTGGCGGATGCTTTGAGTCGGAAGTACATTGCCTCGTTATCCATTGACCCCCGACTGCTACGCGACCTTGAAGAGATGGGCATCGAGCTCCGAGTCAGATTCCGGAACGTGCAGTTGGCAAAGTTGCAGTTAGAGCCGAGCTTGCTGAATAAGATCAAGACCGCTCAGACGGACGATTCGTACCTGAAGAAAGTGCGAGAGCTAATTTCGACAGGCAGAACGACCGACTTTGCGGAAGACGAAACCGGCGTGCTTCGATTGAAGGGTAGGCTATGCGTTCCGGACAATTCAGAACTCAGAAAGGAGATCCTGTCGGAGGCGTACTATGCAAAATATACTTTGCATCCAGGCAGTACCAAGATGTATAAGGACCTCCGCACGACTTTTTGGTGGCACGGAATGAAGAGAGATGTGGCGCTCTTCGTGTCGCAATGCATGGCCTGTCAGCAGGTAAAAGCTGAGCATCAGCGACCGGGCGGGGAGATGCAGAACCTCGCTATTCCCGAGTGGAAATGGGATCATGTCACTATGGATTTTATTGTTGGCCTGCCGAAGACACCACGGGGGAACGACGCCATCTGGGTCATCGTCGATCGATTAACCAAGTCAGCGCACTTTATCGCCATCAAAGTTACTTGGAGCGTTGATCGCCTGGCGCAGATTTATCTCGACGAGATAGTTTGGCTGCACGGAGTTCCAGTATCCATCGTCTCTGATCGGGATTCACGATTCATGTCGCGATTCTGGAGTAGCCTTCAGTCGGCGCTGGGAACCAAGTTACAGTTCAGCTCAGCTTACCATCCTCAGACCGACGGCCAAACGGAGCGCGTCAACCAGATTCTCGAAGACATGCTACGGCTCTGCGCAATTGACTTCAAATCAAGTTGGGACGTCCACCTACCGCTGGCAGAATTTGCATACAACAATAGCTACCAATCCAGCATCCAAATGGCGCCGTATGAAGCTTTGTACGGCCGGAAGTGCAGATCGCCCATTTGCTGGGATGAAGTCGGGGAACGGCAAATACTCGGCCCGGAGCTGGTGGAATAGACTGTGGAAAAGGTCAAGCTCATCCGGAAAAGATTAAAGACCGCGCAGAGTCGTCAGAAAAGCTATGCAGACATTCATCGTCGACCGCTCGAGTTTCTAGTAGGCGATCACGTATTTCTTAAAGTGTCGCCCATGCGGGGAGTTACTCGGTTCGGCGCGAAAGGAAAGTTGAGTCCGAGATTCGTCGGGCCGTTTGAAATACTTGAACGGGTCGCGCCAGTGGCCTACAAAATTGCCCTACCGCCGGCGCTTGATGGTGTACACAACGTCTTCCACGTCTCTCAGTTGCGGAAGTACGTGCACGACCCTAGCCACGTGGTAGATTTTGGCCAGCTGGAGCTAAAGTCAGACTTATCCTACGTCGAAGAGCCAGTTCAAATCTTAGAACGCAAGGATAAGTTGCTGCGAAATCGAGCGATCCCTCTCGTCCGCGTCCTCTGGAAGAACCACTCGGTCGAAGAGTCGACATGGGAGCTTGAATCGGAGATGAAGGATAAATTCCCTTCATTGTTCTCGTAGAGGTAGGTTCCATCTTTAAGTTTCGAGGACGAAACTTTTTATTAGTTGGTTATGGTGTAGTGCCCCGTCCCTACATCGTGCCCCGTCTTCGTCCACGGGGTGCGCGAGAAAGGAACACTGTCGCTATCGATTCGGTCGGGACCGATAGGTCGGAATCGGCCGAGTCGATCGAACGGGAACGGTTGAATTAAGATCCATTCCCCGTTATGGAATGGCTTCTTCGGAACCAAGTCCCATATTCAGCGGGTTGCGCCTCGAGGATTGGCTCTGCGGCTGAGTCGGGAGAGACCTCCCGTTGCTCTGGTTTTCATGCCGCACTTGAATTGGCTTTGGCTTTCATTTTCGTGAATGCTTTCGATGGGTTTCATGACGCGTTTTTGAGCTCGCATTCATATCGAAATTCCTTGAAATACACAGTGTTCTAATCAGTTGCTTATGCGATTGCAGGTGATCGCGTAGACGACGACAGCGCAGCCAACCGGTCGCTCGCTTGAAGCAAGCCTAAGGCGAGTGGCTGACCTCCTTCGCCCCGTCCCTCTACTTCAAAACTCAATATGTGAAGTAAATAAAATGCTTGTCATAATAATAATGTAGAATCAATGAAATCGTGCCACGATACTTCATGAAACACTTGTTAACGAACTGCCGGTTTTGGTAATGGAAAACATGCTTCCCTATGCAATTATACTTGGGCTATGCAACCAACGAATGAATCAATTAATGTTTATCGCAACGATACGGCTAAATGACCAAATCAACTAAGTTCAAAGGAAAACGGTCATTGGACAACTTGTCGACAAGGTGTAGTTTCCTCGAACGGTTACCTAGGCCAAGGGACCGATTCGGCCCGGGAGGAACGAGTGTATAGTAAGCGCCAGCCCTTCATCGGCGCGAGTTATGCGGTAACTTTTGTACAGGGCTCGCTACCCGACGCGAAAGGGTCGCCGTCTAACTCAGCTATATGTCCGCGATGGCTTGCAATTGCCAGTGGCCCCCACACCCTTTACACTGTTTAACAAACGCACATGGCACGGGATGATTTTGATAGTTGCTCAATGTTATACAATTTCATATGCTTGCCTCAGAACATGTTAACATGCAAACCGAACAGGATGGTTAGAAAGATCATTGAACTAGCTAGCTAACATGTTTACAAATTTCTTGAATCAAATGCAGAGCTTGGATTTAATTAGCCATTCGCCAGTGCATGTGTATCGTGCTGATCCTCGCTCTTTGCAGGTCCCGCGAACCAGGAAGGACGCGCCAACTAGCTCGGTGACGTTCGTGATTTTTGAAGCTTCGGCCGTGCGTCGAAGACTCTCTTTCAGCGACTCTACTTTTGAAGGCTCTCGACAGTCCAAGGAAAATGACTCAGCGTCCCTCCCATCCAGGTCAATGGAGTACTTGTGAATATTGAGGGATGTGTGCAATGTATGGAACGGCTATCTCATCGGCACCCTTTTGTAATCGAGTCATGTTGTAGCCCGCGCGGCAAAGAGTCTTGTATCGGAGTCTGTAAAAAGATGTTCATTATCAATAAAGATCAAGTTTCCTTTAATTATTGTGTGTATCAATTTGTCTGCGTACTCTCTTAGATCTCGTGTCTCGGATTACCTTATGACTAGGCCTTGTGCGATCGCAAATTAGGTTCGCACGGCATCACGCCCGGGGGACGACTATCGATTCGACGGAATCGGGACGTGACATAATGGGGCGTGACAGCGCCAAATTCTAAAATTTGGTTGGGCGCCATCTAAGATGGCGCTGAGTATTTAAAAAAAAAAGATATTGCCATATCAGATGTCGTCAATCCCAAAAAAATGTTGGGCGCCAGCTCAGATGGCTCAAAATCCAAATATTTAGTTTGTCACCATGGATGGCGTCCCATCCCTCTCCCTGTAAAATTCTCAAAACTTCTTCACTTCTACAATAAATACACTTAATTTCCTAACTCTATATGAAATTTTCTGCAATAATAATGTCAATTTTTCTATTGGAGAGGTTCAAAGCATCTCTCTATTACAATTATGAATTAAGGCTTGTTAGTTCAAGTTAATTGCAAGCCTTGTACTAATGATAGCATCAACATTTGTTTAGCAAACTTTGTGCCTTTGACAAAGGCCTAACATAAAAGAAAAAGAACTTCTTTTACACCTCTCTTTTAAAGTATATTACAAAACAATTTTACATATCTCTTTTCTTCTCTTTTATTTCCAAAATAGTCAACTTTGATGGTAGTGAAGTATTAAAGTAGTGATAGATTACAATTAGTTAAGAGCTAAAGATGCTAAACATCTTTTGGTCTAACTTTTACATTCCTTGTTTTGATGTTATTATTGTGAAAATAATATAAACATAAAACTAGAATTGCCAATGAAACTTTTACAATGTCCTTTGACTTTTAATATGGATTATCAAAAATATTTTTAATGTATAATGGGAGTTAAAATTCTCAATCTTGTGCTAAAATTTCTCAAATTTCAAATTGTATGTCATAAAACAATAGTTTCATTATAAATATAAAAAAAAATTACACCAACAAGGGACTGTTTATCAATATCAGTTTATAGCATTTACATTATTTTTTGTGCTTGCTCCTTGGGTAAAATATGCAATTTTTTGAGAGAGGAAGAATATTCAACATGCAAACTCCTTTTAGTTTCAAGGAGCTAATTGCAAAAGTATCTAGTAAAGTAAGGAACCTAAAGTAAGTTGAAGTGAAGTGAGCAGTGGCACACATTCCGTAAAACTCTTCTCCCCCATCCACCAATTTCCATTTTCCCCTCCCCTCCCCTCTCCCAAATCCAACCCCAATTCCGTCCAATCCGAAACTATAACCCTAATTCCGATGGAGGAAGCCCTAGAAATGGCGCGGGCGAAGGACACGAAGGAGCGGATGGCCGGTGTCGAGCGGCTGCACCACCGCCTCGATTCCTCCACCAGGACCCTGACCTACGCCGAGGTCACATACCTCGTCGACGCCGCCACGGATCTCCTCAAGGACGGCAACTTCCGGGTGTCCCAGGGGGCTCTGCAGGCGCTCTCCTCCGCCGCCGTGCTCTCTGGCGAGCATCTGAAGCTGCATTTCAACGGGCTGTTGCCGGCGGTCGTGGAGAGGCTCGGGGACGGGAAGCAGCCGTTCAGGGACGCTGCCAGGCAGCTCCTCGTCACTCTCATGGAGGTTCGGACGGATTCTTGTTGAATTGTTGTGGATCTCGTTGTAATTGGGGGTTTAGGATTATAGGGAACCCCTGATTTTGTTGGAAAGTTGGTTCTTTGGCTTTTGCATGTCGAAATTCTCTGGCACTTCTTTCGTATTCGTCTTGAAATTTGCAATGCTTAAATTTACAATTTTGAGTGAATAGGAGAGGAATTGAGAGCGTGATAGGTATATACTGGAGGTTCAGAGAATTAATGGACTTTTGGAGATCCTTGGAAACCTTAGTTATGAGGAAATTTATGGAATTTTGGTGGTTCGTTTGGGATCTGGTAGAAGTTTGAATTGCTGTCAACGGGGGTTGGAAATTCTTAGAAACACTTATTTCTGGAGAATATCATATATGTTGATTATCTGGCTTCTGTTGATCGCAGGCTTCAGGAATGTTAGTTGAATTTTGAGTGATACCAAGGCGTTTAGGTTTGACGGCTCTCATGGGGTTTTGGGTTACTAAAATTGCCACTTCTTTTCCATTCTTCTTGAATTAAGAACTAGGTTTCTGTCATTGAGTTCGGGTTTATTCAAACAAACAGAAGAAAAATCTAATTTTTGGAAAAATCTATTGATTCTATGTCTTCCACTGATCATTGGATTCGGGAATGTGAGTTGAAGTTTGAGTGGTAGAACAGGAATTTGGGCTTGATAGCACTAAAATTGGCACTTCTTTCGTTTCTTCTTAAATTTGTAACACTGTTAGGTTTCAATTTTGAGTGAATAGGAGAGAAATTGAGGGCATCATCAGTATAGTAGAGGTTTTGGAGATTCTTGGAAACCCTAGCTCTTGAAAACGATGGAGGTTTGACATTTCTTGAACCCCTAGGCTCTTAGCCTCTTAGATTTGCATGCAAGAAGGGAAGTTTGTGGCACTATTTTCTTGTAAAACCCTCGCTTTTATCATTTCTAAGCTTTCACCATCACATAGAATGATTCTTGGAATCTTGTTACTTTTTCTAGAAGGTAGTTGGAATTGTGAGAGAGACGATTTATATGTTATATTTGAGATTCATGACGACCCTAAAACCCCAAGTATTTTCTTTTGTTTTTGTAGTTCTTCCGACATTTTACTTCATGTAGTATGTCTATGCACACTTGTTTTCCACCGGTTGCCTTCTTATGGACTTGTAAGCTATGTTGTTAGTTTCGTACGATACACTATGATGATATACTATCATTTCTTTATGTATCGGTCGATCCGATACGATACATATAGGCTGATAGGCATGGAATGCATATTTAAGAATCTTGATTCTGAAACTAGATAGACCTATGAAGTTGAAACAAATAAAAAAATTATGAGTAAATTATATTAAATCATGTTCCTATATGGATTTAGAAGTATAGACCTAAACTCCTAGGGTTAATGTATCATAGGATACACGACAAGATACACATGCAAATTGATACACATTACGTATTGGGAGTTCGACCTAGCTTCTTAAGAACTGAAGGTTGCAATTTGAGTGCTAGAAGAGAGATTTAGATTGCTTTCAGAAAAATCATCTCATCTTTCTTTGCCATTTAATTTCAAGTTCCCATTTTTAGTGGTTTAATCTGAATATAGGGGTATGTGCTTCAATAAGATCGTCTTGTCGGCATCAAGTTCTCTATTATTCCCTTCAGTGCTGATCTTCAAATATGCTTGCTGACCTTGAGTTGTGATACGTTTGATTGTGGTTTCTTTCGATGAGATTGATGTGTTTTGGTAGTTGGAGAACATCTGATAAGAGAATTACAGAGTATGGTATTGATCTTTGAAGAACTGGTTTCGAGAAACTCATCATCATGTTTTATTTATCTTTTCTTCATCAATCTGGCAATTTGACATAAGATGTTTGTTTTAGGGCTAACGAGTTGTGAATTGACAATTTTTCTTCTTCTTTTGTTTCTTTTTTTCTTGTAGATGGAATTCTATTTAGGTACTTTTTATGCATTTGTCATGCCAACATTTGTATAAACAGGGGGGGGACTCTTTTGGTTCTTTTATTTAAAATGTTTTGCATAGTTTCTTGTCAATAAATTTTAAGTATTTTGATCATAGTTTTTGGGTACACCTAAACATCCATCGAACCATGTTCTGGTATGAGCATTCTGGTTTGGGGTACATTTCGGATCCGGATCGTTATGGTACTCGACCCGGATAGCTAAATTTTCCAATTCGAATCAATCATATTGAAATCTCAATATAAATTTGCTTTTGTATCGACTTTCAATGCAAAGAAAGTTGAAAAAAGACTTTCTTGACAATTGGGTCCATAGCTACACATTTCTTATGATTTTAACTTCATAATTTGTGTCATTGTTGTTTCTTCATTGCTCATAAGCCACTACTATGCAAGGTTCAAAGTATCGGTATCGGTTTCGATATCGGACAGTTTGTATGAGTATCCGTAATCGGAAGTATCGGCGGTATTGAATCGGAGTATCAGATTTTTTTGGTATAGGCTGTATCGGCAATATTAAATAATTATTAAAAAAATAAGAAAAAATAATTTACATATTTATGCATTATTTAAGCATTTTCTATGTTTTTTTATTATAATTAAATAAAATAATAGTCATCCTTTCTGATTGGTTTACCTGCGATATACAAGTTTTCTTCATTTACATGTTTTTACTTTCAATTTTACTATATCATTAATTCGTACTAATTGAATTTTGTATTGTTTTATTACTACAGGTTTAAATTTTGATGAATTAAGGAGCATAAATGAAGGCACAAGAGATTAGAAGCAATGCTAATGGCTGGATGAGACAAGAGTCGCAAGACCCATTATTATATTTGTTCGGATGTTTTTTTAATTTATGTAAAAAAAAATTAATTATATCTAGAATTTTAGTTTTATGCATAGTTACAAATTGTTATAATATGATTGATGACACAAATTATTTTGTTTCATAATATACCGAAATAAAATTAGCTACAAGATTTACTTTGAATTTAAAAGTACGACAAAAAATACTTGGCCAGAAAAATTTATTGGGACTCTGGCCTATTCCTTTATTTAAATTTCATGAATAAAATTTTTTTTACAATATGTTGAAACATAAACATACAAATACAAAAATAAATATAAATACGAAAAAAAATACAAATATATCACTAAAATGGTTCATAATTATCAGAATCGTCCCGATATGGTTCTTGGTTATGAGGGCAGTAGAGATTGATATCTGTATTATAAAAAAAACTTGTCATGAGGCCATCAAATGTAGAATGTTGTTCTGCCTCTGGAGTGTTGTATGGATACTAACTTGTAAACAAACTATCATACGTATTGTTGTAATTGTTTGAAGGAATATGTACATCATGATAGCTAGATCCTCCAGCATATACATCATTCATACGGTGCTCCCTAGGTTGATGATCACTTGATTAGTCTCCAGAGTATTCATGTGACTGGTCTCCAGGATTTTTATATTCATTAGTATTGTCAGTACGAGTCGCGAGTGTAGCTTCTTTTCCTCCACTATCGGTACTGTCGTCTTTATCGCTGTCGACCGTTGACATGGTACATTTGGTGTTTTCTTTCTTTTTTTAGGCCTTCGAGCATTTTCGGCATGGATCTTGATCATGAAATATTTCATTCAAATCTATAACATTTTGTTCTATCTCATGATCTTTATAGATTTTGAACCCTCAATCTCATTATAATGAACAAAAACCAATTTTTTCTAGTCTCGTCATTGTAAGTATATTGCGGGGATGAGTATGGATGAGAGCAAATGTTGTCAAATTCCTTTCACAGTTGGAAGAATACACCGTTTAACTTAGGATGCGCACAGCTAATCGAGTCAAATTTGGAGTATCCTCCCTAGTATGTATGGACCTCCACTCAACTACAAAAGTAATAAAATATATTAATTTTTGTAAATATTTAATTTTAACTAATAAATAATTTAAAGTATTAACTATTACTACCAGGAAGACATCTATTTATAGAACTTTGAATTGATTTGAATTGAAGGCACCACTTCTCAATCTGAACCTTTCTGTCTACAAAGTGATATTACACAAGTTATAATATTAAAATTTAAATATTTTATAGTAATGAAAAATTCAATATCAAACAATACTTACCTTTCTGTTTATATTAAGGCGTGTTGCATTGTCATTCATTATTCTATTAAAGATGCGGTGGAAGCCATTCAGTAACTCATCGTCATTTACAATATCATTAGAATATTGGTATTTGGAATTTAAGAAGTAACCTGCAAATTAAATAAATAACTCGTTTAAAATTCCTAGAAGCATTATAAAAATATTTTGAAGGGTATTTCTCACCTCCTTGATATTTGGGATTCAAGAAATAACACCATTATAAAATATTTCTTACCTCCTCCTCACGATATGCGACGTCACGATATGCGACGTTGAGGAATATTTCAGAGGTAGGAGAAAGGAATATGGACCCATTTGTCCTAAGAAAATAATGGACAAAACAACCCAAAATAAATGGTGCCCTTAAGGGGATAAAAAATGCTAAAGAGCATATAGGAAGATTTATATCAAATATATATATGTATATAATAATATACCGTTCAATGCTGCTAAAAGTCCACACTACCAACCAATGATAGATACCATAGCAGCTTGTGGGAGTGGAGTGAAAGGTCCAACTTCTTATGAGATTTCGAATACATATTTAGATATGGAAATAAGTGACATGAAGTACTTGATATCTTTTCATAGATATTGAGATGAATATGAGTGCACCATTATGTGCGATGGATGGAGTAAATAACTTTCTTGTGTATTATCCACAAGAACCGATATTTTTTTAAAAATCTGTAGATGCCTCTGACAAATACAAAGATGGTAATTATTTATTTGGTCTGATGAATGAAGTTGTGGAAAAGATTGGAGAAAATATGGTCGTCCAAGTAATTACTGACAATGGTCCCAATTACAAGACGGCGGGAACGAAGTTAATGCAGGTGAGAACACACTTATAGTGAATTTTTATTATTTTTAAATAAAGCTTCATTATATTTATTATTTGTATGTTTGTATGCAGGTGAGAAGAAACTTATACTGGATTCCATGTGCAACACATTGTATAGATCTAATATTGAAGGATATAGCTACTGATCAAAGTATTAGACCACTAATACAAAAGTCTCAACATCTGATTTGTTTTATATATAATCATGGTTGGGCACTTAGCATTATGAGAACCGAGACTCAAAATGGAGAATTGGTTAGACCAACCATCACTAGGTTCGTTACCAATTTTCTTGCTTTAGATTCCATCCTTAAATATCAGACCGATTTAAAAAGAATGACAAATAGAAGGAGTTGGACAGACAACTACATGAAACTCAATCTCAAAGATAGAGAAAATGCAAATGAGGTTGTCAGTTTAATCGACAGTCAAACTTACTGGAGGGATATTGCAGGCATCACTGCAATATTTGGACCTTTAGCAAAAGTTTTAAGGATGGTGGATAGTGATTATAAAGCAGAGATAGACCATCTTTATGAGGCTATGGACATAGCTAAATTAATAATAAAAAAGAATGTTAGTAAAGGGTATAAGGAGTGTTGGAAAATGATTGATAATAGATGGGATACTCAACTACATCGAGATATCTTGAATACCCTTCAAAATATATTTTATAATGTTTCTAGGGATTTTAAACTAGTTATTTATTCAATTTTGCAGGTTATTTCTTGAATCCCAAATATCAATATTCTAATGATGTTGTAAATGACGATGAGGTACTGAATGACTTCCACCGCGACGTTAATAGAATGGTGAATGACAATGGAACACGCCTTAATATAAACAGAGGTAATTATTGTTTGATATTGAATTTTTCATAACTATAAAATATTTAAATTTTAATGTCATAACTTGTGTAATATCACTTTGTAGGCGGAAATGTTCAGATTAACAAGTGGTGTATTCAATTCAAATCAATTTCAAAGTGTTGTAAATAGATGTCTTCCTGATAATAATAGTTAATACTTTAAATTATTTATTAGTTAAAGTTAAATATTTACAAAAACTAATATATTTTATTACTTTTGTAGCTGAGTGGTGGTGGAGGATGCTCCAAATTTGACTCTATTAGCCGTACGTATCCTAAGTCGAATGGTGTCTTCTTCCAACTGTGAAAGGAATTGGACAACATTTGCTCTCATCCATACTCGTTCCCGCAATAGACTTACAATGACGAGACTAGAAAAATTGGTTTTTGTAAATTATAATATGAGATTGAGGGTTCGAAATCTACAAAAATCACGAGATGATCAAAATGTTATAGATTTGGATGAGATATTACATGATCAAGATCCACTCACAGCTTGGACTAGAGAAAGAGAAACACCACTCTTGGATGGTAGAGAAAATGAGTGGTTAGATGATAACTTGGATATCGATCCACAAGATACTCCGAAAATGTTCAAAGGCCTGAAAAAAGAAAAAAATACCAGATGTACCATCTCCAAAGGTCGACAACGATAAAGATGATAGTACTGATAGTAGAGAAAATGGAGCTACACTCGCGACTGGTGCTGACAATACTAATGAATATGAAAATTCTGGAGACCAGTCACATAAATACTATGGAGACTGGTCAAGTGATCATCAACTTAGAGAGCACCGTATGGATGATGTATATGCTGGAGGATTTAGCTATCATGATGTACCTACTCCTTCAAACAATTACAACAATACGTATGATAGTTCATTTACAAGTTATTATCCATACAACACTCCAGAGGCGGAACAACATTCTACATTTGATGGTCTCATGATAAATTTTTTTTCATAATACATATATCAATCTCTAATACCCTTATAACCAAGAACGAGATCGAGACGATTCTGATAATTATGAATCATTTTAGTGATATATTTGTATTTTTTCGTATTTGTATTCATTTTTGTATTTGTATGCTTTATGTTTCATACCTATTGTAAAAATATTTTTATTCATGAAATTTAAATAAAGGGATAGGCCAGAGTCCCAATGAATTTTTCTGGCCAAGTATTTTTTTGTCGTAGTTTTAAATTCAAAGTAAATCATGTAGCTAATGTTATTTTGGTATATTATGAAACAAAATAATTGGTGTCATGGATCATATTGTAACAATTTGTAACTATGCATAAAATTAAAATTCTAGATATAATTAATTTTTTTATATAGAAATTAAAAAGAACATCCGGACAAATATAATAATGGGTCTTGTAACTCTTGTCTCATCCAACCATTGACATTGCTTCTAATCTCTTGTGCTTCCCTTTATGCTTCTTAATTAGTCAAAATTTAAACCTGTAGTAATAAAACAATACAAGATTCAATTAGTACGAATTAATGACATAGTAAAATTGAAACTAAAAACATGTAGATAAAGAAAACTTGTATATCGCAGGTAAACCAATCAGAAAGGATGACTATTATTTTATTTAATTATAATAAAAAACATAGAAAATGCTTAAATAATACATAAATATGTAAATTATTTTTCTAATTTGTTAATAATTATTTAATATTGCCGATACAACCGATACCAAAAAAAATCCGATACTCCGATCCGATACCGCCAATACTTCTGATACCGATACTCATACAAACTGTCCGATACCGAAACCGATACCGATACCGATACCGATACTTTGAACCTTGCTCATAAGCATGACATACCAGTAGCCAACCTAGGCAACTATTGTTTATCAACAACTAAGGGACATGAGTTACCAGAAGCCAACTTAGACTGAGTTTGGGATTGCTTATTAACTTGGAAAGTGGTCCAAGACTGTTTGGTAACATCAGCTTATCTAGAAACTTTAAAAGTTCAATTTGGGGCAGCTTCTGACAGCACCCTCCAACCTATTGCCAAAAGTTGCCCTGGGCTTTTTTAAAGCAGCAGCAATTCCAAACCAAGCCTTAGACATGCTAATGAAATGAGGCTGTTCGCCTTGACACCATTGTTACTCTTGTTGTACGTTGTACTTATGTTATTGTCCAATCTTGGCGAGGCTTCATTTTTAGGACATTTTTCTGTATAGATAGATATAACTTCAACATATCTTCACCAACAACAAACCTTCATCCCAATTTTTTGGGGTCGGCTATTTGAATCCTTTTCTTCCATTATGCTCTTCAGAGGACTATATATTCATGGATATGTGTGTATTTTATGCGTAAATGTTAATGTTTTAATCACTAAACTCTATACATTTACTGCAATTAGCATCATGAAATAATATTTATGCTGTCATTTATACAACATTGTGTTTATGCTTGCAGCATATGTTGAGTATGCTATATTCGTCACGATTCTGTTTCTTTACTGCAATTAGTATCAAACTTTTATTACTCAAACTATGACATATATTGTGTAGATGTTTGCATTTAAATGTGTTGCGTAGGTTCTCATAGTCATGATTCTTTCTTATTTTGGCTATACATTCACAATTTTGTAATATTTGAAGCACTAATAGCTTTTGGGATCATATAGGTGCAGCTTTTGGGATCATAAAGGTGCAGTCAACTGCACGGACATGCTACCGGATGTTCATAAAGACTTGGCCAGAGCGTTCTCGTCGCTTTTTTCATTATTTGATCCCGTCATACAAAGGTTAATCCAATGGTTTACTGGATTATATTATTTCTCTGAAATTCTGTGTCACATTATGTAAGAATTTGCAGATAATAAATGATGAAGATGGAGGCCTGCGTAAAAGACACGCGTCTCCTTCACTTCGTGAGAGAGGAGTGCAGCTTTCTCGTACATCATCCCATACTCCAACTTCAAATCTACCTGGATATGGTACTTCTGCAATTGTTGCAATGGACAAAGTTCAAGTATTGCTTCAGGTCTTTTATCTTCAAGCAGCCTTCTTTTAGCACAAACAAAGCCGCATGGGAATGCCTCTGAAAAAAGTCTTGAGAGCATGTTGCAAGCAAGCAAGCAAAACGTTTCTGCAATTGAAAGTTTACTAAGAGGTGCAAACATATCTGATAGAAGTCTTCAATTACACGCTCAACCAGCTTGGATCTAGGTATCTTTTGTGCTTTCTATTTTATTAGAGCTTATGATCAATTGGTGGTATGAATTGGCTCATGGAACTCAATGCTGAAAATTTCTGTGAGGCTAAAGGTGTTTTCTCTTTTTTTTCTTTTGTTCCTAGTGCAGGAGTTGACCATCCATCTTCTCGGGATCCACCATTTCCTTCCACTGTTTCCGGTTCAAACAATCTCTTGCAAAATTCTGTACTGGGTGATTTAATTATTGGTAACATAACAAAAGGTGGTTTAAGAAATGAGAGTTCAGAATTTATTAATCGCGTTGGTATGCACAACACAGATTCTTCTAAATCATCCTACCAAAGTAAGTTGTCATCTGATTCTCTCTCAGCATTGTCACTGGCATACACAGCAAAGAGACCTACTCGAAGATTTCAAGAGGGAGGTGTAATTGAAGATATCTCTGATACCAGATCCAGTAAACATTTTCAAAACTTCCATCTAGAGAAACAACAGTATGTTGACATGCCTTATAGGGATTCTGGGTATTATAGGGATTCTCATAATAATTATGTTCCTAATTTTCAGAGGCCACTTCTTAGAAAGCAAGTGACTGGAAGGGTTTCTACAAGTGGGAGAAACATTTTCGATGATACTCAGGTCATAGTTAGTGATATGCCTACTTATAATGATGGCCCTGCATCTCTTGGAGATGCACTTTCATAGGGTTTGAGCCCCAGTTCAGATTGGGTTGCTAGAGTTTCTGCTTTCAATTATCTGCAAAATTTATTGTTCAGGAAGTTATGCAGAACTTTGAGAAGGTGTTCAGGAAGTTATGCAGACAGGAAGTTATGCAGAACTTTGAGAAGGTCATGAAGCTGTTCTTTTGCCATTTGGATGATCCACACCATAAAGTTGCACAGACAGCTCTTTCAACCCTTGCAGAAATTATTCCAGCATGTAGGCGGCCTTTTGAAAGTTATCTTGAAAGGTTATAACTTATGTTTTTCCCGATTGATTGACCCAAAGGAGTTAGTTAGGCAACCCTGTTGTACAACCTTGGAAATTGTTGGTAAGACTTACAGTGTTGATTCTCTGTTGCCTGCCCTATTTCGTTCCTTGGATGAACAGAGGTCTCCAAAGGCAAAGTTGGTTGTTATTGACTTTGCAAATAAGTCATTCAATAGGCATACAACAAATTCTGATGGTTACAGCAATAGTGGATTTCTCAAGCTATGGCTTGCAAAGTTGGCACCTTTAGTAACTGATAAAAATACAAAACTCAAGGAAGCATCTATTTCGGGGATAATATCAGTTTACTCCCATTTCGATACCTCGGTAGTCTTGAACATTATTCTCAGCTTGTCAATTCAAGAACAGAACTCATTGCGAAGAGCGCTTAAGCAGTATACCCCTCGCATTGAAGTTGATCTGATGAACTTCTTGCAGAATAAAAGAGAACGCCAACGCTCCAAATCCTTCTATGATCAGCCGGATGTCATTGGAAACTCATCTGAGGATGGTTACTTTGGATCGTCTAAGAAAAGTCAAATTTTTGGTAGATATTCTGCTGGTTCAGTTGACAGTGATGGTGGCAGGAAGTGGAGTTCCATGCAAGAATCAACCCAGATGGATGCTTCAATTGGCCAGGCAACTTCAGATGAAATGCAGCACCCATATTGCAACTTTGAACTCAACTCTGATAATGAAGTTCTGGTTCACAAAAGCAGGGAATTGATGGTTGATGCAAATATTGCATTAGAAAGTACTGGGTCATGGACAAGTCACAGAGAAAAAGAAGATTGTAGTGTGGAGTGTGCGAGTTCTTTGGCAACTCCTTGCCTAGATATCAATAGACTTGTAAATTATAATGGGGCCAGGGCTTCTGGGTTGACTCTTGATATTGAAAATATGCAAGACATGGAAGCCATTCATGAGAAACTCAATTCTGTTGAGAACAATCCTCAAGCAAATAGTTGTCCTAGCATTCCCCAAATTCTTCATCAGGTATGTTTTGCGTCACTCTTCATATTAATTTTTTTTTAGGATGTTCATTGTGTACCAAGTATTTTTTTCTTTTCTTTTTTTACAATTAATGTTAACTCTTTGTTGTAGATATGCAATAGCAATGATGATAATGAAAATGTAAGTAAACGTGAGGCACTGCAGCAATTGGTTGAAGCTTCAACGGTCAACAATAACTCTATTTGGACCAAGGTAGTTTCCTTCCGAAATTGCGTATCATATTTTTTCGTGTTGCCTGACATTACCATACCTACTTTGTTGTACTTAGCTTTGCTTGGAGGTTAATCTAGATAAGGACATTGTATAATTCTGTTTGTTCCTTTTATCAAAATCTTATCTGCTACAGGCTTGCAGTGTCATTGATTGCAGTGGCCTTTGCTATATGGATCACTTCGATTTTTTTTCTATATTAAGTGACCCATATATGAAGGTTAATTGCAGTGTCATTGGGTATATAATTCCAAAGTTGTCTATATGGGTCACTTTGAATTTTTCGTTATAAATATATTTTAATATTTTTGCAAACTTCATATTTCTTTTTCATTTTTTTAACTTGTAATATAGCCTTCATTAAAGTTTGAAATGCATGAATATGCCCCAAGCAACGGAGTATAAACAGGCCTATCACTTCCATAAATTTCTAAGCTTTATTGCGATTCTCTTTGACACAGCCTAAAGGAAAAGGTGTGTGAGATTTATTTGTGCACAACTAGAAGAAAGGATCGTAATCAGGGATCTCATGTAAATCGGTTTGGCATATGCCAATTGTTTAGTCGTGCTAGTTACCTAAAGTCAACTTTTTTTTTTTCCTTTTTCTGTTGATACCAAAATGAAGATTCCTGTTCTTGAGGCACTTTGTTTTTTGTTCTTGCTTGGTACATGTTCTTCATCCATAGTATTTTCCTAGGACAAGGTCGGTCTTCCTGACTACTCACTAACCCACTATGTTTTGTGGACAGATATGAGACAATAAGGACACATCGACACGGACATTGGGGCACCCTATAGTGTATTTCGGAGCTTCCGGATTGTGCCCAACATGTGTCCAATACATGTTCAACACGATAAAATATGACCCACATTTTTAGAGTGTTCGTGGTTCCTAGCTAACCCACCAAGACACCCATACACTGCAAGCAGAAGTGAAACTTAAAATATAAAAAACTATTTATTCTCTCTAGTCTTAATTAACTAATGGGCCAGCTTCGATGTCCATGTTCACTCATTAGTTGAACACCTTCTGTGGTTGTTGGACGGGTTGATCCAGCAGGACCAGCACTTATATTGGGCTTATCATATTGACCTCCTACGCCCTAGAATGTTATGTTATCAACTATGATAGTGCTATGAGCCTATGATGGTTGTCTACATAGTTCTTCTACCCATGATCATCAAACACTTGATTGTGTTTGGTTTAGGCTATGTAATGAATCTCATTGAATATCACAATGAAGTGGATTTATCGAGTTGTCTAAATTTTGGATTTCTTGATTAGGGTTCAGGGGTCATGCCCTATAAGACATACTCTGCCAATATAAATTGATTTATATTTGTTTCCTATGTTGCACGAATACGGACACATATACGGGAAGAGGGATTTGTACACGTGAACTTTTGCTATGATGTCATGTGAGACTATAATTTGGGAACTTTGAGATTCTTTCATTAGGTCATTAGGCTCAAGGCTAACTGTCTTTGGGGAGAAAGGCATAGGAGGCAGCTATTCTAGGCAATGTTGGACTAAATGAAATAGATCGAAGAACATAAGTATGGAAACCTATATAATGACAATGTTAGTAACAAAAGCTTAAGTACTTCTCCCTCATTACTGATTAGGCGTAAACTTCATGTTTAGCTGGGGATTATGTATAAATATTTGGAGAAAAGTTTTGTAAACACACCGTTTCTAAGCATTACTTGATGTATATAGCATGTTCTTTTATGAGCATACCTACGATTGGTGCAAGTATTTTGAGAAGTTAACTTGATATTTTCTTGGACCTAATTGGGTAGCAAAAATCCTTGGTATTCTCTGCAAGTGATTCTATTTGTATGTCAGCTGTTGTTACAAGGTTTAGCTGGAGCACAATTTAGTTTTTTAAAGGTCATAGATGATGCTTCCTCCATTCTGAGAAGAATTCACTATATTTTTCATGTTTTGTATTATTATTGCATGCATGCCTATCTAACAATAGCAGTGTCTTGACTGCAGTACTTCAACCAAATTTTGACAGCAGTGTTGGAGGTGTTGAATTATCCTGATCCTACCACAAGAGAACTTGCTATTTCTTTGATAGTTGAAATGGTCAACAACCTGGTTTGTGCATTTCAGAATGTTTCTGATTGTTTTCCCGATATGCTACTTATTAAACCCGATGAATTCTATCCTTTCTCACTAATGCACTCTACAATGTACAGAAAGAGGCAATGGAAGATTCTTTTGAATTTGTTATTGAGAAGTTACTTCATGCAACAAAAGATGTGGTTCCAAAGGTTTCTTACCTTTCCGTTCTTGTTGAAGCTTTTTGATTATGTTTCTTCTGTTTCTTTGACTTTTTTTGTTGCACAGGTCTCAAAGGAAGCGAACCAATGTCTGACTACAATTTTAGTTCAATACGATCCACTCAGATTTCTTTCTGTATGTGAATCTCCCATATAATTTATATTTATGAACTTCCATAATCTTTTGCCTACTAAGTTCGAACAACTTATGCCATATATTTCATGTTATTGATGTAGGTTATTGTACCATTATTGGTCAGTGCTGATGAAAAGACCCTTGTTGTTTGCATCAAATGTTTGACCAAGGTATCTTTTATCTCAGGTTCACTTTCTGCAACTGTTTTATCATTTTCTAGAGGAGTTTGCGGGTTAAATTCTTAAATACTTAAAAAATCATTGCTGCTTGCTTATTTTATGAAACTTATCATCCAACTCAGGGTTTTTACACCACAGCTCAGATTTACAAGTTTTTTGGTCTTTTGGCCTATTTCAAACCATTTCCAAAATCAATGGTTCAAGATGGCAAAAAACTTGATATTGGCCAATAAGCCCCAAAAAATTGCACACACACACACACACATATTTCTTCTGCCTGAGCATGATTCTATTAGCAGGCTTATGCTTTCTTCATTACGCTGTATCTTGATTACTTTATACTGCACAAATTTTCAATCTTTGACCTTTGTTGATTGTTTTACACTATGCTCCTTGTGACTGCCGATATGCAGTTACTTCCTTCAAAACGTTACAGTTTGGATTCTTTAATTTCTTTTCTTAACACAAAACAGGTTGTCTTGGATAACCATTTAGATGCCATATTCTAGCGAAAGTATTGCCAACAATAATGGTACATATCACATTGAAGTTGATATTTATCATCACTTTATTTCAGCTTGTCGGGTGGCTTTCACAGGAGGAACTGATGACAAATTTGCCTTCATTTCTTCCTGCACTTTTTGATGCATTTGGGAACCAAAGTCCATTCGTAAGGTTTGAAATACTTCACTTGTTATTACTATCTTACTTCCTATATGTGAACATAACTACAGTAGTGCTTCTTTTTCTCTCTCCCGGTTTAAAGAAACTATATATTTATATTTTGTACAACTGGAAGTCTGGAATGTCTATATCCTTAGGGCCAAAAACTGTGAGCAAAACTTTTTCTTATTGGGAAAGTTAGTGATCAACATAATCCCGTAGATATCCAATGCAGTCTACGCAAATTGTTTGAGGTTTCAGCTTTCTTTCTAATATTCATGCACTTTGGACCCCTTGCAGACTGTTGTCTTCTGTTTGGTGGATATCTGCATCATGCATGGTAAAGCATTCCTACCTTACTTAGAGGGGCTCAGAGCACCCAGCTGCGGCTGGTGCCAACCGGATTTCTCAGGCAAGGTCGGGTGCTACCATTGATGCTAACCATGGATGAATGCGTTAATTTTTGGTGGGGCAGTGGGCAAGTTGTGCCATTCTGGTGGTTTTATTCATTATTGTGTATTTGTATAGTGTAACAAGTGTTCATTTTTCTGTAATGGTTTTGGTTTTCTGGTCCACTGAAGATGGGGGGCAAGTGTGTGAAATTGTTCTACACAAGAAAAGAGTCTGGGGAACCACGAGGTTGTGTATAGATGCTGAGCATATGAAATTATATCCCCAGTTAATATTTATTTTATAATTGTTTGCTAACAACAGGTTGAATGTTTTAAGCAGCATAACCTTCACACATTTGAAGGGTATCTTTCCAGAAAGTGTTTTTAATCAGTGTGTCCATTCTCTCCGTTTTTTGAGCCTTCGCCTCTATACAAAGAACTACTGTTGAAGTTTGAATGTTCATCTGAGTAAAAGCAAGGAATCAAGGAAACTGCTAAATCTGTGTACCAAATATAAGACATGAAAATGAAGTGGATTCTGTGAGAATTTTTCTACGCTTGCATGTGAGATTGTTATGGCATCGGGTAATTAGCAGCACGTCTTTCCTCGATTGGAAAGTTTCGTGAACGCGGTTATGGTGTTGACTGGAAATCTATGCAGTCAGTTGTATATTTAGTTAACCTGCAGTTCATTGTAATGTATGTGCAAGTTTCATGCTGTTTCATGTGATGTATGTGCAAGTTTCATGTACAACATATTTACAATAGTTTGTCATATGACATTTGTGATGGGAAAAAACATTAACATAGTGTGGACGACTATGCTGGAACTTAGAATTATTGTCAACTCCAAATGTTTTGCACAACTATGCTGTTAATCTGGGACTTATTCATGAATCAAATGCATGTAAATTATAGCTGAACTGAGTAGCCCAACTCTGAATTCACACACATTAGCGCTAATCAGTGTGTAGTGTTGTTGTTATGTATGCCAAGTGAATATGCATATATTGTAGGTTGATCATTACAAGTCGTGCCTTAGTTTGGACCCAACCAGTTTCGACTTGCGCGTTCGATTCCAACTGGATCCGACCCGTTGACAACCCTAACCATAAAAATTTCTGTGCATTTGAAAATGAGAGGAACAATCAGCTTCCCCATATGCGGATGAAGAACTTGGCACATTATCCACCCCATATGGATAGGATTCCACATGTCATCCCTCAAGTGGACAGAAGCACCCAATCCTCAAATTGAGTGGAGATAACAACACTTTGAAACAATTCTCTCTCTATTTTTTTTCCCCGTGTTCTCCACGCTCCCGTACTGCCTGAGCAACAGTTTTGAGTTGTGCAAGCATTAGCTATGGCCACCTCTAGCATGGCTTCAGCTGCATCAAGCTTTGTCCTCACTTCCTGCAGCCTCCCAACAATCAACACTTCATCAAGGTCCAACCATGTCAGCTTCTACAAGCTCAACAGCGCTGGCGGTGGTGGTGGTCGTGGTGGTAGGAGGCTGGTGGTTCGAGCCGAAGAGGCTGCGGCCACGCCTGCACCTACCGCTGACGTTGCAACTAAGGAGACCCCCAAGCCCAAACCCGAGCCCATCGGTCCCAAGAGAGGCGCAAAGGTAAAACAATTTCTACCTATGACTCGTCTCAGCTTGTACAAAAACTCTAGAGTTGTGATAAAAATTGAGACTTATATTTTATATCATTCAAACTTGTTTGGTATAAATTTATGGACGAGAGCTGGATTTTTACATCGGTATAATTTTTTAAATTGCTTTTGACTGTGCACCTCACTCGAGGAGGATTGAGAGTTATATTTTATTCCTTACAAGTTAGGAAGCACGGACTCTAAAAAAAATATGGGTCATTCGTGTCATATGTAGAAGTCGTTTCTTGTTCTTACCATGTTTGTATCGCATTCGTATTGTGATGAGAGCTGAGGCTTATATATTGTGCCCCTCACTTGCGGAGGATCGCGAGTTATATTTTATTTCCTTACAGGCTAGGAAAGGAAGCACGTTCGCTCCAAAAACATTGGTTATGTTGTGTCAAACACGTACGTACGAGACACTGTAAGCTACACCGGGACACACCAAAACAGGAGCCGTTGCCGTGTCTCGTTGTTCTTACCATGTACGTGTCATATTCGTGTCCGTGCAACATAGGTTCTAAGACTGCGAGTTTTTTTTTTTTTGTTTCAGGTGAAAATCCTGAGGAGGGAATCCTACTGGTACAATGGGACTGGATCTGTTGTAACTGTTGATCAGGACCCGAACACCCGGTACCCGGTCGTGGTGAGGTTCAGCAAGGTCAACTACGCTGGCGTCTCCACGAACAACTACGCGCTAGACGAGATCCAAGAAGTGAAATAATCAGAGCCTCTGTTGATTTGCTCATTACTACTGTCTTTTGCATTTGTTAGCAGTCTTTTCTCATATTTTGTATACCATCTATTGTTTTTGTCTACTCTTTGTACTTACCCAAGTTTTTAGCAAAAAAATAGTGTGTATCCAAATGTGATGTTGCTTGTTTGATGAGTTCTACTTCTCTTTCTTAATACATAAATTTTCATATAAAGCTCATAAAATTTGACGAAATTACAAACAGAGAAACAAAATGCCCATTCGTTGGCCCTTTTTTTTTTTCTTTCTGAAATCGGCTAATTACCGATCAAAGAAAACGGTCCCTATTGCGAACAAAAAATATCACCTTTTTGTGTGTGTGTGTGTGTGTGTGTGTTGTTGGGGGGGGGGGGGGGGGGGGGGGGGATACGCCGGACGGCCCGGAATCTGGTCCGAGCCCGAGATGGTCAAACCTAGGCTGGGCTGGCTTGGACCCGGTCAACGGGCTGACCCGGCCCGGTCCACATAAAATACAAATTCAAGCTGAGTTACCATTTGTGGCTCGTAGGCCCGGCTAGACCCAAAACTCGGACCGAACTGGGTTCGTAATGTCCCGCTCCGTACGGTACATTATGATGGCGGGTTGCCTCGAGAAAGTCTTGTTGGACTTGGACTTATTCATATTCAGAGAGATCGCTCAAAGGCTATGCGATCGTAGCATTGAAGTCATCTTACTACGATGGCATCAAAAGTCCAGTCAGCTCGAAACAGCTAGTAGAAGGTTGATGAGTTGGCATCTTAATCAGCAAGAGTAGCTTAGTCAGCATATAATGTTAGTCTCGAAAACAGATCAAAAGAGTTGATAGATCCAGAAAAGACGTAGAAATCTATGCAAAACTCAAAGTCTGCTCTCTACCCAACACAAATGAAGCACAAAAGACCATGTTACAATCTGACTTAAAGAAAATGTAAATTACATCAACAAATAAGAAAATTGTTCTTCGTTTTGCGTTCGCAGACACTATAATAAGATAGAACAAAAACAAGAAGAAAACACACAAGTTAATCTTGCTGGGTGAACAAAGTCACCAGAACTCAAAGCAAGATTCGCTCTATCCAGGATCTGTCCCCAGAAACCAGCAAGTTTGCAAATAAACTCCATGAATACTCTCGGTCACCTTTGGAAGACTTGGGAACTCAAAATTGCTCATAGGCGAATAGACCCTCTGGCTTGTGGTGCTGCTCTTGGTTTCTTTATTTTGTTTCAACTCTTCAAATGAGAAGAGAGGAGCTCTATATATAGATCAAATCTGCACATGCGTGCATGTGAATGTAAATGAGCGCACACGCGCATACGCACATACTGACCAAATTGCACAAAATCTGGGCACCAGATCCCTATGCGCTAAAACTGTAACCCATAGTACGCTGATGCTGACATGCGCAAACACACGTCGCCACCAACGTCGAGTGCCGAAAACAACCACACGCATGTCCTAGAGCCTCATAGCATATGTGTCACGCACCAGAACCAGAATACTGGCAAGTAGGGACAGACCAGACCAGCTACGTATTCCAAAGTACTCCAGTACCCCGAAATAACGTATAAACTGTATAGACATGGGGGTTACTACTACAATCCAACAGTCAATTCTAGGTCAAGCAATCCTAGGTATCTCAATCACAGGCAAATATGCAAAGTACAAGAAGTATGATCATTACACATAAAAATAGTAAAGCGTCCCAAACTATATATACATGGATGGTCATGAAGCTAGTAATATAGAGTGAAGAACTAGTAAGAGTAATAGTCAGACATGATAAGCTCTAGATATAGTCTAGAATACGCAAATCATGTTTAGGCCCGTAGGCTAAATGTCAAGATCCAAAATACGAGCTAAACACGTGCTCAGAGGCTAAACGTCACAAAAGAATAATGTACATAACCAATAGAAAAATGATATAGGAAAACCCACTAAGGTACTCTGGTGCTCCGGGTAGTCACCGTCGAGTAGATGGTACGGAAGATCCTCCGGGCTTCTCTACAGATCTGGTCAAACAAAATCAGTGGGGTCAGACCCCCAATAGCAATTACCACAAAGGAAGCCAAACTATAAACTAAAACCAGCAATAACTAACACAACAACGGATAGAGACAGAAATAAGTAAATACAAATTGAGACTCGTATACTACCAATGCACTCATCTCGAGAATAAAAAAGACAATAAGTAAAGCAACATGGAGCATAGAGTAAATAATATGAGACATAATATAAACTGTGGACATGTGAATTAAACGAAAGCATGTGAACATGTGACATAAACTGAACAATGTAAGAGAAGTGGTACATGTGAACATGTAAGATAACTGGAACATGTGAGCATGTTAGATAACTGGAACATGTGAGCATGTTAGATAACTGGGACATGTGAGTATGTAAGAACTATATAGAATGACAAATGATAAGATAACTTAAAAACTATTCCGGAACCCAAACTATAATCCGTAAACCAAACAAGGACCGGTGTTGTAACCCTTCTCCTGAACAGAACTTAGTCTCTAATCATTTATCGACAAAAGTAAAGCATAAACAATGATGTACTGAAATAAACAAATTCGGACACTACGTAGATAAAACTAGACTAGACTGGACTCCATACAATAATCATGGCCAAGCAATGAGTACGACTTTATATATTATCTAACTAGAGTTATCACAATTCTAATTACTAATATATGCACTTTTGAGAAATCTAATCCAGTTACATGTCATGCAGACTACCCCACTCATCCATGCCAAAATAAAATAAGTATATCAGACACACCGCAGTAAGATACGTGTGTCCTAAGGAGGTGCCCCACTCGACGGTGTGCTGAAAGAGTGCTTCATGACAGATAGCTCCAAATCCCATGTATATATATATATATATATATATATATATATATATATATATATATATATATATATATATATATATATATATATATATATATATAGACTGGAATAAGAAGGGCTGCAGGTAACTGGAAAATTCTTTCCTTCCAATGATCTAGGTAATCAAGCTAGTTGTTTAGTCCTTAACATTTTTTTGTTGGATTTTGGGTGTGTCATTCCGCAGAATCCATCCTAGACATGATATGCAAGACTAGAAATACAAGAAAGTGCACTATAATAAGCCACAATAATAAAATATAATAAGCTGGAAGCTAGGAGTGCGCTACGACGAGCCACTATAGAGAAAATATGGAGTGCGCCATGAAAGGACACTATCATGTAAGCAAGGAAAGACATGTACAAGAGTACACCATGACGGGTGTCATGCCCCGCTCCAGTAGGAGCGATCGTCCTCGCTAAGGCGTGATGTCACACGAGCCTAGATTGTGCTCGTACAAGACGGGTTTCATAACGGCAGATTTCAGCGGCTGCGACGGGATCGTCGCACAGAAGTCCCTAGCAGAGACATTGAATAATAGCAGCAGAATTTGAAGCAAAACACAAGTCATTGCAAAATACTCTTTTATTGATATTGAAACAAAGGTTACAATGGGGCACAAGGCCAAGATTACAAGTCTCTCAAGCTCACTCAAGCTCACTCATCTCACTTTACAAGTCACTCAGCTCTCTCCCATCTCTCAATACATGTCTTGAGCCAACAGATGCTTTGGAAGGCGATGTCCATATATTATGTCTCGTATAAGTCTTGACTCCATGCGGTCGCACATTTCGAATCGCCAAGGAACTCCGTGCCTCGTCGCATCCAAGCGAGCTCCGTGCCACGAGCTTCTACCTGTGCCTGCACATGAAAACTATGTGGGTGTCAGTACTCAACTGTACTGGTGGAATGAGCTTCTCGTCCACCCATACAAAACCAACACGTTCGATTTACTTTTGTACAACATAGTCCCCTTTATGATTGTCTTTCTACTCTTGTCTTAGGATCAGTTTTAGGACCGACACCTTGGCCTATTTCGTGTCTCTAGACCATCCCGTGCTTGCAAATCATCGTTAACCTATCAAGTCGTGTTTGCTTTACGGCCCAAATCAGAGACGCACTACACGATAGACTACATTTCCATGTGATCGTGCTACAAAACCTATATTGAGGTAGTGCCTCGCAACTCAGTATGACTTAACCGCATCGCTGCCTCGCGGCCCTTGCTACTTTGATCACCAACTGACCCAATCGAGACTTGTGAACTTAGTGTCATTTAACCAACTTGCCTTGCGGCGATTCCCGACTTAAACTCGAACAACTCAAACCCAATTATGCAACTCACATGTCAACACTTGAGACTCGACGCCATATCTCGTGCCGAAGCACGATGCCTATGTTGAAGCCAAATTTTAGGCCTAAACTTTATGTTCTAACTTGTACACACATTCAACTCGACTCAATCCAAAGGCATACACGCGGATAGCCGCCATTTTGCCGATATCTATATGAACTTGGCCACTAGCATCCCAAGCTATCCTGTGACGTATAGCTTGGTTAAATTGGGGTCCTTTCAACGCAAGTAGCTTGCTCCGTTGCAAGCCTTCCGCTTTAACCCGTGCTAAAATCTTATGCATGACTATATCCTGTTTCCTCCTAGGCCGAGTCGGTCCCATGGCCCAGGGTTACCGCTCGAGGAAACATCGCCCTTGTCGACAAGTTGTCCATGACTATGCAGGACTCGACTCAAACTGACGTCTCACACAATCATCCTTCTTTTCAGTGTTACCCTCTCTTTCAAACCAAGATCAAGACTTCTATTCTTGAGATCTCTCGACGACCCACGGTCGTGAACCTTCTCCCTTGATGCCATATCCTTTTTATTCAACTTAGGAATGACTATTTGATAGCCCCCCTTTTTCTATAACTCATATTGAAACAACCGTAGCTCGTGCCTTAAACCGACTTGTATTTCGTGCAACACTATCGTCCAACACACACTCCATACGACTAGCTTTAAGATCGTGGAACTTCGTGGCTATACCCAGCCGTAGAACTTGTGAGACCGTGCTTGCTACTACTCCGATAGCCTAACATGACTTGCCTAACTTAACTTCGTAACAACTTGACGAGTAAGGCCTGCGTCAAGCTTTGCCTTGATGGAACGTGCCATGCACGTGTTCGACTTCGAATGACCAAGTCATTGGGTGCCTAGACTTAGGTCACAATCTGTTCAACGTAACTTGACTCATGGACAAACCAAGGCTATGCCAAGCCTTGGACAATGGGAACATGCATGCTTTATGAAGTATTCATGCGGGCGACGCCTAGGCTACTATCATAACTTTGCCTACTCAACCAACTTTCCTTCTTCCAAGCCACGGGATGAAGGATCGAGTGTCATTTTCAAAGCACGTCGTGCACCAACTCTAAGCCGACCGTTGGACCTTTCCATATTCTAACTCAATTCGACCAGTCGGAATTATAAGTCCAAACGTCGTTGGTGTTTCGATTCCTCTAATTGACTGAGCGGGACGGGGCACTACATCATACACCACTTAGAAAAATTTTTGTCCTCGAAACTAACTGAGTACACTTATTGTCTTACCACTTTACTCGACGTTCAAGAACTCTCGCACACACTACTCCTATGCGTTTCCTCAATCCGAGCTACGCTCGCACTACCATCATAATCTTTTCTTCAAAACTCACGATATCAAAATCCTCAATAATTTTTTCGTTCCTCGAGTCTTACTTGATTCAACACATCACTTAGTTGGATCGTGCAAATATTCCAGACGTCCCCAAAATATATGTATTTCAGCCAAGCCTCGTGATAAAGAATCCTCCATCACCACTCGAGTCAGATCGTACACATATTCAGGCGTCCCTGATATACGTGCATGTCAACCGAGCCTCATGAGTGGTGCCTCCACAATTCCTATCGCTCCGTACCGGAACGTCTGCCTAACCGCTAGGCTATGTCTTTTAGGCTATAGTCAATCCGTCAGTATTGGAATCATAGTTCCCAAACAACAACAATATCAACACTGACCCCATCCTAAGGTCAACCCAAATTGATAGTATGGGATTTTCTACCCAAGCTTGCATCACTCCAATTTCTAAATATCGAGCATCGATTCCCTACACACATCTCAACGTTCCTCGTACGGGGTCCGAGTCATTCAGTAAAGCCATCCTACGATAACTCACGTTTCAACTAATTCCTTGACATATCAATATCACTTCGTTCATCAAGCCATTTTGCATAGTCTATCTCTTCGAACACATTCGACGTAATCCGCCTATCAATCCTTCCAAGTCAAGTACGCTATGACACAATTCATCGCTAAACCATAATTCATATTTCATATTCCCTAAGTCATTCATCCCAATTCACATATTCGATCACAAGGTCGTCTAGCTTAACAATATGTTGTGTTCCGATCTCACGCGATTCAGATTATCCACGGTGGGCATGAATCACCATGCACGCTCCCGCGGGATCATCTTTTTCATCGGGACGTAACTCTTGTTTTGTGTCTAGACTAATTCATTCTCGATGCACGGATTGGACCTACTAAATCCTCAAGTTCCATTCATTTGTCAATCACCAGTCCTACAGATCCTCGAATTCACCTTCGCATCAAGCCAACAAGTCGAGACAATCAAAGTTGCCATATCCTAATTTTTTTGAGTTCGATTATTCTTGCAACATGAATCACCATGTCAGCGCTCACACGAAATGATCGCCCCAAATCTGACGTGACGCATGTGCGAGGCTGGAGTTGCGCTCGCACAAGACAAGAATATCGACGCTGTGGTTATCCGCGCAACCATCAAGACACTTCTGTTTTCATCCGACATTCATCTTAATCAAAATCCTAAGTATAGCATCCAACCGAACAATAACACTTGCACGATCGTCATTCGTCGAGTCAGAGTACCCCCAAGTTATCGCATATCGATCTTTGATACGCCTCAATACCATCGACAACATGCGTAACCTGACGATCTTCCTTGCAACAAGTTTCGAGTCGTGCGAATGTTGCTATCGTCCGACTGGATAATCTCCTCACATTCAAAATCAAGTTCGATCATTATCCCTCAAATCATTCACAACATTAATTTTTTCAAACCAATTTTACGTATTGTTCATCTATCTATCTTAAGTCATCGACCAACGTATTCCCTCAACTCACATCATTCCTTTGCTAACTCAAATCATCGAGCAACGTTTAATCAAATCCTTAGAGTCATACGCATAATTTCAAAATCAAACCTTTCATGCACGCTATCTACCTGTTGTGTTAACTTTTACCGTATCAATTTTCCTCGATCAAGTCATCCGTTCAATACGCCTTAACTTTTCCTCGATTCAATTTTACCTACTCAATCATTTTCGTGTTTCATACTTCGCACAATCCTCAATCCCGTGCACGTTCCGTGCGCGTCCATTTCTAGGTTGTCTGAATCCACATCGTCAAATCTCAAGACTATAACTTATTCAATGATACTCAATCTACGGCTTTACATACACGCGACGCTTGCTGATAGACTCATCGCCACCCCGTACCCTTAATCGATCGACCGACATCCCTGAGGCTATCGCATACACCACTCAGGGATGAAGTCATTTGACAAATCCTCAACTTATCATTCGATTCAAAATCGACTTCTTCAAATTTCTCTAATCGAACGATTTTCTTAAACTTCAAGCACGCTCATCTATATCGCACCGACGTTATCGTCGCTCGATAGTACCCCTACCGATAGTCGTCTCACTTTACTCAATCAAGTTTAACTCATTCTTGCTCGACACTATTCAATTCCCGCACTCGACTTTTCTAAGGTCGACGCAACTTTGGTGTATATGCCCAGCCCGACTTAGCCAACTGTGCTTACGCAAACCATCTTTTTGTTTCTTTTCAAAAACTATTTTCCTACATTTTACAAAATAGATAGACTTATTGTATAGACATCCCGTGGGACATTTGAGAGAGAGCACACCAACGATATCAACATGCGGAAGCAATAATTTAGAGTTTGCGGAAACAACGGAGTTAAAGAATTCAATCGATAGTCCAAGGACGTAAAGCCGTGCTCTGATACCATTATGTCACGCCCCGCTCCCGTAGGAGCGATCGTCCTCGCTAAGGCATGATGCCGCACGAGCCTAGATTGCGCTCGTACAAGGCGGGTTCTATAACGGCCGATTTCAGCGGCTGCGACGGGGTCGTCGCACAGAAGTCCCAAGCAGAGACATTGAATAATAGCAGCAAAATTTGAAGCAAAACACAAGTCATTGCAAAACACTCTTTTATTGATATTGAAACAAAGGTTACAATGGGGCGCAAGGCCAAGATTACAAGTCTTTCAAGCCCACTCAAGCTCACTCATCTCACTTTACAAGTCACTCATCTCTCTCTCATCTCTCAATACATGTCTTGAGCCAGCGGATGCTTTGGAAGGCGACGTCAATATATTATGTCCTGTATAAGTCTTGACTCCATGCGGCCGCACGCTTCGAATCGTCAAGGAATTCCGTGCCTCGACGCATCCAAGCGAGCTCCGCGCCATGAGCTTCTACCTGTTCCTGCACATAAAAACTATGTGGGTGTCAGTACTCAATTGTACTTGTGGAGTGTCAGTACTCAATTGTACTTGTGGAATGAGCTTCTCGTCCACCCATACAAAACTAACACATTTGATTTACTTTTGTACAACATAGTCCCCTTTATGATTGTCTTTCTACTCTTGCCTTCGGATCAGTTTTAGGACCGACGCCTTGACCTATTTCGTGTCTCTAGACCATCCCGTGCTTGCACATCATCATTAACCTATCAAGTCGTGTTTGCCTTACGGCCCAAATCAGAGATGCACTACATGATAGACTCCATTTCCATGTGACCGTGCTACAAAATTCATATTGAGGCCGTGCCTCACAACTCAGTGTGACTTAACCGCATCGTCGCCTCGTGGCCCTTGCTACTTTGATCACCAACTGACCCAATCGAGACTTGTGAACCTAGTATCATTTAACCAACTTGCCTTGCGGCGATTCCTGACTTAAACTCGAACAACTCAAACCCAATTATGCAACTCACATGTCAAGACTTGAGACTCGACACCACATCTCGTGCCGAAGTATGACGCCTATGTTGAAGCCAAATCTTAGGTCCAAACTTTATGTTCTAACTTGTACACACATTCAACTCGACTCAATCCAAAGGCATACACGCGGATAGCCGCAATTTTACCGACATCTATATAAACTTGGCCACTAGCATCACAAGCTATCCTGCAACGTATAGCTTGGTTAAATCGGGGCCCTTTCAACGCAAGTAGCCAGCTCCGTTGCAAGCCCTCCGCTTTAACCCGTGCTAAAACCTTATGTACGACTATACCCTATTTTCTTCTAGGCCGAGTCGGTCCCATGGCCCAGGGTTGTCGCTCGAGAAAATATCGCCCTTGTCGACAAGTTGTCCATGACCATGCAAGAATTGACTCAAACTGACGTCTCACATAGTCATCCTTCTTTTCAGTGTTACCCTCTCTTTCAAACCAAGATCAAGACTTCTACCCTTGAGATCCCTCGACGACCCACGGTCGCGAGCCTTCTCCCTTGATGCCATATCCTTTTTACTCAACTTAGGAATGACTATTTGATAGCCCCCCTTTTTCTATAACTTACATTGAAACAACCGTGGCTCGTGCCTTAAACCGACTTATATTCCGTACGACACTATCATCCATCACACACTCCATATGACTAGCTTTGAGACCGTAGAACTTCGTGGCTATACCCAGCCGTAGAACTTGTGAGCCTGTGCTTGCTACTACTACTCCGATAGCCTAACATGACTTACCTAACTTAACTTCGCAACAACTTGACGAGCAAGGGCTGCGTCAAGCTTTGCCTTGATGGAACGTGCCGTGCATGCGTTCGACTTTGAACGACCAAGTCATTGGGTGCCTAGACTTAGGTCACAATCTGTTCAACGTAACTTAACTCATGGACAAACCAAGGTAATGCCAAGCCTTGGACAATGGGACCGTGCATGCTTTATGAAGCATTCATGCGGGCGACGCCTATGACTTAGGCTACTATCATAACTTCGCCTACTCAACCAATTTTCCTTCTCCTAAGCCACGAGACGAAGGATCGAGTGTCATTTTCAAAGCACGCCGTGCACCAACTCTAAGTCGACCGTTGGACCTTTTCATATTCTAACTCAATTCAATCCGTCGAGATTATTCCCTTATCTATGTGGATTCGTCTATTTTATTATCAAGCCTACTTGTGCAAGTTAAAAATATACGATTTATTATGTGAAGGCTAAGATGAGGCAAGTTCACCGAAACTACCCCACCTGAGCGAGCGGTCGCCTCGACCGAACGATGTCTCCGAGTAGCCGTTGCAAGGCTAAGTCCGAACGCCGTTGGATGGTGATTCATGTGAAGATCTAAGTCATTCCTAGCCATCCAAAGAAAACCAAGTATCAATTGGATAATAGGATGCATAAACGCTATTTATGAAAATATCGAAAATACTATTTATGAAAATATCTGAAATCAAAAATATCTAAAATATGAAAAATCTGTCTGGGCGGGTATGCTGTCGGTATACACTGGTATACTGGCGATATGCCGGTCAAGAAAAAAATTTATAAGTTGGAAAAATTTTAAAGCATTCCGAAAACTAAAAAAATACGAAATACAGTACAAAAATATGTATCCGTATATAAATACCGATACTGTGAGACGAGTCTCACAACTCTCCCATCCTTAGAAAAATTTTGTCCTCGAAATTTTCTAAAGCTAGTCAAGCATGATAACCAAAACAAAAGCTTAGGAAAATACAACTATCTCAATAAAACAAAGCATGACATATAAGTAAATGAAGGCAACAGTAATATAAATAAATGCATAAGCAATAACACAACCACAAATCAAGAAGGGCTGGAGACATATGAATAAATGTGTCTCATGAGTCAGTTGAGTAGGAACCCGTCCTCGCTGGCCTACGCTGACTCCCAAAATAGACAGGGGTCAAGTCTCAAAGTAAGTCGGTACCAATGACTTAGTCTAAGACATGACTCTACCTAGAACGTATCTTCGTAGTCGAGACACGTGATAGATATCATGTATCTCAAGATATAAAGATAGAAGAGTTGGACGAGAAACTCTCATTCACTCACCGAATAAGTCAAGCCGACCTTTGTACTCCTGATACCGGTGGAATACAATGCCGCCGACAAGAACCCAAGATATACTGCCACTACCTGGCCTGCTACTGAAAGATAAATCAAAAGGGCATAATTGAAAGAAGACCATAAAGATGGTACCTGAGACTCCCTAGGTACTCCTCTCCTACCGATACTAGAGCTGCCCCTGAGACTGCGCATAAAACTGTACTCTGAGCTGCCTGACCCTCTGAGCTCGCGATGGCGGAGGATACTGTGCCAATGGCTGAACATCTAGTATTGGTCCTAACTGCTCATCTACTGCTAGGAGTGATGACTGATGCGACTGAAAGGACTGAGGTGGTACATCTGGTGTAGTTGGTCGCCCTCAAGATGTCGAATAAGGGCAAGTGGTAACTGAATGGTCCTCCACTCCAATGCGGAAGCATCACCTATTGGCCGTCCAACAAACTGATCTAGGATGCCCTATCTTGCCATAATAGGTACATGCTTCTTGTTCTGCCTGATACTGCTGGTCTTTCTGCCTCCGAGACTGGGCCTGCATATACTATCGAGGTCTCTCCTGCTGGAATATATGGGACTGTGTCTATGAAGGCCTCTGAGCTCGCTTCTGCTGAACGGGTGTTGGTACCCCGAAATGGGTAACTGTAGGCTGGAAGGATGAAGATCCAGTTGAACTCCTCCGAAGACAAATCCCTATCATGTAGTCTGGTGATCCGCATGACAAACATAGAAAGTTGGCCCTTCGACAAGTAAGATGAGTGTGCCCTCCCCTTCTACAGAAGGAACATACGACTGGTAACTCTTGGTGTTGGTATGGAGGTTTATATGTTGGTACTGGTGAGGGATGTCGAGGTAGAAAGCCTGACACGAGTGCATGATACCTCTTACGACGCTCAGTTCTGGATATAATCCTCCTGGCTATATGCTCGTGCTCTCGTACTGCCTCTACAGTAGATCGGGCTTGATATACTGACTGACTAGATGACTGGTACTGCCTGGCTCCAATCTGTACTCCTTCTGGCTGCAGGTCCTCGGCTTGAAATACCTCTGGTATTCCTTGCCCACTACGGTCTATCAATATCTGAATACTCAGCTGGAGAATGAGATCTCGTTATTGCTGTGACTCCATTATATCCTTCATGATCCCTAGGAATCCATGAACATCGGGATGATCTGATACTACCTCTGCTTGGACTATTGACTGTACTGGTGATACAGGATGCCCTGACTCTAGCGATGCCTCGTCTGGATGATGATCTATCACTGGTATAGACTGATGAGACTCTGGCTGAACTGGAAATTAATACTGACTATACGGGCACAACTGGCTGATCAAGATGGACGAACATTACTACCCTCAGGTCGACTCT